>CM042894.1:33801447-35001447 GCA_023653625.1 Triadica sebifera | reverse complement strand
ACATATATCTACAATTTTTATGTTTTATAAAACTTCAGATTCAGCCATTAAGATGATCAAATTAAGAAAAAACCGTAGGTTATTTTGTTGACACGTCTTCCTAAACCACTCTCACTCAAACAAGTTTATCTCTTTATATACCCAAAGTAATTTCATGAAATTTGATAGATATATAAAAAGCACATATATGAATAACTTTTATATTTGACACTTCTCCAAATTTGGTTCATAGGATAATAAAAAATAGAGTGAAATACACTACAAAAACACAATCCTAAAAGCTCTAATAACACAATAACTATGGAAAATAGATTACTTACCAAGAACAAATTTATTTGTAGTGAATTTTTTGCAAATAATGAAGGAGAGGATGAAGAATTAGGGCTGTTATATGGAGGAAGGAAAGAGATGATGATGCTAAGAAGAAGAGTGTAAAAGTTAGAATAAAATGGGGCAAAGTCTTAATTGACTTTCCCTTTCCCCTTCCTTCTCCCGTTTTATTTATCTTTTCCCTTTTTTTTCTACTGTGCCTTTTTTTTTCTCTGTACTTTGTTTTTTAAATTTTTTTAATTATTATTTTTATTTTTACATATTTATTTATATCTAGTCCTTTTAATTTTTTTTACTAAAAGTACAATTTAATTATGTGGTTTAATTTAATTAAATTTATCATGTCAATCAATTAATTCATTTTAATTTCTAATTTAGTCATTTATTCCATCTATTTTAATCTCTATTGTCTATCATGTGTTTCCTATGTATACCACATACTTATTCTAATTATACTCTAATTGGTGGACGTTACAACTGTACTATGCCCTAAATGGCTAGTCAACTTTGTATCATAATCTAGTCTCTCAACTAATATGTTATATCGCTCAACTATATGAGTACATATATAAAAGTGCATAAAACTCGTATCTATCAAAGCAATCAAAATTGAGTCAAAGAGAAGAAATGCACCAACAACCACGTCCGAAGCACTTGGACCTTCTCTGGCCTTCATAACATAGGCCCTCACTAGTGCTCTATTAGATCCTGACATGTTCATCATCTCTAACATAGCTTGTCTAGATCTACCTCTGCCATAACGAGTTTGTCCCTGTCCCCTAGCCTGAGTTGACATTGAACTTTGAGTTTGAGTAGGTGCCTCAACCATTTGTAATGGACAAACTCTTTAGTTGTGGTCTTGAGACCCACACTTGTAGTAAGCCTTTGAAGGTCCCAACACTCTCCCATATGTTCTGACCACATGTGCACAATCTAGTGTTGCCTCTCTCTGTGTATGTGTTTGACTACTGAAAGCTATAGAAATGACTCCTAATGATGGTGCATGTCTGGAATACCCCGACTGACCCCAATCCTAACCCTGTTCTTTAGACTGGAAAGGTCCAGAATTGGTTTGACGCCTGTGTAACACTGTAAGTCTCTCTTTGATAACTCATCTGATCTCTTTAGTTTCATTATTTTCTCAATACTGATGGCAGCTAACACTAACTTTGAAAAGTCCTCCAACTGGAGTAAAAGCACATGAACCTTGATCTCGTCTCTTAGACCATCCTTAAACTGGTAGCATTTATCTGCCTCATCCCCGATAATGCTAGATGTATACTTGCTCAGTCTGATGAACTCTTTCTTGTATACCATTACTGTCATGTTCCCTTGCCACAGATGAACTTCTTTTTCTTCTCATCAATGAACACTTTAGGTACATACTATTTCTTGAACTCAATCACAAAGAAAGTCGAAGTACATGGTTCAAGAGTCAAAGGCTTCTGAAGAACAGACTTCAACCAATGGTAGCCATGCTCCTAGAGAAGTGAAATAACACCTCTAACCTTATGATCCTTGGTAAACTCAATCTCCTTGAAGATCCTCTCGGTCTTCTCTAACTCGTACTATGCAGCTTTGGGGTCATCTTCCTTCTCACTTATGAAGTTTGTGGCCCTAAACTTACTAAGCCTGTCAATCTGCATCCCACATCTCAGTGGTGAAAGAGGAGGTAGTGGAGGTGATGGTGGTGATATAGCCTATACCAACAGCTGCAATAAAGCAGTTAGATTCTACATCAGAGGATTATGAGTCTGATCTGCCTGATAAACCATCGGTTGTTGTGGAGGAGGACCAATATTGGGCCCATGAACACTAGTTTGGCTCTACTGATTTTGAGCATCTATATCATGTGAATTGTTACTCTAAGCCACATCATACGATTTAGTCTTCATACTTACTCTCTAACCTACACATTGATAGAGAATAGCCTACATTAGAGTCATATAGGATAACACTCACACATGTTATACAACTTTTCCCACCTAGGTTAAGAACTTCCTAAACCTAAGCTCTGATACCACTAAATATAATACTCTTCGATATAATTAATAATAAATCAAATTATACCAAAAATGTTACAATGCATATGATTTAAAATACCATAAATTTAAAACTTTGTTGCACCATGGTCATGATGACTTATAGAAAACAAAAAAATCATACAACATTAAAAGACTTGATTTAAATATAATATTTATATAGGCATACACAAGCCCAAAGTTTTACAAAATGAGCAGTTATAAAACTACATATCTCTGACAATAAAAGCATGTAAATATCTAAATACCCAAACCCAACAAAACCAAAAGTACAACAATTGTATCATCCACCCCAAGTATGTATCCTCGACTCTGATCTTTGGGTATCCCCCTCTGTTGCTCTGCTCCTATGCTTCAAACCTGAGCATAGGAAGCCCATACGTTAAACAAACTAATACTTAGTAGTGCATAACAACATATAAGCACCACAAACAAATGCAATATACATGATATTCCTACCAGCATACCAAAATGACTTACGTCGAAATCTATAGATGCATTATCTCATATACTACATGACATATAAAAATGATTTTACACATTTTATACCCAAAATGAATATGGCATACCAATATAATCAATCATATAAATGTATACCACACTTAGAAAGTTAATTAAAATTTTCTATTGCTCGCTTTACTTATAACTAGACTAAATTAGATACAAAAATAGTATATGGCTCTCATCCGAGCCCTCAAGAAAACTACATGAGCTTCTCAAAGCACTTATCAACGAAAAAAAGTGTGCATATAATATATACCAAGGGAAGCTCACCTAACTTAAACCCTGGGCTTTCAAGAATCTCGAAGGTGACCAATCTAGGTCACCCAGTACTGATCTCCCTTCAATGACATGTCATCTATCCTAACTCTAATCCTAGTAAAAGTATTGAGCTTAGTCATTTATCACACTTACCATGTCCATATTATTCCATGATTCTCATAATCATAACCATAATATGCATTATCATACCATATTATAACCATACAAACAGAGGCATACCACCTCAAAATGAATCAACTGTAATTCACATGCTGTGAAGCACCCCGTCATGGGTATTTTACTAATGAACTAATTCATGATTCAACCCATGAATTAGCAACATATTTCATGGTCGTGATCACCCCTTCACATGTGTGAACTAAGCCATGAACAAAACCATGAAATAGCCAGCAAAAAGGTCTATTTTATTCAAAATCTTGAAACATGACATTCATGCCCATAGACCACTAATTCAAGACCATGAATTTGAAAATTTTTCCAAAAAGAAAAAGATGTCATTTCATACCATTGCCATATGCAATAAATCTCTATGGTTGATCAATGTCAGCCACCCTATCAACACTCCATCATGCATATAAGCCATATATCATATACATAACATCTCTAAACATCAACATTAATCAATGTAACCCATTTAACATCTCAAATCTACCATTTTATCATATTCACCCTCAATGCAATATAACCCCAAAACATGTCATTTATGTAGCGCCACACCTCACCCAACCAACACGTGCCCGGATGAGGGAGCGCTAATGTCCATCTTCCTTACTTCTTCAAATCTCTACTATTATTATTTTTACCTTTATTTTTTATTTTTTTAAGCAAAAACCAGGGTACAATTTATTTACATAAGATAGTAATTTTAAACATCAAATTAACTCTTAAACAAACTTTAAAAGTAAGATTACAAAGTTTAAAACTCTTTAATATAAAAAGCCAGATACAAAATTTCAAATCTTATAACCCACTTTCTCAAGATTCGGCTGCTTTACTTGAATAGGATCACCACTTGCTTTATCTAACGCCTTCAGCTACCTTTCTATATCTGCGTGGAAAGAAAACTCCACGCTAAGCTCTAAGCTTAGTGGTGCATATAAATAAGGCAATATACTATATCATGCAACAAGCATTAACATGTATCATTTTATGCATTAAAATGTTTGCATGCCATGACTATTAACATATTCCTATTTCATACAAGTATAAATGTCATGCTCATATAGACAATGTTATTTTGATTTATCTTTGATGGTAAATTACTCGGTTAATCTCTTTATCATTATATCTCAATCTCATATCATCATCAGTTTCTTATTCTTTTCTTTTCTTATTTTTCCGACGTATCCTCATTATCTTGCCCACATCACTCTAAATTTGGACTGACTGGATACGGGTTATGGATCAGGAGCGTTCCCAGAGCTTAAGCCATCCTGTCCACTATCTGGCTCAAAAGAGCTTCTCAATCAATGGTGATCCTTGAGCTTAAGCAACATTGATTGAG
The DNA here is from genome assembly GCA_023653625.1 of Triadica sebifera. Classification (NCBI taxonomy): domain Eukaryota; kingdom Viridiplantae; phylum Streptophyta; class Magnoliopsida; order Malpighiales; family Euphorbiaceae; genus Triadica; species Triadica sebifera. Next base: position 34,996,788 of record CM042894.1, on the reverse strand, counting down.
TATAATTTCATCATGATGAATAACCAGACCAAGGGCGCTCCCCGAGCTTAAGCCACCTTGTCTTCATTTATACATGCTCATCAGAGCTTTTCAAGTCAATAGCACTAATTCTCAAATTTCAACACATCAATATTCTCATATTTATCAACATCTCAATTTTCTCGTTTTTGTAAACATATAGTCATATGCATACATACTGGATAACATCTTTTCATTTTTTTATTAGGTACATCAATATTCTCATGTTTATCATCCGTATCAGTTCACGTATTTCACCCATATCAAAATTCATATATCATTCATTACAATTCACATATTTCATCCATGAAAATTCATTTTTCTATATCACCACATAACACGTTCTCACATCAATATATATTTATATATCTATATATATATATATATATATATATATATATATATATATATATCCATATCATTCTTATTTCACTGGATAGACAATGACTTCATTTACTTACCTGAATTCCTCATTTGATAACCACATTTATAATCACAAATACAGAGCATTCACGATCGTGATTACTAATTTCATGCCCGTGAATTAGTTCACGCCCGTAATCCCAAGCCGTGAATGCTACTGGAATGAATCGCCCCAAAGCATTCACGGTCGTGATTACTCATTCACGTCCATGAATAAGTTCACGCCCGTCATTCCAGCCCATGAATGCTTCTGGAATGAATAGTACCATTTCCACCCAGAAGTCACAACCGTGATACAATCAGTCACAACCGTGAACCCTCAAGTTCACGCCCGTGACTCAATAGTCACGCCCATGACTTTCAACAGGAAATTTGCATATTCACTTTTAATTCATTCTAACATCATCCAAATCATACCACATTCTATTTCATGCATTTCTAAGGTTCTTTACTCAACTTATTACTCTCTAATACATGTAAATGTCTTGATCATACAAGATTTTCTAACATGCATCATTAATTCAATGTCACACAAGGATCTCATTCATACATGTCTAAACCTATGGTTTCATGCCATAATCATCATCATTCTTGAAATGCATTGATCTAAAATCATGTTCAACATGCATTATTTCAAACAAAAATAAGCTATTGCCTTAAGTTATGCACAAACCTTAATCTTTCTCCTTCACTCTTCTAGGTAGCTTTCTCTTTTCCTTTGCTCCTTAGAGCTTGTTCCTTGTCACTTGGAACTCCTACAACATTATAGATCATTATTATCATCTGATTTTCCTTAAGACCCTAAACTATCTTTTTCTCTCTGAAAACCCTTTCACATAAGTCTTGGATGAGCTCAAAATTCAAACTTCCTTTAAGAAAAGATGATGAAGAAGAAGAAATGTTTTTTACCTTACACTTTTCTTCACTAAATCACCACTTTGGAGATTTTCTCTCTACCAAACTTGATTTTTCTTTCTCTTTCTTGTTCTTTCCAGCTTCCTTAGGAGTTATGGGCCATGAAGATCACTTTGTCTTGCTCTTTCCATTCTCTTCCCTTCCTTTCTTTCTCTAGAATTCAAGATTGGCTATGGAGGAGATGGAGCTAGCGTGACTGGTAGAAAAGAGAGAGAAGAAGGCAGAAAATGAAGAGAAGAAGAAGAAGATGAAGAAAAGAAAACATTAAATAGGGTACCCATAAGTCTTCATGTGGGAGCCACCAATTTGACCATTTCTTGACATTAGGCTTAATAAACCCATTAATCTCATTCTTCCTCCTTGAGTAGCCGGCCAAACCTATCAAAATGTCCCCAAAATTAATATGTTGATTAGCAATTAATCTTATTAATCCTCCAATTTTGGGTAAATTGCAATTTGACCCCAAAACTTATCAAATTTTGCAATTTAGTCCTTTACCGTAAATCAACTTCTTTAAACTTTATAATCACTTAATTATGCATTTATCATTTAATTCATCCATTACTTGATCAATTTTTGTAAAAATTCGAATTTAGACTCCGATCAGTCAAACGCGTCAACTTCGCGACACGTGCAACTCGGGGCCTAAATTAGTGGATATTACAGTTTATCACCCCAATGACCATTCACAACACACATTAAAGACAAATAACACAAGAACATGCAACTTAAGACTTTGAATGTGGTTATGTATAAACCTTACACATAGGATGGAGCCTAACCAATACTTTAGCTCTTTAAGCTTGTTCTCTCCCTTGAGGTGGACTCTCAGCTCTTATCAATAATAAAAAAACAAGAAGACTAAACTAGCTCTTTCCTTACAACTCATAACCCTCCCTTTCTCACTCTTCTCTAATAAAACTTGAGCTTGAAAACTCCAAAAATGGAGAAGAAGGATTTCTAATAAAGGAAGAAGATGGAGCTGGCGTGTTTGGTTGGGTTTCAGAGAGTGAGAGGCAGATTTAAAGGGAATGGCTCCCGGTTGTCTCACCTACCTTGTCTGCCCAGGATTCACGGTCGTGACTCATCTTTCATGGCCATGAACCATTCATTCATGATTGTAATTAACCTTCACGATTTGTGAATTAATACCCTGATATTCATGGTCATGACGCCATTTTTCATAGCCGTTAAACAGTAGATATCAACAACTTTAAAAACTCTCCTTAACTCTTAACTCTTATTAACCATTAACAACACTTATAAACCCTATTTACAAAAGTTGCAGCAATGGAAAATGTTACAGAAACAAAAGTGAATACAAGAGGGGCCTCATTTCTAACTACAAAATTATGATAATCCAGGTAACAAATACACTTACTAGCAAAACATTTATTTTTTGGAAATGTCCCATGAAAATTGCATTAGGAGCAAAATAAAAACTTGCCTTCGTTGATGGATTTGTGCTTAAACTGAACTTGAATATAAAAAAGTATGAAATATGGAATCATGTAGACTGTATGGTCTAATATTGGATTTTGAACTCCATTTTGAAAGAGATAATGGAATCATTTATATACATCAGTTCGAGTAGGAAATTATGGATAGAGTTGGAACAAACTTTTGGTGAGTATAATGACCCTCTCTTGTATCAATTGCAAAGAGAGATTAGCTCAATTAAATAAGGTTCATTGTCTGTTATGGAGTATTTTGGCAAATTAAAGTGTTTATGGGATGAGTTAGGGTGTTTTATGAAAGTTCAAGAATGTACATGCGGTGCTATTAGAGTTTTAGAAGAAGGTTCTTGATGGACCTTAGTGATTCCTATGATCATGTCAGAAACCAAAATATTGGTTATGGGGCCCCTCCTTAGTAGGAACTGTGCTTACTCTATGATATTAAGAGTAGAAAAACAAAGAGAAGTGAATGTTGGCTATGAAAATTTTGAGACCAATGCAATGCTAGTGAAAACTTATAATATGAAGAATACTTATGCATCAATTGGAAACAATAATACAAAGAAGAAAAGGGAAAGACACTACGGGAAGTCATACTAAGGACACATATTTTTAGCTACATGGTGTTGCCGACTGGTATAAGGATTGAAAGAACAAAAGGAAAAGTGTGGTTTTAGAAGGCAACAAGCCAATTTAGCAAATAAGGAAATGGATACTCCAATGGAGTTTCAAAGAGAAACAACACAACTGAAACAAGATGTCAGGGGAAGTTCAACAATTGCTACAATGATTCAACAAGAGATTGCTAATGTCTTAAAGGAAAAATGAGTAGTTGATGGAGCACAAGTTAATTTTTCACAAACTTGCTACTATGCAAGTATGGAAATTGACCTATGCCTTACAAGCTAACTGTTTGAAAGAAATAGGAACTTGAAAATTGATATCCTTAACAATTTTGAATAACCTAAGATCAATTTTAAAACCTATACATGTTCACTTACCCGTATGATTCTATTAAGCTAGTAGACATGACTAGTATACTCCATTTACCATCTTTTAAGTGTAATTTGCTCCCAATTAGCAAGTTAACCAGTAGGTTATCAATAACCTTTCATTTCTACTCCACTTATTGTGTCATACAAGTTTAGAAGACATATCAAGTCTTGGCAATGGTAAAGGTTCTTGGAACTATATATGTCTTGGATTAGGCATTTTTTTTGCTGATCAGATCAATTCTCTTGGTTTCAGTTCTAATTCATGTCATAAGTTCAAGTATCAATTTGTCCTTTACTTATATGACTTCAAATAATAAAAGTCCAATTGATTAGTCCATACATCTATTAATGCTTTGAATCATATTACTGATCTTAAGCTAGACATAAAGAAACTTATTCCTATCTATGAAATTTGTCATTTGGCTAAGCAGTATAGGCTCCCTTTTTAACCCAGCCATATTCACACACAACAAAATTTTGAATTGATTCATATTGATCTATAGGGACCATATAAACAACCACTTCTGTAGGAGCACACTACTTCATGACTATTGTTGATGAACATCCTTCAATCTTATTTCATCATGATTAAAACTCAATTTAATACTTATGTCAAAGATGTGAGAGGGCTTTTGACTTAAATAAGTGAAAAAAAATAAACTTACCAATATATGTTGAAATGAATCTTTTTCTCAAAATGTGCCTTTTCTTGCCATGTGGATAAGTTGAAAGGTTAGATTACAAGACACCGACACTCAAACTAACGATCAATGAATTATCGTATATATGCAGTATGTTCAACACTATTAATAACGACCATACTACCACATAATAATACATACCAAAGATAGGAGTGTAGCTGGGGCATAGCTGAGGTGAAACTGGATGCAAGAGCTGTGTGAGTGGCAGGTAGCAAGCATTATGTAGATAGCTAATATGACTAGAAATCAATGTATGTGCCTACTGCTAATCGGTAGTCCCACTACCATTATGTGCAACAACCTTGTTGCACACCTGTGATCACTCCAGACAATTACTCCCCCTCGTTATATATCTCTAAATTCTACTTTCTCCTGGACATCATCATTCTTTGCATTTTGCATTAAAATAAAGAAAAGAGAGGAGGAATAGAAGAAAAAAACAGTGAGAGAATGAAGGAAAAAAAAAGTAACAGAGAAACAAAGGAGGAAAAAAGAATAAGAAGTGTGAAAAAAATTGTTGAAGAGGAGTTCTGGAAATTTATAAGCACTTTGTAAGGGTTTTTTTCCATTTATTAATTTATAACATTTATTTATTTATTATAATTTGTGATTAATTTCCTTTTTTTTTTTTAATTTGAATGCAGATTGTTAGTATCAAATATAGGAAAAAAAGAAAAGTAAAAAGGCTAAGTGAGGTATGTAGATATTTTTATTATGCGATTGTTAAATATTGATTTAATTGTATACTATAAGTTTTGTTTTTTTTAGATATTTTATTTTATATGTGTATTTTATTGTACATTTTGATTTGTTATTATTTGCTATGTAATTTTTATATGTTTATTTTCATTGTATATTTTATGTGCATGTAGTTTTTTTTTGTAAATTATTTTAAAAGATTTTTATTTATTTATTTATTTTAGTTTAAAATTTTTATTAAAGGAACTACGCAAATTAATTAATTTAATTAAATAATTAGACACCTACACGTACAATTGTCACACGTTCACTTATTATTTTCATAATATTTGAATATATTTTATTGATATAAATAAGTGGATTATATTTCACTTCATGTTAGCATTGAAGTGTTTAGTGGTAAAAATATTGATAAGTACATGTATTTAAATATTAAAAAAATAACAAAAGCACATATTTGATAATACAAAAAAATCTAAGTGCACGTTTTTAATGTAAGAATTGTATATGATTTATGCAATACATATTTATATATTTGAATGAGGAATATGTGAATTAAAGCACAAAAGGAGTATAAAGACAAAAAAATATAAAAGTGACAGATAATTCGAATTTATTTAATTAAGTACGGTTTTAATGTAAAAAAATAAAGCACATAAAAAAAGAAAGTCGAAAGAAGTAATTATATTATTGACATATTAATTAAAAAATGCTTACTGGTTGTGAAATAAATAATATTTGCTTAATTATTTTAAATATTTGAATTTCATTTGTAAATAATTAATTATATATTTTATTTAATTTTTTGTAATTTTTTGAAATTTTATAAATATTTATTTGCATTATTTTTTTACCATGTTGATAATGTGTTATATAACTCGAATATTAATTACAATTTTTTTGCTTATTTAATTTGTACTCTATAAACATGACAAGTTTACCATGTATTGTTGTTTTCTGGGCCGAAAATATAATTCAAAATCAATGTGATATTGATTATGAAAATGATTTATCAAAAATGATAAGGAGTACAGATAGACTATGTATGCAAAAACTTATAGAAAAACTAAGAAACACAATGAGAATCAATAACACTCCCAAAACGATATTGAAAGTTAAATATAAGAGTCCTAGGATAGTGATAGAAGGAAATGTTCAATTTGGCTGCATTGATATATGGGATGATGATGACATGATTGCAATGTATACACATCATGAGATGTATGATTGTTGCTTGAATTATATTGAGTTATATATTGAAATTCAAGAAATGGATGTACAAGCAAATGATGTTGTTGGATTTTCTAATGCTCATGAAGAATGTGAGAATGACAAGGTGGAAGGCGATGAATGGTAGGGTTATGAGGAGTTAATGCTAAGGTGGTTGATGATGATTCTAATATTGATGAATATAAGGAGATGGAAGATGAAGATGGTGATGGTGATGGTGATGAAGAATAATAAGATGATGATGATTGTAACACATTAATGAGGCAACTCACATTGGTGATTCTAGTGGTGGATATTTAGGGGGTTTAGAGTTTGATTCAATGCATACTAATCCTTATGCAGAAGATAATAACATGTCAATATGGGACCCATCAACGAAATTCATTAAGGGAATGACTTTTCATTATAAAGAAGTTGTCCTAGCAGCAGCAAATGAGTACATTTTGTGTTGAAATCAAAAGTGTATGACTGAGGTTGCCTGGAAGAATACATTTACAATAAAATGCAAAAAGAGATAGAGTGGTTGCAATTGGAGATTGCATGCAACTAAAAAAACAAGAGCAGTATATTGGGAGATAACTAGGTATAGTCGCCCTCACAATTGCACCATTTTTGGTAGGTCATAAGATCATAGACAAATGAATTCATAATTGTTAGGCAGTTACATTGAGGATGTTGTCCGAGAGGCACTACATATCAAAATTAGTGTTTCAGTGGCTAGCATCGATAAGACATTCAACTATACACCTTCATACAAGAAAACATGGCTTGCTAAGCAGTTAGCCATTAGTTAGTTGTTTGGAGATTGTGATGAGTCGTAATGACCCAAATACCGGGTTAGTCGTAAACTGTAGTTTCTGAGATTAATTAGTATACCCGAGGGTCAAAAATACACCCGTGGGTCAAAAATATTTTATTTGATCATTGGGAAATATATATTATGAATAATATGAGGGAAAAATTTGGAGTGAAAATGAAGTCAAATAAGCCCTCAAAAGTCAAATTAAGAAAAACATGGGACCTGATTTAATTAAATAATGGATTGACCGTACTTTGATCAGGCTATGAAAAATAGCAAACGATATTCAAAAATTTATTTTAAGACATGGATAGACTCTAAATAATATTTAAGATTATTTGAAAAATAAATTTTACGGTAACACCGAAAAATTGAATTATCAGTCCGATTTAAGTGAGTTAGACAGAAAACGAATACCGATTGAGTTGAAAATTTTTGTGTAGACATATAAAAATATTTTAAGAATTATGAAATTAAATTTGGATGAAATTGAGCTTGGAAAGTAAGAGAAATAATTTATAGTGTTTAATTGGGCCTTAAATTCACAAATGGGCCTAATGGGTTGGATCACTTGTCTTGGCCCAAGCCCAACCCATTCCAACCAACTATATAAGCTCAAAATATCAGAATTCACTAGAGAATTCAGCACCTTCTTCTTCCTCTCATGCTTCCCCCTTGGACAAATGGGTTTCCTCCATTTTCTCCACCAAATTTCTCTCATTTCTCCTAATTTTTACACCAAAATCAACCACCCTAACATAAATTCAGCATATCTAGTTGCTAGTATAAGCTTTTGATCTTCATTTGGAGGGATAGAGTGGAAGGAAGTCAAAGGCGAAAAGTTGAGATATAAATTAGAGGTAAGTGAAATTTATATTTTTAAATTAGTTTAATGGTTCAAATAAGTAGTTTAAGATATGTAGATAATAAATATAAAATTTATTTGAGTTAAGGAAGTAAAATATTGGTGGATTAATGAAGTGAAATTTTCGGCCATGGTAAGGAATCAAGGAAGTAAAGGAAATTCAAAGGAAAAAGGTAAGGAGAATGAAGCATAGGAAGGCTAGAGAAAAGAAATAAGGTTAGTGATTTCAAAATCTACTTTTTTCCATTGATTAAGCATGAATTAAGGTTATGGAAATTAGGAATTTTGTGTGTTTTGCATGTAATTGATAATTGATGCTTAAATTATGATTAATGAATTATAAAAAATGAATTAGAATGGTTAATTTTAATAAAAAAAATTAATTAGTGGAAATTGGAAAATATGACCTTATTATGTGAAAAATATAAATTAAGATATAAATACATTTTATTGTAATATTATGATATATATGGAACAAGGAATGTATAAATTAGTGAAAGGAATATTTAGAGGATGAAAGACAAATTTTAATGATGAAAATTAATTACAGGCCGAAATAAGAAAAAAAAGAAAAATTAATATTTTTCTTATTAATTAAATGAAAATTTAGTTATGAATTGCAGGAAAATATGATTTTGTGTGCGTATAAATTTATTGTGAATTTTTAAATGATATATTGAATAATTTTCCAATTATTGAGTATATTATGCATTGTTAAACCTTGAGGGGTATTTCCGTTATTTTGATGATACCAAATAAAATAACAATATTGTATTTAACATACTTGTCTTCTAAGTCTATTATACAGGACATGGATTAAAATAGCAAGAATGGAGATTTGAAGAATAATCATTGAAAAACAAAATTCAAGAAGTAGCATGTTCACTGCCGTGACTCTATGAGTCACTCCCGTGAAAGAAGCTAACCGTTACCAAAACCAACTTTTGAAGTTCACGGCCATGAAGGAAGAACAAACCGTGAAGTGGGCATTTCAGTCACCCCCGTGAATAAAGGTGTCACCCCCGTGAAGATTCATGCATTTTCATCCAGAGAGCTTCACGACCAGAGTCACCACTTGGATCACGGATGGGAAGTTTGTCATGCCCGCGACTCTATAATGTCAAAACATTCCAGAGAGCTTCACGACCAAGGTCACCACTTCAGTCACGGCTTGGGAAGAAATGTCACTCCCGTGACAAGCATAGTCATGCCCGTGAACAATGAAAGAGAAAAATGTCAGACGCGATTTTTTAGTTGGTACAACGGCTAGTTTCGTATTTAATGCACCCTAACGGTGATATTCAGCCATGAGAGTATAAATGAAAGTCATTTATGCATTAAGAACAAGAGAATGAAGGATATAACAACAAAATAACAATTACTTTGAATCAAAGATCTTATTTCAAGCTATTTGGACATTCATATTTTGAGAACAAAATCTATTCTCTGTAAAAATCTTTTTGCTCTTCATTTATTGAGCAATTAATATTTGTAAGTGGTTCTCTCTGTAATCTTTACTCAAGTGAGTTTTTGGTATTTCTAGGTTAAGAGTAGAACACTTGTAAGGGTTAGTTGTGTGAGCCTCAAAACACAAATCAAAAGGTTGTTGTGTGAGCCTATAAAAACACAAAGTGAAAGTTGTTTGTGTGAGCCTGAAAAATACAAGGAATTGGTTATTGTGTGAGCCATTAAAACACAAGGGATTTCTGGGTTAGGTGTGAACCATTGTGAGAAACACCATAGTTGAGAGTGAGCTTGTAAAACTCCATTGTAACACTTAGTGTGTTAGTGAAACTCCCAATTGCGATTGGGGAGAGGAGTAGGGTTTGTAACACCCGAATCTCTATAAAATCCTTGTGTCAAATTCTCTTTATCCCTCCTAAAATTAATCATTTATTTCTGCACTTTAAATTTTAATTTTTTAAACTCCAATTCAACCCCCCTTCTTGACTTAATATCTGGGCAACGTGCATTATATGAAAAATAATGAATAAAGTGTATTTAGTGATGCTTAATGACTTAATTGAATGTTCATAGTGAATTATTAATATATTGGAATGCAAAGTGTGAAAAATTATGACAGTGATAAAATTGTTATGAATGAATAAAATATTAAGTGATTAATAAGGTAAAAATATTAGAATTCATGAATTTAATGAAAATTGAATTAAAGAAATAAAATAATGTCCTTAGTTGTTTTTCTGATGGTTAAATCTAGCTCAGGATATAATTGGCTAGCCATAGAGACACCATTACCGAGGTGCGGGTCATGGCGACTCGCTTATGTAGGCCAATGATGGTCTACTCCAGTGATAATGATTCAGTGATCAGTGTACAGTGCAGTGCTCGGGTGGTCCTTCAGAATTACTCTTCAGTGTAGTGGACTTTTGGGTCCATGTATCCGGTCTGAAAATTTTCTATCGGATTGAAACAAGGAGCAAATATGAATAAAATGAGTATAAATAATGTAAGTGGAAAATATAATAAGAAAAAATATGCAAGTGAAAAGTATGTCAAAAATGAAATAAGTGGAAAATGTGAGAAAAACGAGATAAGTGATAATTATGATAAAAGTGACAAATGCGAATAAAATGATAAGAGTAGCAAATGTGAATTAAATAATAAAAAAATATATAAAAGATCAAAATGACAAAAGTGAATAAAAGTAGAAAAATATGATAAAAATGATAAATGTGAAAAATATGATAAAAAGGATAAATGTGAAAAAATATGATAAAAATGATAAATATGAATAAAAGTAGTAGATATGAATAAAATGAAAATTATAATAAAAATAGGTAAAGTGAAAATTTTGATAAAAAAATAAAATAAGTGAAGAAAAAAAATAAATGCGAAAAAAAAATAAGAAAGTTGATATAAGTGATAAATATAATAATTATAATAAAAGTGATAAAATGATAAATATGGTATAACAATAATAATGATAAATGTGATAAAAATAGTAAAATTGAAAAAAAAAATTTAAGTGGAAGAAAAATGTTAAATTATGTAGTTTAAAAGTAAATAAATGAAAAATAAAATATTAGTGGCAAAAGTGTAAATAAATGTAAAGCAATGGCAAGATTGTAAATAAATAGAAATTTAGGAATTAAAGTGAAATTTGTAGCTAATTAAATAAATGATTGAAAAAAAATAAAGAAGAAATAAAGGAATGGTTAATTAAAGAAATAAAGTGAAAATGGATTGAATTGAAAGAAATTGAAAGTTCAGGAGTAAAGTGAAAAAAATTGAATTTAGAAAAATTGTTAAAATTCATTAAGATATTAAATAGTGAATTAAAGATAAATAAAAGTAAAGTATTGATAAAAAAATAAATATATTAAAGAGAGAATTTGAATAATGTATTAAAAATATTATTGCATGTATAAATACATGAAAAAAATATATATCAGTGGAAATTTTTAGATTAGTAATCACCACTGAGCATTTTAATGTTCAGCACGTAGTTATTTGACTGCGTGCAGATAGTAGCGGGAAAGGCAGGAGCAAGCATACAAAAAAAAGTTGGGAGCTGAAAGAAGAAAAAATAATAGAATGTTAGTATCAAAGATAGCATGTATATATATGTTTAGGTATGAAGTTGTAGAAATAAAATGTATATATTATGATAAAGAATATTCGTGAATTATTATGTATAAAGAATGCAATGTTGAGTTGTGATTGGATGGAGAATATGTTACATTATATATGTACTGTTGTGCCCAAATATGTGTTGTAGATTGTTTGTTTTATAAGTGGCGTAGATAGTTTATAGCCGTTATGCTGCCGAAATTTTTGCATAATCAAAAAGATTAATTAAGTATTAATAACAGAATGACCAATAAAGTAAATTAAAATAAGGAAGCAATTTTTTAGCACACATCAGCTATACTCACATAAGTACGTAATGTACGTAACGATTGATTGTTATAAGGGTGTTACAGTTTTAGTGGTATCAGAGCGTGGTTAAGGCGGTTCTAAGATCGGAGTGGGGATTAAGTGAATGAATTATATGTATATACATGTCAATTGTTGGATGAAATGCGTTATAAGTCTAATGTATGCTTGCTCCTTTCATTTCTAGAGTGAAATATGACATCCCAATATAGTCCTGGTGTTGGGTACGGTGAGAGTGGAGTGTTAGTTAGTGCTGTAAAAGGGTTAAAAGATTCATAATTAGACCAGGACATTCTAGTAAGCAATCATTTAGGAAATAGTGTTGTGGTGAACAGAGTGTATAGGAATTGTCTCATTAGTGCACAAGGTTATGAATTCCTAGCTAACCTAATTAAACTTCAATTTCACAAGTTTGATGTGATATTGGGGATGGATTGTTATCTGCCCACCGAGCGATAGTAGATTGTAAATGGAAAAGAGTGACACTTAAACTCTTCGATGACCAGGAAATTACTATTGTGGGTGAAATGACAGACTTTCTATCAGATGTGATTTTCAGCTACAGCTGCCAAGAGAATTATAAGAAATGAGTGCATTGCTTATTTGTGTTATGCAATGGAAGCTAAAAAGGATGACCTTAAGATTTCAGATGTGCCTACAGTGAGAGATTTTCCATGTGTCTTTTCTGATGAATTATCAGGTTTGCCACCTGACATGAAAGTTGAATTCACTATTGATGCAGCTCCAGGCACAACACCTATTTCGATTGCACCATACAGGATGATGCCTACAAAACTCAAAGAATTGAAAACTCAGCTGTAAAAATTGCTTGATAAAGGCTTCATCAGACCCAGTATTTCACCATAGGCAGCACCGATACTCTTTGTAAAGAAGAAGGATGGGTCTCAAATTATGTATTAACTATAAATAGCTGAATAAGGTGACAATCAAGAATAAGTATCCCTTTCCATGTATTGAAGACTTATTTGATCAATTGAATGGAGCAGGTATATTTTCAAAAATTGACTTACGATTGGGCTACATCAGTTGAAAGTAAAAAAAAACAGATGTGCCCAAAATTGCTTTTTGCACAAAATATAGCCACTATGAGTTTTTAGTCATGCCATTTGGACTTACGAATGTCCCAACAATTCTCATGGATCTAATGAATAGGATCTTTCATCCTTACCTAGATCAATTCGTGGTGGTATTTATTGATGACATTCTAGTGTATTCGAAGATGCTAGAAGAATATGACAAGCACTTACGAATTGTCTTGCAAATATTGAGAGAGAAACAACTGTATGTAAAGTTCAGTAAGTGTGACTTCTGGTTAAATGAAGTATTCTTTTTGGGTCATGTAGTTTCAGCTGAAGGGATAAAGATGGATCCAAAGAAGATTGAAGTAATCTTACAGTAAAAGATACCTAAGATTGTTATAGAAGCTAGAAATTTCTTAGGTTTAGCTGGGTATTATATGAGATTTGCAAAAAAAAAATAAAAAAATTTCCACCATAGTAACGCCCCTCACTTGACTGTTACATAAGCATATTAAGTTTGAGTGGACAAATAAATATCAAGAAAGTTTTGAGACGCTTAAAAACATATGGATAGAAGCCTCAGTGTTAACTCAACCAGAATCTGGCAACGATTTTGTGATTTACAGTGATGCCTCCAAGAATGGGTTAGGCTGTGTATTGATGCGGAAAGGTAAGGTGATTACCTATTCTTTCCGACAACTCAAGATTCTTGAAAAGAACTAGCCTACTTATGATATTGAGTTTGCAGTAGTTGTACTCACCTTGAAGATTTGGAGACATTATCTTTATGGTGAAAAATGCTACATTTACACAGATCACAAAAGTTTGAAATATTTGCTCACATAGAAGGAACTTAATTTGAGACAGAGGCATTGACTTGAATTGATAAAAGACTATGACTGCTTAATCGGCTATCATCCAGATGACATAATTAAATAACCTTGAAATAAAATCTCATTTTCTCTTAAATAACCTTGAAACTCTTAGCTTAAGTATTCATCACCTCGATCTGATTTAAGTATTTTAATACTTTTGCCATGTTGTTTCTCTACTTTATTTCTAAATTCTTTGAACTTTTCAAAGGCTTCAAATTTGTATCTCATTGATACAAAAACCCATATCATGAATAATTATCAATAAATATAATAAAATATATAAAACCACATTTGGCATGCACTGACATTGGTCCACATAAATATGTTTGTATAAGGTCCAATAGTCTATTAGCACGTTTACGTTCTCCCACCAAAAAGTGATTTTGTCATCTTTTTTAACAAACAAGATTCATATGTGTCATATAATTCATAATTAAATGACCCTAAGTTACTATTCTTGTGTAACTTAGTCATACGCCTCCCATTTATATGGTCAAGATGAAAATGCCATAAATATGATAATTTTATGTTATCCAACTTTTATCTTTTATTATTATTGATATTAAGGATTGAATTAAACATGTCAAGAATTTAAATTCTATTGCATAATGTGCTAATTCCATAAAGAATATTATTCAACCATATAGGACAACCATTGCCATTTATAGTTAAATGAAAATCATTTCTATTTAAAAAATAAACATAAATAATATTTTTTGTTAAAACTGGAACATAATAACAATTGTCTAATTCTAAAACAATCCCACTAAGGAGTGTCAATACATAAGTTCCTATAGCTAATACAACAACTATTGCTCCATTGCCAACACGCAGGTCTGACCCTCATTTCTTGAGCTATCTACTATTCCTTTGACCTTACATATCAGTAAATATGTGTGAGCCACATTTGGTATCCAATACCCATGCATTATTATTAGAAACAGTACTAACCTTAATAACATAAATGCCTAAAGTAAAAGGTGCATCCAATGTCCTATCCTTCTTCTTCTTTAAAGACTCCATATAGGTTGTGTAGTTCATCAAGGTGGGGGATGCTTTTTCAAAAGTTGGTATAATGGTTTCACGTGCATATTGTAGCCTAAAATGAACTGTCGGATATAATTGGCTATCTCGAGAAACTGTTGAATCTGCTTAACTGTTAAATTTTCATTAGGGAATTTTAACAATTCTTGGGCCAAATGGGGCTGAGGCCTATAAGTCCCATTTGAGAATTGCATTCCTAAGAAGTCAATGGTTGTTTGGGCCAAATACATCTTTGTTGGGCTAAGCATTACTCCATGGGCCTTTGTGAGATCCATAAACTCCTTGACTGTTTCATGATGAGGGTTGATGTCGAGACTGAATAGAAAAATATCATCAAATGTAGATCAGGGTCGTATGTAACAGCGACTCATATATCTAGATCATAGCCTTTTGGAATAGTGAGGGTGCCACTTTGAGTCTAAATGGCATGACAGCCCACTCGTAGTGGTGATTAGGAATACAAAATGTCATCTTATATCTGTCTTCTGGAACAATGCCTAGTCGCCAGAATTCCGCTTTTATATCGATCTTTGAAAACACTTTGGCTAAAGCCATGAAAGGAAACATTGAATCTATCCTCGGTAGTGGATACTTATCATCTTTCAGGAAGAGATTCAAGGGCTTGTAGTCAATGACAAGTCTTTTTTTTCCTCAGATCTGTTCTGATCTTTTATTCACATAAAAAGCTTGACATGCCCAATTTGATTTTGTAAGTTGAATTAGGCCTTCTGACATTAACTGAGAACATTCCTGAGTTGCAAGTTCCATGTCTGTAGGAGACATTACTAGGTGTGACGCTTTTGTTGGGTTGAGGTCCTCTAAATTCTTGAATGGGTGTGTAATAAAGAACTCTGATATGGTCCAGAGAGGGGAATAGTGTTTTTGTGCAAATTCTATATGAGACAAAGCACAACAGGAATCTTAAAGTTCTTGTACTAGCTCTGGGGACAAAGAAGAAAACTGTAAGGAAGGCTGCAGGGTAAATAGGGAAGGTATGGTAGTGAAAGGTAATAACTGCTTCTTGAATTGCAATCCTATGGGTAAAATGGACCGTTGGTTTAATCTGAAATAAAGGTCAAATCCTAAGACCGAATCCTTGTCTGGAAGTTTTGATCCAAGGACATGTGTCCAAATTGTAATCTCAGGGAAGATTTGCAATTTGATAGGATTTCTGGTTTTTAAGGTTGTGGTGAAGATTTTAACATCGTCTACTTGAAAGTGCTGATCATGTTGACTCAAATATATGTCTGGGAGAATAGAATGATTCATCATAGACCTGTGAGCTCCATTGTCTATGAATTCAATGATCTTTATGGGTTTAGCATACTTGTAAGGAAAAACTGTAATTGGAACAAGTGGAATTGGGTGAAGTGTTTGGGTAGAATAAACAGTTAGTAAAGTGGATAGAGTAAGGTCTGTTGAGGGAGTTGTATCGGGTAGAATAGGGAAAAGAGTAATGGGATAAACAAGTGGGAGGTAATGGTTTGGAAATATTGAGTTCTGGGAAGGTAGTTTTTCATCTATCTCTAATTCAAAATCTGAATATTCTGCTGCAAACAGTGCTATTGAATTTGATTCATCATCCACGGAGAATAGTGATTATATATCAACACCTTCTAGGACTACTTGTGTAACCTGATGAATCTTCTGTATGATCTTTGCTGCTTTCTTTGGCTTATTAGGGCATTTTTTGGCAAAATGACCATTTTTTCCGCAAACATAGCATCTGTCACCTTTCTTGAATTTGTGCTTGTTAAACCTTGAGAGGTATTTCCGTCATTTTGATGATAACAAATAAAATAGCAATATTGTATTTAACATGTTTTTTCTAAGTCTATTAAACAGGACATGGAATAAAATAGCAAGAATGGAGATTGGAAGAATAATCCTTGAAAGACAAAATTAAGGAAGTAGCATCTTCACGCCCGTGACTCTATGTGTCATGGCAGTGAAAGAGCTAATCGTTACCAAAACCAACATTTGAAGTTCACGGCCATGAAGGAAGAACAAACCGTGAAATGGACATTTGAGTCACGCCCGTGAATCAAAATGTCATGCCCGTGAATGTTCATAGCATTTTCATCCAGAGAACTTCACGAACAAAGTCACGACTTGGATCACGGCTGGGAAGTTTGTCACGCCCGTGAATATGTATGTCACGCCCATGACCCAATGTTTCAAAACATTCCAGAGAGCTTCACGACCAAGGTCACCACTTCAGTCACGGCTTGGGAAGAAATGTCATGCCCGTGACAAACATAGTCACGCCCGTGAATGATGAAAGAGAAAAATGTCAGGCGTGATTATTTGGTTGGTACAACGGCTAGTTTCATATTTAATGCACCCTAACGGCTATAAACAACCAAAGGAGTATAAATGGAAGTCATTTACACATTAAGTACAAGAGGATAACATATACTTTGAATTAAAATCTTATTACAAGCTATTTGTACATTCAATACTTTGAGAACCAAAATCTATTCTCTGTAAAAATCTTCTTGCTCTTCATTTATTGAGCAATTAAGATTTGTGAGTGTTTCTCTCTGTAATCATTACTCAAGTGAGCTTTGGGTATTTCTGGGTTAAAAGTAGAACACTTGTAAGGGTTAGTTGTGTGAGCCTCTAAAACACAAATTAAATGTTGTTTGTGTGAGCCTGTAAAAACACAAAGTAAAGGTTGTTTGTGTGAGCCTGTAAAACACAAAGTAAAGGTTGTTTGTGTGAGCCTGTAAAACACAAGGAATTGGTTATTGTGTAAGCCATTAAAACACAAGGGATCTCTGGGTTAGGTGTGAGCTATTGTGAGAAACACCATAGTTGAGAGTGAGCTTGTAAAACTCCATTGTAACACTTAATGTGTTAGTGAAACTCTCAATTGCGATTGGGGAGAGGAGTAGGGTTTGTTAACACCCGAACCTCTATAAAATCATTGTGTCAAATTTCTCTATCCCTCATATAATTAACTTTTTATTTCCGCACCTTAAATTTTAATTTTTGAAACTCCAATTCAACCCCCCTTCTTGGCTTAATATCTGGGCAACAATTGGTATCAGAGCTTTGTCTAGCATCGAAGCCTAAAAAGCGCTAGTAAAGATTAAGATATGGCCAGTGAAGGATTCCAAAGTCTCAAACCTTACTTTGATGGAGAAAATTATGCCCATTGGAAGTTTCAGATGGAGACATATCTGGATAGTGAAGGAATTGATGTCTGGGATAGTGTACGAAAAGAATGGACACCACCAACCAAAAGAGGAGCTGATGGTGAAGAAGAAATCCTATCAAGAGATGATTGGACAGAGCCTCAAAGAAGAGCAAATTTCAAAAATAAGAAGGCAATGACAATCCTATCAAGCTCATTATCTATTGAAGAATGTGGAAGAATACAATATTGCCCAACAGCATACAACATGTGGAAGACATTGGAAAATTATCATGAAGGAACTAAGCAAGTCAAATCTATGAAAATTCAACTTCTAACTTCAGAATATGAGCTCTTCAAGATGAAATCCAATGAGTCAATCACTGACATGACCAACCGTCTTCTAGCCATTATAAATGGAATGAGGAAACTTGGGAAGCATCTGAGTTTGGAGGATGTAAACAACAAAATCCTGAGAAGTCTTCCTCTTAAAGACTATGCTCAAGAGTTGTTGGCATAGAAGAAGAAAATGAAGATATGAGCATCATGAATACTGATGTGCTGATTGGCAAATTCTCACACATGAAATGGCAGTGAAAAGAGATAGAGAGCTTAAAGCAGAGCCAGAGAAAAGAAAGCCCTTAGCACTCAAAGCCTCTACTTCAAAATCTTAAGAAGAAAGTGAAGATGATGAAGAAATGAGTGATGATGAAAATGAGGACATTGTTATGCTTTCAAGAAGATTAAAAAGAATCATTGAGAAGAAAATGAGCAATTCCAGAAAATTCAGGCAAAGAAACCTCAAACAAACTTCTAATGACACATATAGAAGTAAGGAAGAGGTAAAGTGCTATGAGTGTGGAAAGAAAGGACATATCAAACTAGAATGTCCAAGGCTCAAGAAGCATAAGAGCAAATACCAAAGAGAAAATGGGGAGAAAGGTCACAAAGCCACATGGGATGACGAAAGCTCTTCAAGTGAAAAAGATGATAATGAAAGCGAAGAGGTCAACCTATGCTTCATGGCTATTGAAGATCATGTCTTGAATAAGGTAAGGTCACTACACTCATACGCTTTGAACAATGATAGTAGTGATAATGATGATGATAGTGATGATGATGAGCAAAGCCTAATAGAAGAATTAAATCTAGAAGTAGAGAAATATAGAAGTAAATTTAGTACTTATAGAAATAACATCTCTAATTTAAAAAATAAGATAGATGGTTTAGAAAAGGAAAACATAAAGCTTAAATCATCTAATGAAACTCTCCAAAAGTCTTTAAATGAATACTCATCAAGATCCTCAACAGCTTCCTTACTAAAAGAAAATAATACTTTGAAAAATGAAGTTGAGGAACTTAGAAATTCCATTTCAAAATTTCACAAAGGTAAAGAGAGCTTAGATACTCTCATTGTGTCTCAAAGATCACCCTTAATTAGAAATGGTCTAGGATTTAAGGACACATCATCATCTTCTCACAAAACCATATTTGTTAAGTCTAGTGAACCTCACATCTCCACACCTATTAGAACAGCACCTAGAAATAAGCATATTAAACCTTCTATACATAAATAGAATAATCATGCCTTTATATATAGGAAGCATGCATATAGAAATCCTACAATTAATCATAACTGTGCATGTCATAATTTTCAAAATAAATTTGATAGAAAAATGAAATTCAAAAATATTGTAAGACCAAAAAGCAAGTTTAGATCGAAACAATATAATTATTGTATGAAAATGGGTCACATAAATAAATATAGCTGGATAAGGAAGGCTCATTGGGAACCTTCATGTGCTAACCCGCAAGGACCCAAACTCATTTGGGTACCTAAAAATCATACTTGAATTGTGATTTTATAGGTATGCCTCAAGTCCATAATAAACAAAAATGCTTGGCTAGTAGACAGTGGATGCTCAAGGCATATGACAGGAGACAAAGAACTTTTCAATGAAATCAAAAGTATTGATGGAGGTAAAGTTACCTTTGGAAATAATGCAAAGGGTAAGGTAATTGGCATTGGTTCTATTGGTATTAATGGTACCCACTTTTATTAAAGATGTATTACTTGTTGATGGCTTGAAACATAACTTGTTAAGTGTAAGTCAATTATGTGATAAAGGAAACAAAGTAATCTTTACTTCAAATGAAAGTCTTATGATCTCTATCGACGGTCAGGATATATTTAAAGGAAATAAAGATATCAATACATACATAATAAACTTACATGAACTATCTAACCATTCCTCTAAGTGTCTTGTGACTACTAGTGATGAATCTTGGCTGTGGCATAGAAGGCTTGGTCATGCTAACATAGACTTAATACAAAGTCTCAGCACAGGAGAACTAGTAAAAGGACTGCCAAGAGTTAAATATGAAAAAGGCAAGACATGTGAACCTTGCCAAAGAGGAAAGCAACACAAGTCATCCTTCAAAGCCAAAAACATAGTAAGTACCTGAAAACCTCTTCAACTCTTGCATTTAGACTTATTCGGACCTACTAGAACTGCTAGCTTATGAGAAAAACATTATGCATTTGTTATCGTAGATGATTACTCTAGATTTACTTGGGTAATTTTCTTAGCTCAAAAGAGTGATGCTTTTGAAAATTTCAAAAACTTTGCTAAAAGAGTTCAAAATGAAAAAGGGTATTGTATTCCAAAGATAAGAAACGATCATGGGAAAGAATTTGAAAATGAAAACTTTGAAAGCTTTTGTCTTGAACATGGCATATCACATAATTTCTCCTCTCCTAGGACACCTCAACAAAATGGGGTAGTTGAAAGGAAAAATCAAACTTTAATTGAAATAGCTAGAACAATGCTCAATGAATATGATTTATCAACTTATTTTTGGGCAGAAGCCACAAACACTGCATGTTATATTTCAAATCGAGTTTTCAAAAGACCTCTTTTAAACAAAACTTCATTTGAGCTATGGAATGGAAGAAAGCCCTTGATATCATACTTTAGAGTATTTGGATGCAAGTGCTTCATTTAAACACCAAGAACAATATTGGAAAATTTGCCTCTAAATCTGATGAAGGTATCTTTTTAGGATACTCTACAACCAGCAAAGCATATAGAGTATTTAATAAAAGATCATTAACTGTTCAAGAATCCATGCATGTTGTTTTTAATGAATCTAGTAGACTTGATCTTGTGAAAGGTAGTGTTCTTGATGATGTTGTAGGTAATATGGAAATACTTGATCTTGGAAATGGAAAAGAACAAAATGATCAAGAAGATTTACATCAAAATGATTCTCTACCTCAAACTCAAGAAGAAATAGAACAAGAACTCCTAAAATAATGGAGAATGACGAAAGATCATCCAAAAGAGCAAATCATTGGTGATCTCTCAAGGGGAGTAAGTACTATATCTCATTTAAAACATTTAGTCACTGACATTGCTTTTATTTCTCAAATTGAGCCTAAAAATGTTGATGAGGCTCTTAATGATGAAAGTTGGGTAATTGTCATGCAAGAGGAACTCAACCAATTTCAGAGAAGTAAAGTATGGACCCTAGTACTTAGACCCAAGGATCATCAAATTATAGGTAGCAAATGGGTATTTAGAAACAAACTAGATGAACAAGGTTCAATAACTAGGAATAAGGCTAGATTAGTTGCAAAATGATATAATAAGGAAGAATGTATAGATTATGATGAAACATATGCACCTGTAGCTAGATTAGAAGTCATAAGAATACTTTTAGCATATGCATGTCACATGAATTTCAAACTTTTTCAAATGGATGTGAAAAGTGCATTTCTAAATGGTTATATAGAAGAAGAAGTGTATGTAGAACAACCACCAGACTTTGAAAGCTATGATTTGCCAAATCATGTTTTTAAACTCTCAAAAGCTTTGTATGGTTTGAAACAAGCCCTAAGAGCTTGGTATGAGAGGCTAAGTTCTTTTCTATTAGAAAATAGCTTTACAAAGGGAAATGTTGACACCAAATTATTCATTAAAAACCATAAAGCATGATATACTAATTGTTCAAATTTATGTTGATCATATAATATTTGGTTCTACTAATGAGTTGCTTTGTCAAGAATTTGCTAAGTGTATGACTAGGGAATTTGAAATGAGCATGATGGGAGAGCTTAAGTATTTCCTTGGTCTACAAATAAAGCAAAGCAATGAGGGCATATTCATCAACCAATCCAAATATGCCAAAGATTTAATTAAGAAATTTGGTATGGAAGGAAGCAAGAATGCCAAGACTCCTATGAGCACATCAACAAAATTGGACAAGGATGAAAAGGGTAAGAGAATTAATGAAAAGCTTTATAGAGGTATGATCGGATCACTTTTATATCTTATTGCTTCTAGACCCGATATAATGTATAGTGTTTGCTTGTGTGCACGATTTCAATCATGTCCTAAAAAATATCATTTAAATGCAGTAAAAAGAATTCTAAAATATTTACATGGATCTTTGCATCTAGGTTTATGGTATCATAGAAATTCATCATTTTATATTATAGGATATTCAGATGCAGACTACGCTGGTAGTCTTTTAGATAAAAAAAAGTACTTCAGGTACTTGTCACTTTATTGGAGAATGCTTAGTTTCTTGATTTAGCAAGAAACAAGTTTCAGTTGCTCTCTCAACTGCTGAAGCAGAGTATGTAGCAGCTGGATATTGTTGTACTCAAATTCTTTGGATGAAACAACAACTTAAGGACTATGGTCATGAAATGAACCATATACCTATTAAATGTGACAATACACGTGTTATAAATCTTTCAAAGAATCCTATTCAACACTCAAGAAGTAAGCATATTGACATTAGACATCACTTTATTGGAGATCATGTTCAATATGGAGATGTTACATTATAATTTATAAGCACAAAAAATCAATTAGCAGATATTTTCACTAAGTCTCTAAATGAGGAAAGATTTAATTTTATTAGAAGATAACTTGGAATGATTGATGGATTAACCTTGTGATTGCTAAATTATGAAATCTTAATTGATGTCCTTAATTTTGTATCATATCACTAGATATAAGGTAGAAGTTTTGATGAAAATTTATGTTTTAAGGGATAAAATCTTTATTGAAATGATTTAGTCTTGTTTTTAGGACTTAATTTTATTTGATGAAAATTTAAGGGGAGTCACGCCCGTGACTTAAATAGCCAAAAGAGGCAGTGTTGTTCATGACTTGATTCACGACATGGCTCCCGGCTTCAAGTGGTGAAGCTTATTTTCACGACTTCATTCATTCCTGTGACAAATTTTCATACCCGTTAACCTTGACACCCCAAAACTCACATAAGCGTTCACGCCTTGCTTCACGGGCATAAGTAGTGAAATTCAACCTTTCACACCCGTAACTATTATTTCACCCCCGTGAAAGTTCATCATTCATGCCTGTGATATTCAAAGGTCACGACCGTGAATATATTCATGCCTTCATTCACGGGTGGAACACTCCTTCAACAAACCGTGAACACACGTTTCACGCCCATGAATGTATCGAGTATATAAAAGAACAGCCGATTATTTTTCTCATTTCAACTCTTCAACTCCCAAAACCTCTCTCATTTACACACATTCAATGATACATTGAAGATTCTGATCCCCAAGTCTCAAACTTTTCCTGTAAATACCACCAAAAGTTCAATTCTTCATAAAAAATCATACATTCTTAGGGTTTCATTAAATTTTTCTGTCAAAAATTTTCTCAATCCATCACAAGTCTATTTCTTCAAATCAAATGGAGACTGCCTTATTAAAGGGAAAGAGAAAGAAGTCTCATGCTCCTAGGAGGTATGCAGATTACCTCATGAATCAAATTCCAGAGTAATGGCATCCCCGGTACTCCACTTTGAAGAAAAGGCCTCTACTGTCATCAAGGTCTTTCGAATGGAAAACGGTCTGAAGTCTCGGGCTTGAAATGGCTATGATAGAGCAACACCAGGCCTGTCATTTGAAAGAATTTATAGAGATTCACCAGCCGACTTTGAGGGAACCAACACTGGAATTCCTTACCACTCTGCAAGTGTCACCTACTGGAGTGGTGAAATTCCAACTCTGTGACATTCCCAACACCCTCAGTGCTATTGAATTTGGGGAATTGTTCAATCTACCATTATATGGAATCCTAAATGATAGTGAAGTAGAATTCTCCGCCCCTCGAGCTTGGACACATTTTGGCACCAATTGCAGCTGGGATGTCAAGAAGACCAAGAACACTCATCTCAAGTCCCTAGTGCACAAGTATTTGCATAGGTTCCTGACCAATAGCATATTTGCTCGGGGAGAAAGCAATGAGACCATCAGGAAATCAAAGCTCTTCCTATTTGAGTTGGCTCGAAGAGGACTCACCGTGGCTCTCTCTAGATGGTTTGCAAACCATCTTCTGTACATTGCCACCAAACCCACAGGAGATATACTGATCGGTGGATATGTCACCCACATAGCCGTAAAGCTTGGCTATTTGAAGCTGGATGAGCATCATTTCAACCTCATCCCTGGGCATCCTCGAGATTGCTTGGATGTCGAGTCCTTCATAAAGATGGGAGCGGCTGTCAGAATTGTTTATGAGAACGATATTTTCTACCGCTTCATAGACACTGCTGGGGAGATCATTTGGGAAGATAATGATGCGGAGGATTTTAAAGCAGACCTCCAAGGAATCCAGCATAAGAAGAGGGCTCGGGTTGAGGAAGCACCTCCAATGGCTGAACATGACATCGGACAATCCTCGGCTTCCACACTGAATTTAGCGCAGCAGGTGGTTGACCTCTTGGTACCACGTTTTGAGTAGCTGCAGGCTTCAATGGATGAGAGGTTGGAGAACCTCAAAGACTTAATGGAGTCTCGGATGGACAATCTTGAGGCAGAGGTTGCTAGACTTCGAGATAGGATGTCCAGCTAGGTGTTAGGCTAGATGGTAGCCTAAATTTGCTTGTTTGCTTAAGTTATTTACTTGTTTTTTTTTTTGTGTGGAGGAAATTTTAAATTTCCTTTCTGAACTTTAATTAACTTTGTTTGTAATTGTCTTTATATAATATATTTGCTTTGTTTATCCTTTTGATATCTTTATATCCTTTTTTATTGTTGACAAAAGGGGGAGAAACTAGCAATATATTATAGGGGAGAACCTAGCAATATATAAATTAAATGAATTTTTTGAATCAAAAATTAGAAATGAATTATGAATTGGCATTGAAATAGGTTAAAAGGGATTAGAAACCTTGATTCAAAATTAATATGCAAAGTAATTCAGCTTTATACACATTAGATATATCTTAAGTATACTTTGCATATACCTTCATGCAAGTTACAAAAATAAATATGTCATGATATACTCTAAGTATACCTTACATATATTTCATGCTTTAAAAGGAATTATGGTATATATTGGATAAACTTCACATATAACTTGCATATACTAGTAAGTTTATTTCAATGCTACATCATTCTTTACAATTCTTGCATTTTATAAATTTTTTATCCTAAGTATCTTTTGAGGGGGAGACTTCTCAAAAACACATATTGTTAGATTATTTGTCACCATCAAAAAGGGGGAGATTGTTAAACCTTGAGGGGTATTTTCCACATTTTGATGATAATAAATAAAATAGCAATATTGTATTTAACATACTTTTTTTTTCTAAGTCTATTAAACAGGACATGGAATAAAATAGCAAGAATGGAGATTGGAAGAATAATCCTTGAAAGATAAAATTAAGGAAGTAGCATGTTCACGCCCGTGACTCTATGTGTCATGGCCATGAAAGAGCTAACCGTTACCAAAACCAATATTTGAAGTTCACGGCCATGAAGGAAGAACAAACCGTGAAATGGACATTTGAGTCACGCTCGTGAATCAAAATGACACACCCGTGAATGTTCATGGTATTTTCATCCAGAGAGTTTCACGACCAAAGTCACCACTTGGATCACGGCTGGAAAGTTTGTCACGCTCGTGAATATGTATGTCACGCCCGTGACCCAATGTTTCAAAACATTCTAGAGAGCTTCACGACCAAGGTCACCACTTCAGTCACGGCTTGGGAAGAAATGTCACGCCCGTGACAAACATAGTCACACCAGTGAATGATGAAAGAGAAAAATGTCAGGCGCAATTATTTGGTTGGTACAACGGCTAGTTTCATATTTAATACACCCTAACGGCTATAAACAGCCAAGAGAGTATAAATGGAAGTCATTTACACATTAAGTACAAGAGGATAGCATATACTTTGAATTAAAATCTTATTACAAGCTATTTGTACATTCAATACTTTAAGAACCAAAATCTATTCTCTGTAAAAATCTTCTTGCTCTTCATTTATTGAGCAATTAAGATTTGTGAGTGTTTCTCTCTGTAATCATTACTCAAGTGAGCTTTGGGTATTTCTGGGTTAAGAGTAGAACACTTGTGAGGGTTAGTTGTGTGAGCCTCTAAAATACAGATTAAAGATTGTTTGTGTGAGCCTGTAGAAACACAAAGTAAAGGTTGTTTGTGTGAGCCTGTAAAACACAAAGTAAAGGTTGTTTGTGTGAGCCTGTAAAACACAAGGAATTGGTTATTGTGTGAGCCATTAAAATACAAGAGATCTCTGGGTCAGGTGTGAGCCATTGTGAAGTACAAGAGGATAGCATA
This sequence comes from Triadica sebifera, assembly GCA_023653625.1. Classification (NCBI taxonomy): domain Eukaryota; kingdom Viridiplantae; phylum Streptophyta; class Magnoliopsida; order Malpighiales; family Euphorbiaceae; genus Triadica; species Triadica sebifera. Next base: position 34,970,055 of record CM042894.1, on the reverse strand, counting down.
TACTTTGAATTAAAATCTTATTACAAGCTATTTGTACATTCAATACTTTAAGAACCAAAATCTATTCTCTGTAAAAATCTTCTTGCTCTTCATTTATTGAGCAATTAAGATTTGTGAGTGTTTCTCTCTGTAATCATTACTCAAGTGAGCTTTGGGTATTTCTGTGTTAAGAGTAGAACACTTGTGAGGGTTAGTTGTGTGAGCCTCTAAAACACAGATTAAAGGTTGTTTGTGTGAGCCTGTAAAAACACAAAGTAAATGTTGTTTGTGTGAGCCTGTAAAACACAAAGTAAAGGTTGTTTGTGTGAGCCTGTAAAACACAAGGAATTGGTTATTGTGTGAGCCATTAAAATACAAGGGATCTCTGGGTCAGGTGTTAGCCATTGTGAGAAACACCATAGTTGGGAGTGAGCTTGTAAAACTCCATTGTAACACTTAGTGTGTTAGTGAAACTCCCAATTGCGATTGGGGAGAGGAGTAGGGTTTGTTAACACCCGAACCTCTATAAAATCCTTGTGTCAAATTTCTCTATCCCTCATAGAATTAACTTTTTATTTCCGCACCTTAAATTTTAATTTTTGAAACTCCAATTCAACCCCCCTTCTTGGCTTAATATCTGGGCAACAATTTTCTATCCAGCTTACTCAAACCGAACTGATAATTCAATTTTTGGTATTACCGTAAAACTTTTTTTTCACTGTTAAATAATCCAAAATATTATTTAGAGTTTATCTGTGTCTTAAAATAAATTTTTAGATGTCATTTGTTATTTTTTACAGTCCGATCAAAGTACAGTTAACTACTTTATTAATTAAATCGGGTCCCATTTTTTCTTAGTTTTTACTTTTGAGGACTTATTTGACCTCATTTTCACTCCAAAATTTACCCACGGACTAGTCATGACCTATATTTTTCGATGATCAAATAAAATATTTTCACCCATAAATGTATTTTTAACGCCTGGGTATGCAGATCAATTATGAAAACTACAGTTTGCAACTAACCTGGTATTTGGGCCATTACAAGGTGTATTGCTGCATCCCAATGAGCTTGTTGGGGTGTGTCACAAACTGGCTTAGTTGTTAAACACAATAGCTAATTTCTGGTCGAGTCATGTTGAGGTATAATTGCCTACTTACTAATCTACGATAGCAATCTAGATTAGACAATGGTTGGCTTTCTTCAGTGGTGGCAAGTTTGACTCCATTTGGGAAAGGAATATAAGCCACCTTGCTTTCCCGCATACCAGTCTCATGGATCATATCCATGATATATTTTCTCTTATTCAAATAGGTACCTAGTGGAGAGCGAGCAATTTATGTGCCTAAGAAGTGTTTAGCACAACCAATGTTCCTAATGGTGAATTTCATATGCAAATATTGCTTAATTAAAATGTCTGTTTAACTTGGTCACAACAAAATAAAATAAGCAAAGCATTTGCATACATAAAGAGTAATGATTATATGTTTCAACTTTATTGATACTTATATGATACTGATGAATGGAATGGAATACATGGTATATATTGGATTTGTGATTTATTACTATGAGTTGTTTGGTACTTTAGAGCTCATTGGATGGTTATTCTTACTGAGCCACAACTCATCAATTTGCATCATTTTTCAGGTAAGGAAAAGTGATAGCTCATTTTGAGTAGTGTATAGAAGACATGGAGCACAGGTCATTGGCCGAGCCTCATCACTCTCTCTCCTTGCATTCCACACAAGCATGAAAACATGTCATCTGTATTTTGGACTTATATGCTTGAATATGTATTATCACTCTAGATTAGTTTTGAAATGTATAAATGGAAACGACCCGTAATCATTCGGATGGGAAGTTTATGTTTTAATATATGTGATATATCGTATTGTGGTTTTTAATGTTGACTTGAAAAGTCATTGAGTGATATTACAAGATATGAGACTTGCAAAGTCATTAAATAGAATTACGGGATATAAGACTTGTAAAGGCATTAGTTGATTTTACAGGATATGATATGAAAAAAAAATTTACTACCACTGTTATCAGGGCATTTTCTCTTTTCAACATGCAGTATGTGATTATTTTATACAGAAACAGATTATACTTAAATGCATATGATGTGGCGTTACATTTTTTGTATCAGAGCAGGGATAGGTTCCATGGGAACATGCATATGCATAAGAGCATGATAACCTATGCATCCTATGTGTTGAACATTATGTAGTGACATAATTTCATTTATTTTAGGGACATCATAAGACATAATTCACCAAGGAGGGAGAGGTTGGCTGAAATGCATTCTCATGAGGCATCACCTCATTTACATAGAGATCAACCAGCATTAGGAGCTAGAGCTCCAGTACATGCATCATAGTCATCTCATGCAGAAGTATCCCATGAAAACCTAGAACATGAAGTATATGGCCCTGAAATGTACAAGGAAAGACGTTATGACAAGCTGAGGAAACATGGTGCAACTGATTTCAATGGCACAACAGACCCAGCAGAAGCTGAAACATGGCTGAAAAGGACACAGAGGGTACTGAATATGATGAGATGTACCCCGGATGAGAAATTTGATTATGTAATATCCTTTCTGCAAGGAAATGCTTATAAATGGTGGGAGACAGTCCCCGACAGTGATGCACAACCACCGGTGTTGACATGGAATGATTTCCTCCTGGAATTTCAGAACAATTACATGCCTGAAGCATATAAAAATGAGAAGAGAAAGGAATTCCTGAATCTGAAACAGGGGAATATGTCTGTTGCAGAGTATGAAGTACAGTTTAATAAACTTTCCCATTATGCCACCTTTATGGTCTCTACTAGAAGAGACAAATGCAAGAAGTTTGAGGAGGGCCTCAAATATGAGATCAGAAACAGAATCACGACTACTAATCTTGATAGTTATGCCAGACTCAGAGCTGCTGCAATCAAAGTTGAACGGTTAATGAAAGAAGCTGGGGAGCAACAAATTAAAAGGGCAACACGTGAGTTCTTTGGTGAGACTAGTAGAAGGTCAGAAAAAGAGGTAGATATATGCCTGCACAGTCTGGCAACAGAAGTGGGTACTCCAGTTCTAGAGGTCAAGGCATGACTTTCTCTTACCCAGGCAGAGGGCAGAGGCAATATGTTGAACAGAGGCCCACATGTAGTCATTGTGGCAGACAACATACGGGCGAATGTAGAAGGCTCACAGGAGCATGTTATTTTTGTGGATCGATGGAGCACATGTATAGAGACTGTCCAAATAAAGCCAAACTAGCAGAAACCAGCAGAGTTAGAGGAGTATCTGAGACTACAGTTGAGGCACCGAGGGTCTACCCTACTAGTGGGACACAGGGTAGAGGAAGAGGCAAGGGCAGGACTAGTACGATGGGCAGAGGAGTGACCAGATCTGGAGGTCAGAGTTCTAGACCCTCTAATCAGGCCAGGGTGTTTGCTATGACTAGATAGGAGGCGGTGGATGCTCCCGAAGTAGTTACCGGTAATATTTACATTTATGATATGATAGCATATGCATTGATTGATCCAGGCTCCACTCATTCATTTACATGATTGCATATGGCATCTAAACTGCATCAAATGCATGAGCTTTTAGGGATTGACATAAATGTGAGTACACCATTGGGAACAGTGGTAGTTGTGAATAATGTCTGTCGTGATTGCCTGATATGCATTGACAGAGCTAAGTTAATAGCTGATCTGATTTTATTGCCAATATATGAATTTGATGTGATACTGGGAATGGACTGGTTAACTAGACATCATGCAATAGTGAATTGCTTTACTAAGGAAGTAATTTTGGAATCACCAAACCAGCCAAGGGTAGTATTTCTAGTTGAAAGAAAACTTGTGCCTACATGTCTAGTTTCAGCTGTAAAGGCATTTCGAATGATCAAAGGGGGATGTGAAGTATATTTGGCATATGTGACTGATACTAGAACCACTGATAGCTTGCTTGAAAATATACCAGTGGTAAGGGAATTTGCTGATGTATTCCCAGATGATCTACTTGGTTTACCACCAGATAAAGAGATAGAATTCACTATTGAACTAGTACCAGGAACAACACCAATATCAAGGTCACCCTACAGAATGGCCCCAGTTGAGTTGAAAGAACTGAAGGCCCAATTGCAGGAGTTACTTGACAAAGGGTATATTAAACCTAGTGTATCACCTTGGGGAGCTTCAGTATTATTTGTTAAAAAGAAAGATGGAACAATGAGATTGTGCATCGATTATAGGCAACTGAACAAAATGACAGTGAAGAACAAATATCCATTGCCTATAATAGATGATTTGTTTGACCAGTTGCAAGGAGCCCAAATATTCTCCAAGATTGATCTGAAATCAGGCTATTACCAGCTGAAGGTAGCAGAAGCGGATGTTCCAAAGACTGCCTTTCGAACCAGGTATGGACATTATGAATTTTTAGTAATGCCATTTGGGTTGACTAATGCTCCAGCTGCATTTATGACATTAATGAATAAGTTGTTTCAACCATATCTGGATAGGTTTGTGATAGTATTTACTGATGACATATTGGTGTACTCAAAGAATAGGGGAGAACATGAACAACATTTAAAGGTTGTGTTGCAAACATTGAGGGAGAAACGATTATATGCCAAATTGAGTAAATGTGAATTCTGGTTAGATCATTTGGTATTTCTTGGACATGTGGTGTCGTGTAAAGGCATAGAGGTTGACCCAAAGAAAATTGAGGCCATGGTAAATTGGGAAGCTCCTAAAAATATTTCAGAAATGCGTAGTTTTCTGGGTTTAGCCGGATACTACCGCAGATTTGTTGATGGATTCTCCTTAATTGCTGGCCCTTTGACTAAATTGTTGAGAAAGAATGTACCTTTCAAGTGGACTCTAGAATGTCAGAGGAGTTTCGATGAACTAAAACACAGACTAACCTCAGCACCAGTGTTGACTATCCCTATAGGTACATGTGGGTTTACAGTATATAGTGATGCTTCTCACCAAGGCTTGGGATGTGTATTAATGCAACATGGTAAGGTGATAGCTTATGCATCTAGGCAAATGAGACCACACGAGATCTCATATCCAGTGCACGATTTAGAATTGGCTGCAGTTGTATTTGCATTAAAGATTTGGAGGCATTATCTGTATGGTGAGACATTCCAAATCTTCACAGACCATAAAAGTTTGGGTTATTTGTTGACACAAAAAGAGTTAAACATGAGGCAAAGACGATGGTTAGAGCTATTGAAAGATTATGACTGTACAATTGAGTACCATCTAGGGAAAGCCAATGTTGTAGCAGATGCATTGAGTAGGAAGGCCAGTAGTAGTGTAGCTCATTTACAAACATCCTCTTTTCCATATTTGATTCAATTACGATCCATGAATGTTGAATTAAATATGCATGATAGATGATCACTGATTGCTACTCTTCAAGTCAGACCTATGCTAAATGAGAGAATTAAAGAAGCACAAAGAAAAGATCCTGAATTATGTGAGAAAATTGATGTGGTAAGGCAGGGAAATAATACAGAGTTTCATTTGCAGAATGATACACTGATGTTAAAATCACGCATATGTGTTCCAAACACTGAGAACTTGTGTCAGGAAATAATGGAAGAGGCACACAATGCACCGTATGCAATGCACCCAGGGATGACAAAGATGTATCACAGTTTAAGGTCTCATTACTGGTGGCCAAGAATGAAGAAAGACATAGAAAAATATGTTTCCAAATCCTTGACATGTCAGCAGATTAAAATTGAATATCAGACACCAATTGGTAAGTTACATCCATTGCCAGTGCCATAATGGAAATGGGAAAGAATAACGATGGATTTTGTCTATGGATTGCCAAGAACTCCACGGAAAAATGATGCAGTATGGGTAATTATTGACAGATTAACCAAGTCAGCACATTTTCTACCTATCAGATGGGGTTGTACACTTGAGTGTTTGGCCAAATTATATGTGAATGAGATAGTCAGATTGCATGGCATTCCAGTGTCCATTGTGTCTTATAGAGATCCACGGTTTATTTCACATTTTTGGGTGAGTTTACAGAATGCACTGGGAACAAAATTGAACTTTAGCACTGCATTCCACCCACAAACTGACGGACAATCAGAGAGGACTATACAAACATTAGAAGAAATACTCAGAGCATGTTCTATGGAATTCAGAGGTGCTTGGGATGAATATATAGCATTGATTGAATTTTCTTATAACAACCAGTATCATAGCAGTATCCAGATGACACCATATGAGGCATTGTATGGCAGAAAGTGTCGAAACCCCATCATTTGGGATGAAAAAGGAGCACGTGCATTAAAAGGGCCAAAGATAGTGCAAGACACAGTGGATAAGATCAAGGTTGTCAAGAACAAGCTAAAGGCAGCACATGATAGGCAGAAAAGTTATGCTGATCAGCATAGAAGGGAGATGAAATACGAGTTAGGTGAAAAGGTGTTTCTTCGTGTATCTCCATGGAAAGGGATAATCCGATTTGGCAAAAAGGGTAAAGCAATATCCACAACTGTTTTCAGGTATTAATTTCGAGGACAAAATTTTTAAAAAGAGGGGAGAATTATAACATCCTTGACCTTTCCCACATGCATTTCATTGAACATAAGCATCTTGCATACAATTCAATTGAACACGTGCATTTCATACGTATTTTCGTAGGAACAAGTTTATGACATGCACTAGCTACGTGTCCTAGTATTTGGCACTTGTATCGAGTCGCACTCGTGTAATTATAACCTAAATGAGGATAACAAAGTATTTGAAATGAATTGAATAAGGTGACTAAATTAATGTAAGCAAGATGATTAGATTAAGATTAGTAAATATTTACATTGCTAATTTAGTTAAATCGGGCCAAATGATTAAGTTGTATTATTGTGTGAATTAGTGGAATTATAAATATATGTAAATAATAATAATAATAATATAGACAAAATAAAATGAAAATGACACAAAAGTGAAATATAAGAGAAGAGAAAAGAGAAATGAGAAAAGAAAAGAAAAGAGAAGAAGAGAAAATTACAAAAAACAAGTTGGCTTTATCTTTATCTTTCTTCCCCATTTCTGCCTTCTTCTCCAGCCCGACTTCTTCTTCATTTTCCTCCATTTCAGAATTTAATTCTTCCTTGTTTCACTTGGTTTTTGAAGCTAATTGATCCCTTGCAAGATCTTTCTTGGTAAGTAATCAATTTTTATTGCTATAGGGTTGATTTGAGTTGTTTAGGTTCAATATTAGGCACTGATTTGCACCCCGATTTTGATATTAATAGAAATTGATTATGGAAAAGTGTAAAACACCAAATTTGTTCCTTTATGTCTTATATTTGTCAATATGTAAACATTTTTGCAATATGTTATGTATAGGAAGAGATATTCTCTCTTTACTGAAACTACACCCTAACCAAGTTAGCTACTGTGTGCTTTGATTTTGAATATATTAAAGTCATTATTTGAAGTATCTCAAAACATAAAAGTTGTATATATATATATATTTTTTTATCTTTATACCAAATTTCAGGTTCATAGGTCTTGTAAATTTTGAGTTATGGTGAATGGAACCATGATTGTTCCATGGTTTGAACTGCCTACTGAGTGCCCTAGGCAGATCCAGTAACTTGTTTGGCTAATTTGAGCTTTTTAGAGCTCGATTATGTAAATAATAAAAACATGAAAGTTATATTTATATGTCTTAGCTAAATGTTGGTACTAATTTCAACTTAAGTGGTTATGCATATACTAAGTTATGGCCTTTGGAAGTAATACTGTTCTGAAAGCCAATTCAATTCTGGACCAGTAAAATGTTTGTTATAATTTGAAGACCTTAGAGACATAATTGATAAATTTTGTAAACATGAAAAATTTTCCATATGCACCCATATAAGTTTCTATAAAGCTTCATTAAAATAAGACTTATATATTATAAGTTATGATGAACCCAAATGAGTACTCTGAAACTGCCTAAAGGCAGAAAATAGAACACAATTAGAAATTACACAAAATATTTTACAATGATACAATTGGTCTGAAATTTTAATATGTTCTCTAATTATATGTTATTTTTAATTAGGAATTAGAATCAGATTAATTGGTCAAGTATAGAAAAAGTTATAGGCTAAACAGTCCCATAAGGTCACACTGCCTCATAGGAAAAATCTTAACTATTGACATGAACAATGCATATTAATTTGTTTAAGCCACATTAAGTCTCCCTAATCATGAGTTAATCGATTATACTTTCATATTAGGCTCGCAACATATTGGAGACCCACAAGGAGCGGATAGACAATAAGTTAGGGGTCAGAATCAAAGGAGAACGGTGAGTCTAATTATCGATTGAATTCTTTAATGCAAATGAATGTTGTTTGCTATGTGATTCATATGATTGTCATGATTGGTCCTTGATAATGTAATGATGGATAATTTGTGACATTGTGGTATATATAAATGGTATACTTGTGGTATATTTGAAGTATATGTTTGACATATGTGATATATATACATGGTATATGTATAGTATATGCAAGGTATATGTGTGGCATATGAGGTATATATGTGGTATATGTATATTATATATGATAAGATATAATGGTTGATGAATGCTTAAATACAAATGCATATGCATATGGACTAAAAAGGCGTTGTGACTAGTTAATCGATATTGTAAAGCAAAAGAAGAGGCCTATGGCCCAACAAATGTGCAAATGAAACAAATGATCAAGCTAGCTAGCAAATGCAAATGCAAATGCAAATGTTCACATGGAAAATGTTCACATGGAAACCCAGGGCAATGACTGTTTAACTTGGTCACAACAAAATGAAATAAGCAAAGCATTTGCATACATAAAGAGTAATGATTATATGTTTCAACTTTATTGATACTTATATGATACTGATGAATGGAATGGAATACATGGTATATATTGGATTTGTGATTTATTAATATGAGTTGTTTGGTACTTTAGAGCTCATTGGATGGTTATTCTCACTGAGCCGCAACTCATCAATTTGCATCATTTTTCAGGTAAAAAAAAGTGATAGCTCATTTTGAGTAGTGTATAGAAGACATGGAGCACAGGTCATTGGCCGAGCCTCATCACTCTATCTCCTTGCATTCCACACAAGCATGAGAACACGTCATTGGTATTTTGGACTTATATGCTTGAATATGTATTATCACTCTAGATTAGTTTTGAAATGTATAAATGGAAACAATCTGTAATCCTTCAAATGGGAAGTTTATGTTTTAATATATGTGATATATCATATTGTGGTTTTTAATGTTGACTTGAAAAGTCATTGAGTGATATTACAGGATATGAGACTTGCAAAGTCATTGAATAGAATTACGGGATATAAGACTTGTAAAGGCATTAGTTGATTTTACAGGATATGATATGAAAAAAAAATTTACTACCACTGTTATCAAGACATTTTCTTTTTTCAACATGCAGTATGTGATTATTTTATATAGAAACATGTTATACTTAAATGCATATGATGTGGCGTTACATACACCTATGTAAGACCTAATCAATTTCTCTTTGGCTCAAGGGATTGACTTTAGTATGTCCATAATCATATCATATAGGTAATGTAACTATCTTTATATTTTTATGTGATAAATGTATGATTTATAAAAGCATGCACTAATAACATGATGAGACTTAACAAAGAAATCTCTCACTAATTAAACAATTAAGTCTTATGTCTTCCATTAATATGAGGAGAATCAGAGTTCTTCTAGAGTTAGGGTTGTTGAGTTTCCTCAAGCTCGCTCTATAAGAATATATTTGAACCATTGAAATTAGATTTCATGATCAATAGGTTGGACTTAACTGATATCATTAGCTTGTTGGATTTACGCCAAGGTTAATATGTATTGGAGGCAAAGTTAGGTTAGTATACATGAGAAGTACATATCAAAAGTTGATAGTCCAATGTATGTGTACACATCATTTAGTTGATAGCACAAGATTCGATAATTGCATGAATAAAGGAATTGGTATGGATTAGATACCTACCAACCAAACTAAAGATGACTTGTTGAGTTGCCTCAAGGTTATTCTTAGCTAGTTGGATATCGACTCACTAGAAGAACTTCCATAAAACTTCTTTCGAGTTCATAGTGAGGGTTATAGATTCGCAATAAAATAGTGGGAGTCATAATGCAATTTATTAAAGACCTAATAAATATGCATTTTCATGTACATTCTAACATGTTCTATTTTACATCTAGGTTGCTAGAATCATCATCATGACAAAGTGTGAATTTGGTATCATTAATAGAGTCAAATAAGTTGACTGAGACTAATTTTTTGGATTGGCTAAGGAATTTGAGAATAGTTCTCAAATTCAAAAAGATTGGCTATGTCCTAAATGAGGCACTCCCTAATTCCCCTGTTGCTAGTGCTTCTAAAGATGTTCAGAAGGCATATCAAAAGCATTTCGATAATAGTGAGATGGGAAGCTGCATTATGTTTGCTATTATATCAGTTAAGTTGCAAATGCAACATGAGTCTATGGATGCTAATTCCATAGTCTACCATCTAAGAGAGGTTTTTGATGAGAAAGCACATTTCGAAAGGTTCAAAACTTAGAGGTTTCTCTTCCGCACTAAGATGGTAGAGGGAACATCTCCAATGCAATATGAATTGAAGATGAATGGCTATATTGAGAGGTTAGCCACCTTGGGATTTGTGATAGACCATGAATTAAGTATTGACTTAATTATAACCGGTTTGTCTGATAGTTATTCACATTTTTTACTTAACTATAGGATGAACCAAATCTCCACCACTATTCCTGAACTGATCAATTTGATCAAGACAACTAAGCTATCTATCAAGAAGGATAGTAAGGTTGTGATGCTAGTGGACTCTTCTGGTTCTAAGAAGAAATGAAGCCTAAAGGAGGTGTGGCCAAGAACAAGGCCAATGAGACTTCTCCAAAGGAGATATGCTTCCATTGTGGCAAGGATGGCCATTGGAAGATCAACCGCAAGACTTACTTGGAGTCTTTGAAGAAGAAGGCATCTGATGCCTCATCTACTTCAGGTATTTTTGTCATATGTTTCCAATAATGATATATGGGTATTAGATACCAGTTGTGGCTCACACATATGCACTATATGTAGGACCTAAGAATAGTAGACAACTCAATAAGGGAGAGTCAGACATATTCATTGAAAATAGAGCAAAGGTTGCTGCATTAGTTGTAGGAACTTATGTTTTGACCCTCCCTAGTGGGCTTATGTTAAATTTGGATAATTGCTATTATGTACATGTTTTAACTAAAAATATTATTTATGTTTCAAGTTTAAATAAAAATGGTTTCCATTTAGATTTTAGTAACAATTGTTGTTATATTATGTTGATTGGAATTCCTTATGCTAGCGATACATTATGCAATGCAATATACATATTAGATATGTCAAATCCAATTTTAAACATCAATGATAATAAAAGGCAAAAACAAGATATGTTGAAATCATCTTACTTATGGCATTGTTGCCTTGATCATATAAGTGAGAAACACATGGCTAAGCTATACAAAAGTGGTAGTTTAGGGTCATTTGATTATGAATCATATGACACGTGTGAATCTTGCTTATTAGGCAAGATGGATAAATTACCCTTTAAGGAAAAGGGTGAACGTGTTAATGGGCTTTTAGACTTAATACATTCGGATGTATGTGGTCTAATGTCCACACACACCAGAGATGGTTAATGGGCTTTTATCAATGACTACTCACGATATGGTACGTGTAACTTATGAGATACAAATCTGAAGCTTTTGAAAAGTTCAAAGTGTTAAAAAAATGAAGTAGTGAAACAACTTGGCAAAAGTATTAAAACATTTCGATCACATCGAGGAGAAGAATACTTGAGCTAAGAGTTTCTAGATTATCTTAGGGATAATGTGATATTGTATCAATGGACTCCATCTTGCACACCACAACACAATGGTGTGGTTGAAAGAAGAAACCGAATCCTATTAAAAATGGTAAGGTCTATGATGAGCTTTGAGAAACTCCTTAAATCCTTTTAAGGTTATACACTAGAGACTGTCGTTTATATATTAAATGGAGTCCTTTCAAAGTCAGTTGATGTTACTCCATATGAGATATAGTATAACAAGAAGTCCGCATTTTCTTACATGAGAGTTTAGGGTTGTCCTGCTTATGTGAATTGGATAATGTCAGATAAGCTGGAAGTTAAGTCTGGCCGATGTATGTTTGTGGGATATCCAAAAGCATCATATGGATATCAATTTTATCACCCCTTAGAACAAAAGATGTTTGTTTCAAGACATGCTATCTTTTTAGAAAAAAGATTTTCTTCTAAAAGGAGATAGTGGGAGCAAAATTGAACTTAAGAAAGTTCAAAATGCTTAAGCATATGTTAATCAACTGTCTGAACCCAAGTCTATTATTCATATAGATGATATAGCATCTCAACCTTCTGAAACACAAGAGCTTCTTAGGTCAAGTAGGATACATACATTTCCAAAGAGATATGGATTTCTCATTAGTGAACATAATAATGTATTGCTCATAGAAAACGATGAGCCTACAATCTATGAAGAAGTTCTCAATAGTTCAGAATATGACAAATGGCTTCAAGCCATAAAGTTAGAAATGGATTTCATATATGAAAACCAAGTATGGACTTTGGTTGACTGGCCCGAATGAATAAAGCCTACAGGGTGCACGTGGATTTTCAAGAAGAAAACTAACATAGATGGTAATGTGGTTACCTATAAAGCTAGACTTATAGCTAAAGGTTATCGTTAAAGATAAGAAATTAACTATGATGAGACTTTTAGCCCAATAGTTATGCTTAAATCCATAAGGATACTTCTAGCCATTGTTGCTTATTATGATTATGAGATATGACAATTGAATATGAAGGCAGTTTTCCTTAATGGAAATCTGACCAAGGATGTGTACATGACACAACCAGAAGGCTTCATATCCAAAGATGGAAAAAAGGTATGCAAGCTTCAAAGATCCATTTATGGATTAAAGTAAGCATTCAGGAGTAGGAATATTCAGTTTGATGAGACAATCAAACAATTTGGTTTCTTATAAAATCTTATTTTTGGGATAAGGATTTATAGAGATAGATCTAAAAGATTGTTTGGTCTTTCATTGTCTACATATATATATATATATATATATATATATATATATAAGAGGTTTAGCATAGAGCAGTCCAAAAGAAGATATATTTCCATGACCCATGGAATTACTTTTTAAAAGTCTATGTGTCCAAAAATACAAAATGAGAGGACACACATGAGTTTGATTCCATATGCTTTAGCTATAGGATCAATCATGTAAGCTATGATATATACAAGACTCAATGTATCATATGCTCTAAGTGTCACAAGTAGACACCAATCGGACCCTAGTGAGGATCATTGGGTGACTATCAAGAATATTCTTAAGTAATTGAGAATGACTAAGGACGTATTCTTAATATATGGAAATGGAGATTTTGTTGTGAGTGGGTATACCTATGTTAGCTTTCCATTTGACAATGATGACTCAAAATCATAGTTAGGTTATACATTCACACTAAATGGTGGAGCAGTCAGTTGGAAGAGTTCCAAATAGAAAACGACTACTAATTCCACAACCGAAGTAGAGTACATTACAGCTTTTGAAGCAACAAAGAAAATAGTTTGGATAAAAAAATTCATCATGGAACTTGGAGCGGTTCCTAATATTGTTGATCCAATACAACTGTATTATGACAATAATTGAGCCATTGCACAAGCAATGGAGCCACGGTTTCATCAGAGATCCAAATATGTACTCAGAATATACCATTTGATTAGAGAAATCATTGGTAGAAATTATAAAGATAGAAAGAGTACCCACTGATTAGAATATTGTTGATCCTTTAACTAAGCTACTTCCTCAAAAGAAATATAATTATCATGTACTTGCCTATGAAATTAAATACAAAGGCGATAGGCTTTAGTACAAGTGGGAGCTTATTACAGAAATGTTCTAAAGGCAACCTTTAGCACTTATTGTACAAATTTATTTGATTAATAAAAATGATTTTTCATTAATTTGATGTTCATTTGATATATGAATTGATAGTGATCTTAAATCAATTATTAAAGTCCTTGATACATAACATAACATGAAGAAAATCATGATGAGATCATGATATTGAGATTCTTATCATGTATAATTATATTAGTATCTAAATTATCCCTAGTCATAAGATTAACGAGATGGGACATTGTTAATCCGGACAGACTAGCATATGTTATACTCCTTGATTGGATCGAGTAGTAGATCTCATTTCTATAAACAAGAGATATTTCGAGTTAACATGTGGATGCTTGCTAAGTGTAGCTAAATACATTGAATGACCTGCTATGAGATAATCATATGGATAATCTATTCAAATGTCAATGATAGTCTCAACATGACAATGGTGCAAGTATCTTTAGACTTGAGATACTCAAAGATATCTTAGATACTGATTATGTATTTTGAAACTATTCTTTGTTGCCTCAGAGAGGTTGCTCATAGGGTAGTGATTGAATACAACTTGAGGTATTGGAAGGTAATTGGGTAACCAACAAAAGATTTACCACTCTAGATAGAATGAGTTTATACTTATGGCCTCCTATCGGGATCATTACTTGGGAATTTCTAGTCGGAGTGGAAATGTCATGAAGATAGTCTTCAATGACATGTCTAACAGAGTAATGAGCCTCAAGGATAAGAACTAAAATTACTTGGACTAGATATGACGTAATCAATCTAGTGGGATATAAAATGGTGAAAAGGAATAATTGCACAAAAATTATCTATGGAAATGTTTGTAGTCCCACTGACTTTTTAATCAATTAGAGGTCATGATGTGTTACTATATACTACTCATGACTTGCTTAAATTAATTGTTAATTTAAGTGACTAATATAACCGGCAACCTAATGGGTCACACGCATTGAAGATATGGAGAATGAGTAAAATGGTATTGGATGAGATCAAAAAATATGAGAGAATATTTCTAGATGGATTGCAATGAAATCGCGCAAAAAATTCGTTCGGAAGGGTATCAGGCTCATACAGGCTGGGCAAGTTGCTGGCCTGCCTAGCAGGCTAGCAAGATTTGCCCAAAGCAGCCCGCAGCATGCCAGTGTGCAGCATGTTGGCACTGTTGTTGTTGTTAAGACATAAGAAAAATTCTCTCAAAAATATTTTCAAAACTAGCACTTTGGATTTGTTCAAACTATTTCTTTTATTAATTTCTTCTTCATTATTCACATGGATTATCATTAGAGACATTCTAGTGTGGATTATTGTGGTTTGTTACAACCCAACAAGGTAAAGATTTGAATAACAGTTCAAGAAATTACAAGGTATAATTTCTAACTTTTATGTTTAATAAATTAGTTTTAATGGAACAAGCAAGATCCTTGTTTCGGATTTTGAATTTTTATTTTTTGCGTTGCGTTTATGAATGAGATTTGTTTTTCAAAACCCAACACATTATTCATTTAGCTTATTTTCTTCTTTAAAGTTACTTTGATCAAGGACAAAATTAAAAATTTATGTTTGTAAAATAAAATATTATGAAGAATATAGATAAAAATATTCATAAAATATAAAATTAGATAAGTAAATAGAGATCGAATATAATTTATGTCAGAATAGTTCAAGGAAGAAGAATATTATCCAAAGGCATTATAAATAGTAATTTTTAGTTATATCTAACTTGTGTGGGATAATCCAACACCCACATGCTCAGGCTCATTGTAGTAGTATAACATTGTATGATATAAACTAAAGCATGAAGGTGGCAAATCGTACTACTTTACAAATTATTGTAGGTATCCTCATATTGCCTAGTTCTAATAACACGTGAATTTAGATAGGTAAAAGAGATTTGATTTAACTTATCTCAAAAATTAACTTAAAATAAAAATTGTTCAAATAACTATATATATAAAAACCAATGCAAATGACATCTAAATAAATTAATCTATAAAGGTTATAACAAAAATGTAGATAAGTTTTTTGAAAATAATATTAAAATTCTAATGGTAGAAGTTATTTTGAAAATTCTTTGGGTCTAAACAAATTTTGTGGAAAAAAATTATAAAATTATGTGGATAAAAAGTATGAAATTAAATTTGAAAATTCTTAATTAGGATAGTCATGGCTTCTAAAGACTGCACATTAATTAACAACAAAATAGCAAATTTTGCTTTAAAACGAACAAGAATTACAATAGTATGCATGACACACCAATTTACTCATAGATTAAAATCTCTCCAATATCTGAAATCAATCTAAGGTCAAATTACAACTAAGAGACAACTGTTTCCCTATTAAGACACCTAAAATTAAAATATAAATTGCAAGATGATATGGTGATCTAGAGATGCCAGTTTAAATCATGACACTTTATGTGACACCCTTATTACAATTTTTCTATATATATATTACGTATGCGTTATGTAATCTTATGCAATTACTAAGTCTCTTGGTATCTTCTAAAATTGATTATAGACAATATGTGTAAAAAAAAAAATTTCTTAACTTAATGACCATAATATTGTTACCACTTTATTTTTATTTTATTTTTATCTTAAAATTTCGGCAATATAACGGCTATATATCTAATTATCTCACATACACTACAAACAATCCACAACTCATATTGGGCACAACAATTCAAATGTAATATAAGATATTTTCATTCAGTAAAACTCAAAATTTACTTTTTGCATATAATAGTTCATTAAAGTTTTTTATCAGATCATATACATAATCAAAATTGTATATACATATTCATATATACATGTCATTCATAATAATATATTTTGATAATTTTTCCTTTCAGCTGCTCCCAAAAAGTGGTATGCTTGCTTCTATATTTCTCTAATTATTACCTGCACGCAGTCAAATAACTACATGCTGAGCATTAAAAATATCCAGTGGTAATTACAAATCTAAAGATTTTCATTGGTCTAAAAATTACACACATTCATACAAAATCAGATTCACAATACTATTCCAATTTTACTCTTCAATATATTAATTAAGAATACACTTAAAATTTCATATATGTTTCATGATTATAATTATCCTTTTAATCAATATTTTATTATTATTTACCATTATTCACTATTCAATACCTTTATTAAATTAACAATTTTGCTTAATTAATCTTATAACTATTTATTTTTTATTATTTTTTTCATTTTACCCCCTTTTGCCATATTTTCCAATTTATAATATACCACTTACCATTCTTACCAATCTTGCCATTTTTGTCATATTTATATTTAGCCCTTATTATTATTATTTTATTATTTTATTTTGTTATCACTTTTATCATATTTACAATTATACCATTTTTGTCATATTTGCCCCTAGTTTCAATCCGATAGAAAATATTCGGACCGAATACATGACATGTAAACTCCACAAGTCAACTACACTGAATAGTGACCCTAAAAGACCACCAAAGTACTGCAATGCACACTTATCACTGAAATAGACCATCATTGGCCTACTTAAATGAGTCGCCATGACCCGCACCACGACAATGGTGCTTCGATGGCTAGCCAATTATATCCTGGTATCAAACTAGTAATATAAGTAAAACTAGCAATATTAAGATAAATGAATTTTGAATCAAAAATTGACATTGAAATAGGTTAAAAGGGATTAGAAACTTTGATTCAAAATTAATATGCAAAGTATAAAATTGAGAAATTGAGCTTTATACACATTAGATATACCTTAACTATACTTTGCATATACCTTCAAGCAAGTTACAAAAAATAAATATGCCATGATATACCTTAAGTATACTTTACATATATTCCATATCTTAAAAAGGAATTAGAGTATATAGTGGATATACTTCACATATAACTTGCATATACTTAAAATCTAGTAAGATTATTTCAATGCTACATCATTCTTTACAATTCTTGCATTTTATAAATATTTTATCCTAAGTATATTTTGAGGGGGAGACTTCTCAAAAGCACATATTGCTAGATTATTTGTCACCATCAAAAAGGGAGAGATTGTTAAACCTTGAGGGGTATTTCCGTCATTTTGTATTTAACATACTTGTTTTTTAAGTCTATTAAACATGACATGAAATAAAATAGCAAGAATGGAGATTGGAAGAATATTTCTTGAAAGACAAAATTAAGGAAGTAGCATGTTCACGCCTGTGACTCTATGTGTCACGCCCATGAAAGAGCTAACCGTTACCAAAACCACTCTCATTTACACACATTCAAAGATACATTGAAGATTTCGGCCCCCGAGTCTCACACTTTTCCTATAAATACCACTAAAAGTTCAAGTCTTCATCAAAAATCATACATTCTTAGGGTTTCATTAAATTTTTTTTTTCTGTCAAAATTTTCCCAATCCATCACAAATC
Source organism: Triadica sebifera (assembly GCA_023653625.1). Taxonomy (NCBI): domain Eukaryota; kingdom Viridiplantae; phylum Streptophyta; class Magnoliopsida; order Malpighiales; family Euphorbiaceae; genus Triadica; species Triadica sebifera. The sequence goes on along the minus strand of CM042894.1, from coordinate 34,951,609 downwards.
TATTTCTTCAAATCAAATGGAGACTGCATCATCAAAGGGAAAGAGAAAGAAGTCCCATGCTCCTAGGAGGTATGCAGATTACCTCATGAATCGAATTCCGGAGCAATGCCATCCTCGGTACTCCACTTTAAAGAAGAGGCCTCTACTATCATCAAGGTCCTTCAAATGGCAGACAGTCTGAAGTCTCGGGCTCGAAATGGCTATGACAGAGCAACTCCAAGCCTGTCATCTGAAAGAATTTGTGGAAATTCACCAGTCGACTTTGAGGGAGCCAACATTGGAATTCCTTAGCACTCTGCAAGTCTCACCTACTGGAGTGGTGAAATTCCAACTGTGTGACAATCCCAACACCCTCAGTGCCATTGAATTTGGGGAATTGTTTAATCTACCATCCAATCTCCCCCTTTTTGATGGTGAGAAATAATCTAGCAATATGTGCTTTTGAGAAGTCTCCCCTTCAAAATATACTTAGGATAAAACATTTATAAAATGCAAGAATTGTAAAGAATGATGTAGTATTGAAATAATCTTACTAGATTTTAAGTTTATGCAAGTTATATGTGAAGTATATCCACTATATACCCTAATTCCTTTTTAAGATATGAAGTATATGTAAAGTATACTTAAAGTATATCATGGCATATTTATTTTTGTAACTTGCTTGAAGGTATATGCAAAGTATACTTAAGGTATATCTAATGTGTATAAAGCTCAATTTCTCAATTTTCTACTTTGCATATTAATTTTGAATCAAAGTTTCTAATCCCTTTTAACCTATTTCAATGACAATTTTTGATTCAAAATTCATTTATCTTAATATTGCTAGTTTTACTTATATTGCTAGTTTGATACCATTCTCCCCTTTTTTTCATCAATCAAAAAGGATATAGAAATATCAATAAGATAAACAAAAGCAAATATATTAATTTGTTTGAAAACAAATACACACCAAAGGAAATAAAAGTCAGAAAGGAAATTTAAAATTTCCTACACTCAAACAACAAAAACAAAAGTAATAATGAAGCAAACAAGCAAATTTAGGCTACCATCTAGCCTAACTCCTAGCTGGACATCCTATCTCGAAGCCTGGCAACTTCAGCCTCAAGGTTGTCCATCCGAGACTCCATGAAGTCTTTGAGGTTCTCCAACCTCTCATCCATTGAAGCCCGTAGCTGCTCAAAACGTGGTGCCAAGAGGTCAACCACCTACTGTGCTAAAATCGGTGTGGAAACCGAGGACTGTCCGATGTCCTGCTCAGCCACTGGAGGTGTTTCCTCAACCCGAGCCCTCTTCTTCTGCTGGACTCCTTGGAGGCCTGCTTTAAAGTCCTCCATGTCATTGTCTTTCCAAATGATCTCCCCAGCAGTGTCTGTGAAGCGGTAGAAAATATCATTCTCGAAAATGATTCTGACAGCCGCTCCCATCTTTATGAAGGACTCGACATCCAAGCAATCTCGAGGATGCCCAGGGATGAGGTTGAAGTGATGCTCATCCAGTTTCAAGTACCCAAGCTTCACGGCTATATGGGTGACATATCCACCGATCAGTATTTCTCCTGTAGGTTTGGTGGAAATGGACATAAGATGGGTTGCAAACCATCTAAAGAGTGCCACTGTGAGTCCTCTCCGAGCCATCTCAAATAGGAAGAGCTCTGATTTCCTGATAGTCTCATTGCTTTCTCCTCTAGCGAATATGCTATAGGTTAGGAACCTATGAAAATACTTGTGCACGGGGATAGGAGATGAGTGCTCTTTGTCTTCTTAACATCCCAGCTACAATCATAGCCAAAATGTGTCCAAGCTCGAGGGGCGGAGAATTCTACCTCACTGTCATTTAGGATGCCATCAGATGGTAGATTAAACAATTCCCCAAATTCAATGGCACTGAGGGTGTTGGGATTGTCACACAGTTGGAATTTCACCACTCCAGTAGGTGAGACTTGCAGAATGCTAAGGAATTCCAATGTTGGCTCCCTCAAAGTCGACTGGTGAATTTTCACAAATTCTTTCAGATGACAGGCTTGGAGTTGCTCTGCCATAGCCATTTCGAGCCCGAGACTTTGGACTGTCTGCCATTAGAAGGACCTTGATGACAATAGAGGCCTCTTCTTTAAAGTGAAGTACCAAGGATGACATTGCTCCGAAATTCGATTCATGAGGTAATCTGCATACCTCCTAGGAGCATGAGACTTCTTTCTCTTTCCCTTTGATGATGCAGTCTCCATTTGATTTGAAGAAATAGATTTGTGATGGATTGGGAAATTTTGACAGAAAAAAAAAAATTAATGAAACCCTAAGAATGTATGATTTCTGATGAAGACTTGAACTTTTGGTGGTATTTATAGGAAAAGTTTGAGACTTGGGGGCCGGAATTTTCAATGTATCTTTGAATGTGTGTAAATGAGAGTGGTTTTGGGAGTTGAAGAGTTGAAATGAGAAATATAATCGGCTGTTCTTTTATATACTTGATACATTCACGGGCGTGAAACGTGTGTTCACGGGCATGAATGGTCGTGTTCATGGTTTGTTGAATGAGTGTTCCACCCGTGAATGAAGGCGTGAATATATTCACGGGTGTGACGTTTGAATGTCACGGACGTGAATGATGAACTGTCACGAGGATGAAATAATAGTCACGAGCGTGAAAGGTTGAATTTCACTATTTATGCCCATGAATCAAGCCGTGACTCAAGGCGTGAACGCCTCTGTGAGTTTTGGGGTGTTAAGGTTCACGGGAGTGAAAATTCGTCACGGGCGTGAAAAGCTCTTTTTCACGGGAGTGAATGAAACCGTGAAAATAAGCTTCACCACTTGAACCGTGAACCATGTCGTGAATCAAGTCGTGAACAACACTGCCTCGTTTGGCTATTTAAGTCACGGGCGTGAACATGTGTCACGAGCATGACTCCCCTAAAATTTTCATCAAATAAAATTAAGTCTTAAAAACAAGACTAAATCATTTCAATAAAGATTATATCCCATAAAACATAAATTTTCATCAAAATGTCTACCTTAAATTTAGTGATATGATAGAAAATTAAGTTCCTCAATTAAAATTTCATGATTTAGCAATCACAAGGTTAATCCATCAATCATACCAAGTTCTCTTCTAATGAAATTAAATCTTTCATCATTTAGAGACTTAGTGAAAATATCTGCTAATTGATTTTCTGTGCTTATAAATTCTAATGCAACATCTCCATATTGAACATGATCTCTAATAAAATGGTGTCTAATGTCAATATGCTTACTTCTTGAGTGTTGTATAGGATTCTTTGAAAGATTTATAAAACTTGTATTGTCACATTTAATAGGTATATGGTTCCTCTCATGACCATAGTCCTTAAGTTGTTTCATCCAAAGAATTTGAGTACAACAACATCCAGCTGCTACATACTCTGCTTCAGCAGTTGAAAGAGCAACTGAAACTTGTTTCTTGCTAAACCAAGAAACTAAGCATTCTCCAATGAAGTGACAAGTACCTGAAGTACTTTTTCTATCTAAAAGACTACCAGCATAGTCTGGATCTGAATATCCTATAATATAAAATGATAAATTCCTAGGATACCATAAACCTAGATGCAAAGATCCATGTAAATATCTTAAAATTCTTTTTACTGCATTTAAATGAGATTCTTTAGGACATGATTGAAATCGTGCACACAAGCAAACACTATACATTATATCGGGTCTAGAAGCAGTAAGATATAACAGTGATCCGATCATACCTTTATAAAGCTTTTCATTAATGCTCTTACCCTTTTTCATCCTTGTCCAATTTTGTTGATGTGCTCATAGGAGTTTTGACATTCTTGCATCCTTCCATACCAAATTTCTTAATTAAATCTTTGGCATATTTGGATTGGTTGATGAATATGCCCTCATTGCTTTGCTTTATTTGTAGACCAAGGAAATACTTAAGCTCTCTCATCATGCTCATTTCAAATTCCCTAGTCATACACTTAGCAAATTCTTGACAAAGCAACTCATTAGTAGAACCAAATATTATATCATCAACATAAATTTGAATAATTAGTATATCATGCTTTATGTTTTTTAATGAATAATGTGGGGTCAACATTTCCCTTTGTAAAACTATTTTCTAATAGAAAAGAACTTAGCCTCTCATACCAAGCTTTTGGGGCTTGTTTCAAACCATACAAAGCTTTTGAGAGTTTAAAAACATGATTTGACAAATCATAGCTTTCAAAGCCTGATGGTTGTTCTACATACACTTCTTCTTCTATATAACCATTTAGAAATGCACTTTTCACATCCATTTGGAAAAGTTTGAAATTCATGTGACATGCATATGCTAAAAGTATTCTTATGGCTTCTAATCTAGCTACAGGTGCATATGTTTCATCATAATCTATACCTTCTTCCTGATTATATCCTTTTGCAACTAATCTAGCCTTATTCCTAGTTATTAAACCTTGTTCATCTAGTTTGTTTCTAAATACCCATTTGCTACCTATAATTTGATGATCTTTGGGTCTAGGTACTAGGGTTCATACCTTACTTCTCTCAAATTGGTTGAGTTCCTCTTGCATGACAATTACCCAACTTTTATCATTAAGAGCCTCATCAATATTTTTAAGCTCAATTTGAGAAATAAAAGCAATGTCAGTGACTAGATGTTTGAAATGAGATCTAGTACTTACTCCCCTTGAGAGATCACCAATGATTTGCTCTTTTGGATGATCTTTCGTCATTCTCCATTCTTTTGGAAGCTCTTGTTCATTTTCTTCTTGATTTTGAGGTAGAGAATCATTTTGATGTAAATCTTCTTGATCATTTTCTTCTTTCCCATTTCCAAGATCAAGTCTTTCCATATTACCTACAACATCATCAAGAACACTACCTTTCACAAGATCAAGTCTACTAGATTCATTAAACATAACATGCATGGATTCTTTAACCGTTAATGATCTTTTATTAAATACTCTATATGCTTTGCTGGTTGTAGAGTATCCTAAAAAGATACATTCATCGGATTTAGAGGCAAATTTTTCAAGATTGTCCTTGGTATTCAATATAAAACACTTGCATCCAAATACTCTAAAGTATGATATCAAAGGCTTTCTTCCATTCCATAGCTCAAATGAGGTTTTGTTTAAAAGAGGCCTTTTGAAAACTCAATTTGAAATATAACATGCAGTGCTTGTGGCTTCTGCCCAAAAATAAGTTGGTAAATCATATTCATTGAGCATTGTTCTAGCCATTTCAATTAAGGTTCGATTTTTCCTTTCAACTACCCCAATTTGTTGAGGTGTCCTAGGATATGAGAAATTATGTGAAATGTCATATTCAAGACAAAAGCTTTCAAAGTTTTCATTTTCAAATTCTTTCCCATGATCACTTCTTATTTTTGAAATACAGTACCCTTTTTCATTTTGAACTCTTTTAGCAAAGTTTTTGAAATTTTCAAAAGCATCACTCTTTTGAGCTAAGAAAATTACCGAAGTAAATCTAGAGTAATCATCTACGATGACAAATGCATAATGTTTTCCTCCTAAGCTAGCAATTCTAGTAGGTCCAAACAAGTCTAAATGCAGGAGTTGAAGAGGTTTTGAAGTACTTACTATGTTTTTGGCTTTTAAAGATGACTTGTGTTGTTTTCTCTTTAGCAAGGTTCACATGTCTTGCCTTTTTCATATTTAACTCTTGGCAGTCCTTTTACTAGTTCTCCTGTGCTGAGACTTTGTATTAAGTCCATGTTGGCATGACCAAGTCTTTTATGCCACAACCAAGATTCATCACTAGTAGTCACAAGACACTTAGAGGAATGGTTACAGGCTCACACAAACAACCTCCACTTTGTGTTTTTACAGGCTCACACAAACAACCTGAACTTTGTGTTTTTACAGGCTCACACAAACAATCTTTTAATTTGTGTTTTAGAGGCTCACACAACTAACCCTTACAAGTGTTCTACTCTTAACCCAGAAATACCCAAAACTCACTTGAGTAATGATTACAGAGAAAACACACTTACAAATCTTAATTGCTCAATAAATGAAGAGCAAAAAAAATTTTACAGAAAAAAAATTTTTACAGAGAATAGATTTTGGTTCTCAAAGTATTGAATGTACAAATAACTTGTAATAAGGTTTTGATTCAAAGTATTTGCTATCCTCTTTTGCTGAATGCATAAATGACTTACATTTATACTCCCATGGCTGATTATAGCCGTTGGGGTGTATTAAATATGAAACTAGCCATTGTACCAACCAAATAATCGCGCTTGACATTTTTCTCTTTCATCATTCACGGGCGTGACTATGTTTGTCACGGGAGTGACATTTCTTCCCAAGTGGTGACTGAAGTGGTGACCACGATCGTGAAGCTCTCTGGAATGTTTTGACACATTGGGTCACGGGCATGACATACATATTCACGGGCGTGACAAACTTTCAAACCGTGATTAAGTGGTGACTTTAGTCGTGAAGCTCTTTAGATGAAAATGACATGAACATTCATGGGCGTGACATTTTTGATTCACGGGTGTGACTAAAATGTCCACTTCACGGTTTGTTCTTCCTTCATAGCCGTGAATTTTAAATGTTGGTTTTGGTAACGATTAACTCTTTCACGGGCGTGACACATAGAGTCACGGGCGTGAACATGCTGCTTCCTTAATTTTGTATTTCAAGGAATATTCTTCCAATTTCCATTCTTGCTATTTTATTCTATGTCCTGTTTAATAGACTTAGAAAACAAGTATGTTAAATACAATATTGCTATTTTATTTGTTATCATAAAAATGACGGAAATACCCCTTAAGGTTTAACATATCCTAGACTAGATTTAACCATTGGAAAACAACTAATGGCAATTAACTTATTCCTTTAATTCAATTCCTATTAGATTCATAAATTTCATTTATTTTACATTATTAATTACCTAAAATTTTATTCATCCATAACCAAATCATCTTTACCATATTTTTTTTTGCACTTTCCATTCTAATATATCAAATAATTCGCCATTATTTTCAATTAGGCCATCAAACACTATTAGACATACTTTATTCATTATGTTCCATTTCATACATAAAAAAAATTACTAACTAGAAAAATATTCAATATATTCTAAAAATTCACAATTCATTCATGTACACTAAATATCACATCTTCTTGCAATTTATGATTTAGTTTTCATTTAATTAGCAAGAAAAATATTAAATTCTCCATATATATTTTTCGGCCTACAAACCTTTTTCCTCATTAAAATTTCTCTTTCACTAATTCATACTTTCATTAATATATATTTATACCTTAATATACATATTTACATAATATGACCATTTTTTTTTCTAAAGTTCCACTAAATAAATTTTTTAATTAAATTTAATCATTCTAATCCACTTTTTATATTTCCTTAATCATATTTTAAGCTTCATTACCATTTACATGCAAAACACACAATTACCCTAAATTCCATAACCCTAATTCAATCATGAACAATGGAAATAGTTATATTTTATAATCACTAACCTTATTTCCTTTCTTTAGCCTTCCTATACTTCATTTTTTTAGCTTTTTCTTTTGAAGCACTTTCACCTCCTTAAATACTTACCATGACCGAAACATATACACCATTATTTTACCATTATTTTTCTCTCATAACTCAATCTAATTTTATAAATATCACCTACATGCCCCAAACTATCTATTTGAACCCTTAAATAAATTTAAAACTTTGAAATTCTCTTACCTCAATTTTGTGTCGTAGCTTGTCTCATTTGATTTTCTTCCACTCTAGTCCTTCAGATGAAGATTAAGACTTCCACTAACTAATAGAGAGGCTAAAATAATATTAAGGTGCTTGATTTTGGTGTAAAAATTAGAAAAATTGAGAGAAATTTGGTGGAGAAAATGGAGGAAACCATTCAGTCAAGGAGAATGCATGAGAGGGCTGAAGACGATGCTGAATTCTTTAGAGAATTATGATATTTTAAGCTTTGCCCAAGACAAGTAATCCAACCCCATTATGCCCATTTGTGAAATTAATGCCCATTTAGAAATGCTAAATTATTTATCTCATTTTCTAAGCCCAATTTATTCCAAATTTGATTCCATAATTTATATATATATATATATTCATATAAAAATTTTCAACTCAATTGAAGTCTGTTTTCTATCCGGCTCACCCAAAATAAACTAATTAGTCAAATTTCGGTACTACGTTAAAATTTATTTTTCATTGTCAAATAATTTTAAATATTATTTTGAATCTATCCATATCTTAAAATAAATTTTTAGATATTATTTACTATTTTTAATAACCCGGTCAAAGTACAGTCAAACCAATTTATTAGTTAGACCATATCCTTTTTTTTCCTTATTTTTGACATTTGAGAACTTATTTGAACTCATTTTCACTCCAAAATTTATCCATGAACTAGTAATAACCTATATTTTCGATGATCGAATAACATATTTTTTACCTATGGATATATTTTTGATCCCATATATACAAATCAATTTCACAAACTATCGTTTACGAAAAATACGGTATTTGAACCATTACACTTTATTCATTCACCATTTATCAAATTTGGCTTTTTTATGATATGAAAAATAGGCAAGTTTTGAATTTATTATGATTTTTTAAATACATAAATTTAACTTAAAAGGTCAACTATTCAATTTGATAAACAAATAAGTTAATCGGGTTAAAATTTGAAAATGAGATTCCTACCAAAGATCTGACCCATAAAAGCAGTCAATTGCATGAAAAGTGGAAAGCAACATGTAGGATAGGGCCTTTTCTTCAAACAGATGAAAATATAAATAAATTTATCAATATATACTAACAAAAAAAATATTTTTTCTATTTATATTATTTTTTGCCATGTGGACTTGCAATAACATCCAGATTTAGATAATCGTCAGTGTGACTAACGTTAAATGGTAAATAGTATGATCGTTACTTGTTGTGGTGATCATACTATATCATTAGTTTTTTTTTTATTTTAGAAAAAATGATAACATATAATTTTTGCACTCGATTTTTTTCTGTTCATAGATCGCTCGATTTGTGAATAGTTAAAATTTATATGTTCATAGATTACTAATTATACTGGCGATATCTAACAGTTAAAATCCGCTCCTCCTGGGATTTTAGAGTGGTTTTTTCATAATTTAGTATGTAGTTTTTGTTTTTGCTTTGTGGGCTGGCCCACTTTTCCTCACAAAAAAAAGTACACAAGAAAACGAAAAATTAAAAATAAACAAAATGGGAAGGTTACTACAGTAAATTCCAAATAAAACACGAAGGTAAGGATTTTCTTCCGCAAATTAATAAAAAATTATATATAATTTACTGAAATTTTAATAAATTATAATTAAAAATAAATTTTAAAAAAATTATTAATAAAACTCTATCGATGATATAATGTCTATTTAATAAATTAATATTATATAAATTTTAAATATTATAATACAATACATTATATAATTTTTCTATATTTAAAATATTTTTATTTAAATTTTTTAGAATTTTTTATGTATAATTTAGTAATATTTTATAAGAATTTAAAGTTTATTTTCTTTAATGGTATAACAATCAGCATATTTAAATATTAATTTTTTAATTATTTTTTTAAATTAAATTTTTGTCTAAATACAAAAGAGTGTATTGTTAATTTTTTTAAAAATTTATTTTTATTTATTAAAATTAAAACATCATAACTAGATTTGTTCTAAAATATATATAAATTAATTATCTGAATAAATCAGAATTAAAACTAATTTAAAAAGTAAAAATGCGTGAGAACTCTAAAGAAAAAAAAAATTCTCCAATTTCCTCCGTCCGGATCTTTCGCGACGTTGTTTTGCTTCAGACAAATTTTTCCTCTCCGCAGAGCTAAAGTCAGTATCCTCATTTTTTTTTTATTTTTACATTTTTATTATTTATTATTATAAACTTTAAAAAATAGAAAAAAATTACCTCTCTCTAAAAAAAAAAAAAGAAAAGGAAAAAAAAACCCTCTGGTTTTACGCCGGTTGGCAGCTGAAACCTCTCAACAATCTCATTAGATACTCCTGCGTCTGTTCTTTCTTCTCCTTTCTATCTCTCTCTGAACGACAGCTGCAGTTTCTCTCCCTTTTACATTTTAGATTCTCTCTATCTGTGTGTTTCATTTGAGTAGTTCTCAAGCTTCCTTTTGAGCTTAAATCTCAAATGGGTTTGCATGCATTGTATTAACCCACTCATAAATCTTCATATTTTATTCTCTTCGAAGGAAGAAACCCCAAATCCTTGATTTTTATTGTTCTATTTGTTGAAGGGGTTTGGTTTGTGATTATCTAATAGTGATAGTTGTTTCTTATCTGGAATGAGAAAATTTTAAGTAACGGATTAAGGTAATTTTTTTTTTGTTTTTCAGTTTTGGGTTTTACTGGGAAAGTAGTTGGGTTTTATTTCGTTCTTATTTGTTTGTTTCGCGAGAAATTTTGTTTTAAATGTTGGGTTTTGTTTGGTTCTTCAGGGAAGTTTTGAAAAGGGGTAAAGAAAAAACAAAGACAGAAAATAATGGCTTCAGCTACTAACTGGCTTTCTTTTTCACTCTCTCCAATGGAAAAGTTGAGGTCATCTGAATCTCAGTTCATATCTTATGAGGGTTCCTCTACTGCCTCTCCTCACTATTTGATCGATCACTTCTATGCTCACGGTAATAACTTGCTCTATTCCACTCTCCTTTCTTCTTCATCTTTTTATTCCCTTGTTTTTGTTTTTATTTACCAGTGCTAAATTGGCTTAACTTCTGTTTGATATCCAAGAAAGTGATAGATATTTTGTTTAAGCTCTTGATTTTTTTTTCTGACAATCGAATACAAGTTAAATGTTAAGGAACGAATATGGTTGCTCTATTGGTTACATGATATTTGAAGCTCATGCTTGCACCATATATACAAGTGCAATTGACCGGCTTAAATCTATATGAAAACTAGCACCTTGCTTCCTTTTTCTGTTTAAGTTGATGGAAAAAGATAAGGAATGACGAAGGGAACCCATACTCTGTTGGTGAGAATTATCATGACTGTACAGTCGCATTGGCACTACTCAGAAGATTTGCTATAGTGAATCTAGCTTCAAAATAGGAGCTTCATTTCTTTGAGGCATTTTATCAAGTATCTAAACAGGCAAACTTTCATATATATGGAACTTCGTTGCAACTTTTTCTTGGTCATCATTTTATCCGATTATCGTTTATTTACAGGCTGGGGAAACTCCAAGGAAGCTCAAGGAACGACAACAATGGCTGAAACCTCCATTCTCACAAGCTTTATAGACTCAGAAGTCCATCAACCACAAGCACCAAAACTCGAGGACTTTCTCGGGGATTCATCATCGGTTGTTCGCTATTCAGATAATAGCCAAACAGATACTCAGGACTCATCTCTGACTCACATCTATGACCAGGGTTCTGCTGCTTACTTCAACGAGCAACAAGATCTAAAGGCCATAGCTGGGTTCCAAGCTTTTTCGACTAATTCAGGATCGGAGGTCGATGACTCGGCCTCAATCGGACGGACTCAGCTAGGGGGAGGTGAGTTTATGGGTCACTCGATTGGGTCGACTGGAAACGAGTTGGGATTCTCTAATTGCACTACCCCAAATAAAGCATTATCACTCGGAGTCAATATTCAGAGTTCAAAGGAAAAAGCTATTGTTCCCGTTGAATCTGATTGCTTGAAAAAGGTTGCTGACACTTTTGGCCAACGAACTTCGATTTACAGAGGAGTTACTAGGTAAAGTACTGGTACCTTCTAAAATTGTTAGTTATCTGTTTTAATAGGCAAATCTTGCATTTTTTTAAAGCTGGCTGTTAATCTTAGCATTAACATCACCAGTTTTCATTATTGGGTTTTCTTTATTTTTTCCCAAATTAGTATACTTAAATGGATTTAATGATGTTTTCTTGCCAAAATATGAACACATGTTTTATAATGAGATATAACAACGTATCCTTCAATGTGTATAATTGATAATTCAGCCATAGGACTAATTTCTAATCATTTATTTCTTCAAATAAAAAAATTCTGATATTTTCTTTATTTTTTTTCGTTTTATTGATGCAGACATAGATGGACAGGTAGATATGAAGCGCATCTGTGGGATAACAGCTGTAGGAGAGAGGGTCAGGCCAGAAAAGGGCGTCAAGGTCCTCTCTTTCACTTTCTCTATCTCTGGTATCTCTCTTTCTAAAGTAAAATATCAATTAAAAAGTGCAGTTAAATACAAGTAGAAAATGCATATATTGTTTTTTCGTGTTAAAAGAAAACTAGTACTGTATGACTGAAAAGAAAGTTGCATGCATTCAAAGGCATTAACTAATAGAGAAGGGATCTCTGGTGGTGGTGGGGAAGAATGCACCTCTCTTGTTTTTTATTATCTTCAGTCTCTTTTGATGATTGATAGACTGATGGTATGATATATGTACAGATGGATTAGATTGTACTCTTTTAAATTTCTACTGTTGCTTTTTCTTGTCTTTCCTTCAATTATGTGATTGATTTGATCAAATGTGCCGCCATTTTATTCATATTTGACCTCCTTTTCTTGTCTCATATGGGTCCCCCTTCTCAACTGCAAGGATTTGTTTGACACGACCCACTGGCTATTTCCCCACACCCCCCATGCCTGAGGCGTCACGGACATCAATGAAACTCTGATTTTTTTTCTTCTCCCCTCAACCATGGCTTTTACTTTTGCTTTTTTAAATATTTTTTTTCCAGCCAACTCTTCGGAGGGTTGTCTAGGTTTTAGTTTTTGACTAAATAAAACCACATTCAACTCAAAAGATAGTTTTTTTCCTTCTCTTAATAAAAAGGGTCCAACATTGGTGCCTAATTTTGCTGACATTGGCGCTGCCTGTATCTGGCCTTTTGGCCGAAATTGCAGGTTCTTTCACAATTCACACTTAGTACCTTATTAAAAAATATTATAGGGGAAATAAAGAGGCTTTTTTTTATATATTGAGAATAAAATTTGTGATACCAAAATTTGGTGAATTCTCATGGAAAAAAAAAGGTTTGGTGAATTCATGATATTAAAACATGTTCAATTTGCCCAAATTTATTATTATTATTATTATTATTATTATTATCACAAACGAAGAGAACTTTTGTCTTGGATGTTGAAATATGAAATACCCTATCTTTTTGCGAAGACTATCACATGCAAATCACATGCTGCTTCAATATTTTTTTGGTGAATCTTCTTCCTTTATTTTGGTTTTTTTTGGGGAAGGTCCTTTATTTTGTTTTTAACTTAGTTGGAGTGGCTTATTCAGGCTGAAATTTTTGACCTGATACTGAAACTTTTTCTTTCCTTTTTGCATGAAATGTGGGATCGTGGATACCGCTGGTTGTCACTTGATATTACAGTATACTTAGGTAAGCTGATTTTCTGTTTTTTTTCCTTACCCTTTATTTATCAAGCAGCAATTTCACCCACTATAAAAAGTGTCAGGAAGAATCTGAATGCAAGAATTTTGTATGGTTTATAGGTGGATATGATAAGGAAGACAAGGCAGCTAGAGCTTATGATTTGGCAGCTCTCAAATACTGGGGCCCCACTGCAACCACCAACTTCCCTGTAATGCATTTATTTTTTAATTTCTTGACCCTTTCTTCAGTTCATTGCTTCCTTTGTATCCGCATGAGAACTACAGGAGTCTAGGGGGCTTGAAGTTATTTACTGAGCTAAGACGGTATATGTCTGTACCAGGTTACAAATTATACCAAAGAATTGGAGGAGATGAAATATGTGTCTAAACAAGAATTCATTGCCTCGCTCAGGAGGTAAGCAAAAACATGAGACTGAATTTTACCAGTGTATATATATATAAATTGTGAACTAAATTTACTTTTACTATTGATAGGAAGAGCAGTGGATTTTCAAGGGGAGCCTCTATTTACAGGGGTGTCACAAGGTTTTTAATTTTTTTAAATTCTCTAGTATATGTTAAAGTCATAAATTTGCTGCATTATGTGCTAGTGCTGATCTTGATATATGTTTTATTAAAAATATGCAGGCATCATCAACAGGGTCGCTGGCAGGCTAGAATAGGTCGTGTTGCTGGAAACAAAGACCTATATCTTGGCACATTTGGTAAGTGCGTGATTCCTTTCTATCAAATTGAAAGCTATGTATAGGTTTAAAAAAAAATGTCCCAATGTAATTGATAAGAACTCATCTGGCAAATTGCGCTTAACTCGTTAGACTTGTAGAATTGTCTTCAAATGCATATTGGGCTTTATAAATGTTGAACACTTTTTTCCTCTCTTTCACTAGCAATGTGGATTCTTGTTCCAACAATCTATACTGATCAGTTGCCTGGTTAATTAATATCGAAATCATCTTGAGTTAATAATTACCTGACATCTTTACTTGGAGGCAGCCATTGAAGAGGAAGCTGCTGAGGCATATGATATTGCAGCCATAAAGTTTCGGGGTATGAATGCAGTGACCAACTTCGAGATGAGTCGATATGATGTGGAAGTTATCATGAAAAGTGCTCTTCCCATAGGTGGGACTGCAAAACGACTGAAGCTTTCAATTGAAACGGAGCAGAAACCAGTTCTGACTTATGAACAGCAACCTCAGGGCAGCAGAAACATCAGTTTTGCTTCTATACCACCGGCCGTTCCATGTGGAATCCATTTTGAGAACACAGCAGCATTGTATCACCACAGCTTCTTGCACCACCTTAAAACAGCTAATAACCTGGGTGGAACTGATTCATCTGGCTCCACCTCAACCATTGCAACGACAATGACGATGTTGCCAAAAACAGCGGAGTTTTTTCTTTGGCCTCACCAATCTTATTGACTAGAGAAATTCAGCTAACATGTGGCAAACAGGGCCTTTGTTGATGACTTTACATACATTGCTGACAGTCTTTATCTTGTTGTACCTCTTAATTAACTTTGTCAGGAGTAGGGAAAGGGAAGCGAAGGCAGGTATTTTTTCCATCCTTTTTTTTTCCTTGGCTTAATGGCTAAAATATTTAGTTATTAGGAGTAGGATATGCTGGATTTTGTAATTAACTTTTTTCAATGTGGTTAAATGAGACAATGTGTTCAGCTGGGAGCATCTATTTACTTGCAGAAAGGTTTCAAAGTATTAAGATTATTATTAACCAGTCTGAAAGTTGTTTACAGAATTATCTACTGCCTGAGGTACCAAGCAATTGATATTTGATTTTTCAAATTTCTAATTTAGGAAAATTAGATGTCAAGGAGCCTCAGTTGTTCCAGAGGACACCATGTGGAATGTAAATTTGAATGAGTTTGGTATAAATGAATTTTATAAAATTCCTGGCATTCTGATTTTGTGAGAGGATATTTTTTGTAATTTTTAAAAATTTAATTTTATGGAATTAGTAATAATTAAATTAAATTTTATGAAAAATTGATAGAAT
Source organism: Triadica sebifera (assembly GCA_023653625.1). Lineage (NCBI taxonomy): Eukaryota > Viridiplantae > Streptophyta > Magnoliopsida > Malpighiales > Euphorbiaceae > Triadica > Triadica sebifera. The sequence continues at coordinate 34,936,171 of CM042894.1, read as the reverse complement.
TTAGAATTTTTTTAAATATAAGACTTTATTTTTAAAATGATAAAATTATTTTTATATTTATTCTTTTGCTCTCACCCTCCTCCTTGCCGTCTCTCTCCTATCCGTTTCTTTATCCCTCTCTCTGCCTTCCCAAGTAACTAAAATGTTTCTAGACCAATTAGATCGGGCCGGTTAGTGAACCGAGAGAGGCCGAGGGATATTAATATTAATAATTCTAATTAACACATAATTATGTTTAAAAACATGCTCAAATATAAATTATTATTTTAATAACAACAAAATTGATTAATTTATATATGTTTAATTATGAAAAATCAAAATGAATAAAATTTTTAAAAAAGTTATGTTACAATATTCATTTCTTAATTAAAGTAATATTTTATTATAGAAATTAATATAATTTAAAAAATTTATGTAATCTGTGCGGGCACATTATTCCCAATTTCCAGTAACTGGCTGGGGCGGTTTTCTATAACCATGCTGTAGACTGTTATTATTATTATTATTATGTAATACTTCGAAGCCTCAGTAGCTTAGTGGCCATATACTGTAGCAATTAGATGAGACAGTAAATAAATATACATAATGTTGTTAACTGCTCATACGTTACCACTGATGCTGTATACCATCATGGAATTCATTTGGTTTTCAAATGAATTCCTTGAAAAAATAAAACCAAATAGGGGCTTAATAACCATTCATACATGTTATAGCTTTATCAAAGTTTTTATAACTCTTAAGCCAAAGAAATAATTTCAATATGATAACTTAGGGTGTAAAATCGTAATCTTTTCTATTATAAAAATTAGAAATTATGAAATTAAATAACTATTCAGAATATAATTTCGCTAAATTTATATAGTTAGGCCTAAAAGACAATTTCAAATATAACACTATAATTCCAAGATTCATAAATGATTTTCTAGAAACCCAACTGGTCCAAGCCCTGGCGAGCATCAACAGACTCAGTTTGGACCCTCAACGCCTCCCCGAAAGCCCATTTAGCTTCCTCTTTCATTCCTTTTCATTCATAGCACCTACCCAATAAACAAAATGCTTTTATTCATTAAAAAAAAAAAAAAATCCAATCGATTGCTTTTATTCATTTTTATTTTTCTGTTATTACTTAAACTATTGTCAACTCGAAAATTTTTATTTAATTTGTTTAGGGATTACTGATGAAAGTTTAGTTTAGTAACAAAAAAATTCTCAATTTTGACATCGAAAGAAGGAAAATACCAAATGTGTAATTTTTTTTGAGATATATGCAAAAAATACATGCATTCTTTTTAGAATTTGGGTGTAATATGTATTTGAAAAACTTCTTTGAGACTTGTGATTCTTTTTAGAATTTGGGTGTAATATGTATTTGAAAAACTTCTTCGAGACTTGTGATTCTTTTTAGAATTTGGGTGTAATATGTATTTGAAAAACTTCTTCGAGACTTGTGATAGAATTCTAATGAAGATATATTTTGACTCGCATCTCTAGATAATAAGCCAAGTTGTTAATGTAAATATATTTTTATGTGCTTAAAAAGCCAAAACTAAAGTTAAAAGTAGAAGGCTAGTGGTGTCATAGGATAGAGTAGCAAATTAGCTTATAAGGCTACCGAAATTCATTAAAAAAGACTGTTGTTTAATGACCTAGTTTTGTATGTCAATCGAGTTTCTCTCTCTCTATATATATTGTAAATATTAGAAAAAAAATATATTCATTTCTGAAAAGAAGAACAAAAGATTCACATACGTTTCTATATATGATTGCCTCATATCATGGATATTCTCTATAATTGTGTCAAACAACCCTTTTAGAATAAAATCCTGTAAAAAGATAATTACAAGGAGAAAACGTTTTATTTCTCCATTTATATAAAATGAAAGGGTACTATGTATAGACAAAATGAGAAACTAATGCAACAACTATGTATAGCTCGTCGAAAATATATCAAACATCCATCACAAGTTGCATATGGCGATTAAGGTCATCTAGGTAGCTTGTGCAAGTATAATCTTGCATATCACAAACATCCAAAATCACTGCCTTTACTCCTTTCGATTTCTTCTTCAGATCTGTAGGTAATTTTGCACCTTTCAGTAGCTTCACAATCTGAAATTTCATTCTTCATTTTCAATAGGAGTTTCTTTATCTTCCATTAATGAAAAAAGAAAAAAAAAAAAAAAAGAGTAGCTAATAGCCATTGTGAATTTGATACCGTTTTCATTTTTGGCCGCAGAGTGGGTAGGTGCTGAATACAAGCTAAAGCTGTATGCATTGCGCGCTTCATTTCAACAGGATCATATTGGCCTTCTAATCGGGGATCAGCTATCTCTTTAGCATTGTTTTCCTCCAGCAATGGTTTTGCCTGTCAGGAAAAAATTTATCATCAAGCATTTTCTCGGTGAAATTAAATAAAATACATCAATGCTTGACTCAATCTTATATGAGCAATGACGAGTGATGAAGAAAATCTTACCCACATCACAAGGCTTTGCCTACTTTGATCAACTGCATGACGTCCTGTTATTATCTCCAGTAATAGAACTCCATAAGAAAATACATCAGTTTTCTCATCTACAATTCCATGCATAAAGTATTCTGGTGCCAAATATCCAAATGTACCCTCAATGGGAAACACAATGTGATGAAGCCAATTTTCAGGAAGCCACTTTGCCAATCCAAAATCTGAAATCTGCGAGCGATTAGCCAAAATTGAGAGTTCTCGTCATTATCTTGAAAATGCATATTGGGATGATAATGACTTTGGTATTTGAATTGAAAAATCACCTGAGCATCATAATCTTGAGTTAGCAATATGTTTGAGGCTTTGATATCTCTATGAATAACTCGTCTATGGCAATCATGATGGAGATACCGCAATCCTTCTGCTATTCCTAAAGCTACTTTAAATCTTTTGTTCCATTCGAGATATTCTCCTTCACCTAAAATGGTGATGTAATTTGATAAATACAAACTTTTTTTTAATCAAATTTAAGAGTAAACATGAGATTAGAGAAAGCAATATAGAGGCACCATGGAGAGCAGAAGCGAGGCTGCCATTGGGTAAAAATTCAAGAACAAGATGCAAACCACCATCTATGCTGAAACCGACAAGTTTAGCAGCATTAGGATGATTTATATGCGCAATAATTCCAAGCTCCGATAAAAAATCACCAACTCCATCCTCTTCTTCCTTTTCTGTCTTCGCTATCTTTTTCACAGCTACAACTTGACCATCTCCCAAATACCCCTTGTACACTTGTGCATGTCCTCCTTCACCAATCAAGTTGTCTAAAAGAAGAAAAAAAAAAGCAAGTATTTTGTAATTAAACATCATAAGGGGAAATATACTGGAAAAATTTTCACCCCACATTCATTTTCAGATATCCTTTAAAAAGAATTATAATGTATTGAAAAGGAATCTCAGACTTAATCTATAAAGTAGACTAGTTAAAGATTAGGACTAGTATAAACAATATAAATTTCCTAATTTTTCTTCATAACATATAATTAGTCAACACAATCTCCTCCCATAGTAGGTCTCAATTGTAGGCGGCATTGACTGCTAGCTCTGGATTTTCCTCCATACAAAATTTCAAAAAATTTAGTTGGCGACTTTAATCTGACAAGCCATTAAACTATGATAGTGACCTCCAACATTATTTTTTTTCCCTTTTAAATGGAAAACTATATTGTCAAATTCTATTTGACATCTCTTTTTTACATAAACACATTTATGAATAAAACACCGAAATTTAATTTTAAAACAAAATATTAAGTGACTTTTATTAATCAGTATATCTATAGGGTGCCTTACAACAATTTACCAACTAGATAATAAGAGCCTCTCATCTCATGCATAAATATTCGCAAAAGACAAAAAGGTAAAAATCAATTAATCAAAATGGTTAAGTTAAGCTGAAAATTCAATAAATGTTCTAATTAGTTTCCATTATTGTTTTCTTCCTTTTGACAAAAGAAAATCCAGCGCAAATAAAGAACAAGAAAAATAAAGTTCGTTCAAATTTGTAAGTGTACAATTCTCACCAGGACTGAAATTATCAGTAGCAGCTTCAAGTTCTGAATAATCAAAATTTCTCCAGGACGGTTTATTGGAAAGCATGCCATCCCATTCAATCACCATATCAGAAGAATTCTGAAATCTGTTCAATTTCTTTTTCATATTCTTCTTAGTGATGATATCATAAGTGGAAATCAATGGAATCACAGAAAATCTCCTCACTGATTTCTTCTTAAAAACATCAAGCATGGTTTTCCATTGTGACAAGTTGCCTTCTCTCGTCTCTGCTCTTCTTTCGGGGACTAATTTCTCTGTAGAATCTGTGGAGTCAGGGCTGCTAATTATGCTGGTGATGGTTCTGCTGCTGCTGCTGCTTATGCTACTGCTACTCCCAATATCTGAATCCGTACCTAATACTGCAATCTCCAATACACATCTTGGCGATGGATCTTCAAGATTCAACTCTTTCTTTTCTGCTTCATTCTCTGTTTCCATTTCTGGGTTTTCCTTGGTTTCTCCTGCTGTCGCTTTACAAAATTAAACAAATAAATGATTCCCCAGTTTGTTTACCAAGAAAACAGAGCAAAATATAGGAATTATAGCTTTTCTTTCTTTCTTTCTTTCTTTTTCTTTCCCTTTCTTTACTGAAGAACCAAACTAAAGCCAAATACAAGAAAAAGAAAAGACAAAAGGAGAGGCAGAAATTCCTTACCTTCTACAGCCATTGCAGACAGCTTCTGGGTTTTTGTTTTCTTTTTGTAATATGAAAGAAATAAAGTTTCTTTCAATGAAAAAAAAAGAGTCGAAAACCCAGAAAGATGAAACCCAAGAATCAAAGTTTCTACATAGTTTAAGCCAGAAAGAAAAAGATTAAAAAGCAAAAATAGAAGCCAGATAAATAAAGATAAGAGATAAGAAGATTCCTAAGAAATGGTATATCTTTAGAAATTGGTTATTCTTGGAGAATAGAAAGCTATAAAGGATGAGAGCAAGCTAAAACCAGCTTGAGGAAGACTCCATTTTGCCCTATATTTATACAGTTTTCAGTTAATCTTCCATTAATTAGTAAATTTTGTACTTTATTTAAATTTCGTATTTATGTCTAAATTGACCATTATAATAATAATAATTAAAAAAAGAAAAGAAAAGAAGGTAATCCTTGTACTTGCGAAATTTTGGCCGTTGGCCTTTACGCTCGGAATTTTTGCCGCAACTAACGCTTCGAAAGTGAAAATGAAGGGACAAAACGAAACCCATTTGTACAAACTTGTAAATATCTCATGTTTTTTTTTTCGGGGTGTTTTGAATAATTCAAATAATTATATATGTTTTTTTTGGCCAAATTACAGTTTATTCTTAATATTTAATAAATTATAATCAGAAATAAATTTTAAAAAAATTAATTTTTATTCCGTTATTTAATAAAAAAATTATTTAAAATAATAATTAAAAAGATTAAAACTTGATTATACTAGTTACCTTATAGTTATATTCGTTAGTAAAGAATATAAAATTTAAAAAATTATTAAATTATATATAAAATAATAAAAATTTAAAAAAAATATTTCAATTATAAAAAAATTATATGATATATTGTATTTTAATATTTAAAATTCATATAATATCAAATGAATATTTTATATTTAATTGTTAATTTTTTAGTTGTAATTTATTAAAATATGATTATTTTATTTTATTTTTGAATCAAAATGCATTCAAAAACACAACACATCAAGTAAAAGAGAATCTTCAAAAAAAGATAGTCCACAACAAAGGAGAAACATAATAATTATCAACATTAATAAGAAAATGAGCTACCATATTCACTTCCATTTTAACAAACTAAATAGAGAAATTCAAATATGAATTCAACAAGAGACGAGAATATATATATGTATAATTAAAATAATTATATATGTTAATCAGTAATTTTTTAGATGTGCATTAATTGAGTAATTAAAATTAATTTTTTAACACATTGTTTATTTTAATTAAATTCAATTTTTTATTATGTCCGGACTTTAAATCTTACATCACATAAAATAAATTTGGCAATTTATATCTTCCTCTAATTCATCCGAAAATACTAGACTTAAATCTGATTTGAAATTTCAAAAAAATGAGTTTATTTGATTCCTTTTTTTAAAAAAAAAAAAATTTAACCCTTAAAGAATGAGTTAATCCAAAGACCTGCCCTATTAATTTGATTCGAGACCGATCTGAACCTAAAATGACCTGATTCAAATATATCAAATTTGATACAAGTGACAGGTCCACATAAATCATTATCACCAAAATTAATATTATTGATTTAAAAAAATTACTAAAAAAATATTAAATATTTATAAATATATAATATATTCAATAAATAGATACAAAAATTAACTTGAATCTTTTCTTGTTAGCTCCTTTGTACCAAATTATAAGATTAAATTTATAAGGAAATAATCATTTCTAATTTTTTACACTCTTAAATCGCATGAGAGAAATAGAAAAATGTCGATGGTTAAAGAAAAAGATAAAAAAAAATTAACAATTTTTCTTCGTGTTTTAAGACTATTAGTCTCTGATGAAGATTTGGCATGCGGCATGAAAATCATTGGCATAATGGGAAAGAAGTGCAGTCTCATTGTTTTGGTCCACAGTTTATGTCAAGTTCTTTTCATTACGTACACTAATAATTATTATTTGCAAGTTTCCTACACATGATATGTTTTGTGCCTCCAAATTATTTGAGACGTTAAATTTTTATATTTTTTTTGACATAAAATCCAAATTATTTAATCTTAAAATTTAGAATTGCAATAGTATATACACACACTAAATAATAATAATAATTAAGAAGGTATGTTTTGATCCAAAAAAACATTTAAAAAAAAAAAAGAAGAAATTCCCTAAAGCACGGTGGCGTTTGAAAAATTACGGATAGAAAAAATGTAGTACATGAGACAAGCAGTTGGCCTTAGATCACCCATTTCCGTTTAAAGTTGTTTAGGCCAACAAAATGATACTATTTTATTTTATGAATGATCGTATGTCCCATTATGTCTCGATTTAGTTTGTAACTTGAATGACACTTTTTTTTCTTTTCAATATCCTATGTTCTTAAGTTTAGAATTTTGATGACTAACGACCATACTTATTTTGCTAAGCTGATAAATGGAAATAGATAAATTTAGGCTTAATACATGGCTAGTCCTTTGTATTTGTCCAATTTTACCGTTTTGCCCCCTATATCCATTTTTGTTATAGAATATCCCTAAACTTGTTTTTGGTGCAAATAACTCCTTAAGAAAAACAAAAATTAAATTTTAGATTCATTTCATCCCTTGTTGTTGACATTGCAGGAAAGTGAATTTCAATTGTAAAAATGCTAGGGAAAAAATTATCAAAACTTTTATATATTTTCATTCTCGAAATGGTATGATAAGATGGTAGAGATCATTTTGTGTTTAATTAGACGCGTCGATTTTAAATTTGGATATGAAATATCTTTAAAACTTATAAAGAAATATTTTATTCTTTTATTAGACTTGTCCAACATAAATTTAAAATACTCTACAGCTTAATGAAGTGAATTGTACGCATACAAAAAAAAATGTAGATACTCTAGGGGAAATAGTTTTTCTAATTTTTTTGGTCAGAGTAATATCTTACAGTTTTATTATATTAAAAAACCCCTTAACACTGTTAAATAGTTTAAACTACAAGGTATCATTTCGTCCATAAGAAAAATAATTTTTTTTTTCAAACTAATACTGTGATTTTTGAAAATTTTAGAACATTTGTCGTATATGTGTCAAAGCATTCTGTTTGGTTTCAATTCATTAAAAATATTAGAATTTTTTTATATGAAATAAAACTATTTTGAAAAAAAAAGGAAATAAAAAAAATAAGTCCCTTATGTGTGCAAAGTGTTAAAATATATAGGATACTGTTGTGAAAGTTTTTTCAAAGCTAAATACATATGTACGTAGACCTTTTATATATGCTTGATAAAATAAGTTATTTATTCAAGACTCTTCGCCTTTTCAAAAAATCGTATAAACACTTGAGTTTATTTATTTTATTATTTTTAATTAACATGAGGGGACACATGAGTTATAAATACTGAGAGACTACGTAGTACCCAGAACAATATTTCAGCATCAAGTAGTAAAAGTATAATAAGAATAGTTAAATAATGGTAAAAAAAAAAAGAAGAATTGTGAAATTGAAAACGTCAGTGTCTCAAGCATGACAAAGAAAGATTAGTAAGGGACTAATAAAGTGGGTGAACTAATCCCGTTAATGGGACTTTAGAATTTTGATTAGATAAGGTGATAATACTCTAAAACCCAAACTCACCAACCACACCAATGTCACTTCTGTTAGACAAGTGCGTTTAACTAAAGTCAGCTAAACTGAAATAAATTGGGGCCCTCTTTCTTAGTTCTTATGCACTTTCTAAGTGAGCTAAAGGAGTTGTGATGTTTCAATATAAACTTTAGTTTAATAGTTATATATATATATATCTACATATCTTAAATTTGAATCTCTATTGAAAAAATATATAATTGAACTATATATTGATTTATTATAAATTTTGTGTAACTTAGTAATCTGATTTTATTATATATAAAAATAATAAATATTTATATACATAATATATTATTAGATTTATCTATAAATTTATATATGTATTTAGAGAAATATAATACAACAGACAGAGCAAGATTACGCAAGTCTTAGTGCAAGTTTCCACTATCTATTTAAACTGGATTTGGTAGTCGACATTCAAGCTAAAGTCAATTCTAAACCAATACTTATATATATATATATATATATATATATATATATATATATATCAGTGGATTTGCTTCTATTTTCTTTAAGAGTTACAATGCTAGAAAAATATTAAATTCGATGAAAAAATTATTGTCACTTACTATCAAAACAAATTTGATCTACACTGTATAATAGCATAAATGAATTTGAACAAAAAACTCATGTTTTAAGTAAACAATTAAAAGAAGTTGGCCTGTGAAAAAAATAATTACCTCATTACAATAGTGTAAAAAATGTTCTAGATGTGGTTAATTTTATAAATATATTGCGGATCGGTTATTATATGATTTATTTTTTTTAATGAAAAATATTTAATTTGACATTTTTGAATTATTTAAGTGGCCGAGCAAGTCCTAATATAATTACATATAATTAAAAGGATTTGAAGCCTACTTAGGAAAAATCTAATTCATGGGTATATGCCATTTTTAATTTAAACTAAAATTTAAGGGTAACACAAGCCAAAAATGGACATTGCCACAACTCCAATAAATACATTTTCAGTTACATATAACAATCAAGAGAAGTGCCATTCATCATATAGAATTAAAGCTCGAACTACAAATCCAATAAACATGGAAAAATGATAGCTGAAATTCCAGGTTGGCCACAAATATGCACCACTCATTTTTTATCACCTTAAATGCATAACTCATTCTTAATTATTCTATTTGAAAAAAGTAAAAAAAAAAAAAGAGTCAAAATTAATCAAAATTTAAAGTTTATATTTAATATTTGATCCATGCTTAATCGGATTTTCAATTTTTCATTCTTAGATAATAAGGTAGTGGGTAAAAACATGTTTGGATTATCAATTTCCATGTATAAAATGACTTTTATTCGATAATTTTATCATCTTATATTTCAATTTTTTGGATTGAATCATTTTTTTTTGTTGACATATTGGTGTTTTGAGGGTTTGAATCTTTAATTAACTTACGAAATAGAAATTCAATCACAAAGCTACTCGTCTAATAACACCTGCGTCTAATTTCATATATAATAAAGTTTGGAATACTTCAAGAGAGGGAGTTGAAAAAGAAGGTATATCTATAAAAATGTTAAGATATCCTCGTCGATTATGAGATCTAAGTGTTATATAAATTGATCTACACATCTCTTCTCCCATAGGATGGCTTTTGAAGGGTAAGTTAGTTCTACGTTCATTTTTAACATGGTATCATAACTATTAATCTTGTGATGTTGAACTGTCTATGAATATGAATGTTTATGTTCGTGTTTGTTAGCAAATGTTAATTTGGTCCTGCTATATTCACATTTCAGATTTTTTTGCATGTTTTTGCTATCTTCACGCTATATATTTTTTTCACATGTGTTGTATATAATCTTTTGGATATTCATTATTCTTTAAACTAACATTTAGAATGAGTTAGGTATGAAATATATTTTAATTTTATAAAAATAATGAAAATTAAATAGAATTTACTATAAAATATAATGTCGTATTTTACTAATGACTGGCAAAATACATTAATGCTCCGACATCTTAATATAATTACTAACCTAATTAAAGCATTTCTTTTTCTTTGTAAATCCATGTCCTTGTTAAATCTCATTGCAAACTGCGAGTATGTTCCTCAAGGACCACACATTTAAGCAATGACAATCTCATTAAGTTTGGTCCATCACAACATAATTATTTGAAATGTTTGAATATGATAATAATACATATTAATATGTCTAAAATTAATTATGTCGAATATGACTTACACATATAGCTCCTTTTATTGATAAATGATTATGAATCACCTAAATCAAATATTTGAACTATAGTTTTGCATTTGTACTTTTATTAATTTATAATTTCTATATATATTTAAATAAAATATTTTAGTATACACTAACTATTAATAGGATAAAAGTTGTTGATAAAATTATCAAGTTGTGAGTTGAGTATATATAAAATCATCAAAAGTCTTATAAATTTTAAAAATTAAAAGATTAACAATTAATTATGCACAAATAGTATATTTAATGAGAGCAGTCAAATAATTAGGCTAGTAAGATGTGAATTAAGCTGAAATTCATCCTTTTCAAAACTCTGTCATTCGTGTCTTGCAGAAGTAACAGACACCAGAAAAGCAACAGCAAAAATATGCTTTGGCCACAAGATAGGAGAGTATTGTCCCACAGGGGGACCTATATTAACAAGCACTGAACAACTTAAAGAAAGAAAAAAGAAATTAATAAATTCCTTTTAATCCACTTCATGGAAATTCTAAGAAATTGTCATAATCTTGGTTGATTTTTTTCAATCTCAAATCATCCTCCATTGACAGCATTTCCATCATGTTGATAAGTAAATTTATTTTATCTATGCTGTGTTTTTTTTAATAAGTATTTTGAAAATTTTATTTTTATGTAATTATCGTTTTGAATTGCAGTTAAAATACTAAATCAATAATAATCTTACAAATAAATTAGCTCTTTAAATTGAATCAAATTTTTTATCTATCATATCTAATTAGTTGATTAAAAAAAAGAAATGAAATAAACATGGCTTGGATGGATACTTTTTTTTTTTTGTATTTAAACAAATAAATGCAATTTTTTGGTTTTTGGGGTAAAGCGTTAAATACATAGTGAGTTTAGTCTTAAGCAAGAGGCCCCTAGTTGATGTGGTGTTGTTGCTTATGCAATAAGGTTAGTTATTTTTAACTGTCTAATTGATTTGGTAGGCTACGTAACTACTAAACCATATTTGATGCAATTGGGAAACCAATTTTGTCCCAAATGTTCCTTCCAATGAAGATCGCTGAAATTTTCGGTAATCTATCATTTTCTTGCAATTTCACTAATCTCAAAAATTAATTATGCTATCTAAATTTGATGATTCCTGCCCCAAAAATTAATTATGCTATCTAAATTTAGTAATTTCCAATGTTTTAATTGGTTTGCTCATTTGCTTTGATATTTACTATAGGTTAAAGTTAATTTTTTATCATCTCAACTTTTAAGGATAATTTTTACTTTTGTAGAATTTTTTTATTGTTGTTTTTTTATTGAGTTAAAATCGAACATAAATTTAAGTATCATAAAATTAAATAAATTAAAAAATAACTAATTTTTTATTCAAAAAAATTAAATTTAACATTAAATTCTTTAATAAATATCGATAAATACCAAAAACAAATATTGCATGTGGTTTTTGTCTTTAGTTGACATCATAACATCACTAATAAATAATTACTAAATTCCATATATACTAAATTTCATATTGAAAGAAGGTATGAAATACAATACTTTTAGAATTGAAATGAATAATTTTGATAAATTAAAAGTTACATGTTAGTTTAATTTTTTTAAAAAATAAACAAATTAAAACAACGTCAAAAATTTTAAAAATAAAATTAATATTGTAATATGATTTTATTTATAAGTTAAATTAATAATAAAATAACATATTTTTATCAGTTTTAATTTTTTTTTATCATTGTCATATTATGAATTTTTAACACAATTTTGTAATGTTGAGAGGAGAGAAAAGGAATAATGTAATGAGGGACAAAAGAAAATAATATGTTAAAAAGATTTCAGTGATGTGTAAAAGTCGCCAAATTATTTATTTATTTATTGAGCAAGACAAAACAAAATAATACTCATCACATATTAAATTTAAATTATGATTCGTGTTATATCATTTACATGTTATCAATATTTACTTGACCTACTAGCTTAAGATTTTATTATCAGTTTTTTGTTTTCATTTTTTATAAAGAAAAAAATGACTGTAATTTTAACAATATATTTTTTATGAGGTTAAATTATATTTTTTGCTACAAGTTTATATTATTTGTTTTATTTATTGTTTAACTTTGTCATTCCTGAGTCAGTCATACATGCTAGTTTCTAATAAGATCAAGTTTATGCAAAATACCGATCCTTACTTTTTAAGAAAATACAAAGATTAATCACATCTTGAAAGAGTGCTAACATAAATGATAATTTTAAAATTTTGACAATTCTTTCTCTACAGATAAAATTGTTAATCTTCTGTTTGTAGCTCAGTGGATGGAGCGTCTGTTTCCTTAGCAAAAGGTCGAAGGTAATCCTTTCCTGACGCGATTTTTGACATCTTGCATTTTTTTTGTGTTTTCCTTTTCAATTTTTGAGCACTATTATTTATTTATATTTCCTTTTTTTTAAACTATTTGATGATGCAATTTTTGTATTTTCTTTTTAAAATTTTGAGCACATATTTATTGAAAAATGCTTATTAACTTCTTATTGTCTTCTCAATTATCTTTTTCATCCTATTAGTGATACAAATCCTCACTTTTAATGTTATGAGATCCACATAAAAAAAATATAGGATTACATATTACTTAAAAGATAGAGAAGATAATAGAGAAGGTGATAAAAAGTTAATAAACACCCTTCTTATTTATTTATATTTTCTTTTTTGCTTTTTGATAACTAAATTCTCAAACCTTTTTCTTTTCTTTTTTTAGAATATATGAAATGTTTTATTAACTAAATGTTTTATATGAAATGTTTTATTAGCTTTTGCAATCACTTCAAAAGACTGCATTTGACATAAATTAAGACACTCTAGCTAATAATTGAACAATGTTTTTTATAGAGCGCCTTACACAAGATAAATAAATATTAACAAAATAACTAATTACTTAGGGATAGATTCATAATTTTTGCACAATGAGGTCCATATACGTTGAGAGAGGGAACAAACCACTACGACATGGAGACAAGAAGAATGGAGGGCTTTGAAGATAGTTGCAAAGAGAAAATGCCAAATAAGAGAGGAAATAAGTAAACTGCCATGTAGAGAGGAAAAGAGCGAATGACTACGATGTAGAGAGGAGAGGAATAGAGGGCTTCGAGGACGACTACAGGCTACAATGTAGAGAGAAAATACTAGTCAAGAGAAAAAAGAAGTGTATGGATGGATGACTGTGATGCAATCACACAGAGATGAGTCAAAAGAGGAATGAAAGACTATGAGGTAATCGAGGGAGGAAGAGATGAAATAAAGAATTTTTTTATTCAGGAATATTTGTTAAATTAAAAATATTAATTTTGTGAATTTTTATACGGAGCCCACTATTTTAAAGTAATGGGGTCCACTTACTTTTTAACATAAATACAATACCATTTAAAAAATTGTATATTAAAAAGAAATTTTCAAAAAAAGTGGGATCAAATAGCCCCAATTTTCATAATATAGATCCGCCATTGTGACTACCACAATTTGTTCAAATTCAAATTAATCTAAAATTAAATAAACAAGAGTATAATAGACAACTTGCACATCCAATTTTTTTGGAGCTGTTTACCCTAAAATCGGTTTAAAGAATAAAACTCAATAAAAGTTGAAAAGATCTCGCTGGTTCAATACTTTGTAAAGTACCAGAGAATGTAAACCTATAGGATTCACCAAGCAAGAAATATGTTTTGGAGGTAGTACCTATAAAACTTATGATAAGCAACTAGTTATTATATTGAGGCTATTTGTTTAGCAAACACAAGACAACAAATAGTGGATCCCTAAACGCTAAAAATAAAATTAAAGCTAACATGAAAAAAATGTATTTGTATTGTGTTAAGTGAATGTGTGTATTATTAACAAAGAGATGCAATGTTAATAGTACAACAATATTAATCCTAGTAGGACTTGTAACATCCGTTAAATTGGATCTAAGTAGTTTTTCAATAATTAAAGAGGTAATTAAAAGGTGGTTAATCATATGATTATATATAAGATAATCAAGGGTCATGTGTGTAATCTAGAAATCACCATATTCATGCCCTTGAATGGTATTTCACAGTTGCGAATATTGGAATATAAAAACGAGTCGTTTTCTCTCTTTCATTCCTCATTATCTACATATCCAAGCCTTAAAATTTCTCTCTTACATGCCTTCCTCTTCACTTTCTCTCCTTTCCATTTTTCTTCACATTCAACCATGAAACCCTAGAGAATATCAAACAAAAATCACATCTTGATGTTGGAAGTTAAAAAAAAATGAAGAAATAAGAAGTATTGAGACAAGTAGTGGTTGTGTTTGAGCAAAAGGAGAAAGAGAAGTAGAACGAGTAGAGGTAACCCAGGTCCAAAAATTTCAAATCTCAGTAAGCCAAACAATTTTTCTACTTTTCTTCTTCATTCTATCTCTTTTCTTCAACACATAGGAGATTAGGATTTGAAACCTCAAGTAAGGGCTTTTAATAAAGCTAGAAAGGGAAGAACTTGGAGTAGTTATGAACCAAAAAGGAATCATTTAAGAATGACCTAGGATTTATGTTTAAAAACACTAGTACAAAATAGTGTTATATGTGTCTGTTATTTTGCATTTTATGCGTCTGTCAAATAGTAGACACATATATAGGAGACACATATGATATAAATTTTATGTGTCTGTCGTTTTGACAGACGCATATAATCAATTATATGCGTCTGTCGTTTAATAATAGCAGACGCATATAATAGTTATACGCGTCTGTCGTTTACTAATAGCAGACGCGTATAACCTTGATTATATGCGTCTGTCGTTTAGTAAACAAGTTTCTCCTATTAGCTGGTTGTAGGACAAGTCCCTATCAATAGAAGGTATATTTAGTAAAAATTCAATCAATTTCAGTTTGCTGAGTTGGATGAAGTACAGAGAAACTTGTACTGAGTTTGGTATTTAATGATCACACACCCTTCTCATGGACTACTCTGCTTATATAACAACTGGAATTAATCTTCTAGAACTAACAGCAGAATAACAGCTATAACTTGGACTTGTTGACTAACTACTTATGACTCAATGATAATGTAATAAACTGAGCCAAGTCAACTCAAGCTAACTTCCATGGCTCTATTGACACGTTGTGCTACTCCAATATTCTTCAATTCTGTTCCCAACACAAGGGCATATATGAATATTTGGAGCAGCCATTACATGCAACAAAATGGAAGGCCTGTCTTCAAATTGTCTCTTAGGACTCCACATTTCATAGAAGATAGAATGATGAATAACTCAAAAACCGTAATATGCTTTAACTTCAGATAAATGACAAAACTTCAAATAAGCTATCATATGAATCATAAAGAGACGAAACACAAGTCATGCTGAAGAATGTACAAACCAGGCCCAAAGCAGAATAAGAAGATTTGGAGAAAAGAATTAGATAAGAGTGACTAACCTGTGGCAGAAATTTAAGAACAAGTAAACACTCACAATTGAATAAATTTAGTTCTCTAAGGACAGATCTAGATCAAAATTTTCCTAAACAATTACCAAATAATTGAGCTACAACAAGTCTGTCATTTATATGAGTATTAAAGCATATACATACTTATTTAAGATATGCAATATCATCAGTTAGAGGCTAGTCATCAGTGAAATGAAGGAACTTTGGTGTTTCAGAAGCAAGCTTGGTTCATAAGATTTGATTGGTAACTGTAAAAATAGAAGAAAGGGAAGGAAAATAGAAGAATTGAAGAACAGAAGAGAGGAGGAGAGTGAAGCTGACAGAGAAACTTGTACTGAGTTTGGTATTTAATGATCACACACCCTTCTCATGGACTACTCTGCTTATATAACAACTGAAATTAATCTTTTAGAACTAACAGCAGAATAACAGCTATAACTTGGACTTGTTGACTAACTACTTATGACTCAATGATACTGTAATAAACTGAGCCAAGTCAACTCAAGCTAACTTCCATGGCTCTATTGACACGTTGTGCTACTCCAATGTTCTTCAATTCTGTTCCCAACACAAGGGCATATCTGAGTATTTGGAGTAGCCATTACATGCAACAAAATGGAAGGCCTATCTTCAAATTGTCTCTTAGGACTTCACATTTTCGTATAAGATAGAATGATGAATAACTCAAAAACCGTAATATGCTCTAACTTCAGATAAATGGCAAAACTTCAAATAAGCTATCATATGAATCATACAGAGACGAAACACAAGTCATGCTGAAGAATGTACAAACCAGGCCTAAAGCAGAACAAGAAGATTTGGAGAAAAGCATTAGATAAGAGTGACTGACCTGTGGCAGAAATTTAAGAACAAGTAAACACTCACAAATGAGTACATTTAGTTCTCTAATGACAGATCTAGATCAAAATTTTCCTAAACAATTACCAAATAATTGAGCTACAACAAGTCTATCATTTATATGAGTATTAAAGCATATACAGACTTATTTAAGTTATGCAATATCATCAGTTAGAGGCTAGTCATCAGTGCAATATCATCTAAATCTAAATCCATACCCACATTAGTAAATCAAGAAATAAACAAAACCCAGTACTCATAATGCCAAGATATTGGTGTCAAATCAACATACTCAATCAATAAATAAATAATGCAAATCGCTTACAGTCAGCCCTAGAGTGAGAAACAACCCATTAAAATCTTCACGTTATTGATCGATGCAGGTTCTTTTCCTTTATTCTTTCTCCAACTCTTCAAGATTCGGACTCGCGAAGAACCAAGCTATAACAGTGCCACACAAACCACTTCAAAATCTATCCTTTTTGCTTCTTTGTTCCTACAAGCCACCATGATATAAGCTCAACTAAAAGCCAACAGTGATGTATTATTATTATTGTTTTGAAGTACAGGTTTTGGCGGCCTCCAGAAATCTCAAAATTTTACAATCTGATATAGATACATAAAAACATAGAGATGTTTGGTTAAATTTGGGAACAGCCAAACGGAGATGTATCATATGCGTCTGTTATTATTTAAGACAGACGCATATTCTCTTTAGGTGGTAGTATTTTACTTATTATATGCGTCTGTCATTATAAATGACAGACGCATATAATTATTTATAGTTATATGGGTCTGTCATTTATAATGACAGACACATATTCTCTTGTCTTTTACTTGTTATATGCGTCTGTCATTATAAATGACAGACGCATATAATTATTTATATGCGTCTGTTATTTATAATGACAGACGTCTAAACTTTATATGACTGACATTTGTAAATGACAGACGCATATAACAAGTAAAATATTTACAAAATTGCCACTGAATCCATTTTAAGCATCTGCAATTTAGATAATAGACATATATAACCTTTAACTTAAAGTACTTATTATACTCGTGAAAGCACATTCTTGATTATATTTGGGTTATAGTATCACTAGTACAAAAAAGACTTATACATGTATGTCATTTAAAATTTTATGTGTCTGTTAAATGACATATGCTTACGTAGGAGATGCATATGAGTTGAATTTTAGGTGTTTGTCAAAGTGACAAATGTATGTAATTATTTTATGCATCTATTATAAGGACATACCTAAAATATATTTAAAACAAATTGACTATAGGTGTCTATTGTAATAAAACATCAGACATCTATAGTCAATTTTTTTAAAAAAATTCATAAAATGACAAACATACAACAAATCGTGAAAATTATTTAAACTAACAAAAAACTAATTATATATAAAAAAAAGAAAACTATAAAGTGAAGAAAACTATAACATAAAATTAACAAAAAGAAAATGCACAAAAAATAGAAATGATAAATAAACTTCTTTGCATAAAAAAGTAGAAGATCAAGTACCAATAACAGTAAGGTGGATAACATACAACTCCTTGGCTAATTGTGTAACACCCCTCCATACAGGCAGGTCAAACCTGGTTGTACAGACGGATGCCACACAACTATGTCTATCTAAACTGTTCTAAATTAAAACTTTTGTTACTTATTTCTGTATTAACAATCTCATATTAGACAAACTTGCAAATTACAATCACCTTTATAGCTATATCAATCTTGTAATAATAATAATAATAATATAAACCATATCTCAGTAACTGAATCACTTCCATAAACATATCAAATCTATCATGGGATTTAAAATCTCTTATTAGAAAATCCATGCATGCTTGTACTTATTAAAATCTATTACATGCCTTTATTTAAACAATGAAATAACACTATGTCTCTATCCCATAATATACGGGATACTAAATGAAATGAATGGAATAAAAGAATAGACCTAACATGGGTCAACTCTGAATGTTCTGACTGGTTGTATCTTCTCTTCAAATCAACTCAACAGTCTACTGGCTCTAAACTTATATACAAAAAAATCCACACACTAACCTATTGAAAGTTTAGTGATACATATAAGCATTTAAATTTTAGCATGCATTCACATATTAAATATCACATCTTAGATTCATAAACATACCTGGGTGCTTGATCATATCTTCATATACATAAATATACATGTAGAAGTTCATTCATACTGAACTAATTTCAATATAGTCGTAACATATCGTGTACAAGTGATTTCATCATCATAGTAACAATACATGTCGTTTATCATAATTCCATATCATCTTAGTTATAGTGAATTCCATCATGCATTGCAAGTATACCATTATTGATTCCATATATATATATATATATATATATACCAATACTCAAGACCTGGACTATTCGGATGCATGTTGTGAAATATGAGTGCTCTTATCGGAACTTAAACCACTCTATTCATTATCTGTATTGCAAATTATGCATATCAAATTAGGAGCGTTCTATCATATTTGCAAATTTAGGCCCAAGTCGCGTGTGTCCTTAAATTGATGCATTGGTTTGACCGGAGTCTAAATTAAGATCTTGACTGGAAAATAATTAAAATAATGACAAATAATTATGGAAGATATTTAATAAAGTGTTTAAGATATTTAAAAATGTTAAATTACAGTAAGGGACTAAATCACAAATTTTTAAAAGTTTAGGGGTCAATTTGTAATTTATCAAAAATTAGAGGATTAATTGGGATAACCATCAATTAAATGCAAGATTGGGACATTAAACACATGGAAGGGGCTGGCCACACCAAGTGGCATGCAACAATTAGCCAAGTGATGTGCATGAATTAAACATTAATGAAAACATCTAGATTATGGCTTAGGTGTCTCCATTAATTAATTAATTAATTTTGTCACTTCGCTCTTAATTGCTTATCCTTTCTTCATTATTACTCTTGATCTAGAATTTTATATATTTTAATTGTCTCCCACATTTTCCTTTGAAACAACATACACCAAGGAGATGAATACATTAATTAGCCAAAATATCTAGATATTTATGGGCTTAGGTGTCCCATTATTGATTAAATTTGTCTTCTTCCTCTTAATTGCCTCTCCTTCTTCCTTATCACTTAACATCTAGAATTATCTAATCTCCTCAAACCAGCCCATGTGTTCCCTTCATCTTCCTCCATGGCCAAAGCTTGATGCTAAGAAGAAAAAGTGAGAAAGAGAGGGAAAGAGCCATGGAAGAGTCGGTCCTCATGTAAAAAAGAGTTTAAGGAAGTTTAAGGGAGCAGAAGAGAGGAAGAAAAGCAAGGAAATAGGAGAGTTAAACCTCCAAAATTTCAGCCATAGGAGGTAAGAGCTTGGGTAAGTGTTTATCATCATATTGTCTTTAAGTTTCTTTAAAGGATGAGGTAGTCTAGAGCATGGTTTTTGAAGAGAGAGCTTTTAGGGGTTAGAGATATATGATGAAAGAAATATTTTTGATGAATTTCTTATATGTTTTAGGAACTCATATTGACAAGGAGCTAGCTCAAAAGAGCAAAGGAAAAGAGAAAGAGAAGTAAAGAGAAAGAAAAGGGAAAAGTAGAGGTTTGTGCATAACTTAATGAAATAGCCTATGATTTAGATTTGAGTTGCATGATTTGAATGTTTTTCATGTTAATAATTGTAAATTAATGATATCTTGGGGATGCATGTTTTCTAGACTTAGGATTAATTTTGGTAAAAATTGAATGTGATTAGTTTGTATGTTGTTTGCTAGAATTGATGAGCAGGGAGTACTTAAACTATTATAATTTGAGTTCTGGAATTCAGATTTATATGTTCTTTATTGGTTTTGAAAGATAAGACATAGGGATATAACTTTCATTCAGACCATAAAACTTGAATATATCTGTAATTGTCTAGAAAAATTTATAAATTTTGGACTTGGAATTTATCCAGAAAATTCTGGGCAGAATTGTTAGTGACCAGTCAATTTTCATTTTATCATATCTTTTGATACAGAAATCAGAATTAAGTGATTTAAGTTGAATATTAAAGCTAAGATCTAGACCTAAAATTATTAATAAGACTATGTAACTAAATACATATTGTAACAGGACCAAAATTAAGGTCCAAAATAGAGAATATAATATGCTAGTGACAGGGCAACATATGAGTTGTGGAATTAAAAGAGTAAAATGACGTGAACCTTATTATATTATGAAAATACTATTTTTATTGAGTAATTGTGTGATTAATTGAAATTTTACATGCATGAAATGGGTGAATTTAATAACTATGAATTTTAATGACATTGAGTAAGCCCTAGAACACCTAACTAGAACCAGACTTAGGATAGCTTGGCATGCCAAGCAGGGGGGAATATGATTCAATCCATTAATGGTATGATTATCTACGTTGGGTATGACACTATTATCGACGTCGGGTGGCACTCCTAAGTGCCTGGATGGCAACTCCGTTATCTTAGTCAGGGGTTTATAGGTATTTTGAGCAATAAAAGGCTATGGATAATAATGATTTGATAAAGTAAAATAAATATAAGATATAAAAGAATAAAATTTATGAAATGTATGTTTGCATGAAAAGATGATTGAGTGTTATGGGCAATAAAAGACTATGGATAATAATGATTTGATAAAGTAAAATAAATATGAGATATAAAAGTATAAAATTTATGAAATGTATGTTTGCATGAAAAGATGATTGGGTGTTATGGGCAATAAAAGGATATGGATAATAATGATTTGATAAAATAAAATAAATATGAGATATAAAAAAATAAAATTTATGAAATGTATGTTTGCATGAAAAGATGATTGAGTGTTGTGGGCATGGAAAGGTTAAGGAAAATAAAAGGAATAATGACTTGTAACATGTTTAATTATGATGTGTTATATAATGATGTTTTAATAAAGTAAACAAGTATGAGATAAAAGAATATAATTTGATGTTTATACATGCTAGAATACCATGATATGTATATTTGCATGAGAAGATGATTAAGCATGAGTTGATATATGACAATGCATGTTGTATAAAATAGTTTATTGCCTTATTGATATGCACCACTAAGCCTAGAACTTAGTGTGGGAGTTTCTCTCGTGCAGGTATAGTAAAAAATAAGTAGACAATAGTAGACAAATGTAGCGGTGGTCTGATCTAGTAGAGCAGCCTGTTTCAAACTGTGGGTTACACATCTTTTATATATTTTGGGTTGAAATTTTTGTTATAATGGTTGTATAATAACAAAATATTTTGTAAATAATAGTAAATAAATAGTAAATAAAAATGATATTTCAACCGATGAAGTCAGTGTAGCACTCCCTCATTCGGGCACGTGTGGCAAGGGTAAGGGGGTGTTATAGTTTTTAGTATCAGAGCCTGGTTTGGGTTGTTTTGGGATTTTAAAATGGTTTTCAAAAACAATTATGACATGTGTGTACCCACAATTAAGTATTAAATTTGTTGCTTACTGATTGGGGCTGTTACTTTACGATATAGGTAAGTGATGGCTTTGGGATTACGTCAAGTGGTGGCTGAAGAAGCTGAAAGTAATGAGCCTACAAGAACAGAGGCTTCAATGCGACCATGTCGTCGCCAAGCTATTGCATCTAGATTTGGTGCTAGCTCATCATATGGGCAGTTTGTTGCTGGCACAGGACAAACAAAGCTTATGAGGAACATGATAGATTTGCTACAAAGAGTATCACATCCAGCCTCGTCTGGGCTGTAACTTGAGAGATTAAGGAAACTAGGGGAACCCGACTTCTATGGTAAACGAGAAGATGACCCCTCAGTGGCAGAGTTTTGGCTAGAACGGGCAGAGAGAGCATTTGATCAGCTGCATTGCACAGATGAGCATAAATATGAATATGTAGTGTCTTTGTTACAAGATCATGCATATGACTGGTGGCAATCATAATCATAGAGCACAGAGGCACATGATCCCATTACTTGGGAATTCTTTCTAGAGAAATTTAAGGAGCAATATATTCCTCCTATCTACACATATGACAAGAAAAGAGAGTTTTGGATGCTAAAACAAGAGAGCATGTCGATAACAAAATATGAGACATAATTTACACATCTCTACAAGTATGCTGATGGTCTTGTGTCTATAGAAGCTGATAAATGTCAACGATTTGAAGACAGGTTAAGAGACTCCATCAAGCTATAGGTTTCAGCCTTATGTCTGATGAGTTTTTCTAGTTTACTAGCATCTGCCAGAATAGTTAAGAGAGTTCTAGCGGCACAACAGCCAGCACAAGATAGAGGGTTCAGGAGACCCATGCCACAGCCGAGTGGAGTACAGTCACGTGGCAAGAAAGCCAAATCTTTCAGTGGTCGATTTCAGGCTAGGGGTTCTAGCAAGCCTTCTTCTTTCAGGTGGGGACAACCCGTGAGATCTATTTTTTCGGTAGCCAATGTATTGACACATACACCACATATATCTCTACCTCTACAAGAATGTCAGTATTATGGCCATCCTCATCCAGGAGAGTGTTGGTAGATGATAGGAGCGTGTTTTAGATGTGGCTTAAAGACCATATGAAGATAAATTGTCCCTTGTTATAGTATGGAAAAGGTTTGAAGAGCACTAAGATGATACAGACATAGGCTTCTAGGCAAGGCAGAGGCCAAGGTTAAGGGCAAGCCAGAGGAGGCTGATTAGGGCCCAGTCAGTTTAGATGAGAGACAGTTGAGAGGCCAAAAGGTAGTAGAGCTGTCCCATCCAGGGCATATGCCATGTGAGGCTGAGAGGAGCAGGATGCACCTGATGTCTTAATTGGTAAATTCCTTCTCTTTGGCTTTGATATACATGCATTGATAGATCTGGGGTCGATGCATTCATACATATGCACACTACCACCAAGTCGAAAAGGTTTAGAACCACAGTCTCTAGAATTTGAGATTATTGTGATTAGTCCATTAGGGCATAGTGTGAGGGTTAATAAGTTATTTAGGGGTTTCCTAGTTAAAATTTAAGATAGGAAATTCTCAACAAACTTAATAGAACTACCATTCCATGAATTCGATGTGATCTTGGGAATCGATTGGCTAGCTCATTATGGAGTGATAGTTGATTGTGGGAGGAGACAAATGATCATCAGAATTCCAGAACAAGATGAGATAGTGGTGATGGGTGAGAATAGAGGACATCCAGACAATGTGATATCAGTTTTGAAAGCTCAGAAACTCATCAGTAAGGGATTCAAAGCATACTTAGAATATGTGGTTGATATAGAAAAAGCAACTTCAAAGTTGGTGGATATTCCTACTATTAGTGACTTTCCTGATGTGTTTCGAGAAGAGTTGCTAGGGTTACCATTGGATAGAGAAATCGAGTTTGCCATTAATTTGGTACCCGATACCACTCCTATTTCTATTACACCATATAGGATGGCACCAGCGGAGTTGAAAGAGCTGAAGATATAGTTGCAGGAATTGTTAGATAAGGGATTTATACGACCTAGTGTATCACCGTGGGGTGCTCCAAAATTATTTGTAAAGAAGAAAGATGGCAGCTTACATCTCTGCATCGATTACAGGTAGATTAATAAGGTGACTATCAAGAATAAATACCTGCTACCCATAATTGATGATTTATTTGATCAGTTGAAAGGAGCAACCATATTTTCAAAGATAGATCTTAGATCGGGGTATTATCAACTGAAGATAAAAGAGTCATATGTACCTAAGATGACATTCAGGATCCGTTATGGTCATTATGAGTTCCTGGTTATGCCATTTGGATTGACGAATGCATTGACAACTTTTATAGACCTGATGAATCGAGTGTTCAGGCCATATCTTGATCAATTTGTAGTGGTATTTATTGATGACATTCTTATATACTCTAGAGACCGAGTAGAACATGATCAACATATCAGAATAGTGCTGCAAACATTGAGAGAGAAGCAGTTATATGCAAAGTTATCTAAGTGCAAGTTTTAACTTAAATCAATCGGTTTTCTAGGTCACGTAGTTTCAACAGAAGGTATTCTGGTTGACTCTGGTAAAGCTGAGGCTATTCTTAATTGGAAACCACCACGAAATGTGACAAAAGTGAGGAGTTTTCTCGGATTAGTTGGATATTATAGGAGGTTCGTGAAGGGATTTTCATCCTTAGCGACTCCTTTCACAGGACTGCTATGAAAAGAGGTATGTTTTGAGTGGACATAGAGGTGTCAAGCAAGCTTTGATCGACTGAAGGCAATATTGACTGAAGCACCAGTTTTGACTCAGCTTACTCTAGGAAAAGACTTTGTTATGTATAGTGATGCTAGTCATAATGGTTTGGGTTGTGTTCTTATGCAAGAAGGAAAGGTGATTGCTCACGCCTCAAGACAACTTAAGCCTCACTAGCTTAACTATCCAACACATGATTTGGAGTTAGTTGCGATAGTTTTTGCTCTTAAGATCTGGAGACATTATCTATATCGGGAAAGATGTTATATCTATACAGATCATAAAAGTCTTAAGTACCTTCCCTCATAGAAAGAGTTGAATCTGAGACAACAAAAATGGTTGGAGTTGGTTAAAGACTATGACTGTGTGATTGACTACCAGCTAGGCAAAGCTAATGTGGTTGTAGACGCACTGAGTAGGAAGATTTTAGCTGAGATGCGAATAAAATCTACTTTGATGTAGATGATCAAATATGCTCAGAAGCAAGATGAAAAGTTAGTAAAGATAGTAGAGGCAATGAAAAAGGGAGAAAAGCCTGAGTTTTCATTGACAGAAGATGACATAATGTACTTCAAGAATAGGATTTATGTGCCCAGTATAGAAGAGCTGAAGTTCGAGATATTAAAAGAAGCACATGAAACGGTGTATACAATGCATCCAGGTAGAAACAAAATGTACCAAGATTTGAAAATAAAATACTGGTGACCAGGGATGAAGAAGGATATCACCGAGTATGTTGCTAAATGTCTAACCTATCAACAAATGAAAGCGAAATATCAGTTACCCATAGGATTGTTGCAACCAATACTGCTTCTGTAACACCCTCTTACCCCACTTCCGTTCAGCAAGGCAAGTGAGTATTACCTATCTAACTGTTTTGTAAATTTATTGAAGTGAAGTAAATATTTTTTTTAACGAAAATATTTCAAACATTGAAATAAAAATTATTACAAGCATAAATACTGAAAATTTTATTTATTTATAAAGTACATTAATTTACATTATAATTCATGTCTATAATACATACTATAGGAAATAAAACCATAATTTAATTTACAAATTTTTTTTATAAAATATACCAAAAAGAAAACTCAAAGCTTTTTGCTTCTTCCTTCCAGGTACCTTTTTTCTTCTGACAATCTATTTTCTATGGCTACCCTTCTAAACCTGCGCAAGAGGAAACCATCCATGCTAAGCTAATAGCTTAGTGGTGCTTCAATGATAAAAATTTTACATATATATATATATATATATGTATATATATATTTTCATATTAATTAATCATTTAATAAATAAAGCATAAAATAAAGAATTATAGAAATTCAATAAATTACAGCAAATATTCAAAATTTAATATCTTTAATTCATATAACATTGATTGAAATCACATACTTTGATATTTGTAGTATTATTATTTTCTTGTGCCCATAACACCTATAATCGAATTATCTAATAGGAATAACGGGTTTGCCATTTCAGGCTTTCATAATATAGCGTCAAACGCTTTTATAATAATGTAATTACCGGCTTTTGTTATATTTCCATTCCCAACTTAATAATTTTGCGTTGAGCGCATTTATAAATTGCCATTACCGGCTTTCATATTTATCACCGAGTGCCTAAATCCCCTGATTGGTATGTCAAACTATTCTCTATTCTAGTTATAGCCTAGGTGTCTTTGGGCTTAACTATTTTTGTTTTAATTCCCAATATTTTCAAAAATGCCAATATTATTCAATTATCATATTTATGCTTATTTATTTTTGTTCTTTATTCCCATTATTATCATACTAAAATTTCACACATAAATAATTTTTTAAACATTTATAATTATCAATAAAGTAAATATTCACAATAATTATTACATATAATAATCACAACACATGCAAAAGCCCAATATTTCATGTTTTTACCTATGGTAGATTTTAGACCTATTTTTGGGCTTCATTTTTAGCCCATTTATAATTAGAATTGGGAGTTCTAGTATTCTAACTATTTTTATCTTATTATCTTAGCTTTCAGATGCATCAAAAATCACTTAAATCCCATTTTTCTATCAAAAAGTTATGGTTAATTGAATACTACATCATCACAAATATTCCTACCCAGAATTTTCTGGACATATTCTAGGTTTGAACTTCAAACATTTTTCTGGGCAAATATAGACATAATTAGATGTTATGGTCTAAATACAAGTTAAATCCCTGTGTCTTAGCTTTTATTTCCAACAAATAACATACAAAAAGGAGTTCCAGAACTTAAGTTATCATCAACATAGTAAGGATTATTCTTGGAATTATGTACCCGAGCCATCAATTGGCATCAATCCATATTTCAACCACATTCATCATTTGCATTCATTTTGATACTAAAATTTCTAGAATTACAACTACATTCATATGTCTCAATTATTTCCCACCATTTGGTCTCATTGCCATATAAAATATCAAAAACAACAACTAATTACATAACACATCAAACACACAATCATATTAAACTTTAACACATAATTACACACATATGAACATCATGTAAGATTTTTATCAATGAAGCACACACCTAATCAGCCTTGACTCTTCCCTTAATCCTTATTTTTCTCCCCTTATTAGCTAGATTTCTCCTTGCCTTTGTCACCCTCTTGAGGGCCTCTCACTTGTTCACTTATTTTTCCTATACAACCATACCACATCTCAATTCCAATATCCATTTTCAATCCTTTTCATGTCTACATAGTATTCTAATGCTCCTAATATATTTTACACCTGAATTGAGCTAAAATTTACTAAGGTTAAACTTCCATCTTAATATTTCATGGCTGCCCAAAAGCCATATCCTAGTTCCCAATTCATTTCCTTCAATTCAACACTCAATTCACATTTCCCTTATCACCAATTGTGGTGTTTCCATATTAATTTCAATTTTCCTAATTTCTTTAACTATGGCAACCCCTCATTCATCCCTTAACATCATATTTTATTTAATTTGTAAGCCATAAAATAATTAACTAACTTCAATTATTATTAATTCAAAGCTTAATTACACTTCCATCAACTAATCCCAAACTTAAATTTCTAAGTTCAATCTTGCAACATAACCTATATCTATGAACCCTAATCACATATATCATCAATATGAATCTCAAATGGAAGTAAAAAGGTTGAATTTAAGAAGAATAAACTAACCTTAAGTGTTCTACAAGGTGGGCCGAAATTGCTCCTACTCTTCTCCCTTTTTCTTCTTTTTTCTTCCTTCATTCTTGCTCCTTTGATACCTTTGTAGTAAGAACTCTTTAATTCTGATTTTTTCTCTCTCAAAACTAATTTATTTCCTCAATTTTTCAAGCTTGATTTGCAGAGAAAAATGGAGCTTTAGGGAGCCTATGGTTGACAACAAAGAGAGGAGAAAAAGAGAAGATGAAGATGGCTTATGGAAGAATGTGGAATTTCCTTCATCTTTTTGACTTTTACACCTAAATTAAGAAGTGGGTTCCACTAATTAAAATTAATCCTAATTCTTATTGGTTCATTAAGTTAATTAATCTTGATTAGAATTTCAACTTTGAGAAATTCCATATTTGCCACATCTTCCTCCATATTCATACTTATTCCCCAAATAATCTCCATAATACCAATTTTGTCCATAGGAAATTTATTTTTTTCCAATTCTACCCCCAATATTTTTAATTCCCAAATAATAATACCCTTAATTATTTTATCTTATTATTAGTCATTTTTTTATGGGTTCAAATTTATACTTCGATTGAACTTGCACGCCTCACTACGGTCACGCGCAATCGATGCCTAAATCACTGAATGTTACAGCTTCCAGAGTGAAAATGGGAGCGAATCACAATGGATTTTGTGTCTAGTTTACCATTGACTCAGAGAAACCATGATGCAATGTGGGTGATAGTGGATATGATGAGAAGCTATGTACTTGAATTTGAGGGAAGTTGGGATAGATATCTACCTCTTATGGAGTTTACCTACAATAATAGTTATCAGACAAGCATAGACATGACTCCGCATGAGGCTTTGTACGGAAGGAATTGTAGAACCCTAGTTTGTTGGACCAAGCTAAATGAGAAAAAGTTGATTGGGTTTGAGATAGTTCAACAGACTAGGAGAAAGCTAAAGTGATCAAAGAAAAGCTAAAAGCAGCACAGGATCGATAGAAATCATATGCCAATTTGAAGAGGTGAGACATTGAATATGATGTGGGTGATAAAGTATTCCTTAAAGTTTCTCCTTGGAAAAAGATATTGAGGTTTAGTAAAAAGGGAAAACTAAGTCTAAGGTTAGTTAGACCTTATGAGATTCTAGAAAGAATCAGACTCATGGCTTACTGTTTAGCCTTTCTACCGGAGTTAGACTGAATTCACAATGTATTCCATGTATCTATGTTAAGAAGATATAGGTCCAATCTGACTCATGTTATACCAGTTGAGGAGATAGAAGTGCAGATATATATGACTTGTGAAGAGGAACCCGTGGCTATATTAGCACGTGAAGATAAGATTCTTTAGAATAAAAGAGTTCCTCGAGTTAAAGTGCTATGGTGGAATCATTCTACAGAAGAAGCCACATGGGAGAGTGAAGAAGTCATGAAGGAGCAATATCCCCAGTTGTTCACAGAATTGAACATGTAAAATTTTGAGGATAAAATTTTACCAAGTCGTGTGTGTCATTAAATTGATGCATCGATTTGACCGAAGTCTAAATTATGATTTTGACTGAAAAATAATTAAAATAACGGTAAATAATTATGAAATATATTTAATAAAGTGTTTAAGATATTTAAAAATGTTAAATTATGGTAAGAAACTAAATTGCAAATTTTGAAAAGTTTAGGGGTCAATTTGTAATTTACCAAAAATTAGAGGATTAATTGGGATAACCATCAATTAAATGCATGATTGGGACATTAAACACATGGAAGGGGCTGGCCACACCAAGTGGAATGCAACAATTAGCCAAGTGATGTGCATGAATTAGACATTAATGAAAACATCTAGATTATGGCTTAGGTGTCTCCATTAATTAATTAATTTTGTCAGTTAGCTCTTAATTGCTTATCCTTTCTTCATTATCACTCTTGATCTAGAATTTTCTATCTTTTAATTGTCTCCCACATTTCCCTTTGAAACACCATACACCAAGGGAGATGAACACATTAATTGGCCAAAATATCTAGATCTTTATGTGTCATATTTGCTAATTTAGACCTAAGTCACGCGAGTTGTTTAATCGACTTGTCGGTTTGATCGAAGTCTAAAATTGGATTTTTATCGAAAAATAATGAAAATAATGGAAATTAAGTATGGAAAATATCTAATAAAGTGTTCAAAATATTTTAAGATGTTAAATTTCGGTAGAGGACTAAATTGCAAATTTTGAAAAGTTAAGGGGTCAATTTGCAATTTACCAAAAATTTGAGGATTAATTGTGTAACACCACATCATATGCATTTAAGTATAACCTATTTCTGTATCAAATAATCACATACTGCATGTTGAAATGAGAAAATACCCTGATAACAGTAGTAGTAAATTTTTTTCATATCATATCCCGTAAAATCAACTAATGACTTTACAAGTCTTATATCCTGTAATTCCATTCAATGACTTTTCAAGTCTCATATCCTGTAATATCACTCAATGAATTTTCAAGTCAACATTAAAAACCACAATACGATATATCACATATATTAAAATATAAACTTCACATCCGAAGGTCTACGGGTTGCTTCCATTTATACATTTCAAAACTAATCTAGAGTGATAATACATATTCAAACATATAAGTCCAAAATACAGATGACATGTTTTCATGCTTGTGTGGAATGTAAGGAGAGAGAGTGATGAGGCTCGGCCAGTGACCTGTGCTCCATGTCTTTTATATGCTACTCAAAATGAGCTATCACTTTTCTTTACCTGAAAAATGATGCAAATTGATGAGTTGCGGCTCAGTGAGAACAACCATCAAATGAGCTCTAAATTACCGAACAACTCATAGTAGTAAATCACAAATCCAATATATACCATGTATTCCATTCCATTCATTAGTATCATATAAGTATCAATAAAGTTGAAACATATAATCATTACTCTTTATGTATGCAAATGCTTTGCTTATTTCATTTTGTTGTGACTAATTTAAATAGACATTGCCCCGAGTTTCCATGTGAACATTTGCCATATGAACATTTGCATTTGCATTTGCTAGCTAGCTTGATCATTTGTTTCATTTGCACATTTGTTGGGCCATAGGCCTCTTCTTTTACTTTACAATATCGATTAACTAGTCACAACGCCTTTTTAGTCCATATGCATATGCACTTATATTTAAGCATTCATCAACCATTGCATCTTATCACATATAATATACATATACCACATATATACCTCATATGTCAACACATATACCTTGCATTTACTATACATATACCATGTATATATATCATATGTCAAACATATACCTCAAATATACCACAAGTACACAAGATTATATGTACCACAAATGTCACAAATTATTCCTCATCATATTATCAAGGAAAAATCATCACAATCATATGAATCACATAGCAAGCAACATTCATATGCACTAAAGAATTCAATTGATAATTAGACTCACTGTTCTCTTTTGATTCCGACCCCTAACTTATTGTCTATCCGCTCTTTATGGGTCTCCAATATGTTGCGAGCCTAATATGAAAACATAATCGCTTAACTCATGATTAGGGAGACTTAATGTGGCTTAAACAAATTAATATGCATTGTTCATGTCAATAGTTAAAATTTTTCCTATGAGGCAGTGTGACCTTATGGGACTGTTTAGCCTATTACTTTTCTATACTTGAAGAATTAATCTGATTCTTATTCCCAATTAAAACTAACATATAATTATAGAACATATTAAAATTTCAGACCAATTGGATCATTGTACAATATTTGGTGGAATTTCTAAGTGTGTTTTGTTTTCTGCCTTTAGACACTCATTTTGGTTCATCATAACTTATAATATATAAGTCCTATTTTAATAAAAATTTACAGATACTTGTATGGGTTCATAGGGAACATTTTTAATGTTTAAAACTTTTATCAATTATGTCTTTAAGGTCTTCCAATTATAACAAACATGTTACTGGTCCAGAATAGAATTGGCTTACGGACCAGTATGACTTCCAAAGGCCATAACTTAGTATATAAATAACATATTAAGCTGAAATTAGTACCAAACTTTATCTAAGACATATAACTATAACTTTCATGTTTTGATCATTTACATAATCTAGATCTAACGAGCTCAAATTAGCCAAACAAGTTGCTGTCTCTGCCCAGGGCACTCAGTTGGCAGTTCAAACCATGGAACAGTCATGGTTCCATTCACCATAACTCAAAATTTACAAGCCCTATGAACCTGAAATTTAGTATACAGATAAATAACACATATATCTAAAACTTTTATGTTTTTAGGTACTTCAAATATTGACTTTAACATATTCAAAACTACCAAACACAGTAGCTAATTTACTTAGGGTTCACATCTGGACTAGTTTCAGTACGAAGAGGATATCTCATTATATACACCACATCTTGCAAAAATTACATATCCATAAATCTAAGACATAAAAGAACAACTTTTTTGTTTTAAGATTTTCCAGAATCAACTTCTATGTGCATCAAAATCGGGTTGAAAATCAGTGCCTATTAGTGAACCTAAGCAACTCAAATCAATCCTATAGTAATACGAATTGATTACTTACCAAGAACGACCTTGCAAGGGATCAATATGCTTCAAAAACTAAGTGAAACAAGGAAGAATTGAATTCTGAAATGAAGAAAATTGAAGAAAAAGTCGGGCTGGAGAAAAGGCAGAAATGGGAAGATAAAGCTAACTTTTTATTTTTTGCCTTTTTGCCTTTTTCTCATCTCTTTTCTCATTTCTCTTCTCTTTTCTCTTCTCTTCTCTTTTATTTCTCTTTTGTTTCATTTTCATTTTATTTTATTTATATTATTATTATTATTATTTACACACACACACACACACACACACACACACACACACATATATATAATTCGACTAATTGACACAATAGTACAACTTAATCATTTGGCCCGATTTAACTAAATTAAAAATGTAAAATGTTTACTAATCTTAATCTAATCATTTTGCTTACATTAATTTGGCCATCTTATTCAATTTATTTCTAATGCTTTGTTATCCTCATTTAGGTTATAAGGATACACGTGTAACTCGATAAAATTGCCAAATACTAGGACACATAGCTAGTGCGTGCCATGGACTTGTTTCTAAGAAAACATGTATGAAATGAACGTGTTCAATTGGATAATATGGAAGATGCATATGTTCAAATGAAATGCATATAGACATGCATGTGGGGAAGGTCAAGGATGTTACAAATTAGGAAAATCATCAATTAAATACATTAATTGGGACCTAAAATGCATGTGGAGGCCAGCCACACCAAGTGGCAAAATTTAAGAGGCCAATTAACATGCATGAATTGAAAATTAATGAGGGCTTCTAGAATATGGCTTAGGTGTCCCATAATTATGTAGCTTGTCTTTATTCTTTTAATTGTTCTTCATCTCTTCATATCTATAATTTGCTATATTTTAATTGCCTCCCACATTTCTTGAAGCATAGCACACCAAATGACATACAACAATTAGCCAAGTGAGGTGCATGAATTAAACATTAAAGAGAGTTTCTAGAATGTGGCTTAGGTGTCCCCCATCTTAATGACTTTTGTCATCTTCCTCTTGATTGTTTCTTCTTCTTCCTTATCCATTTTCATTGAGGAAAATTCTGTTCTCTACACCAGCCCACGTTCCCCTTGTTCTTCCATAACCAAACCTTGTTCTGAGAAGAAAAATGAAAGAAAGTGTGAAAAAGAGAGAGAAAAGCATGGAAAATTCCATTTTCATGCTTAAGAAAACTTAAAAGAGTAAGAAGAAAGAGAGAGATTAGGTTTATAAAGTTTTAATAATCTGATTATAAATTTTAGGAACTCAAATTGACAAGGAGCTAGATCAAAGGAGCAAAGGAAAGGAGAAAGAGAAATAAAGAGAAAGAAAAGAGAGGTTTGTGCATAACCTAAGGTAATAACCTATTTTAATTTTTTTTAATTACATAAATTAATTATTCAGCATGTTTATGATTCTAAATTAATATTATTTGTGATAAAAAAATCTTGGGGATGCATGTTTGCTAGACTTAGGTTTTATTTTGATAAAAATTGAAGATAGTTCATGTATGTATTCTGTGCTGGAAATGGATGAGCAGTGAGCACTTAAACTATTATAACTTAATTTATAGAACTCGGTTTTGCATGTTCTTTATTGGGTTTGAACGATAAGACATAGGGATATAATATTTATTTAGACCATAACATCTGAATATGTTTGTAATTGGCCACAAAAATTCATAAAATTCATACTTAGAATTTGTCTAGAAAATTATGGGTAGAATTGCTAGTGACCAGTCAATGTTCATTTTATCATATATTTTGATACAGAACTCAGAATTAAGCGATTCAAGTTGCATATTAAAGATAAGATCCATATATAAAATATTTATGGAGATCATGTAACTAAATTCAGAACTAAACAGGACCACAATTAAGGTCCAAAACAGAGAACAAAATCTGCCAGTGACAGGGCAGCATGTGAGTTGAGGAATGAAATGAGTAAAATGATGAGAAATTTATTATATTATGTAAATATTATTTTAATTGAGTGATTATGTGATTATTTTTATATATTATATGCATGAAAAGTACAAAATTAATTGTTATGAATTTTAATGAAATTGAATAAGCCCTATAACACTAACTAGAACCAACTTAGGATAGTTTGGCATGCCAAATAGGGGGGAGTATGATGAAAATGATTAAATCCATTAATGGTATGATTATCTATGCCGGTAATGACACTGTTATTTATGCCGGTAATGGCACTGTTACCTAAGTCGGTAATGACACTTTTATCTACACTGGTAATGACACAGTTATCTACGTCGGTAATAACATTATTATCTACGTCGGTAATGACACTTATATGTGCATATCATATTGCCCGGGTGGCACTCCTAAGTGCTTGGATGACAACTCCGTTATCCGAATCAGTGGTTCATAGGTGTCCTGGGCATAAATAAAGACATAAATAAAAAGTCATGGAACATAAAAGAATTATTGATAATAAATATGGAATTATGAATTGTGGAATGTATAAAAAGAAGATTTAGTGTTATACAATAAGGTGATAATAAAATAAATAAATATGAGATAAAATAATGTAATTTGATGTCTATACATGCTAGAATACCATGATATGTATGTTTGCATGAGAATATGATTAAGCATGAGTTGAGATATGATAATGCATGATTGCATAAAATAGTTTATTGCCTTATTTATATGCACCATTAAGCCTTGAGCTTAGCGTGGGAGTTTCCTTCCGCGCAGATTTAAAGAAGAAGCTGAGGTTTTTGGATAAAGACACGATGATCCAAGTCCAGTAGGGCAGCTCGTATCAAATATTGTGGGTCACACAAATTATGTAATTATGGTTTGAGTTTTATTTTGTAGTATTTATAGAATAAACAACATGTTTTGTAAAGAACATGTTACTATATAAAAAAATGTAGTCTATTTTTTATGTTATAATTTCTTTTATATTGCAAAGTAAACAAATAGTAATATATATATATATTTATATATATATGAGTAATTTTCAGTTATACACAATTTAATAAAATGATATTTTAACTGATGAAGTCAGCATAGCACACCCTCATCCGGGCATAAGCTACTAGGGTGAGAGGGTGTAACATTATGGGCTTAGGTGTCCCATTATTGATTAAATTTGACTTCTTCCTTTTAATTGCCTCTCCTTCTTCCTTATCACTTAACATCTAGAATTATCTAATCTCCTCACACCAGCCCACGTGTTCCCTTCATCTCCCTCAATGGCCAAAGCTTGATGCTAAGAAGAAAAAGTGAGAAAAAGAGGGAGAGAGCCATGGAAGAGTGGGTCCTCATGCAAAAATGAGTTTAGGGAAGTTTAAGGGAGCAAAAGAGAGGAAGAAAACCAAGGAAAGGGATAGTTAAACCTCCAAAATTTCAGCCATAGGAGGTAAGAGCTTGGGTAAGTGATGATCATCATCTTGTCTTTAAGTTTCTTTAAAGGATGAGGTAGTCTAGAGCATGGTTTTTGAAAAGAGAGATTTTAGGGGTTAAAGATATATGATGAAAGAAATATTTTTGATGAATTTCTTATATGTTTTAGAAACTCATATTGGCAAGGAGCTAGCTCAAAAGAGCAAAGGAAAAGAGAAAGAAAAGTAAAGAGAAAGAAAAGGGAAAAGTAGAGGTTTGTGCAAAACATAAGCCAATAGCTTATGACTTACATTTGAGTTGTATGATTTCAATGTCTGGCATGTTAATAATTTTAAATTAATGATATCTTGTGATG
Source organism: Triadica sebifera (assembly GCA_023653625.1). Classification (NCBI taxonomy): domain Eukaryota; kingdom Viridiplantae; phylum Streptophyta; class Magnoliopsida; order Malpighiales; family Euphorbiaceae; genus Triadica; species Triadica sebifera. The sequence goes on along the minus strand of CM042894.1, from coordinate 34,899,575 downwards.
AAAATCTTGGGAATACATGTTTGCTAGAGTTATGATTAATTTTGGTAAAAATTGAATGTGATTAGTTTATATGTTGTTTGCTGGAATTGATGAGCAGTGAGTCCTTAAACTATTATAACTTGAGTTATAGAATTCAGATTAATGTGTTCTTTGTTGTTTTTGAAAGATAAGACATAGGGATATAACTTTAATTCAGATCATAAAACCTGAATATGTATCTAATTATCCAGAAAAATTCATAAATTTCGGACTAGAAATCTGTCCAGAAAATTCTGGGCAGAATTGTTAGTAACCAGTAAGTGTTCATTTTATCACATCTTTTGATACAAAACTTAGAATTAAGTGATTTAAGTTTTATATTAAATTTAAGATCCAGAATTAAAATTATTAAGAAGACCATGTAACTAAATTCAGATTGTAATAGGACCAAAATTAAGGTCCAAAGCAACGAATAAAATCTGACAGTGACAGGACAACATGTGAGTTATGGAATTAAAAGAGTAAAATGATGTGAACCTTGTTATAGTATGCAAATACTATTTTTATTGAGTAATTGTGTGATTATTTAAAGCTTTATATGCATGAAATGAGTGAATTTAATAGCTATGAATTTTAATGACATTGAGTAAGTCATCGAACACCTAACTAGAGCCAGACTTAGGATAGTTTGACATGCCAAGCAAGGGGGAGTATGATTAAATCTATTAATAGTATTATTATCTATGTTGGGTGTAGTACTATTATATACTCCAGGTATAATACTATTATCGATGCCGGGTATGACACTATTATGAAATCGGTAATGACACTTATATGTGCAAATCATATTGCCCGGGTAGCACTCCTAAATGCATGGATGGCAATTCCGTTATCCTAATCAGGGGTTTATAGGTGTTATGGGAAATAAAAGGCTATGGATAATAATGATTTGATAACGTAAAATAAATATAAGATATAAAAGAATAAAATTTATGAAATGTATGTTTGCATGAAAAGATGATTGGGTGTTATGGGCAATAAAAAGCTATGGATAATAATGATTTGATAAAGTAAAGTAAATATGAGATATAAAAGAATAAAATTTATGAAATGTATGTTTGCATGAAAAGATGATTGGGTGTTGTGGGCATAGAAAGGTTAAGAAAAATAAAAGGAATAATGACTTGTAACATGGTTAATTATGATGTGTTATATAATGATGTTTTAATAAAGTAAAGAAGTATGAGATAAAAGAATATAATTTGATGTTTATACATGATAGAATACCATGATATGTATATGTGCATGAGAAGATGATTGAGCATGAGTTGATATATGACAATACATGTTGAATAAAATAGTTTATTGCCTCATTCTTTGCTATACCTGCGCGAGAGTAACTCCCAAGCTAAGCTATAGGCTTAGCGGTGCATTTGTAGATAAAGGTAGCGGTGGTTTGATCCAATAGAGCAGCCTGTTTCTAACTGTGGGTCACACATTTTTGTATATTTTGGGTTGAACTTTATTTTATAATGGTTGTATAATAACAGAATGTTTTGTAAATAATATTTCATAAAATGTATTGTGTTTTCTTACTTTGATTTCTTTTACACTACAAAGTAAATAAATAGTAAAAAAAAATATACGAGTGATTTTCATTTATATATAATTTAAAAATGATATTTCAACTGATGAATTTAGCATAGCACTTTCTTATCTGGGCATGTGTTGCAGGGGTAAGGGGGTGTTACAAGTTCTTACCCGAGCTGAAGCCACCCCGATGAGTAAATATAAAATCTGCATGCATAAATATTCTACAGTACCATAACCTTTTCAATGACATTCCACCTATCCTAACTAGTCATTGTACAGAGAATGGGCATATATTTTTACTTTCTGGATATTTATATCACTTATTTCACATTCCAATGTTTCAAATAATCATCACATTATATCTTGTAATTCATAGCATCTAGTGTGAAATCATGTTCCATAATCATGTCATTATGTTGTATATAATCGCATTTAATCATGCCAAGTGTGTGTGTATATCATACTCAAATAGTTTTATCATATAATTCATTTGCACATTTCTAGATATAAGGCATTCATGGGCGTGAATGGTATATTCATGAGTGGGAAACCTTATGTCACGGGTTGTCTATTTGTGACTGGCTCTGTGATCATTCACGAGCGTGAATATTAGTTCATAGGTGTGACATACATTCATTCACAGGCGTGAAGCTTGGCTTCATGAGCGTGACACTTTAGACAGAAATGATATGGACTAAAGCAAACCAATGTTAGCCACACTATCAATATTTTACAATATTTCTAGCATTTAATATTAAGTTAAAATATACCAATCAACATTCCAAATCATTCAATCTAAATCCAATCCAACATTAACAATATCACTATACCTTTAAGTCTTATAACTCAATCAAAATCATTCCATACGGATTTCCAAATCCATTACCTCAATTCCATCATGTAGCATATCGATATTTCTTATCACTTAATACATCAAAATTCATAATTCACATCAGAAGCACATTATAATTGAATAAAAATATGTATATATACAAACCTTAATAATGAAGCCCTAAAACTCAATCCTCTCATTTTTATTGCCTCTGGTGGGTGTCTCTACCTTCAACCTTAGTCCCTAATACAAAATCAGAGAATATATTATCATTCTAATATTGAAATTAAACTATTTATGCCATAACTAATAAAAACCTTATCTTAATGTTGATAATCTGAATCCCCCCATAAAACCAAATCGAAACAAATCAAAGGACACAGGGGTACATGGACCTCTTACCTTTAGTTGAATCTTGAGGGGTATTTCCATCTTTTTGATTCTAACAAATAAAATAGCAATAACGTATTTAACATACTTGTTCTTTAAGTTTATTGAACAGGGTATGGATATGATGCAAGAATGGAAGACTAACTTTAAAAGTCAAAAATTGAAGAAATAGCATGTTCACGCCCGTGACTGTTTATGTCATGCCCGTGATGTAGCTTAGCACCAACTACCCAACATTTAAAGTTCACGGCCATGAAGGATCATAGCAACCGTGAATGATCATATCAGTCATGCTTACGAAATATAGTCATGCCTATGAGAAAACATGTCAAATTCCTCCAAAGAGCTTCACGCCAGAGTCATAACTTGGACCACGACTTGGAAGGATATTCATGCCCATGAAAGAATAATGTCATGCCCATGATCAAACACTTCAATTCCTTTCATAATGCTTCACGGTCAGAGTCACCACTTGAGTCACGGCTTGGAAGAACATTCACGATTGTGACACATATTCACGACCTTGAAAGAGGAAATAGAAACATGTCAGGCGCAAAATTAAGAGTTGGTGCAATGACTATTTTTGCATTAAATTCATCCAAACAGCTATAATTTTCCATGGAAGTATAAATGCAAGTCATTTATGAATCCAGAACAAGAGTATAGCAATTACTTCAAATCAAAATCTTGTTGTAGCCATTTGTGCATTAATTTCTTTCAAACAAATATTAATTCTTTGTAAATTTTTTTTTGCTCATAATTTCTGAGCATTATGGGTTTGTGAGTGTTTTCTTTGTAATCTACTACTCAAGTGAGTTTGGGTATATTGGGTTAGGATTAGAACACTTGTAAGGGTTATTTATCTAAGCCATTAAAATAGAAGGAATTGGTTTATTGTGTGAGCCATTAAAACACAAGGGATTTCTGGGTTAGGTGTGATCCATTGATAGAATTACCATAGTTGGGAGTGAGCTTGTAAAACTCCATTGTAACACTTAGTGTGTTAGTGAAACTCTCAATTGAGATTGGGGGGAGGAGTAGGGTTTATTAACACCTGAACCTTTATAAATTTCTTGTGTGATATCTTCTATCCCTACTCTACTTAACTTTTCTTTCCACATTTAAAAGTTAAGAATTTTTAATATCCAATTTAACCCCTTTCTTGGTTCATTATCTGGGCAATAGTTGGTATCAAACATTATCTAGCATCGAAGCCTATACAGTGCTAGCAAAGATAAAAAAAATGGCCAATGAAGGATTCCAAAGTCTCAAGCCTTACTTTGATGGAGCAAATTATGCTCATTGGAAGTTCTGGAAGGAGACATATATGGATAGTGAAGGAATTGAAGTCTGGGATAGTGTTCAGAAAGAATGGACACCACCAACTAAAAGAAGAGTTGATGGTGAAGAAGAAATCCTGTCAAAAGATGATTTGATAGAGCCGCAAAGAAGAGAAAATTTCAAAAATAAGAAGGCAATGATAATTCTCTCAAGCTCATTATCCATTGAAGAATGTGGCATAATACAGCACTGCCCAACTGCATATAGCATGTGAAAAACATTGGAAAACTATCATGAAGGAACAAAGCAAGTTAAATCCAAAAAGATTCAACTTCTTACTTCAGAGTATGAACTCTTCAAGATGAAATCCAATAAGTCAATCACTGGTATGATGAACTGTCTTCTAGCCATCATAAATGGCATGAGAAAGCTTGGGAAACACTTGAGCTTGGAAGATATAAATAACAAAATTCTGAGAAGTCTTCCTATCAAAGATTACAGTTCAAGAGTTGCTGGTATAGAATAGGCCAATGAAGACATGAGTGTCATGAATACCGACGTGCTTATTGGCAAACTTCTAACACATAATGGCAGTGAAAAGAGATAGAGAGCTTGAAGTCAAGCTATAAAAAAGAAAGTCTCTAGCAATAGAAGCCTCTACTTCAAAATCTCAAGAAGAAGTTGAAGATGATGAAGAAAATAGTGATGATGCAAATGAGGACATTGCTATGCTCTCAAGAAGGCTGAAAAGAATAATTGATAAGAGAATGGGCAACTCTAGAAAATTCAAGCAAATAAATCTCAAACAGGCCTCGAATGACTCTCAAAGGAGTAAAGAGGAGGTAAAGTGCTACGAATGTGGGAAGAAAGGACATATTAAATCGGAATGTCCAAGGCTCAAGAAACACAAGAGCAAATACCAATGAGACAATGGGGAGAAAGGCCACAAAGCCACATGGGATGACGAAAGCTCTTTAAGCGAAAAAGATAATAATGAAAGTGAAGAGGTCAACCTATGCTTCATGGCTATGGAGGATCACGTCTCGGCTAAGGTAGGATCACTTCACTCATACTCGTTCAATAATGATAGTAGTGATAATGATAGTTATAGTGAAGATGATGATGAGCAAAGCTTAATAGAAGTATTGAATCTAGAACTAGAAAAATATAGAAGTAAATTCAATAATTATAAAAATATCGTTTCTAGTTTGAAAATCAAAATGGATGTTTTAGAAAAGGAGAACCTTGAGCTTAAATCATCTAATGAATCTCTTCAAAAATCATTAGATGAGTATTCCTTAAGACCCTCAACTAAATCCTTGCTTAAAGAAAACAATATTTTGAAAAATGAAGTTGAGGAACTTAAAAACTCCATTTCAAAATTTCACAAGGGAAATGAGAGTTTAGATACTCTCATTGTGTCTCAAAGACCACCCTTAATTAGACATGGTCTAGGATTTAAGGGCACATCATCTTCATCTCACAAGACTATTTTTGTTAAGTCAAGTGAACCCCACATCTCCACATTAGCTGTAACAGCCCCAAGGGGTAAGTGCACAACATACACTAAACCTTCTATATATAAGAGGAATGATCAAGGGTTAGTAAGCCTAAGAGGGAAACCTCAAAAGGCTAATCATGCTTTTATGTATAAGAAACATGCACCTAGAAAAGCATAAAGTCATCATGCATGTGCATGCCATTGCTCACAAACTCTACCTAATATAAAAATGGCATTCAAAAGCATAGTAAGACCAAAAAGCATATTTAGAGCTAAACAATGTATTATTGTATGAAATTTGGTCATATAAATAAACATTGCTGGATAAGGAAGGCTCATTGGAACCTTCATGTGCTAACCCCTAAGGACCGAAGCTCATTTGGGTACCTAAAAACAATAATTGAATTGTGATTCTATAAGTATGCCTCAAGTCCACAATAAACAAAAATGCTTGGTTGGTAAATAGTGGATGCTCAAGGCATATGACTGGAGACAAGAAATTTTCAATGAAATCAAAAGTATTGATGGAGGTAAAGTAACCTTTGGAAACAATGCTAAGGGTAAGGTAATTGGCATTGGCTCTATTGGTATTAATGGTACTACTTTCATTAAAGATGTCTTACTTGTTGATAGTTTGAAACATAACTTGCTAAGTGTAAGTCAATTATGTGATAAGGGAAACCAAGTAATCTTTACTTCTAACGAATGTCTCGTAACCTCTATTAATGGCCAATAGATATTTAAAGGAAGTAGAGATGTCAATACCTACATAATAGACTTACACAAAATATCTAACCTTTCCTCTAAGTGTCTTGTGACTACTAGTGATGAATCTTGGTTGTGGCATAGAAGGCTTGGTCATGCAAGCATGGATTTAATTCAAAGCCTCAACAAATGAGAGTTGGTAAAGGGATTACCAAAAGTCAAATTTGAAAAAGACAAGACATCTGAACCTTGCTAAAGAGGAAAACAACACAAGTCATCCTTCAAATCCAAAAACATTGTAAGTACCTCAAAACCTCTACAACTCCTGCATCTAGATCTTTTTGGAACTACTAGGATTGCAAGCTTAGGAAGTAAACACTATGCCTTTGTCATCGTTGATGACTACTCTAGATTCACTTGGGTAATTTTCTTAGCTCAAAAGAGTGATGCTTTTGAAACTTTCAAAAACTTTGCTAAGAGAGTTCAAAATGAAAAAGCATATTGTATTTCAAAAATAAGAAGTGATCATGGGAAAGAATTTGATAATGAAAACTTGAAAATTTTTGTCTAGAACATGGCATTTCACAGAATTTTTCATCTCCTAGGACACCTCAACAAAATGGGGTGGTCCAAAGGAAAAATTGAACTTTAATTGAAATGGCTCGAACAATGCTCAATGAGTATGGTTTACCAACTTACTTTTGGGCCGAAGCCACAAATACTGCATGTTATATTTCAAATCGAGTTTTCAAAAGACCTCTCTTAAACAAAACTTCATTTGAGTTATGGAATAGAAGAAAGTCCATGATATCATATTTTAGAGTATTTGGATGTAAGTGTTTCATATTGAATACCAAAGAAAACCTTGGAAAATTTGCCTCTAAATTTGATGAGGGTATATTTTTAGGATACTCCACCACAAGCAAAGCTTCAAGAATCTATGCATGTTGTTTTTGATGAATCTAGTAAGCTTGATCTTGTGAAAGGTAGTGTTCTTGATGATGTTATCGGTACAATGGAAAGTCTTGATCTTGAAAATGAAAGAGAAGAAAATGACCAAGAAAATTCACATCAAAATGACTCTCTACCTCCAACTCAAGAGAAAAACAAGAAAGAGCTTCTAGAGGAATGGAGATTGACAAAAGATCACCCCAAGGAGCAAATCATTGGTGATCCTACAAAGGGAGTAAATACTATATCTCATCTCAAACCTTTAGATTCTAATCTTGCTTTTGTCTCTCAAATTGAGCCTAAAAATATTGATGAGGCTCTTAATGATGAAAATTGGGTGATTGCTATGCAAGAGGAACTAAACCAATTTGAGAGAAGTAAGGTATGGTCCTTAGTTTCTAGACCCAAGGAGCATCAAATCATTGGAAGTAAATGGGTATTTAGAAATAAACTAGATGAAAAAGGTTCAATAACTAGGAATAAGGCTAGGTTAGTTGCAAAAGGATATAATCAGGAAGAAGAAATAGATTATGATGAGACCTATTCTCCTGTAGCTAGATTAGAAGCCATAAGAATACTTTTAGCATAAACATGCCATATGAATTTCAAACTCTTTCAAAAGGATGTCAAAAGTGCGTTTTTAAATGGTTTTATAGAAAAAGAAGCAGTTTATGTAGACAACCACCAGGTTTTGAAAGCCATAATTTCTCTAACCATGTATTTAAACTTTCAAAAGCTTTATATGGTTTGAAACAAGCCCCAAGAGCTTGGTATGAAAGACTAAGTTATTTTCTTTTAGAAAATAATTTTACAAAGGGGAATGTTGACACTACTTTATTTATTAAAAAGCATAAGCATGATATTCTAATTGTTCAAATTTATGTTGATGACATCATATTTGGGTCTACTAATGAATTGCTTTGCCAAGAATTTGCTAAATTATGACTAGGGAATTCAAAATGAGCATGATGGGTGAGCTCAAGTTCTTCCTTGGTCTACAAATAAAATAAAGCAATGAGGGCATATTCATCAACCAATCCAAATATGCCAAAGACTTAATTAAGAAATTTGGAATGGAAGGATGTAAAAATGCCAAAACTCCAATGAGCACATCAACAAAATTGGACAAGGATGAAAAAGGTAAGAGCATTAATGGAAAGCTCTATAGAGATATGATAGGATCACTTTTATATCTTACTGTCTCTAGACCCGATATAATGTATAATGTATGCCTTTGTGCTCGCTTTCAATCATGTCCTAAAGAATCTCATTTGAATGCTGTTAAAAGAATTTTAAAATATTTACATGGCTCATTACATCTAGGTTTATGGTATCCTAGAAATTCATCCTTTCAAATTATAGGATATTCAGATGCTGATTATGCTGGAAGTCTCTTGGATAGAAAGAGTACTTCATGCACTTGTCTCTTTATTGGTGAATGCTTAGTTTCTTGGTTTAGCAAGAAACAATTTTCATCAGTTGCTCTTTCTACCGCTGAAGCGGAGTATGTGGCTGTAGGATGTTTTTGTACACAAATCCTTTGGATGAAACAACAACTTAAGGATTATGGTCATAGTATGGACCATATACCTATCAGATGTGACAATACAAGTGCTATAAACCTATATAAGAATCCCATTCAACACTCTAGAAGTAAGCATATTGACTTAAGACATCATTTTACTAGAGATCATGTTCAATATGGAGACGTTGTATTGGAATTTATAAACACAAACAATCAATTGGAAGATATCTTCACTAAGTCTCTAAATGAAGAAAGATTTAACTTCATAAGAAGAAAGCTTGGTATGATTGATGGATTAACTTTATGATTACCAAATTTGTCGAACCTTGATTGTTAATATTGTGTTATTGTCTCATTTTTTAAGGTATGAAGTGGCTAACTTGATAGAAAGATATGTTATAGGGGATAGAAGCACCTTAGAAATCCTTTAGTCTTGTTTTAGACTTAGTTTTATTTAATGAGGATTTTAGGCAGTTCACGCCCGTGACATATATTCACGGCCGTGATAATAATCGCCAGAAGTATCAGTAGCTTTCACGCCTTACTTCATGACATGCTTCAAGCTTGAAGATAGTGAAGACTATGTTTCACACTTATAACCTTTTCTGTCACTCCCGTGAAACTCTTTGTTCACGACTATGACACTTATTCACAACCATGCACATTTCCACCAAATACTTACAGAAGCGTTCATGCTTTGTGTCATGCTTTGTCTCATGGTCACAAGTAGTGAAGATTGTACTTCACGATCGTGACTCATTTGTCACCACCGTGAAATTTTATCATTCACCCCATGACCATTAACTGTCACGATCGTGAATCATTTCATGTTCTTCATCACGGGTAGAACGCCTCTTCAGCAAATTGTGAACACGACATTTCACATCTGTGACTTAGCTTTCACAGTCGTGAAGATGTCGGCTATAAAATGCTTTCTGCTGTTATTTCTCTCATTTCTAACTCTCCAACTTCTCTCATTTTTCACAATTCATTCAATAGCATTTCATAGATTATGGCCCCTTAGCAACATTCTCCATCTATAAATACCTTCAAAAACTATTTCAATCATCAGAAATAAAAAATTACGAGGTACTCTTCAAACATCCTATCAGATTTTTCTCTCTTCAAGAATCAATTTCAAAACCAAAAATGAAACCCGGCTCCTCCAATGGCACAAGAAAGAAGTCTCATGTTCCAAGAAGGTACACAGACTACCTTCTCAATATCATTCTGGAGCACTATCATCCGAGGTACTTGGTTCTCAAGAAAAGACCACTTCTTTCCTCTCGATCATTTGAATGGCACGCTGTCAAGACCCTTGGTATTGAGACAGGCATGACGGAACAACTCCAGGCTTGTCATCTAAAAGATTTTTTTGATATACATCAACCAACGCTAAGGGAACCTACCCTTGAGTTCCTTAGCACCCTGCAAGTCTCTCCCACCAGCACCGTGAAATTTCAACTTTGCAAACATCCGAACACCCTCGCTGCAATGGAGTTTGGTGACATGTTCAACCTTCCCTTTGACGGTATACTCAATGAAAGTGAGGTGGAGTTCTATGCCACTCAGGCATGAACTCATTTCAGACTCGACTGTAGTTGGGACGTTAAGAAGACAAAGTGCACCCACCTTCGATCACCAATGCACAAGTACTTGCATAGGTTTTTGACCTATAACATCTTTTCCAGAGGGGAAAAGAATGGTTCAATTCAAAAATCCAAGCTCTTTGTCCTGGAGATGGCCCAAAGAGGCCTAATCATGGCTCTATCTCAATGGTTTGCAAACCATCTACTATTAATTGCCATGAAACCCTCAGGAGACATTTTGATTAGTGGGTACGTGACTCACCTTGCTATAAAGCTTGGTTATCTCAAGCTAGAAGAGCACAATTTCAACCTCGTACTAGCACATCCTAGAGACTAGCTAGACATCGAGTCTTTTATCAAGATGGAAGTGGTGGTTCACATAGTTCATGAGAATAACATCTACTACCGCTTCACCAATACAACTGGTGAGATTATTTGGGAAGACAACGATTCGGATGACTTCAAAGCTGGCATCCAAGGAATCCAGCAAAGAACAAGATTTTGAGTCGAGATGGTGACCCCAGAGGTTGAGAAGGAAGTTGGACAATCCTCGGCCTCCACACCGAACTTGGCTCAGCAGGTGGCTGACCTTTTGGCACCTAGTTTTGACCAATTGTAGGCTTCGATGGATGAGAGGTTGGAGAACCTAAAAGATTTCATAGAGTCTCACATGGAGAGCCTCAAGGCGGAAGTAGCTCGGCTTAGAGATGAGATGCCCGACTCCAAATCTAGCTAGAGCTTAGTTTCATTTCTTGGTTTTTTGTTTTGTTTTGTTTTTTATTTCATTTTGCTTATTAATTTCTAGTATTTAAAATGTAGGACTTTAATTTACTTTTCAAATATTTGTACTTTTCCATTTAGTATAAATATAATTGCATTAGTTTTCCCTTATGATTTATCTTTTATGTTCTTTTTGTTAATGACAAAAGGGGGAGTGTAATGCCCGATAATTTAGGCCACATTCACGGTTGGCCGAAATCCAGTGTGCTGAACCGATGAAGTCTAAATTCGGACATAAAAAAATAAATTAAAATAATAATAAGATGTGAGAAAAATATTTTGGATATTATTAATTGAGAATTTTGAAGTTTGGAATTAAAATTTAGAAATTTTTTTTTTCGCTGAACGAAATTGAAAATTGCAGTGTTTTTGGCAAAGATATTTTAAGAAGGCATAAAAATAGAATATTCTTTATCTAAGGAAAAGAATATTCTTTTGATTAAAATAAAGTAAGAGTGATTTAAATTAATGGACCAATGGGAAGCAAGATTAATAATTAATCCTAACCACCCACCTAATCCAACTATAAAAAGTCAAATTTCCACTTTTTTGACCATTATTCTTCGTCCTCACCTTAATCAAACCCATTTCTCTCCCTTTTTCTCTCTTTTGTTAAGAGCTCCCCTTCCCCCACTTATTCTTCTTTTTCTTTCTTCAAATCAAGCTAAGATTAGATGAAAAAAAGGGATTAAGGCAAGATCATCAAAGAAGTGAAGAAAAGTAAGCTAAACTAAGGAAGAGGAAGGAAGAAAAGAAGAGAAAAAGAGAAAGAAGTCTTTGATCATTTTGAAGATCATCAAAGGTGAGTTTAGATTTTCCATCTTCTCACTTTTCTTCTTCCATTTTCTTTGATTTTGGGGTTAGTTGCCATTAAAGTTAGTAATTTAGAATTATTATTATGTTAATGGTGATTAAGGGTGGATTAGTGTGATTAGTGTAAAAAAATTGTTGTTAGGCCAAGGAGGTGAACAATATTTGAACCAAAATCAAAGAGAAGGTAAGGGCAAAGAGAAAGCTAGCTAGGAGGAAGAGAGAAGTGAAAAGAAGTAGAATTGTGAGGTATGTACATTTGACAAAAATTCAATATAGAAAAATGTTGATTTTGATTTTTAGATGTGTATGAAATTCTGGATATTTGATTGAGTAATGAATAAGTGATTAAATGATGCTATGAATATGAAAATAAAAACTAGAATATGAGGTTGATGCATGAAAATGGAAATTGTATGAATTAATTGATGTGCTGTAAATTCGTCTTATAAATAGTGTCTAGTTTTCTAATCATAACTTGAGTTCTGTAAATGCTTTTTGAGTGATTCATATTGGGTTGGGAAGTTAAGACATAGGGCTTCAACTTTTATTCAGACCATTAGACCTGAATAGGCCTGGAATTAGGTAAAAAATAGACTCAAAGTTTGAACAAGAAATATGTCTAGAAAAAAAACATACTGGGCAGATTGCAGTGAACATTGGTTAGAAGAAATTTCATAACGTTTGATAAAAAATTCATTTTAATGTGATTGAAGTTGAAAATTAAAGATAAGACATGTACCTACATTTTGTTAGATGATCACGTGTCCAAATTCCATCTAAAAATATATGAAAAAGACAGAGAATGATAAGGAAGAAATATATCTAGTAAAATATTGGGCAGATTGCAGTGAATGTAGCCTAGAAGAAAATTCATAACCTTTGCTACAAAATTAGTTTTAATGTGATTCTAGTTTGAAATTAAAGATAAGACATGTACCTACATTTTGTTAGTCGGTCACTTGTCCAAATTCCATCTAAAAATGGACAACAAATACAGGGAAACATAAGGAAGAAAAACTGTCCAGAATAGGGCTGTTTGAACATATGTGTTGATTGTGGAATTTTGTTGTAGAAAAATATATTATTTGATTTTCTTGTAGTTATAATGATTAAATGAGCAAGTATGAGATTTTAAAATGTTTAATGGGAATTATTGTATTTATATGGAATTTATATTAATGTTACCTATATAATTTATGTAAATAATAATAAAAGTAACAAATATAATTAAGTTCCATAACATCTAGTCGAGAACTAGAAATTAGAATAAGTTGACATGCCAATAAAAGGGTGGAAATGTAGACACTAAAAATAATAGTGCTGAGATTTAATTTAATTAGGTACTAAAAAATAGTGCTGAGTTGAAGTTACATAGGTACTAAGAAATAGTACTGAGTTCGAAATTATGTAGGCACTAAAAATGTGCTGAGTTGTTTTTGGAAAAGTAGGCGTTAAATGCTGAGTTATAAAAAAATTATGTAGGCACCGAGTATACTGTCGGAGAGCAAAAACCCTGTATCCAGTATTTAGTTTCGGTCTAAGATGTCGTGGGCTATTAAATAAATAATAGAAAAAAATATATGAATTATGAAATTGATATTGTAAATTTTATATCTTGAATTGTTAAGTAATTTCAAGCATGCTTAATGAATAGAATGTCATAATTGATGAATTAAATATTTTTCCATAAAGAAAATAATTTTATTATTAATTGAATATTTGACATGCTTAATAAATTAATTGTAGTTTCTAAAATTTTATTTTGGAATTATTTATGAAATTATTGGATAGTTGCCAAACGTACCACTAAGCTAGTAGCTTAGCGCGTGTGTTTCACGCGCAGATAAATAGATGTTCCGATAGGGCGACCAAAGAAGAGGTAACCCGAAGATCAGATTGCAGCAGTCTAATTCTTTTTGTATGTTTTGGAAATTATGTTATAAAAATTAAATTTTAAGAACTTCTTTTGATGTAGATTTGTGGCATGTAAGATTTATAAGGAATGCATTTTGTAATTTTATATATCTAGTATTATTTGTAAATATATGTTTAAATATTATGGTTTAATTGAATTAGTTCTTTTAAATGAAAAAAAAATTCCATCACTAGTTATATATTTAAATGGAAAGAAAAAAAATAGCAATAAATATTTCGCTAATAATAAACTCGAAAAAAAAATTTTAATAATTCAAACATTGGTTTTAAGATAGATGAGCTTAGTAGCACTTTCATATCCTATTAATGACTAGCATGGTAAGGGAGCGCTACAGGGAGAGCCTAGCAATATAATTGAATTAAATATGGGAGAACCTAGCAATATAATTGAATTAAATATGCAAGTTACATGAATGCAAATGTGTTGATACTTTGAATATACCTTCAATATACTTTGTATATACTTAACTAGTTATAAGAAAAAATTTGGTATACATTGGACATACTTTGCATATACCTAAACTAGGAAGCAAACATCCATGCTACACTTCATCATTCTTAAAAATTCTTGCACTTTAGTATTTTTTTTTATCTTAAGCATCTTTTAAGGGGGAGACTTCTCAAAAGCACATATTGCTAGATTATTTGTTACCATCAAAAGGGGGAGATTGTTGAACCTTGAGGGGTATTTCCTTCATTTTGATATTAACAAATAAAATAGCAATAATGTATTTAACATACTTGTTCTCTAAGTTTATTGAACAGGGTATGGGTATGATGCAAGAATGAAAGACTAACTTTAAAAGTCAAAAATTGAAGAAATAGCATGTTCACATTCGTGACTGTTTATGTCACGCCCGTGATGTAGCTTAGCACCGACTACCCAATATTTAAAGTTCATGGTCACGAGGGATCATAGCAACCATGAATGATGATATCAGTCACACCCGTGAAATATAGTCATGCCTGTGAGAAAACATGTGAAATTCCTTCAGAGAACTTCAGGGCCAGAGTCACCACTTGGACCACGGCTTGGAAGGATATTCATGCCCATGAAAGAATAATGTCACGCCTATGATCAAACACTTCAATTCATTCCAGAATGTTTCATGGTCAGAGTCACCACTTGAGTCATAGCTTGGAAGAACATTCATGAACGTGACATACATATTCATGATCGTGAAAGAGGAAAGAGAAACATATCAGGCGTGAAATTAAGAGTTGGTGTAAACAACTATAATTCGCCATGGAAGTATAAATGCAAGTCATTTATGAATCTAGAACAAGAGAATAACAATTACTTCAAATAAAAATCTTGTTGAAGCCATTTGTTCATTAATTTCTTTCAAACAAATATTAATTCTCTATAAAAATCTTTTTGCTCATAATTTCTGAGCATTATAGATTTGTGAGTGTTTCTCTTTGTAATCTACTACTCAAGTGAGTTTGGGTATATTGGGTTAAGAGTAGAACACTTGTAAGAGTTATTTGTGTAAGCCATTAAAACACAAGGAATTGGTTTATTGTGTGAGCCATTAAAACACAAGGGATTTCTGGGTTAGGTGTGATCCATTGATAAAAACACCATAGTTGGGAGTGAGCTTGAAAAAGTCCATTGTAACACTTAGTGTGTTAGTGAAACTCCCAATTGAGATTGGGGAGAGGAGTAGGGTTTGTTAACACCCGAACCTCTATAAATTTCTTGTTTGATATCTTCCTATCCCTACTCTACTTAACTTTTCTTTCCGCACTTAAAAGTTAAAAAGTTTTAATATCCAATTCAACCCCCCTTCTTGGTTCATTATCTGGGCAACAACTTTGTTACACGAAAACAGGTGTGTTCCAAAATTAAAAATCGTATTGTGTGTTCTAAGATTAAAAATCGTGTTTTTATACTCCTCGATTCCAATATTGACATCTATGGAAAAAACCTTGGTTTTTAATTCATTTAATTTTTTTATGGTGGGTATTTGGACTTGATCAACAAAAATTGAAAAGATTTGATGAAGAATTATTTTTGGGGTTTCAGAGGATGTGTGGTTAGGGTTTTGATTAATATTACATGAGTTTTTTGTTGGAATATGAAACTATTATATTTAAAACTGCAGATCTTCATGGGCCTGAACCATAGTGTCACAACTATGAAACTCTTCAGCTTCAGAATCTGAATTTCACGACATTCACAGCCTTGATTATCTCTATCATGGGCGTGAATGATATTGTCACAGCCGTGAAGCTCTTCAGCTTTGGAATCTAAATTTCACGACATTCACAGCCGTTATTATCTCTATCACGGGTGTGAACACTAGAAACTTCACTTTTTCTTAAATTTTTTTCATTATTTTCAAGTTATCACAACTCTTTACCCCTATATACCTTTCATATACTTTCAATATACCCTTTTTAACATATAATTTCTAGCCCTAACTTGTGGGTGTTACAAATTGATGGTGAGAATTAACTTTAATATGTGTAAAATCAACTTGTTTTCTCCTTACCAAACTCCCAAACAACCTCCAAATGAACGAAACCCACCTTCATTTTATGAATCAATAAGAAAATATTTTCTTACCGTTGTTACTGTGACTACGACATGGAGGCTCAAATTTGAACATGGTAGCTAAAAAATTGAGGAAAAAAGCTAAAGAGTAAAAAATAAAGAAAACCTTTTCCATGCGTATCCCCGACCACCAACAAACAATGTAGATCTTGTTATTGCCACCGCTGCCGCTACAATAGGTCCAAAATTAGTGCAATGAAAGTATTACAAGCCAAGTTTATATTGAGAGCTGAAGATGGAGATGGTGCACATACAACTAGGTTTCAAGTTCTAAAGTAAGATAGAGATATATGCATATGGTTTCAAATAAAAGATAGAGAAAGACCTCGTTTTTGGTTTTAAAAAGGAACTATAAATGTCTATATTTACTCGTGCCAACACCTATTGTACACTTATATGCGTTTGCTTTTATTAAAGCCAGACGTAAATGAGTATAGAGATATTACACTTCTGTCCTTTCTAAAAAATGACACCTAAAGTAAAAGGTATATGTGTCTATTTTTTGTGAAGACAGATACCTAATGTACAAGATATATGAGTCTATTTTTTTAATTACGATATACACCTAAAGTACAAGTGGAATTTTATGTCTGTCATTTTTTATTAACAGAAGTATATACCAATAAAAATATTTTTCAATAATTAATTCAAAGGAAATTTATTGTTTATTAATAAACAATAGATATATGTTGTTTGTTAAGATAGACACCTAAACTAAATAATATGTGTCTATTTTCTATTAAGACATACGCCTAAAGTATAAGTTAAATTTTACATGTCTGTCATTTATATTAATAGACACATATACCTATCATATATTTACAAAAATGCCATCACTTTTATTTTATATAATCTTTGCTTAAAGGTGTTTTTGTACTAGTGTACATTAAAAAGAGTACTTTTATTCTATATGAGGCCCTAGTAATGGAATATCTCCTCTTGAGGGAGGTAAAGCTTAAGGTAGGAAAAAAGTGGTTTTGAAGGCTCCATTGAGAAAGGTTAGTACACTTTGGCATTCAAGTCTCTCAATATTTTTATTTGTGCATTTTGGCATGTTTGATATAATAAATATGGTTCTATAAGTTGTTGGTTGCACTTATGAGGTTTAGATGAATGTTCAATATAAAATGCCTATATTTGTAGGCTATGTTTTGAGTTATGTTAAAGAAGATTTTGGAATGATTTAAGTATTATATATGTTTAAAGTGGTATCAAAGTGTGTAAATGATGTTATAAATTCATTTGTGTATGATAAAAGTGATTGACATTGACAAATTTTAGAGACTTTATGTGTTGAATGTGTAATGCTCTATTTTGGATCATTTTCTGCACTTTTGAAAAATCAAATTCAAGCCTATGAAGAAAGATTCACGTTCATGAATCTCTATACCAAGAAATGTTCAATTCGAATAGATCCTTTCACGGTTTGTTTCACAATTTGTGTCACTACATGCTTCACGCTTGTAAATTTCCTTTCACAATCGTGAATTTTTCACTTGAATGTGAGTTTTAGACAGGATCTTTCACAGGTAGACTCACCACATGTTTCATAGGTGACCATCCGTGAAGGCCACCTCCAAGGCCTTGAAATTGGGCAAAAAGGGATAGCTGAATGTTGTTTCTTATGATCCAAAATTGATTTATATTTTGATTTTTCACAAATTCTAAGCTATCTTAGAACATGATATGAGAATGAATGTACATGAATCATAAGGTTCGGTGCAAATGGAAATGAGTATGAAACAAGAATGTGAAAAAGTGAGAATGTTAAGCCCATTACTCTAACCTATGGCTGTGAATAGGATATGTACGTTATATTAAGGGCTTTAGATAGTATTATAATATATGGAAATGGAACAAGATATATGACTTATGGATGAAAGGTCAATTGCCAGCTTGTGTGAGCGCTCTTGATCCTCTTTTACATGAGAATGTGGAATATAGACTTTGATTAAGGGGGTCAAATGTTAGCTTGTATGAGCACCTTTAATTGATAAGCTCGAAAGAGTAAGAAACATAGGGATAAAAGGTCTTATGTCAGCTCATGTGATCGCATTTTCTCTTGACCTGTATCTGGTTCCATCCGAGTTAAAGGAAAATGGGCAATCAAACATAATGATAAAGTAATGGGACCTCTTAAGTTGTTGTTACATGTATAAGTTGGGTTAATGAATGGTAAATTCTTGACATGTAATTCCTATACATTAAGTAATATGTGGTTAAACATGCTAACATATACATGAAATTTTGAGATACAACTATCTTGTCCAATTATATTTGGCCTAATAGGCATGGTATTACATATTGACTATATACTATACATGTATCATATGTGTGTGCAATTACATGCCATTGTGTATCACTAAGAAAGTTTTTCTTTATGTGTGGGTATTTTCTCTCATACATAGGTTGGAGTCATAGTAGATAGGTTGGAGTCATAGTAGAGTAACAACAGAGAAAAAGGGCCGAAAAGGAGTCATAGGACAAATTGTTTAAAGATTAGTGATACAACATGACAATTTTTGTTTTTGTACATGTCATTGGAACAGGTATAGGTTAAGGATTCTTTTGTATATGGCATATGTACATGCCACATGTGGACATATAATTCATATTATATTTTAGTTTTGTAAACTACAGGGCTAGTGGAAGCCCAAATATTTATTCTTATATGAATGAAAATGATATTTTTTATACTTTCTCTTATGTGTTTTTTAGAAATTATCATGGTCATTGTGCAATGTTTATAATTTGAAAAAGTTTTAATTTTGTCAGTCTTTCATCATATATATGGTAACATTGTAGCACCTTATCATCTAATTAGGTTTAATCCAACTAAATAAGCAGGTGTCACGTACCTATTGTGGAAAATCTATAAAAATTTGAAACTTTTCTTTTATTTGAAAACATATGTCAACATATGCTCTTTTACTTTGAAAACCCTTTCATCATATAAAAACTCTTGCATATAAAACTTGTTATCCATATCATATACTCTACATCCATAAAGGAATATTTGTTCCAAAGATCCATCATCAAATATATAAAACTATCATGTTTGGGCTCAACCGGCCTGATGTTTATAAAAATACACGGCTTTAACAAAATTACATTTTTCCTTTCAATAAAAGACATGTACAAATGTAAACACTTGAAACTCTATGTCACATACAAAATGCAAAATGCGACATATGATATTACCTATCCTTATCGGATTTGCTCTGATGTCTTTATGTTGGGCTGACTTTTCTATATCAATCTCTATCTACTAAGCTCTGACTTGCATGACACCCACATGCTAAGCTACTAAAAGCTTAGTGGAACATATAGACATAAAAAGTGGAACATATAGACATAAAAAGTCAATATGCACCAAACAGTTTATGTGATGCCATTCATACTCATCGCATTATATCATACACAACATAGCATGACATTCAAATTATTAAATCATGTAACTTACCTTAGTGAAAGACCACAAAAACCAAGAGGGAGGGTGAATTGGTGACTTTTTGATGAGAGTAGAAATATGAAAATTTTTATCAAAAGAAGATTAAAAGAGAAATAACAAAAGATTTATAGGGGTTCAGCCTTCAAAACCTACTCCTCTCCTTAACCAATGTTGAGAGTTTAAATCTACTAACAATCTACTTTAAGGTGTAGATTAAATCCTTTACAAGCTTAAAAACAAGCTACCAAAGTGTTTTCACCCAAGGCACACACTCAAACCCAATAACAAGTATTTTTGTAGCACTCTCTTACCCTACTGGTCGTTAATAGTGTATGGAAGTACTACTAAGATCATTTGTTTTTGTTAAAACCAATACTCAAATTATTGTATAATTTTTTTTCAATTTTCGAGTTTATTATTAGCGGAATATTTATTACTATATTTCTTTTTTTTTTTCATATCATTTAAATATGGAACTAGTGATGTAATTATTTTGATTTAAAAGAATTCATTCATTAAACCATAATATTTAGAAATATATTTACAATAATACCAAATATATTAATTACAAAATTCACTCCTTATAAATCCTACATGCCACAATTTACATCAAAAGAAATTCTTAAAATTTAATTTTTATAATACAATTTGAAAAACATACAAAAAGAAAATAAACTATTGCAATTTGATCTTGGGGTTCCCCTTATCTCATAACTCAGTGTTTAATGCCTACATTTTCAATAACAACTCAACTTCTTTTTGGTGCCTACATAATTTCGAACTCAGTACTATTTTTTAGTGCCTACGTAAATTAAATCTCAACACTATTTTCTAGTGCCTACATTTTACCCTTTTATAGACGTGCCAACTTACCTTATTTCTAGTTATTGACTAGATGTTATAGGGCTTAATTATATTTGTTACCTTTATTATTATTTGCATAAATTATGTATGTAACATAAATATAAATTCCCTATAAATGCAATAATTTCCATTAAATATTTTACAACCTCATACTTGCTCATTTAATCATTATAACTATAGGAAAATTCAAATAATATATTTTTCTATCACAAACTTCCACAATCAATACATATATGCAAGCTGCCTTATTCTGGACAATATTTCTGCCTTATATTGCCATATATTTATTATCTATTATCACATAAC
The DNA here is from genome assembly GCA_023653625.1 of Triadica sebifera. Classification (NCBI taxonomy): domain Eukaryota; kingdom Viridiplantae; phylum Streptophyta; class Magnoliopsida; order Malpighiales; family Euphorbiaceae; genus Triadica; species Triadica sebifera. The sequence goes on along the minus strand of CM042894.1, from coordinate 34,878,520 downwards.
AAAATGTAGGTACATGTCGTATATTTAATTTCCAATTAGAATCACATTAAACCGAATTTTGTAGAAAACATTATGAATTTTTATCTAAGATACGTTCAATCCAATTTGCTTAGTATTTTGCTAGACAAATTTTTAGTTTGAAATTTGAGTATATTTTTCACTTAATTGCAGACATATTTAGGTTTAGTGGTCTGAATGAAAATTGAAGCCCTACGTCTTAATTTCCATCCCAACAAGAATTACTTAAAAACAGTTTCAAAACTCAAGTTATGACTAGAAAAGTAGACACTCTTGATAAGACAAATTTTCTAGTAGTTCAATTAATTCCAATAATTTCCATCTTCATGCATCAACCTCATATTCAAATTTTTATTTCCACATTCATGACATGATTTAATCAAAATATCATGAATTACATACACAATTACACATAATATCACAAAATCAAAAATCACATTTTTTATATTGAATTTTTCTCAAATGTACATACCTCACAAAATCTACTTCTCTTCACTTTTCTCTTCTTCCTAGTTAGCTTTCTCCTTGCCCTTACTTTCTTTTTGATTTTGGTTCAAAGATTGTTTACCTCCTTGCCCTAACAATAATTTTCACAGTAATCAAGCACTAATCAAACTAATCCACCCTGAATCATTATTAACATAATAATAACCCTAAATTACCTACTTTCATGATAACTAGCCCCAAAATCAAAGAAAAGAGAAGAAGAAAAGTGAGAAGATGGAAAATCTAATCTCACATTTGTAGATTTTCAAAATGACCCAAGTCTTCCTTTTTTTTTCTCTCTTATTTTCTTCTTTCCTCTTCCTTAATTTAGCTCACGTTGCTTCATTTCCTTGATGATCTTGTATAAATCTCACTTTTTTTTTCCATGTAATCTTAGCTTTGATTGAAGACAAAAAAAAGAACAAAATGGGAGAGCAGAGTCATGACTATGAGGAGAAGAAGAAAGAGTTTTTTTTCGTTTGTTTAAGATGAGGAAGAAGAAGAATAAAGACAAAAAGGTGAAAGTTCACTTTTATAGTTGGATTAGGTGCGTGGTTAAGATTAATAGATAATCTTGTCCCCCATTGGTCCATTAATTTAAATCACTCTTGCTTTATTTTAATTCAAAGAATATTCCTTTTCTTAGATAAATAATATTCCATTTTTATGCCTTCTTAAAATATCTGTGCCAAAAATACTGCAATTTCTAATTTCGTTCAGTGAAAATTTATTTTTTTCGAAATTTTAATTCCGAACTTCAAAATTCTCAATTAATAATATCCAAAATATTTCTCTCATATCTTATTATTATTATTATTATTATTATTATTATTATTTTTTTTTTTTGATTTATTTCTTTTATTTTTGAATTTAGACCCCGATCGATTCGGTGTGCCAGATTTCAATCAACTGCACATGTGGCCTAAATTATTGGGCATTACAATTTTTCCCTCCTAAAAAATAATTTTGTCCTCGAAATTTAACTTTTTAACTGGAGTGGAATAATTGTGGATACTAAGCCTTCATCAGCTCTTCATTTTCCCAAGTTGCCTCTTCTAAATTATTATTTTTCCACATAACCTTTGCCAATGGCATCTTCTTGTTCCGTGGTTCTTTCATTTCTCGAGCTATAATTTCCACTAGCTCATCTTCATAAGTTAGATCTAGTCATATCTCTATAGGTTCTACTGATATGATATGAGATGGATCTGATCGATATCTTCTCAACATGGACATATGGAATACTTTGTGTATCTTGTTTAACTCTGGTGGTAGAGCTAATTTGTATGCCACATGACCTATGCGTTCAAGTACCTCGTATGGTCCAATGAATCTAGGACTTAACTTTCCCTTCTTTCCAAATTGAAAAATCCTTTTCCAAGGTGAGACTTTTAAGAATACTTTAACCAACTATATACTCAATATCTTTCCTTTTCAAATCTATGTATGATTTCTATCTATTAGCAGCATTTTTCAGCCTATCTCTTATTACTCTCACTTTTTTCTCTATTTGCTACATTAAATCTGGACCAACTACTTTCTTTTCACTAAGCTCAGTCCAACACAAATGTGTTCTACATTTCCTCCCGTACAAGGCTTCATATGGTGCCATACCGTTACTGGCTTGGTGACTATTATTGTAGACAAATTATATCAATGAAAGATGTTTGTCCCTACTGCCTTTAAATTCCATCACACAACTCCTCAATATATCTTCCAATATCTGTGTGACCCTCTCTGATTGTCCATTTGTGTGTGGGTGAAAAGCTGTGCTGAAATTGAGTCGAGTACCCATGGCTTGATGCAAACTTTTCCAAAATTGTGAAGCGAACCTCGGGTCTTGATCTGAAATAATTGAAATTGGCACACCATGTAAATGGATTATCTCATTAACATAGATCTTTGCCATATGGTTAAATGGATAATCCATCTTGATTAGTAGAAAGTGAGATTATTTGGTGAGCCGGTCCACCACTACCCCTACTGCATCATGCCTCTTTTGTGTCAAAGGAAAACTAGAAACAAAATCCATTGTAAGTCTCTCCCATTTCAACACCAAAATTGAAATTGACTGCAATAATCCACTTGATACTTGATGCTCAACCTTCACTTGCTGACAAGTTAAACATCTGGTAGTATACTCTGTGATATCTCTTTTCATTCCTTGCCACCAGTAATATGCCTTCAAATCATGGTACATTTTGTTGCTTCCGGGGTGCATTGCATAAATAACATTGTGAGCCTCTTTCAAAATATCTTGTTTTAATTATGTTATGCTTAGCACATATAACCTGCCCTTTTGCCTTAAACTCCCATTTTCTTCAACAATAAATTCTGGATTTTCACCCTTTTTCACCATTTCAAATATTTCCTTTAATTTCGTGTCCTGCTTTTAAGTGTCCTTTACTTGTTCAATCAATTTAGGTTGAATCCACAATTTTGCTAGAGTTTTTCTACTCAGAGCATCAGGTACCACATTGGCCTTACTTGGCTGATAATCAAAGATACAATTGTAGACTTTGATTAATTCTAGACATCGCCTCTGTAGCGGCCGTGCCGCACCTCACCCGAATCGCAAACACGTGCCCGGATGAGAGAGCGCTGCTGCCGGTCTTCTTTACTTCATCAATTGTATTATATTTTTTGTTATACTCATGTATATATATGGATATAAACAAAAATCAGAGTATAATTTATTTACATAGGATAGTAATTTTAACATTAAAGTAATTCTTAGCAAACTTTAAAAGTAAGTTTTACAGACTCTAACATTTCTTTAATATAAAATCCAAATACAAAAGTTTCAAAACTTGTAACCCACTTTCTCAAGGTTCAGCTGCTTTACTTGAATGGGATCACTGCTTGCTTTATCTAGTGTCTTCAGCTACCTTTCTATATCTGCGTGGATATTAGACTCTATGCTAAGCTCTAAGCTTAGTGGTGCATATAAATAAGGCAATATACTATATCATGCAACAAGCATTAACAATTATCATTTTGTGCATAAAAGTGTTTGCATGCATGACTATCAACATATTCCTATTTCATACAAGTATAAATGTCATGATCATATAGACAATGTTATTTTCATTTATCTTTAATAGCAAATTATTCTGTAAATCTCTTTATCAGTACATATCAATCTCATATCATCATCATTTTCTTATTCTTTTCTTTACTTATTTTGCTGACATATCCTTATTATCTTGCCCACATCACTCTAAATTTTGGACTGACTGGATACGGGTTATGGATCAGGAGCGCTCACACAAGCTTATGCCACCCTGTCCACTATCTGGCTCATTAGAGCTTCTCAAATCAATGGCGCACACATAAGCTTAGGCCACATTGATTGAGTATAATTTCATCATAGATGAATAACCGGATCAAGGACGCTCACACAAGCTTATGCCACCTTGTCCTCATTTATATGTGCTTATCGGAGCTTTCTCAAGTCAGTAGCGCTCTGCGAGCTTAAGCCACACTGACCGAGCATCCCAGACCAATGGCGCTCTCACAAGCTTAAGCCACATTGGTTCAGGTATAGTACGGTACAGTTCGCCCCCTTAATGACATGTCATCTATCCTGTTTCTAGTCCGTAAGTAGAGTAATAGGCTTATTTATATTTTCACATCAATCATAATTCTCAAATTTCAACACATCAATATTCTCATATCTATCAACATTTCAATTTTCTTGTTTTGCAAACATATAGTCATACTCATACATTTTTCATTCATTTACTAGATTCTTCAATAATCTTATGTTTATCATCCGCATCAGATTTCATATATCATTCATGATAATTCATATATTTCATCCGTGACAATTCATTTTTCTATATCACAACATATCACATTCTCACATCAATATATATATATATATATATATATATATATATATATATATATATATATATATATATATATATATATATATATATATATATATATCCATATCATTCTTATTTCACTGGATAGACAATGACTTTCATTTACTTACCTGAATTCCTCATTTGATAACCACATTCATAATTACAAATACAGAGCATTCACGGCCATGATTATTAATTTCACGCTCGTGAATTAGTTCACACCCGTAATCCCAAGCCGTGAACGCTACTGGAATGAATTTCCCAAAAGCATTCACGGTTGTGATTACTCATTCACGCCTGTGAATAAGTTCACTTCCGTGATTCCAACCCGTGAATGCTTCTAGAATGAATAGTACCATTTCCACACAGAAGTCACAACCGTGAAACAATCCGTCACAACCGTGAACCCTCAAGTTCACGCCCGTGACTTTCAGTAGGAAATCTGCATATTCACTTTTCATTCATTCTAACATCATCCAAATCATACCAAATTCTATTTCATGCATTTCTAAGGTTCTTTACTCAACTTATTACTTTCTAATACATGTAAATGTCTTGATCATACAAGATTTTCTAACATGCATCATTAATTCAAAGTCTTCATCATACAAGATTGTCTTGATCATACAAGATCTTCCTTTAAGAAAAGATGATGAAGAAGAAGAAATACTTTTTACCTTACACTTTTCTTCACTTAATCATAACTTTGGAGATTTTCTCTCTCTACCAAACTTGATTTCTTTTCCTCTTTCTTGTTCTTTCCAGCTTCTTTAGTAGTTATGGGTCATGAAAATCACCTTGTCTTGCTCTTTCCCTTCTCTTCTCTTCCTTTCTCTCTCTAGAAATCAAGGTGAACTATGGAGGGAAAATGTAGCTGGCGTGAATGGTAGAGAAAAGAGAGAAGAAGGCAGAAAATGAAGAGAAGAAGAAGAAGAAAGGAAAGCCTTAAATAGGGTACCCAAAAAGTCTTTATGTGGGACCCACCATTTTGACCATTTCTTCCAATTTTATACTTAATCAATATTAATTCTCTTCCTTTAAATGTCATGGCCGGCCAAACCTATCAAAATGTGCCCAAAATTAATATGTTGATTAGCAATTAATCTCATTAATCCTCCAATTTTTGGTAATTTGCAATTTGACCCCAAAACTTATCAAATTTTGCAATTTAGTCCTTTACCGTAAAACAACTTCTTTAAACTTTATAATCACTTAATTAAGCATGTATCATTTAATTTAGCTATTACTTATTCAATTTTTGTAAAAATCCGAATTTAGACTCCGATCGGTCAAACGCGTCAACTTCGCAACACGTGCGGCTCGGGGCCTAAATAAGCGGATATTACATTCTCTCCCCCTTAAAATAATTTCGTCCTCAAAATTTACCTGTTCATTCTGGGTTAAATAATTGGGGATACTGCTTCCTCATCACTTCTTAACTTTCCCACGTGGCTTCTTCAACTGTATGATTTCGCCACCAAACTTTAACTAGGGGGACTCTCTTGTTCCGGAGAACTTTCTCTTCATATGCTATTATAGCCACTAGTTCTTCCTCATAAGGCATGTCTATCTGTACCTCTGTTTCCTCAATCGGTATAATGTGGGTTGGGTCTGAACGATATCATCTTAACATTGAAATGTGGAACACGTTATGAATTCGGTCTAGCTCCGGAGGAAGAGCTAATTAGTAAGCCACTGGTCCTATTCTTTCCATAATTTCATAAGGATCAATAAATCTTGGGCTTAACTTTCCCTTTTTACCGAACCTCAATACCTTTTTCCACGGTTAAACTTTAAGAAATACTTTGTCTCCTATTGCATATTCTATATCTCGCCTCTTTAAATCGACATGTGATTTCTGTCGATCTTGTGCTGCCTTTAGCCTTTCCTTGATCACTTTAACTTTCTCCTCAGTTCGTTGAATTATCTCTGGCCCAATCAACTTTTTCTCATTCAACTCAGTCCAACATACTGGTGTCCTACACTTTCTTCCATATAATGCTTCATAAGGAACCATGCCTATGCTCGTTTGATGATTGTTGTTATAGGAAAACTCCATAAGAGGTAGATGTTGATCCCAAATTCCCTCAAATTCAAACACACAACTTCTCATCATATCCTCTAGCAACTGTATAACTCACTCTGATTGTCCATCCATTTGCAGATGAAATGTCGTGCTAAAATTTAGTCGAGTTCCCAAAGCCTGTTGTAGACTCTTCCAGAACTGCGATGTAAACCTGGGATCTCTGTCAGAGATGATAGATACAGGCACTCCATGAAGTCTCACTATCTCATTCACATAAATCTCAGCAAGCTTGTTCAAAGTATAGTCCATTCAGACTGGTAGGAAATGTGCTGACTTCGTCAATCGATCCACTATTACCCACACTGCATCATGCTTTCTCTGAGTTATCGGTAAACCGGACACAAAATCCATCGTGATCCTCTCCCACTTCCATTATGGTATGGGAATCGGTTGTAGTAATCCTGTGGGTAATTGATGCTCAGATTTCACTTGTTGACGGATTAGACATTTAGCAACATATTCAGTGATATTCTTTTTCATCCCCGACCACCAGTATTGTGTTTTCAAATCTTGGTACATCTTGTTCCCACCTGGGTGCATAGTATACACCGTTTCATGAACTTCTTTTAAAATCTCTATCCTCAACTCTTTCATACTTGGCACACAAATCCGGTTCTTGAAATACACAGTACCATCTTCTGTTAAGGAAAATTCTGACTTTTCTCCATTTTTCAAGGCTTCAACCATTCTCACTAGCTTCTAATCTTATTTTTGGACATATTTACTTCTCTGCATCAATGTGGATTCCACTCGCATCTCGGCTAAAATCCTCCTGCTTAGTGCATATGCAACCATGTTAGCTTTTCCTGGATGGTAGTCCATCACACAATCATAGTCTTTAATCAATTCCAACCATCTTCGTTGCCTCAGGTTCAACTCTTTCTGTGAAGGAAGATACTTAAGACTCTTGTGGTCTGTATAAATGTAGCACCTTTCTCCATACAGATAATGTCTCCAAATCTTCAGAGCAAAAACTATCGCTGCAAGCTCTAAATCATGCGTCAGATAGTTAAGTTTGTGAGGATTAAGTTGTCTGGAGGCATATGCAATCACTTTTCCCTCTTGCATAAGAACACATCCTAGCCCATTGTGACTTGCATCACTGTACACAACATAATCTTTTCCTGGGGGTAGGCTGAGTCAAAACTGGTGCTTCAGTCAACATTGCCTTCAATCGATCAAAGCTTGCTTGATACTTATCTGTCAATTCAAAACGGACCTCTTTTTGCAGCAGTCGTGTCAAAGGATTCGCTAAAGATGAAAATCCTTTCACAAATCTCCTATAGAATCCGGCTAATCCAAGAAAACTTCTCACTGATGTCACATTTCGAGGTGATTTCCAATTAAGAATAGCCTCATTCTTACTAGGATCAACTCGAATACCTTCAGCTGAAATTACATGACTTAGAAAATTAACTACTTCCAAACAAAACTCACACTTAGACAGCTTTGCATACAATTGTTTCTCCCTCAAAGTCTGCAATACTTTTCTGAGATGTTGGTCATGTTCTACTCGATCTCTTGAATAGACAAGAATGTCATCAATGAATACAACTACAAATTGATCAATATATGGCCCGAACACTCGGTTCATCAGGTCCATAAAAACTGTCGGCGCATTCGTCAGTCCAAATGGCATCACCAAGAACTCATAATGACCATAACGAGTCCTGAATGTCGTCTTAGATACATCTGACTCTTTGATCTTCAGTTGATGATACCTCGTTCGAAGATCTATCTTTGAAAATATACTTGCACCTTTCAGCTGATCAAATAAATCATCAATCCTAGGCAATGGGTATTTATTCTTAACAGTAACCCTATTAAGCTGCTTATAGTCAATGCAAAGACGTAAAGTACCATTTTTCTTCTTCACAAATAGTACTGGAGCACCCCATGGTGATACACTAGGTCGTATAAATCCTTTATCTAACATTTCTTATAACTGTATCTTCAGCTCTTTCAATTCTATGGGTGCCATCCTATATGGTGTAATAGATATATGAGCAATGCCAGGTACTAATTCAATAGCAAACTCTATCTCTCGGTCAGGTGGTAGTCCTGGTAATTCCTCAGGAAACACATCAGAAAACTCACTAACAGTTGGGATGTCAGACAACTTCGGACTTTCCTTTCGGATGTCTATCACATACGCTAAGTAAGTCTCACATCCCTTATTAATGAGTTTTCGAGCTTTCAACGCCGATATCATATTATCTGGATATCCTCTATACTTGCCCCTCTCTACTATCTCTTTTTGTTCTAAAACTTTAATTCTCATCTGCCTCTTTCCACAATCTATTATCACCCCATGGCAAGCTAGCCAATCCATTCCCAAGATCACATCGAACTCGCCGAATGGTAGCTCTATTAGGTCTGCTGGAAATTTCCTACCTTAAATTTTGACTGGGCAACCCCTAAACACTTTACTAACCCGCACACTGTGTCCTAACGGGTTAGTCACACAAATCTCATATTCTAAAGTCTCTGGTGTTAGACCCTCTCGATCCGATGGTGGTGTGCATATGTATGAGTGTGTTGACCCAGGGTCTATCAATGCATGTATGCAATAGCCAAAAAGAAGGAATTTACTCGCTATGACGTCAGGTGCATCATGCTCCTCTCGGTCTCACATGGCATAAGCTCTTGCTGGAGCAGCTCTACTGACTTCAGGTCTCTCTACTGTATCTGATCTGAATTGGCTTAGCCCTGTACGACCTCCTCTTCCTTGCCCTCGGCCTTGTCCTCTACCTTGTCCCATAGTCTGTATTGGCACTAATTCAACAGTCCTTGAACCTCTGCAAAACTGTAGCAATGGACAATCTCTTTTAAGATGGTTCCTGGAGCCGCATCTCATGCACGCTCCTGTCATCCACCAACACTCTTCTGGATATGAATGACCACAATGTTGACACTCCAGTAAAGTGGTACACCTACGGAATTCCTGTGTCGGTGCACTGGCTGCCGATGAAGTAGATCTTACGGGTCGTCCCCGTCTATACCCAGCCTGGAATCGGCGACCAAAAGATCTGGCTCTTTTGCCACTAGACTGTACACCACTTGGTTGTGGTGATGGTCTACTAATCCCACTAACTTGTACTGGCTGTTGTGTCGCCAGGACTCTTTCAACCGTTCTAGCAGATGCTAGTAAATTGGGGAAACTCATCAGTCGTAGGGCTGAAACTTGTAACTTGATCGAATCCCTCAATCTATCTTCAAATCGTCGACATTTATCAGTGTCTGTAGACACAATACCACCAGCATACTTGCAAAGGTGAGTGAATTCTCTCTCATATTCTGTTACAGACATATCCCTCTGTTTTAGCATAAAAAACTCTCTCTTCTTGTCGTCTATGTAAATAGGAGGAATATACTGCTCCTTAAACTTCTCTAGAAAGAATTCCCATGTCATAGGGTTAGGAGCCTCTGTACTCTGTGATTCAGATCGCCACCAATCATATGCATGCTCCTGTAGCAGGGATACTGCATATTCATATTTCTGTTCATCTATGCAGTGCAGTTGATTAAATACTCGCTCTGCTCGTTCCAACCAAAATTCTACCACTGAGGGTTCATCATCTTGTTTACCATAGAAATCAGATGCCCCTAATTTCCTTAGTCTTTCAAACTGTAATCCAGATGAATCAGATCATAATGCTCTCTGTAGCAGATCTATCATATTTCTCATGAGCTCAGTCTGACCCATATTAATAGCTGAATGTTCACAAAGTGAGCTGGCACTAGATCTCGATGCCGCAGCTCGACAACAACTTGGTTGCGATAGAGCTCTTGCCTCAGAAGGCTCATTACTCTCAGCTTCTTCTACTACTTTTCATCTTGATCCTAAGGCCATATCCTACCTAGAACATAAAGGCAATGGCCCTAATCAATAAAGCAAGAACTCCAAAAATGCAATTGTGGGTACATTTCAAGAAATAAATATTTTCAAAATTCACTTTTAAAAAAAACCCAAAACTGCCCAAACCGGGCTTTAGTACCAAAATCCAGAAACACCAACCAGGTGCTCTAGTACCAAAAACTGTAGCGGCTGCGCCGCACCTCACCTGAACTGCAAACACGTGCCCGGATGAGGGAGCGCTGCTACCGGTCTTCTTTACTTCATCAATTGTATTATATTTTTTTTATACTCATGTATATATATGGATATAAACAAAAATCAGAGTAAAATTTATTTACATAGGATAGTAATTTTAACATTAAAGTAATTCTTAGCAAACTTTAAAAGTAAGTTTTACAGACTCTAACATTTCTTTAATATAAAAGCCAAATACAAAAGTTTCAAAACTTGTAACCCACTTTCTCAAGGTTCAGCTGCTTTACTTGAATGGGATCACCGCTTGCTTTATCTAGCGTCTTTAGCTACCTTTCTATATCTGTATGGAAATTAGACTCCATGCTAAGCTCTAAGCTTAGTGGTGCATATAAATAAGGCAATATACTATATCATGCAACAAGCATTAACAATTATCATTTTGTGCATAAAAATGTTTGCATGCATGACTATCAACATATTCCTATTTCATACAAGTATAAATGTCATGATCATATAGATAATGTTATTTTCATTTATCTTTAATGGAAAATTATTCTGTAAATCTCTTTATCAGTACATATCAATCTCATATCATCATCATTTTCTTATTCTTTTCTTTACTTATTTTGCTGACATATCCTTATTATCTTGCCCACATCACTCTAAATTTTGGACTGACTGGATATGGGTTATGGATCAGGAGCGCTCACACAAGCTTATGCCACCCTGTCCACTATCTGGCTCATAAGAGCTTCTCAAATCAATGGCGCTCACACAAGCTTAGGCCATATTGATTGAGTATAATTTCATCATAGATGAATAACCGGATCAAGGGCGCTCACAAAAGCTTATGCCACCTTGTCCTCATTTATATGTGCTCATCGAAGCTTTCTCAATTCAGTAGCGCTCTGCGAACTTAAGCCACATTGACCGAGCATCCCAGACAAATGGCGCTCTCACAAGCTTAAGCCACATTGGTTCAGGTATAGTACGGTAAAGTTCGCCCCCTTAATGACATGTCATCTATCCTGTTTCTAGTCCGTAAGTAAAGTACTAGGCTTATTTATATTTTCACATCAATCATAATTCTCAAATTTCAACACATCAATATTCTCATATTTATCAACGTTTCAATATTCTTGTTTTGCAAACATATAGTCATACTCATACATCTTTTCATTCATTTACTAGATTCTTCAATAATCTCATGTTTATCATCCGCATCAGATTTCATATATCATTCATGACAATTCATATATTTCATATGTGACAATTCATTTTTCTATATCACAACATATCACATTCTCACATCAATAAATATATACATATATATACATATATATATATATATATATATATATATATATATATATATATATATCCATATCATTCTTATTTCATTGGATAGACAATGAATTTCATTTACTTACTTGAATTCCTCATTTGATAACCACATTCATAATTACAAATACAGAGCATTCACGACCATGATTACTAATTTCACGCCCGTGAATTAGTTCACACCCGTAATCCCAAGCCGTGAACGCTACTGGAATGAATTGCCCAAAAGCATTCACGGTCGTGATTACTCATTCACGCCCGTGAATAAGTTCACTTCCGTGATTCCAACCCGTGAATGCTTCTGGAATGAATAGTACCATTTCCACACAGAAGTCACAACCGTGAAACAATCCATCACAACCGTGAACCCTCAAGTTCATGCCCATGACTCAATAATCACGTTCATGACTTTCAGCAGGAAATCTGCATATTCACTTTTCATTCGTTCTAACATCATCCAAACAATACCAAATTCTATTTCATGCATTTCTAAGGTTCTTTACTCAACTTATTACTTTCTAATACATGTAAATGTCTTGATCATACAAGATTTTCTAACATGCATCATTAATTCAAAGTCACACAATTATCTCATTCATACATGTCTAAACCTATGGTTTCATGCCATAATCATCATCATTCTTGAAATGCATTTATCAAAATCATGTTCACCATCCATTATTTCAAACATAAATAGGCTATTGCCTTAAGTTATGCACAAACCTTAATCTTTCTCCTTCACTCTTCTAGGTAGCTTTCTCTTTTCCTTTGCTATTTAGAGCTTGTTCTTTGTCACTTGGAACTCCTACAACATCATAAATCATTATTATCATCTGATTTCCTCAAGACTCTAACTCTATTTTTCTCTCTCAAAACCCTAGTTTCTCTCTCTTTCCATATAAGTTTTGGATGAGCTCAAAATTCGAACTTCCTTTAAGAAAAGATGATGAAAAAGAAGAAATACTTCTTACCTTACACTTTTCTTCACTTAATCATAACTTTGGAGATTTTCTCTCTCTACCAAACTTGATTTCTCTTCCTCTTTCTTGTTCTTTCCAGCTTCTTTAGTAGTTATGGGCCATGAAAATCACCTTGTCTTGCTCTTTCCCTTCTCTTCTCTTCCTTTCTCTCTCTAGAAATCAAGGTGAGGTATGGAGGGAAAATGTAGCTGGCGTGAATGGTAGAGAAAAGAGAGAAGAAGGCATAAAATGAAGAGAAGAAGAAGAAGAAAAGAAAGCCTTAAATAGGGTACCCAAAAAGTCTTCATGTGGGACCCACCATTTGACCATTTCTTCCAATTTTATACTTAATCAATATTAATTCTCTTCCTTTAAATGTCATGGCCGGCCAAACCTATCAAAATGTTTCCAAAATTAATATGTTGATTAGCAATTAATCTCATTAATCCTCCAATTTTTGGTAATTTGCAATTTGACCCCAAAACTTATCAAATTTTGCAATTTAGTCCTTTACCGTAAATCAACTTCTTTAAACTTTATAATCACTTAATTAAGCATGTATCATTTAAGTTAGCTATTACTTATTCAATTTTTGTAAAAATCCAAATTTAGACTCCGATCGGTCAAACGCGTCAACTTCGTAACACGTGTGACTCGGGGCCTAAATTAGCGGATATTACAGCCTCTATCTCAAATTGAGTTCCTTCTATGAAGGCAAATGTTTCAGACTTTTATGGTTTGTATAGATATAACATTTCTCACCATACAGGTAGTGTCACCATATTTTCAATGAAAATACAATGGCTGCTAGTTTCAGATCATGTGTCAGATATAAATCTCCTGTTACCCGAAGTTGGTGCACTAGTAGTAGACCCTTTTGGCCTCGACTGTTGGCTTTTCCTAGTTAAAAAGGTTATTGCAGAACCCCATGACTGGAAAAACCTATGTGTTGTCTGCCCCCTTTTATTTGGTGTCTTGACTATACTAATTGTCAGGATCTGGGGTGGCTCTTTTATCCTGTTTCTCTTTGACCTTTTTTCCACACTGATGGCCAAGGATACTAGTGTAGCAAAATCCTCAAGATGAAGGGTGGTCACCATATTTCCAATATCATCATTAAGCCCATCCTCAAATCTATGACATCTATCTACCTCATCAGCAATGATTCTAGTTGCATATTTACTCAGTCTAGTGAATTCCGTCATGTATTCTGCCACTGACATGCTTCCTTACTTCAGGTCTTGAAATTCCCTCTTCTTTTCATTAACATAAACTCTAGGCACATATTTCTTGCTAAATTCTGTCTTGAAGAAATTCTATGAAGGTGGTTTCGATGTTTGGGGTTTCTATAAGATTGATTTCCACCAGTCATAGGCATTATTTTTTAGAAGGGACACTGCATACCTGACTTTCTATTCCTCTGGACACTAGAGTTCCTCAAACAACCTTTCTATCGATTCCATCCAAAACTCTGATGCTATTGGGTTATCCTTTCTTTTTCCCATAAATATGTGGCCCCATATTTTCTCAGCTTATCAATCCAGAGTTTTGGCTGAGGTGAAGGAGGGGGTGGAGCTGGCTGTGGAGGTACTATCCATTGCAACAAATTAGTTATCTACTCCATAAGAGGCTTCTGTCCTAAATTAGTCTGTCCCTCTGCTCTCAGTGGAGGTACTACACTGAGTCCAAAATCTCTTGCTGATGGAGGTTGTCCATGATCGGTTGAGTCTGAAAAACTGTTACTCAGTTCATCTTTTGATAAATCATGTTCCGATCCGGAATCCATATCTACCTATAAACCAGAAGAAGGGACCCAAATCAGATAATTATAGCATTTTATGCATATGCATGAGACACACTTTCTATTTTACACCCACCGTTTAAGAATCAATTAACCTGGGCACTTTGATACCACTAAATGTAGCGCTCCCTTACCCTACTAGTCATTAATAGTGTATGGAAGTGCTACTAAGCTCATTTGTTTTTGTAAAAACCAATACGCAAATTATTGTATATTTTTTTTCAATTTTCGAGTTTATTATTAGTGGAATATTTATTACGATATTTCTTTTTTTTTCTTCATATCATTTAAATATGAAACTAGTGATGTAAATATTTTGATTTAAAAGAATCCATTCATTCAACCATAATATTTAGAAATATATTTACAATAATACCAAATATATTAATTATAAAATTCACTCCTTATAAATCCTACATGCCACAATTTATACCAAAATAAATTCTTAAAATTTAATTTTTATAATACAATTTCCAAAACATGCAAAAAAAAAATTTAGGGTTCCACTTATCTTCGGTCACCCTAACGCAACAACTACATCTATTTATTTGCGCATGTAAGCTACTAGCTTAGTGATACGTTTGACAACTATCCAATAATTATATAAATATTTCTAAAGTAACATTTTAGAAACTGCAATTAATTTACTAATCATGCCAAAACATTTAAATAGTATCAAAACTATTTACCTTATGCAAAAATATACAATTCATCAATTATAACATTTCATTCATTAAGCATGCTTGAAAATTGTTTAACAATACAAGACATACAATTTAAAATATCAATTTAATAATTTATATTTTTTTCTATTATTTATTTGATAGTCCACAATATCTTAGACTAGAACTAAACATTGGATATAGGATTTCTGCTCTCTGACAGTATACTCGGTGCATACATAATTATATTATAACTTGGCATTTAACACCTACATTTTCAATAACAACTCAGCACCTTTTTGGTGCCTACATAATTTCATACTCAATACTATTTCTTAGTGTCTACGTAAATTAATCTAAGCACTATTTTCTAGTGCCTACATTTCTACCATTTTATTGGCATGCCAACTTATCCTAATTTTTAGTTCTTGACTAAATGTTATAGGGCTTAATTATATTTGTTACATTTATTATTATTTACATAAATTATGTAGGTAACACTAATATAAATGCAGTAATTCCCATTAAATATTTTACAACCTTATACTTGCTCATTTAATCATTATAACTATAGGAAAATTCAAATAATATATTTTTCTATCACAAACTTCCACAATCAATACATATATGCAAGCTGCCCTATTCTGGACAACATTTTTGCCTTATATGACCCTGTATTTTTTTTATCTCTTTTTAGATGGAATTTGCACAAGTGATCAAATAAAATAATGTAGGTACATTTCTTATAGGTACATGTCTTATCTTTAATTTTCATCTATAATCAAATTAAATCAAATTTGTTAGTAAAAGTTATGAATTTTACTCTAAGATACGTTCATTCCAATCTGCCTAGTATTTTGCTGGACAGATTTGAGTCCATTTTTTGCTTAATTTCAAAAATATTCAGGTATAATAGTCTGAATGAAAGTTGAAGCCCTATGTTTGAAATTTCTAATCCAACAAGAATTACTCAAAAATCATTTCTAAAACATAAGTTATGAGCAGAAAAGTAGACACTGTTCGTAAGATAAATTTTCCAGCACTTCAATTAATTCCAATAATTTTCATCCTCATGCATCAACCTCAAATTCAAATTTTTATTTCCACATTCATGGCATCATTTAATCAAAATATCATGAATTACATACACAATTACACATAATATCACAAAATCAAAAATCACATTTTCCATATTGAATTTTTTCCAAATGTACATAACTCACAAAATCTACTTTTCTTCACTTTTCTCTTACTTCCTCTTTGCTTTTGGTTCAAAGATTTTTCACCTCCCTAGCCTAATAACAATTTTCACACTAATCAAGCACAAATCACACTAATCCACCATTAACAAAATAATAGCCCTAAATTACCAACTTTAATGATAACTAACCCTAAAATCAAAGAAAAGAGAAGAAGAAAAATGAAAAGATGGAAAATGTAACCTCACCTTTGTAGATTTTCAAAATGACCAAAGCCTTGGTTCTCTTTTTCTCTTCTTTTCTTCTTTCCTCTTCCTTTGTTTAGCTCACTTTGCTTCAGGGATGAGAGATCATGTTCCTTTGAGCCCTTTGATCCAGTTTAATTCAGGTTTGTATAGATTGAGGGATTGGTAGGCTAAAATCAATAAAAAATTGATTTTTTTTTTAGTTTATGGCATATATAGGTTAATTGCAGTATTAAAATGATAATATAGTCTTTGATTTCATATTAAGGATTGAGGTTGAAGGTGGAGACATCCACTAGAGGTAGTAGATGCAGGAGTGTTGAGTGTTAGGGCTCCATTTATCGATGTTTGTACATATATGCATTTTGATTCGATTATAATATGCCTGTAATGTGAATTATGAATTATGACGTGTTTAGTGACAAGAAATATTGATATGGTATTTGGTGGAATTAAGGTAAATGGCTTGTAGTATTCTGTGATGCATAATAAGGTTGATATGTTGATAATTGAGTAAGAATTGATGTTGGGATATTGAAAAAATAAGCCATGGAGCCTAGTTTGAGTTATTGAATATGATATTATGCATGTTTGTAGTTGATTTTATATTTTTGAATATGCGAAGTGTTGATAGGAGTGACTAACATTGGTTAGTTTTAGTATTTTGCATGATTATGTGTGGAATTTGATGAAAATAGAGTTGGAATATTGTTTCTATTTGATTTATGACGCTCATGAAGCCAAGCTTCACGCCTATGAAGGTATTTCACACTCGTGAAGCTAAGCTTCACTCCCGTGAAAGTATGAATTTTTATGCCCATGAATGATCATGAGACGATGATGACTGAGTCATAAGTAGACAGACTGTGATAGAAGGCTTAACACCCGAGAATTTTTTGTATCCAGAAATGTGTAAATTGATTACTTGGGAATCTTTGGCTGGAGTGGAAATGTCATAAAGATTGTCTTCAATGACATATCTAATAGAGTAATGAGCCTCAAGGACAAGAACTAACATTATTTGGACTAGACATGATATAGCCAGTCTAGTGGGAGTTGACACATGTCCATACTCTGAACAAAGTGGGGTATAGAATGGTGAAAGGAATAATTACACGAAAATTGTCTATGGAAAGGTTTGTAGTCAAAC
The DNA here is from genome assembly GCA_023653625.1 of Triadica sebifera. Classification (NCBI taxonomy): domain Eukaryota; kingdom Viridiplantae; phylum Streptophyta; class Magnoliopsida; order Malpighiales; family Euphorbiaceae; genus Triadica; species Triadica sebifera. Next base: position 34,860,644 of record CM042894.1, on the reverse strand, counting down.
CACTAACTTTTTGGTCAATTGGGGGTCATGACATGTTGCTAGATACCGCTCATGACTTGCTTAAACTAATTGTTAATGTAAGTGGCCAACATAATCGAGAACCTAATGGGTCACACATATTGAATATATGGAGAATGAGTAAAATGGTCTTGGATAGGATCCAAAATTTGAGAGAATTATTTCACAATGGGTCATGGTGAGATCGCATGGGAAAAATCATTGGGGAGAGTCACGGGCCCATGAGGGCTAGGCTGGCTGCTGGCTTGCGTAGTGGGCCAGCTGGGCTACCCAGCAGCAGGCCCAGCGTGCTGCTGCCTCCCTCCCATTGGCCAATGACAGAATTTGGCCTTTATTAGGCCAATTATGGCCAATTACTATTCATTCATTTTCCTTTTCTCTATTTTTTACTTTTCATCTTTTCTTTGAATTTGATTCATTTAGGAAAGATATCAAATTGTAGAAAATAGACATGAAAAAATATTTTTAAAACAACAAAATTATCTCAAAAATACTTTCAAATCTAGCACTTTGAATTTGTTCAAAACATTTCTTTTGATAGCTTCTTCTTCATTCTTCGAGTGGATTATCGTTAGAGACATTTTAGTGTGGATTGTTGTGGTTTGATATAACCCAACAATGTGAAGATTTGAATAACAAATAATAAAATTACAAGTTACAATTTCTAACCTCTATGTTTATATATATTAATTTTATTGACACAAGTATGGTCTTTCGTTTTGGGTTTTGAAAAATTTATTTTTCTACTGCATTTATGAATCTGATTCATTCTTCAAAACCCAACAACGTCCTTGAAAACCTTCTTTAAGAGATGTCTACTGTAAACACCCCTTACCCCACTGAAGTTTAGCAAGGTAAGCGAGTATTACCCGTCTAACTGTTTCGTAAATTCAATGAAATGAAGTATAAATATTATTTTTTTCTTTTTTTTTACAAAAATATTGCAGACACTAAAATAAAAATTCTTGCAAGTATAAATATTCAAAATTTCATTTATTTATAAAATACAGTAATTTACATCCAAACTGTGTTCTATTACATTGCAATCCACATATTTAATACACATTATATGAAATAAAAACGATAATTTAATTTACACAAATTTTAACAAAATATACCAAAAAGGAAAACCCAAAGTTTTTTGCTGCTTCCCTCCGGGTTCCCTTCTTCTTCTGACAATTCTAAGATCTACGTCTACCCTTCTAACCTGCGCGAGAGGAAACCACCCACGTTAAGCTACTTGCTTAGTGGTGCTTCAATGATAAAAATTTTACATACATATATATTTTTCACACATTAATTAACCATTTAATAAATAAGGCATAAAATAAAAATTTATATAAAATCAAATAAATTGCATTCAACATGTAATAGTAACAAATTTAATTCATGTAACATTTATCAAAATCACATACTTCAATATTAGTATTATTATTATTATTTTGTGCTCATAACACCTATAACCGAACTATATAATAGGAATAACGGGGTTGTCATTCCCGGCTTTCATAATATAGCGTCGAGCGCTTTTATAATAATGTCATTACTGACTTTTGTTATATTGCCATTACCGGCTTAATAATTTTGCGCCGAGCGCATTTATCAATTTGTCATTACCGGCTTTCATATTTGGCACCGAGTGCCTAAAATCCCCTGATTGGCATGCTAAACTATTCCCTATTCTAGTTCTAGACTAGGTGCTTTTGGGCTTAACATATTTTATATTAATTCACAATATTTTCAACCATCATAAGTATGCTTGTTTATTTTTGTTCTATATTCCCATTATTATTACAATAAAATTTCATACATAAATAATTCGTTAAACATTTATAATTATCATCAAAGTAAATATTTGCATTAATTATTACATATAATTAACATACCACATGCATAAGTCCAACATTTCACGTTTTATACCTATGCCAGATTTCAGACCTATTTTTGGGGTTCAGTTTTAGCCCATTTATAATTAAAATTTAGACTTCTGTCCTTATAACAATTTTTAGCTTATTTTCTTAGCTTTCAGATTCATCAAAAATCACTTAAATCACAATTTGCTATCAAACGTTATGATCAATTTACCACTGCATCGTCACAAAATTTTCTGCCCAGAATTTTCTAGACAGATTCTAGGTTTAAACTTCATGCATTTTTCTGGGACAATCTAGAAATAATTAGATGTTATAGTCTAAATAAAAATTAAAGCCCAGTGTCTTATCTTTCATTTCCAATAAAGAACATACAAAAAAGAGTTATATAACTCAAGTTATCATCAAAATAGACAGAGCTGTTCCTGGAACTCTGTACCTGAGCCATCAAATGACACCCATCCATATTTCAACCACATTCATCATTTGCATTCATTTTAATACTAAAATTTCCAGAATTACAAATACATTCATATGTCTCAATTATTTCGCACCATTTGGTCCCATTTCCATATAAAATATCAAAAGTCACAACAAATCACATGACATCTCAAAAACACAAACATAACAAAAATTAATATACAATTCCAAACATTTTAACAACATGTAAATTTTTTATCAATGAAGCACATACCTAATCAGCCTTGGATCTTTCCTTAATCCTTCTTTTTCTTCCCTTATTGGCTAGCTTTCTCCTTGCCTTTGTCACCCTCTTGAGGGCCTCTCATTTGTTCACTTCTTTTTCCTACACAACCATACCACATCTCAATTCCAATATCCAATTTCAATGCTTTTCATGTCTACATAATATTCTAATGCTCCTAATATGTTTTACACCTTAATTGAGCAAAAATGTACTAAGGTTAAACATCATTCTTCATATGTCATGGCTGCCCAAAAAACATATCCTAGGTCCTAATTCATTTTCTTCAATTCAACACTCAATTCACAATTACTCAATCACCAATTGTGGTGTTTCCATATAAATTTCAATTTCCCCTAAATTTCTTTAAATATGGCAGCCCCTCATTCATCCATTAACATCATATTTTATTTAGTTTTTAAGTCATAAAACAATTCATTAACATCAAATATCATCAATTCAAAGTCTAATTACAGCTTTCATCAACTAATCACAAACTTAAATTTCTATGTCCAATCTTGCAACATAACCTATATCTATCAACCCTAATCCTATCTATCATCACTATGGATCTCAAATGGAAAGAAAAAGGTTGAATTTAAGAAGAATAAACTAACCTTAAGTGTTCTCCAAGGTGGGCCAAAATTCCCGTCAACCAATCTCCCTTTTCTTGTCTTCCTTCTTCCTTCTTTCTTGCTCCTTTGCTCCTTTTATGGCAAGAACACCTTAATTCCGGATTTTACTCTCTCAAAAATACTTTCTTTCCTCACTTTTTCAATCTTTATTTGAAGGAAAATGGTGGCTTATGGAAGGCTAGAGTGGACAGCAAAGAGAGGAGAAAAGAAGATGAAGAAGAGTTAGATATTTTGGTGGAAGAATGGAGAATTCCTCCCATTTTTTACTTTTATACTTTGATTAAGGTGTGGGTCCCACTAATTAAAATTAATCTTAATTCTTATTGGTTCATTAAGTTAATTAATCTTGATTAATATTTAAACTTTGAAAAATTCCATTTTTACCACATCTTCCTCCATATTCACACTTTTTCTCCAAACAATCTCCATAATACCGATTTTGTCCATAAAAAATTTTATTTTCTTCTAATTCTACCCCCAAATCTTTTTAATTCCCAAATAATAATAACCTTAATTATTTTCTCTTATTATTAGTCATTTTTTTATTGGCTTAAATTTAGACTCCAATTGAACCAGTGGACCCCACTACGGTCACGCGCAATCGGGGCCTAAATCACCGAATGTTACAATTCTCTCCCCCTTAAGAAAATTTCGTCTTCGAAATTTACCTGATTAGGTGGAGCTGAACAACTGAGGATGTTGAGTTCTCATCATTTCTTCACTCTCCCAGGTGGCTTTTTCTATTGCATGATTGCGCCATAGGACCTTTACCAATGTTACCTTCTTGTTCCGTAGTTCTTTGACTTCTCGAGCTATGATTTTCACCAGATCTTCAACATATGTCAAGTCTAGTTGTACCTTTATTGATTCCACAGGTATTACATGTGCCGGATTCGATCTGTATCTCCTTAACATGGAAACATGAAACACATTGTGGATCTTATCTAATTCTGGTGGTAAGTCCAATCTGTAAGCCACTGGACCCACACGTTCAAGTATTTCGTATGGTCCAATAAATCTAGGACTCAGTTTCCCCTTTTTACCAAAACGAAGTACTTTTTTCCAATGTGAGACTTTCAAAAATATATTGTCTCCGACAACATACTCAATGTCCTTCCTCTTCAAATCGTCATAGGATTTTTGTCTATCAGTTGCAGCTTTTAACCGATCTTGAATTAATTTCACCTTCTCCTCTGTCTGCTGCACTAATTCTGGCCCCATTAATTTCTTTTCACTAAGTTCTGTCCAACATAGCGGTGTTCTACATCTCCTTCCATACAAAGCTTCATATGGTGCCATACCGAGACTAGTTTGATAGCTGTTGTTGTATGCAAATTCCATCAATGGTAAATGTTTATCCCCGCTACCCTCAAAATCAATTACACAGATTCTCAGCATATTTTCCAACAATTGAATAACTCGTTCAGACTGCCCATCTGTTTGTGGGTGAAATGCTGTACTTAAAGCAAGTCGAGTCCCTAATGCTTGTTTTAGACTTTTCCAAAATTTTGATGTGAACCGTTGATCTCGATCAAAAATAATAGATACTGGCACCCCATGCAATCGAATTATCTCATTAACATATAATTCTGCTAATCGACTCAACGAGTAATCCATCCGAACTGGCAAAAAGTTAGACGATTTGGTGAGCCTGTCAACAATTACCCATGCTGCATCATGTTTCTTTTGTATCAAAGGCAACCCAGATACAAAATCCATTGTAATCCTTTCCCACTTCCATTCTGGGATAGCAATAGGTTGCAACAATCCAGAAGGTACCTAGTGCTCTGCTTTCACCTGTTGGCATGTCAAGCATCTTGTAGTGTATTCCACGATATCTTACTTCATTCCTGGCCACCAATAATGAGTCTTCAGGTCTTGATACATTTTATTGCTCCCTGGATGCATAGAATAAGTTGTATTATGTGCCTCTTTTAGAGTTAGTTGCTTTAATCCGTTATCATTTGGCATGCACATTCTTCCTCTATAACTTATGCTTCCATCATCTTCAACCTTAAATTCAGGTCTCTCCCCCTTTTTAACTGCCTCTGCAATTATGATCAATTTCTGATCTTGTCTCTGAGCTTCTCTCACTTATTGCCTTAAGGTAGGTTGGATCCGTAACTCTGCCAAAATAAATTATGAATCTAATATTAATTCATTATTAATTTCTATATATTATATTATAATTGAGAAAATTTTAAACTATACCTGCTAGTGTTTTTCTACTTAAGGCATCAGTACTACATTAGCTTTGCCTGACTGATAGTCAATAATGCAATTATAATCCTTGATTAACTCCAACCAACGTCTTTGCCTTAAGTTCAACTCCTTTTGTGTGGGCAGATATTTGAGGCTCTTATGATCTGTATATATGTAGCACCGCTCGCCATACAAATAATGTCGCCATATTTTCAAAGCAAACACTATTACTGCCAACTCCAAATCATGAGTAGGGTAATTTAGCTCATGAGGATTCAATTGCCTAGATGCATAAGCAACTACTTTACCCTCTTGCATTAATACACAACCTAGCCCATTATGAAAGGCATCACTGTATATCACAAAATCTTTCCCTGAAGTAGGTTGGGTCAAAATAGGTGCTTCGGTTAACATGACTTTTAGCTTCTCAAAGCTTGTCTGACAACGATCTGTCCACTCGAACTTAGTTTCTTTTCTGAGCAACTTGGTAAGTGGTGCAACTATGCTTGAAAATCCTTTCACAAACCTTTTGTAGTAGCCAGCTAATCCAAGAAAACTCCTGACTTCTGTTACATTGCAGGGCAGCTTCCAATTTAGAATGGCTTCTATTTTGTTAGGATCAACACGGATTCCTTCAACTGAAATAACATGCCCTAAGAATCCCACTTCTTCCAACCAAAACTTACATTTTGATAGCTTTTCATACAATTGATTTTCCCTCAAAGTCTGCAGTACTATTCTGAGATGCCTGTCATGTTCTTCTTTGTTCCTCGAATACACCAGGATATCATCTATAAAAACTACCACAAACTGATCAAGGTAAGGCCTAAAAATCCTGTTCATCATATCCATGAAGGCAGCTGGTGCATTCGTTAAGCCAAAAGGCATAACCAGGAACTCATAGTAGCCATATCGAGTTCTGAAGACTGTTTTGGACACATCTGATTCTTTGATTTTCAGTTGGTGATACCCGGATCTGAGATCAATCTTAGAGAATACTCCTGCTCCCTTCAATTGATCAAACAAATCATCAATTCTAGGTAGTGGGTATTTATTTTGAATCGTCACCTTGTTCAATTGTCGGTAATCAATACATAATCGTAGGGTGCCATCCTTCTTTTTCACAAACAACACCGGAGTGCCCCATGGTGACACACTGGGCCTTATGAACCCTTTGTCGAGCAATTCCTGCAATTGAACCTTTAACTCTCTCAATTCCGCAGGTGCCATTTTATAAGGAGTAATTGATATCGGGGTTGTACTAGGAATCACATCAATAGCAAACTCTATCTCCCTATCTAGCAGTAACCCTGACAAATCTTTAGGAAACACATATGGAAACTCACACTGTGGGGATGTCCTTGAGTTCCGGGCTCCCCTTCCTAGTATCTATCACATGAGCCAAATATGCCTCACATCCTTTCCTAATATATTTCTTAGCTTTTAATGCAGAAATAACACTGGTCAAACATGTTTGACCTTCACGTTGAATGATGGTGTCATCCTGCCCGGGAATTTTAAGTATGACTTTTCTAGATCAGCAGTCAACTATAGCTCCATGATTTGTCAACCAATCCATACCCAGAATAGCATCGAATTCATGAAAAGGTAGTTCTATTAAGTCTGCTGGAAATTCTCTACCCTGAATTATTATTGAACTGTTTATATAAATTTGATTCACTTTCACACTATGTCCCAGTGGATTGGTCACAAATATTTCATATTCTAAAGTCCCTGGTATCATGTTCCCTTGTCTAAGTGCAGCTGTGCTTATGTATGAATGCGTGGAGCCAGGATCTATCAATGCATGTAAATCAAAGTCAAATAAGGAAAGTTTACCAACTATGACGTTGGTGCATCCTAGTCCTCACGAGCTCTCATCACATATGCTCAAGCTGGAGCTCTACTACCTCCGGGTCTGTCAACTGTCTCAGATACCCCCTGACTCTGTCCGATATGACCACCTTTAAACTGGCCTCGACCTCTACCACGGCTCTGTATAGGTGCCATAGTCTGTGTTGGTGCCATACTGCTTGTACCAAGTTTGGGACAATCCCTCTTCATATGATCAGTAGCTCCACATCTCAAACATGCCCCTGTTAACCCCCAACACTCTCCTGCATGAGATCTACCACAATGCTGACACATAGCAGGAGCTGGTCTCTTGGAAAATGATTCTGGTGAACTAGTAGATGATGTTGCGGGCCTAAAATGTTGACCCCGCCTACCAGAAAATGTTTGTCCAGTAGCCCGTGACTAAAATGATCTGGGTACTATCCGCCCTTTCCTACCCGATGTCTGGGTCACACTAGCTGTTGACTTCTTATAATGCTCTTCTGTCTTCAGCTTTTTCCTTCTTTCAACACTTATGGCAGAGGACACTAGCAGAGCAAAATCTGTATGCTGGTGGGAAGTCACTAAATATCCAATCTCCTCATCAAGACCATCTTCAAATCTACGACATTTATTGGCTTCATCTCCAATAATCCCAGTAGCATACTTGCTCAGCCTGGTGAACTCCATCTCATACTCAGCTACTATCATACCCCTCTGCCTCAAATTCAGGAATTCTCGCTTTTTCTCATCAACATAAATTCTTGGCACATATTTCTTTTTAAACTCTGTCACAAAGAAATCCCATGTCTGAGGGGTCGGAGTCTGGAGTTTTTCTAATAATAATTTCCACCAGTCATAGGCATGCTCCTGAAGGAGAGATACTGCATATCTAACCTTGTACTCCTCCGGACATTGTAGCTCCTCAAAAACCCTTTCTGTCTTTTCCAAACAAAATTCTGCTGTTGCTGGGTCATCCTCTTTCTTACCCATAAAATCTGTAGTCCCATATTTTCTTAATTTATCAATATGGGGTTTCGGTTGAGGTGGGGGAGGTGGTGGAGCTGGTGGCGGCACAACTTGTGCTATCTGCTGCAACAAAGTAGCCATTTGTTGCATAAGGGGTACCTGATCCGGGTTAACCTGTTCTTTAGCATGTTGTGGAGCTATAATGCTAGGCTCCGAGGCTCTAATTGATGCTGACTGTCTATGAGCAGCCAAGTCAGCTATACTATCACCCTCTTGTTCTTCGTAACTTTATCTTGATTCTGAATCCATTAAAACCTATATTGTCAGAAGAAGGGTCCCTTATTAGAATATAACAGCTTAAAACAATGCAAATGCGGAAAACATGCACTTATCTTCCCATTCCCACTAAGTTAGAATTGTCTAAACCTATAGCTCTGATACCAAAAACTGTAACACCCCCTTACCCCACTATAGTTTAGCAAGGTAAGCGAGCATTACCCATCTAACTGTTTCGTAAATTCAATGAAATGAAGTATAAATATTACTTTTTTCTTTTTTTTACGAAAATATTGCAGACACTAAAATAAAAATTCTTGCAAGTATAAATATTCAAAATTTCATTTATTTATAAAATACAGTAATTTACATCCAAACTATGTTCTATTACATTGCAATCCACATATCTAATACACATTATATGAAATAAAAACGATAATTTAATTTACACAATTTTTAACAAAATATATCAAAAAGGAAAACCCAAAGCTTTTTGCTGCTTCCCGGCTTTCATAATATAGCGTCGAACGCTTTTATAATAATGTCATTACCGACTTTTGTTATATTGCCATTACCGGCTTAATAATTTTGCGCCGAGCGCATTTATCAATTTGCCATTACCGACTTTCATATTTGGCACCGAGTGCCTAAAATCCCCTGATTGGCATGCCAAACTATTCCCTATTCTAGTTCTAGACTAGGTGCTTTTGGGCTTAACATATTTTATATTAATTCACAATATTTTCAACCATCATAAGTATGCTTGTTTATTTTTGTTCTATATTTCCATTATTATTACAATAAAATATCATACATAAATAATTTGTTAAACATTTATAATTATCATCAAAGTAAATATTTGCATTAATTATTACATATAATTAACATACCACATGCATAAGTCCAACATTTCACGTTTTATACCTATGGCAGATTTCAGACCTATTTTTGGGCTTCATTTGTAGCCCATTTAAAATTAAAATTTAGAGTTATGGCCTTCTAAAACTTTTTAGCTTATTGTCTTAGCTTTCATATGCATCAAAAATCACTTAAATCAAAATTTTCTATAAAAAGTTATGATCAATTCACCACTGCATCATCACAAAATTTTATGCCTAGAATTTTCTGGACAGATTCTAGGTTTAAATTTCATGCATTTTTATGGGAAAAACTAGACATAATTAGATGTTATAGTCTAAATACAAATTAAAGCCCTATGTCCTAGCTTTCATTTCCAAAAAGAACATACAAAAAGGAGTTCCATAACTAAAGTTATCATCAAAATAGACAGAGTTGTTCCTAGAACTCTGTACCCGAGCCATCAAATGACACCCATCCATATTTCAACCACATTCATTATTTGCATTCATTTTAATACTAAAATTTCCAGAATTACAAATACATTCATATGTCTCAATTATTTCACACCATTTGGTCTCATTTCCATATAAAATATCAAAAGTCACAACAAATCACATGACATCTCAAAAACACAAACATAACAAACATTAATATACAATTCCATACATTTTAACATGTAAAATTTTTATCAATGAAGCACATACCTAATCAGCCTTGGCTCTTTCCTTAATCCTTCTTTTTCTTCCCTTATTGGCTAGCTTTCGGCTTGCCTTTGTCACCCTCTTGAGGGCCTCTCATTTGTTCACTTCTTTTTCCTACACAACCATACCACATCTCAATTCCAATATCCAATTTCAATGCGTTTCATGTCTACATAATATTCTAATGCTCCTAATATGTTTTACACCTTAATTGAGCAAAAATGTACTAAGGTTAAACTTCCTTCTTCATATGTCTTGGCTACCCAAAAACCATATCCTAGGTCCCAATTCATTTTCTTCAATTCAACACTCAATTCACAATTACTCAATCACCAATTGTGGTGTTTCCATATAAATTTCAATTTCCCCTAAATTTCTTTAACTATGGCAGCCCCTCATTCATCCATTAACATCATATTTTCTTTAGTTTTTAAGTGATAAAACAATTCATTAACATCAAATATCATCAATTCAAAGTCTAATTACAGCTTTCATCAACTAATCACAAACTTAAATTTCTCTGTCCAATCTTGCAACATAACCAATATCTATCAACCCTAATCACATCTATCATCACTATGGATCTCAAATGGAAAGAAAAAGGTTTAATTTAAGAAGAATAAACTAACCTTAAGTGTTCTCCAAGGTGGGCCGAAATTCCCCTTAACCAATCTCCCTTTTCTTGTCTTCCTTCTTCCTTCTTTCTTGCTCCTTTGCTCCTTTTATGGCAAGAACACCTTAATTCCGGATTTTACTCTCTCATATAGTTTTTATGTCAATCATATAGTTTTTATGCATATCATACACTTATTCTAACTAGACTCTAATTAGTGACCATTACAGTCCAAGCCATAAAAGGAGCAAAGGAGTAAGAAAGAAGGATGAAGGAAGACAAGAAAAGAGAGATTGGTTAGGGGGAATTTCGGCCCACTTTGAGAACACTTAAGGTGACTTTATTCATTTAGAATTCAACATTTTTCCTTCTATTTGAGACCTATAATAATGATAGATGTGATTAGGTTTGGTAGATTGAGCTTATGTTGCAAGATTGGAAGTAGAAATTTAAGTTTGTGATTAGTTGATGAAAATTGTAGATAAACTTTGAATTAATGATATTTGATGATTGTTAATTATTTTATGGATTAAAAACTAAATAAAATATGATGTTAAGGGATGAAGGAGGGGCTGCCATAGTTAAAGAAATTTGGGAGAAATTGAAATTAACATAGAAACACCACAATTGGTGACAGATTACGAGTGAATTGAGTGTTGAATTGAAGAAAATGAATTGGGAACTAAGATATGGTTTTTGGAAATGGATGTTAGAATTGAAATATGGTATGGTTGTGTAGGAAAAATCAATGAACAAGTGAGAGGCCCTCAAGAGGGTGACAAAGGCAAGGAGAAATCTAGCAAATAAGGGAAGGAAAATAAGGTTTAAGGGAAGAGCCAAGGCTGATTAGGTATGTGCTTCATTGATAAAAATCTTATATGTTGCGAATACGTATGGAATTATGTATTAAGGTTTGATATGTTGTGTTTGTGATATGTTATGTGGTTTGTTGTGGCTTTTGATATTTTATACAAAAATGGGACCAAATGGTGTGAAATAATTGAGACATATGAATGTAGTTGTATTTCTGGAAATTTTAGTATCAAAATGAATGCAAAATGTTGAATGTAGTTGAAATATGGGTTGATGCCAATTGATGGCTCGGGTACAGAATTTCAGGAACAACTCTAACTATTTTGATGATAACTTGAGTTATGGAATTCTGTTTTGTCTTTTCTTTATTAGAAATGAAAGCTAAGAAACAAGGATTTAATTTTTATTTATACCATAAATCTAATTATGTCTATAGTTTCTCAAAAAAATGCATGAAGTTCAAACCTAGAATCTGTCCAGAAAATTCTGGGCAGAAATTTCTGTGATGATGCAGTATTCAATTGATCATAAATTTTGATAAAAATTTGTGATTTGAGTTATTTTTATTACATCTGAAAGCTAAGACAATAAGATAAAAATGGTTAGAAGACCCGAACTCCCAATTCGAATTATAAATGGGCTAAAAATGAAGCCCAAAAATAGGTCCAAAATCTGTCATAGGTAAAAAAATGAAATCTTGGGCTTTTGCATGTGTTGTAATTATTATATGTAATAATTAATGTGAATATTTACTTTATTGATAATTATAAATTTTTAACAAATTATTTATGTGTGAGATTTTAGTGCAATAATATTGAGAATAAAGAACAAAAATAAATAAGCATAAATATGATAATTGAATAATATTGGAATTTTTCAAAATATTGGGAATTAAAATAAAAATAGTTAAGCCCAAAGACAGCTAGGCTAGAACTAGAATATAGAATAGTTTGGCATGCCAATGAGGGGATTTAGGCACTCGGTACCAAATATGAAAGCCGGTAATAACAATTTATAAATGCGCTCGGCGCAAAATTATTAAGCCGGTAATGGCAAAATTATTAAGCTGGTAATAACATTTTTATAAAAGCGCTCGGCGCAACAATTTGAAAGCCAAAAATTGCAACCCTGTTATTCCTATTAGTTAGTTCGGTTATAGGTGTTATGGGCACAAGAAAATAATAATAATAATAATAATAATAATAATAATAATAATAATAATAATAATAATAATAATAATAATAATAATAATAATAATAATAATAATAATAATAATAATAATAATATCGAAGTATGTGATTTTTATAAATGTTATATGAATTAAAGTTGTTAAATATTGAGTATTTGCTAAAATTTATTGATTTTATAGAATTCTTTATTTTATGTCTTATTTATTAAATGGTTAATTAACATGTGAGAAAATATATATGTATGTAAAATTTTTATTATTGAAGCACCACTAAGCTAGTAGCTTAACGCAGGTGGTTTCCTCCCGTGCAGGTTAGAAGGGTAGTCGTAGAAATTAGAATTGTTAGAAGAAGAAGGATACCCGGAGGAAAGCAACTAGAAGCTTTGGTTTTCTTTTTGGTATATTTTTTCATAAACCTTATAAATTAAAGTATCGTTCTTATTTCATATAATGTGTATTAAAGATGTGAATTACAATGTAAAAGAATATAGTTTGGATGTAAATTAATGTACTTTATAAATAAATAAAAGTTTGAGTATTTGTGCTTGTAATAATTTTTATTATAGTGTCTGTAATATTTTCGTAAAAAAATAAGAAATTTCTTAATTTCATTAATTTTATAAAACAGTAAGATGGGTAATGCTCACTTACCTTGCTGAACTACAGTGGGGTAAGGGGGTGTTACAATTTTTGGTATTAGAGTTATATGTTTTAACAATTCTTATTTAGTGGGTATAGGAAGATAAGTGAATGTTTTCGGTATTTTGCATTTTTTAAGCTGCTATATTCTAATAAGGGACCCTTCTTTTGACAATATAGGTTTTAATGGATACGAAATTAAAGGGAAGTCACAAAGAGCAGGAGGGTGATAATATAGCTAATTCAGCTACTCATAGACAGTCAGCATCAATTAGAGCTTCGGAGCCCAGTGTGATAGCTCCGCAATATGCTGAAGAACAGGTTGACCCGAGTCAGGTACCCCTTATGCAACTGATGGCTACCTTGTTACAGCAGATAGCACAAGTTGCGCCACCACCAGCTCCACCACCTCCCCCATCGCAACTAAAACCCCAGATTGATAAATTAAGAAAATATGGGGCTATGGATTTTATGGGCAAGAAAGAGGATGACCCAGCCATAGCAGAATTTTGGTTGGAAAGGACAGAGCGGGTTTTTGAGGAGTTGCAATGTCCAGAGGAGTACAAGGTTAGATATGCAGTATTCCTCCTTCAGGAGCATGCCTATGACTGGTGGAAGTTAGTATTAGCGAAACCTCAGACTCTGAACCCTCAGACTTGGGTTTTCTTTATGGCAGAGTTTAAAAAGAAAGATGTGCTAGTTCGGAAATATCAAAAGAAAAAAAATTTGCCTATTCTGTCCAAAAAAATAGGAGAATGGGCATTTGCTTGAAATGGTTCCAAAATAGTTATTTTGCGTCTTTGTGCTCGCGTGGATGAGAAAAAGCGAGAATTTCTGAATTTAAAGCAGAGCAGTATGATAGTAGTTGAGTATGAGATGGAGTTCTGCAGGCTGAGCAAGTATGCTACTGGGATTATTGGAGATGAAGCTGATAAATGTCGTAGATTTGAAGACGACCTCAATGAGGAGATTGGATATTTAGTGGCTTCCCACTAGCATACAGATTTTGCTACATTAGTGTCCTTTACTATTAGTGTTGAAAGAAGAAAAAAGATGAAGACAAAAGAGTTCTCGAAGAAAGCAACAGCTAGTGTGGCCCAAACATTGGGTAGGAAAGGATGGATAGTACCTAGACCCTTTCATTAACGGGTTGCTAGGCAGACATTTTCTGGTAGGCAGGGTCAGTATTTTAGACTCGCAGCATCATTTACAAGTTCACTAGCATCATTTTTCAAGAGACCAGCTCCAGCTATATGTCAGCATTGTGGTAAATCTCATACAGGAGAGTGTTGGTGGCTAACAGGGGCATGTTTGAGATGTGATGTGGAGCTACTGACCTTATGAAGAGAGATTATCCCACACTTAGTACAGGTAGTATTGCACCAGCACAGACTATGGCACCGATACAGAGGTGGTTGTACCAGATAGAGTCAGGGGGTATCAGAGACAGTTAATAGACCCAGAGGTAGTAAAGCTCCAGCTCGGGCATATGTGATGAGAGCCCGTGAGGACCAGGATGCACTAGATGTCATAGTTGGTAAATTATCTTTATTTCTTTTGATTTACATGCATTGATAGATCTTGGTTCCACGCATTCATACATAAGCATAACTGCACTTAGACAAGGGAACATGATTCCTGAGACCTTAGAATATGAGATAGTTGTGACCAATCCGCTGGGACATAGTTTGAAAATGAATTAGATTTATAGAAATAGTTCAATAATAATTCAGGGTAGAGAATTTCCAGCAGACTTAATAGAATTACCTTTTCATGAATTCAATGCTATTCTGGGTATGGATTGGTTGACAAAGAATGGAGCTATAGTTGACTGCAGATCTAAAAAGGTTGTACTTAAAATTCCCGGTTAGGATGACACTATCATTCAAGGTGAATGTCAAACATGTTTGACCAGTGTTATTTCTGCATTAAAAGCTAGGAAATACATTAGGAAGGGATGTGAGGCATACTTGGTCCATATGGTGCATACCAGGAAGGGGAGCCTGAAACTCAAGGACATCCCCATAGTGTGTGAGGTCTTAGATGTGTTTCCTGCAGACTTGCCGGAGTTACCACCAGATAGGGAGATAGAGTTTGTGATTGATTTAATTCCTAGTACAACCCCAATATCAATTACTCCTTATAGAATGACACATTCAGAATTGAGAGAGCTGAAGGTCTAATTGCTGGAATTGCTAGAAAAGGGATTCATAAGACCCAACATGTAACCATGGGGTACTCCGGTGTTGTTTGTGAAAAAGAAGGATGACACCCTATGATTATGTATTGATTATCGACAATTAAACAAGGTGACAATTAAAAATAAATACCCACTACCTAGAATTTATGATTTATTTGATCAATTGAAGGGAATAGAAGTATTTTCTAAGATTGATCTCAAATCTGGGTATCACCAACTGAAATCAAAGAATTAGATGTATCCAAAATAGCCTTCAGGACTCGCTATGGACACTATGAATTCCTGGTTATGCCGTTTGGCTTAATGAATGCACCAGCTGCCTTTATGGATATGATGAACAAGATTTTTAGGCCTTACCTTAATCAGTTTGTGTTAGGTTTTATAGATGATATCCTGGTGTATTCGAGGGACAAGGGAGAACATGACAGGCATCTTAGAATAGTACTTTAGACTTTGAGAGAAAATCAATTGTATGCAAAGCTGTCAAAATGTGAGTTCTGGTTGGAAGAAGTAGGATTCTTAGGACATGTTATTTCAGTTGAAGGAATTCGTGTTGATCCTAACAAAATAGAAGCCATTCTAAGTTGGGAGTCGCTTATCAATGTAATAGAAGTTCGGAGTTTCCTTGGGTTAGCTGGCTACTATAGAAGGTTTGTGAAAGGATTTTTAAGCATAGCTACACCACTTACCAAGTTGCTCATAAAAAAAACTAAGTTTGAGTGGACAGATCAATGTCAGGTAAGCTTTGAGAAACTAAAATTCATATTAACCGAAGCACCTGTTTTGACCCAACGTATGCCAGGGAAAGATTTTGTCATATATAGTGATGCCTCTCATAATGGGCTAGGTTGTGTATTAATGCAAGAGGGTAAAGAAGTTGCTTATGCATCTAGGCAATTGAAGCCTCATGAACTAAATTACCCTACTCATGATTTGGAGTTGGCAGCAATGGTGTTTGCTTTAAAAATATGGCAACATTATTTGTATGGCGAGCGGTGCTACATATAGAAAGATCATAAGAGCCTCAAATACTTGCCCACACAAAAGGAATTGAATTTAAGGCAAAGACGCTGGTTGGAGTTAATTAAGGATTATAATTGTATTATTGATTATCAGCTAGGCAAAGCCAATGTAGTAGCGGATGCCTTAAGTAGAAAAACACTGACAAGTATAGTTTAAAAATTTCCTCAATTATAATATAATATATATAAAAATTAATAGTAAATTAAAAATTAGACTCACAGTTTATTTTGACAGAGTTATGGGTCCAACCTACTTTAAGGAAACAAGTGAGGGAAGCTCAGAAGCAAGATCCGAAATTGATGATAATTGCTGAGGCAGTGAAAAAGGGGGAGAGACCTGAATTTTGGATTGAAGATGGTGGAAGCATAAGTTATAGAGGAAGATTGTGAGTGCCAAATGACAGTATATTAAAGCAAATAATTCTAAAAGAGGAATATAATACAACTTATTCTGTGCATCCAGGAAGCAATAAAATGTATTAGAACCTGAAGACTCATTATTGGTGGCCAGGAATGAAGAAGGATATAGTGGAATATACTACAAAATGATTGACATGTCAACAAGTGAAAGCAGAGCACCAGGTACCATCTAGATTGTTTCAGCCTATTGCAATTCTAGAATGGAAGTGGGAAAGGAATACGATGGATTTTGTATCTGGTTTGCCTTTGACACAAAAGAAACATGATGCAGTATGGGTAATTATTGACAGGCTTACCAAATCGGCTCACTTTCTACCAGTTCGGTTGGATTATTCGTTGGGCTGGTTAGCAGAATTATATGTCTATGAGATAATTCGACTGCATAGGGTGCCAGTATCTATTATTTCTGATGGAGACCCACAGTTCACATCAAAATTTTGGAAGTCTACAACAAGCATTGGGGACCCGACTTACTTTTAGTACAACATTTCACCCACAAACAGATGGGCAATCCAAACGAGTTATTCAATTACTGGAAGATATGCTTAGAAGTTATGTAATTGACTTTGAGGGTAGTTGGGATAAGTACCTATCAGTGATGAAATTTTCATCCAACAATAGCTATCAAACTAGTCTCAGCATGGCACCATATGAAGCTTTGTATGGAAGGAGATATAGGACACCATTATGCTGGATAGAACTTGGTGAAAA
The DNA here is from genome assembly GCA_023653625.1 of Triadica sebifera. Classification (NCBI taxonomy): domain Eukaryota; kingdom Viridiplantae; phylum Streptophyta; class Magnoliopsida; order Malpighiales; family Euphorbiaceae; genus Triadica; species Triadica sebifera. The sequence goes on along the minus strand of CM042894.1, from coordinate 34,842,968 downwards.
GAAGTAAATGGGGCCAGAATTAGTGCAACTGACAGAGGAGAAGGTAAAATTAATCTAAGATCGGTTAAAAGCTACAACTGATAGACAAAAGTCCAACGCTGATTTGAAGAGGAAAGACAATGAAATGAATATGTCATCGGAGACAAGGTATTTTTGAAAGTTTCAGCTTGGAAGAAAGTACTTAGTTTTGGTAAAAAGGGGAAATTGAGTCCTAGATTTATTGGACTATACGAAATACTTGAACGTGTGGGCCCAGTGGCTTACCGGTTGGCCTTACCACCATAATTGGATAAGATCCACAATGTGTTTCATGTCTCAATGTTAAGGAGATATAGATCGGATTTGACACATGTAATACCTGTGGAATAAATAGAGGTACATCCAGACTTGACATATGTTGAAGAGCAAGTGAAGATCTTAGCTCGAGAAGTCAATGAACTATGGAACAAGAAGATACCATTGGTAAAGGTCCTATGGCGCAATCATGCAGTAGAAGAAGCGACCCGGGAGAGTGAAGAAATTATGAGAACTTAGTATCCTCAGCTATTCGGCTTCGACTAATCAGGTAAATTTCGAGGACAAAATTTTTCTTAAGGGGAGAGAATTGTAACATCCAGTAATTTAGGCCCTGATTGGTCGTGACTGTAGTGAGGCGCGCAGGTTCAATCGGAGTCTAAATTTGAACCCATAAAAAATGACTAATAATAAGGAAAAATAACTAAGGGTATTATTATTTGGGAATTAAAAAGATTACTGGTAGAATTAGAAAAAAAATAAAATATCCTATGGACAAAATTGGTATTATGGAAATTGTTTGGCGGAAAAAGTGTGAATATGGAGGAAGATGTGGCAAATATAGAATTTCTCAAAGTTTAAATATTAATCAAGATTAATTAACTTAATTAACCAATAAAAATTAGGATTAATTTTAATTAGTGGGACCGACACCCTAATCAAAGTATAAAAGTCAAAAATGGGAGGAATTCTCCATTCTTCCACCAAAATATCTAACTCTTCTTCATCTTCTTTTCTCCTCTCTTTGCTGTCCACTCTAGCCTTCCATAAGCCACAATTTTCCTTCAAATCAAGCTTGAAAAAGTGAGGAAAGAAAGTAGTTTTGAGAGAGTAAAATTCGGAATTAAGGTGTTCTTGCCATAAAAGGAGCAAAGGAGCAAGAAAAAAGGAAGAAGGAAGACAAGAAAAGGGAGATTGGTTAGGGGGAATTTCGGCCCACTTTGGGAACTCTTAAGGTGATTTTATTCTTCTTGAATTCAACCTTTTTCCTTCTATTTGAGACCTATAATGATGATAGAAGTGATTAGGTTTGGTAGATTGAGTTTATGTTGCAAGATTGGAAGTATAAATTTAAGTTTGTGATTAGTTGATGAAAATTGTAGTTAAACTTTGAATTAACGATATTTGATGATTGTTAATTGTTTTATAGCTTAAAAACTAAATAAAATATGATGTTAAGGGATGAATGAGGGGCTTCCATAGTTAAAGAAATTTGGGGGAAATTGAAATTAACAAAGAAACACCACAATTGGTGATAGATTAAGGATGAATTGAGTGTTGAAATGAAGAAAATGAATTGGGAACTAAGATATGATTTTTGGGTAGCCATGACATGTGAAGAGGGAAGTTTAACCTCAGTACATTTTAGCTCAATTAAGGTGTAAAATATATTAGGAGCATTAGAATATTATATAGACATGAAAAGTATTGGAAATGGATGTTGGAATTGAAATATGGTATGGTTGTGTAGGAAATATCAATGAACAAGTGAGAGGCCCTGAAGAGGGTGAAAAAGGCAAGGAGAAAGCTAGCTAATAAGGGAAGGAAAAAAAGGTTTAAGGATAGAGCCAAGGCTGATTAGGTATGTGCTTCATTGATAAAAATCTTACATGTTGCTAATATGTATGGAATTATGTATTAAGGTTTGATATGTTGCATTTGTGATATGTTATGTAATTTGTTGTGGCTTTTGATATTTTATATGGAAATGGACCAAATGGTGTGAAATAATTTAGACATATGAATTTAGTTGTAATTTTGGAAATTTTAGTATCAAAATGAATGCAAATGATGAATGTGGTTAAAATATGGATTGATGCCAATTGATGGATCGGGTACAAAATTCCAGAAACAACGCTAACTATTTTGATGATAACTTCAGTTCTAGAATTCCGTTTTTTTCTGTTATTTATTGGAAATGAAAGATAAGAAACAGGGCTTTAAGTTTTATGCAGACCATAAAATCTAATTATGTCTATATTTTCCCAAAAAAATGCATGCAGTTCAAACCTAGAATCTGTCTAGAAAATTCTGGGCAGAAATATCTGTGATGATGCCTTATTCAATTGATCATAACTTTTGATAGAAAGCTGAGATTTGAGTTATTTTTAATGAATCTGAAAGCTAAGACAATAAGATAAAAATGGTTAGAAGATAGAACTCCCAATTAGAATTATAAATTGGCTAAAAATGAAGCCCAAAAATAGGTCTGAAATCTGCCATAGGTAAAAACATGAAATCTTGGGTTTTTGCACGTGTTGTGATTATATTATGTAATAATTAATGTGAATATTTACTTTATTGATAATTATAAATGTTTAACAAAGTATTTATGTATGAGATTTTAGTGCAATAATAATGGGAATAAAGAACAAAAATAAATAAGCATAAATATGATAATTGAATAATATTTGCATTTTTTAAAATATTGGGAATTAAAATAAAAATAGTTAAGCCCAAAGACACCTAGGCTAGAACTAGAATAGAGAATAGTTTGGCATGTATGTTTATGAATGTGTGATATATATTATTATGTGAATGCATGCTGGAATTTAAATACTTATATGTACCACTAAACTTTCAGTAGCTTAGCATGTAGGTTTAGAGCAAGTAGACTATTGAGTTGACAAGAAGAGAAGATCAGGCCAGTCTGAGGAATCAGAGTTGACTCGTGTTGGGTCTGTAATTTTATCTCATTCATTTCATTATTGATTATTTTGCGTACTATGCGAACGAGACATATAATTATTTCATTATTTAAATAAAGGCATGTAATAGATTTTAATAACTACAAGAGGTATGAATTTTTGTAATATAGGGATTTTAAATCCCAAGATAATTTTGAGATGATTATGGATGTGATCCAAATACAGTAAGAAAATTTATATTTCTTTATATGAGATTGATTCGGATATGATATTGTTAACACAAAAATAAGTCAAAAAAGTTTTAATTCAGTCAGGTAGATACGAATCTAGTCGTATGGTGTCTGCCTATATAGCGGGGTTAGACCTACTGTACAGATGGGGTTTATAGGGTTTGTATCCAACATCACCTTGGGTTTGCCCAACAAGCCATCTTAGGTCAATTGGTAGGTATCTCATACCAATTGCATAATCTATTCAACTAATAATATAAAAATTAATAAAAAGAAAAATCCACGAAATGCCCTTTGTATATTAAAGTTGGATTATTCCATCTAATGGGAGAGGCTGATTACCTTTTCTTTCATCTTTTGTTCTTCCAAGCATGTGAGCCTTTCCATTGAGTTGACTTGTTGCAAACCACAAAAATCCAAGGCTAGATTGTCTCTAACAATAATCCATATGAAGGAATGAAAGAATTAACCACAAAGGTGATGGGCCAATTAACCAACAAAGTGCTAGCAGTGGAGGTTAATCTCCTGAGAGAGATGGAAGAAAAAGAAAGAATAAATTTTATTTTCTTAAGGTGGCAACACTCTTTCTAAGTCCTTTTGAGGGTATTTATAAGTTCTCTAATCATAATCCAGATAAAACACTTAAAACCTTACATTTGGCTTTCCATTCAAAGTGAAATTCTGCATAATCGCAGATTGTCATGCGCACGAGTAGTGTTAGAGAAGTGGTTTAAAGGAAATCACCTTTAATACTTATTTTATTTTATTAAACAAAGACTTTTTTAATAATTTGATGTTCATTTGATATATGAATTGATAGTGATTTTAAATCAATCAATGAAGTCCTTGATACATAATATAACATGAAGAAAATCATGATGAGATCATGATATTGAGATTCTTATCATGTGCAATTATATTAGTATCTAAATTTTCCCTAGTCATAGGATTAATGAGATGAGACATTGTTAATCCGGATAGACTAGCACATGTTTCACTCTTTAATTGGATCAAGCAGTAGATCTTATAATCTATAAACATGGGATGTTTAGAGTTAACATATAGATGTTTGCTAAGTGTAACTAAGTACATTGGATGACCTACTATGAGACAATCATATAGATAATCTATTCAAATGTCAATGTTAGTCTCAACATAGCAATGGTGCAAGTATCATTTGACTTGAGATGCTAAAGGATATCTTACATACTGATTAAGTATTTTTACACTATTTCATGGTCCCTCAAGAAGGTTACTCATAGGGTGGTAATTGGATACAACTTGAGGCATTCGAAGGTAATTGGGAAACCAACAAAGGATTCACAACTCTTGATAGGAGTGTATACCTATGGCCTCTAGTCTGGGTCATTACTCGAGAATCTCTGGTCGGAGTAGAAATTCATAAAGATAGTATTTAATGACATGTCTAATAGAGTAATAAGCTTCAAGAAAAAGAACTAACATTACTTGGACTAGACATGATGTAGTCAGTCTAGTGAGAGTTGACACATGTCTATACTCTGAACTAAGTGGGGTACAAAATGGTGAAATGAATAATTGCACAAAAATAAAAAATTTCGTAGTCAAACCACTGACTTTCAGGTCAATTGGGGGTCATGATGTATTGCTAGATACTGCTCAAGATTTGCTTAAATTAATTGTTAATTTAAGTGACCAACATAATTGGTACCTGCTGGGTCACACGCATTGGAGATGTGAAAAATGAGTAAAATGGTATTGGATTAGATCCAAAAATATGAGAGAAATAATTTGTGATAGATGAGATGAGATCAAATAGAAAAATCGTTTGAAGGGATCACAAGTACGGGTTGCTGGCTTGATAGGCAAGCTGGCTGAGCTGCCCAGCATGCTACTAGCCTTATTGGCCTTAAGTGGCCTTTTAAGCCAAATTAAGGCCAATTAAGGAAAAAAAACAAAAATCTCTCCCCTTGTCTTGTGCACTTTGTACCTAGATTATTTTTGGGGTAAAAAGTTTTAAAAAGTTTAAAAATCTGAAAATTATTTTTGGAAATTAAGAAATTCAAAAATGTAAAATAATAGATATTTTTCATATTCTGTCAAATTGAGCATACACCTTGCTAGTACTTTGAAGTGTATTCAACCATTTCCCTTGTAGTTTCTTCTTATATTTTTGCATGGATTAATATTAGAGACATCTTAAAGTGGATTGTTGTGCTTTGCAACAACCCAACAATGTGAAAATTTGAAGAATAAATCAAGAAATTATAAGGTATAATTTCTTATATCTATGTTTTGATAAATTAGTTTTAATGACACAAACAAAATTATTTTTTCAGGTGTTGAAAATTTTATTTTATTTTTATTGCGTCTTATGAATGATATTCGTCTGCAAAACCCAACAGTGGTAATGGGTCAGGTTGTGTCAATTAAAATTAATTTTAATTGATAGTGCAATGAGTTGCACGGTTTTGATTGTTTTGGATCAATATGATTGAATAATTGAAATTAATTTATAAAATTTGTTTTACACATTTGTATTTCTTTAATTTGATCATGGGATGATTAAGAAAAATAGATTGAATATAACTCAAATAATTAATTTTGAATTTATTTCAAAAATACTGAAAATTGCTTTATTTTTTAATATGTGTTATTGTTTGGCTTAATTGATAGGACTGTTTATATTTTTCTTATAAGTTGATTATGGAAAAATTATTCATACATATTAAGAATTTGTTTAAGCCTATGGAAGTATCCAATAATTAATTAAAAAAATTAATTAATTTTCTAACAAATACAAAAACGAGACTATTTTGATATATCCGGTGAGACTGTTTTGTTTAATTGTTTGGTATAATATTTTTTATTTATTTTCAGCACCTTGAAATAAATTTTATGTGATTATAATATATTATTTTGATGTTATATGCATGCCAAAGTTATTTTTCTTGAATTTAAAATTTTTAAAAAATTCTATATATCGAATAAGTCGTTTTGAACATTTAAGTTCATTAGTTATTTTGTCTTAATAATTTTGGCTTATACCAAAAATATTTTGATGAACTTGGGCTGACCTAAAGATACTTAGAATAATGATTTGAATTTCTGATAATTTTTATAATTTTTATAAGCTAATTTTGATTTAATTTAAGTTGAGCAATGGTAATTCCAATATGTCTAGAAATTGGTATGTATAGTAAAATTAAATTATTCAATTTTGACATCTTAATAATTTATTTTTTAAGTGAATTAATTGTGAATTAATTCTAGAAATATGAAATTTAATTGAATTTGATTAAATATTAAATTTCACATTGAAATGACATACAAAATGAAGTTAACCGAAACAACACTGGTAGACAATTTCGGTTCAAGCATTGAATCGATTTTCAAATTGAAGCACAAAATTGTCATTATTTTATTTTATGCATTAGAGAATGCATGTTATAGGTGTTTGAAAAGGTATGATGGATGATTATAGACTTAGGCCTAATTTGACTGAGCATGAATGATATTTTTATTTTATGGTAAATAGGGCTTGCGTGTCCCTACTTCTTTATCTTTCTCATGTATTTCTCATCTCATCTTACTCTCCTCAAATGTAAATTAAGGTTTTTTATATTTTGTAATATGTAATTAGATTACATAGGATTAGGATACAATGGAGATACAAAGAAGGAATAACTAAATGAGGTGGTGCCATAAACAAGTAGACTTAGAAATAGGAATTTCAATTCTATTTTGGGTTGTAAATTCATGTATATACCTAGGTAAGACCTAGTCAATTTCTCTTTGCTTGAAGAGATTGACTTTAGTATGTCCACAATCATGCCATATAGGTAATGTAACAATATTTATATATCCATGTGATGAATGTATGGTATATAAAAACATGCAATAAAAACACGATGAGAATTAACAAAAAAATCTCTCGCTAAATAAATAATTAAGTCTTACACCTTCCATTAATATGGGGAGAACTAGAGTTCTTCTAGACTCGCTCTATAAGAATATGTTGAAACCATTGAAATTAGAATTCTAGATTAATGGATTGATAGAATGGCACTCTGCACATGTCATTTGCACATGACAACCATTATGTGCACGTGACACTCAACCCCATTTTGCTCTCATACATGAAACTCTTTCACCCAACTTAATATCTCTTGTTTTTGGATCTAATCTAAAACCCATTTCACATTTCCTTTATTCCTTCTATATGTGTGACCCATGAGATTTTTGATTATGTTGGTAGCTCAAATCATCACATGATTTAAAGCAGATTATGAGCAGTATCTAATAACACATCATGACCACCAATTGATAAAAAAGTCAGTGGTCTGACTATAAACTCTTCCATAGACAATTACCATGCAATATATCCTTTCACCAAGCTATATCTCTTTTTTTTTTTCAGAGTATGGAATGTGTATCAACTCCCACTAGATTGACTACATCGCACCTAGTTCAAATTATATTAGTTCTTGTCTATAGGACTCATTACTCCATTAGATATGTCGTTGAAAACCATGTTCAAGACATGTCCACCTTGGCCAAGGATTTATGAGTAATGATCTCTATAAGAGGCCATATATATACTCTCCTTCTATCAAGAGTGATGAATCCGTTATTGACTACTCAACTACCTTTGAATACCTCATGCTATACTCAATCACCATCGTATGAAAAACTTCTTAGAGGTAACAAGGAATGAAGTCAAAATATAGGATTAAGCATCCAAAGTAACCTTGAACATTTTAAGTTTAATGATACATAAACCATTGCTATGATAAGACTATAACTGACATTGAATAGAAATCCATGTGATTGTCTCACAACAGGTCATCCAATGTACTTAACTACTCTAGCAAGCATCCACATGTTAGCTCTAAACATTTCATGTCTACAACTTATGAGATCAGCTGCTTGAGCTAGTCAAGGAGTATCAGATGTGCTAGTCTATTTGGATTAACAATGTCCCATCTTGTTAATCCTATGAGTAGAGATAATTTAGGTATAAATGCAATTGCACATGATAGGAATCTCATCATGATTTCCTTCATGACGTGTTATATACCAAAGACGTCATTAAACGGTTTAAGATCTATGTCAATTCATATGCAATGAATACCATTTATTGAAAATGCCTTTTATTAATAATAAATGAGTACATCAAGGGCCTAAGGTGATTGCCTTTATGACACCTCTCTAACACATGTAACACCAGAAACATACATATTTTATATAAAACATGGTTTTTACCTCTTTTGCAAAACTGTAAAACCTTTTTCATGATAAAACAAATAGTATCATAATATGAAAATAGTGAAAAACACTAAAGGTTCAAATAATTCTCATGAAAACATACAAAGATCAAAGATGTATTCTTTAACAATCAACAATAAACAAAATCACATTGAATTGCCATATAACATGCCAATTTCTCTCTTAATGAAATTAAATCTTTCTTCACAAAGAGGTTTGGTAAAGATATCAACAAGTTGATTTGTAGTATCAATGAAATCTAGACCTTTATGCACATGGTCACACAAGAAATGATGCCAAATATCTATATGTTTGCTCCTAGAATGTTGGATTGAATTCTTTGACAAGTTTATAGCACTAGTATTGTCACATTTAATCGGAATGTGATTAAATTCCAAGCCAAAATCCTTGAGCCATTGTTTTATTTGTAACACTTGTGCACAACAACAACCGGCAACAACATATTCAGCCTTAACAGTGGATAAAGCCACTGTATTTTGTTTCTTGCTAAACCATGAAACAAGGCAACTTCCTAAAAATTAACATGTACCTGAAGTACTTTTTCTATCAAGAATACTCCTGGCATAATTCACATCCAAAAATGCCACTTAATAAAATAACATGCATTTAGGATACCAAAGACTTAAGTGTTATGAGTTAATAAGATACTTTAAGATCCCTTCAACACATGCAAATGAGATTCTTTAGGGCAAGACTGAAAATGTGCACACAAACACACGACATACATAATATTGGGTCTACTTGCAATAGGATAAAGAAGGCTACTGATCATACCTTCATATTTCTTTTCATCAACTCATTTTCCATCTTCATCTTTGTCTATTTTGATGGTGGTGCTATAGGAGTCGTACTAGCTTTGGGTCCATCCATTCAAAATCTCTTTAATAAGTCATTGGCATACTTTGCTTGATTAATGAAGATTCCATCCAAGCATTTCTTGATTTGAAGCCCAAGGAAAAACTTGAGTTCTCCCATCATGCTCATCTCAAACTTGCTCTGCATACACTTAGAGAGTTCTTCACGCAGGCTCACATTAGTAGCACTAAATATAATATCATATGCATAGATTTGTGCAAGGAGAATGTCATTATTATGGTTTTTGATGAAAAGAGTTGTATCAACCTTGACTTTAGAAAAACCATTTTGCAAAAAAAAAGTTACTTAATCTTTCATATCGGGTTCTAGGGGCTTATTTCAACCCATATAAAGCCTTAGTAAGTTTAAAAACATGATTTGAAAAATCATGTTGCTCAAAATCTGTTGCTCAACATGAACTTCCTTCTCGATAAAACCATTTAAGAAAGCACTTATAACATCTCTTTGGTAAAGTTTAAAATCCATGTATGATGCAAAAGCAAGTAACAGTCTAATAGCTTCTAACTAGGCAACTGGGGCAAAGGTTTCATCATAGTTTACACCTTTTTCTTAACTATAGCCTTTAGCCACTAACCTAGCTTTATTGCTAGTTATAGCTCCACTTTTCTCAAATTTGTTTTTGAAAACCCACTTGGTGCCTATAATAGGATAATTTTTAGGTCTTGGGACTAAAGTCCAAACTTTATTTCTATCAAATTGGTTGAGTTCTTCTTGCATGACAAGGACCTAACTTTCATCACACAAGGCATCATCAACATTTTTATGTTCAATTTGAAAGATGAAGGTAAGACTATTAAGATGCTTAAGAGAGTGTCTAGTAGTTACCCCTTTTAAAGGTTCAGAAAATATGAGGTCTTTAGGATGGTCCTTCTTGATGTGCCACTCCTTAGGTATATCCTCATGAACATTTGAAACTTGGGGAGCAATTGATGCGTCATCAATTTCTTCCTTTAAGGATTCTACCACAATCTCTTGGCATGCATCATGTCAAAATGAGTTGCTTTGATCAATGTCTTTGTTAGAGAACTGCTCTAAAGGCAATCACCTTTAGCAGTTATTGTACAAATTTATTTGATTAATAAAATCCTTTTTCATTAATTTGATGTTCATTTGATATATGAAGTGATAAGTGATCTTAAATCAATTAATGAAGTCCTTGATACATAACATAACATGAAGGAAATCATGATGAGATCATGATATTGAGATTCTTATCATGTGTAATTATGTTAGTATGAAAATTATCCCTAGTCATAGGATTAATGAGATGGGACATTATTAATCCAGGAAAACTAGCACATATTACATTCCTTGATTGGATCGAGTAGTAGATCTCATAATCTATAAGCATGAGATGTTTAGAGTTAACATGTGGATGCTTGCTAAGTGTAGCTAAGTACATTAGATGGCCAACTATGAGGCAATCATATGGATAATCTATTCAAATGTCAATGATAGTCTCATCATAGCAATGGTGCAAGTATCCTTAAACTTGAGGTATGCAAGGATATCTTGAATACTGATTCTATTTTTTGACACTATTCCTTGTTGCCTCAGGGAGGTTGCTCATAGGGTGGTGATTGAATACAACTTGAGGTATTCAAAGGTAATTGGGTAACCAACAAAGTATTCACCACTCTTGATAGAAGAAGTGTATACTCATGGCCTCTTGTCATGGTCATTACTAGGGAATCTCGGGCCGGAGTGGAAATCTCATAAAGATAGTCTTCATGACATATCTAATAGAGCAATGAGCCTCAAAGACAAAAACTAATATTACTTGGAATAGACGTTATGTAGTCAGTCTAGTGGGAGTTGACACATGTCCATACTCTGAATCAAGTGGGGTATAGAATGGTGAAAGGAATAATTGCACGAAAATTGTCTATGGAAAGGTTCGTAGTCAAACCACTGACTTTCCGGTCAATTGGGGGTCATGATGTGTTGCTAGATACCGCTCATGACTTGCTTAAATTAATTGTTAATTTAAGTGGCCAACATAATCGTGAACCTAATGGGTCACACCCATTAAAGATATGGAGAATGAGTAAAATGGTCTTGGATAGGATCCAAAATACGAGAGAATTATTTCGGGATGGATCGCACAAAAAAATCGTTCGGGAGGATCACGGGTCCGTACTGGCCTGCGTGGGCTAGGCAGGCTAGGCGGGCTAGCTGGGCTATCCAGCAGCAGGTCCAGAGCGCTGCTGCTTCCCACCGGTTGGCCAACGACAGATTTTGGCCTTAATTAGGCCAATTACTATTCATTCTTTTCCCTTTTCTCCATTTTTGACTTTTCATCTTTTCATTAAATTTGATTCAAATAGAAAATATATCAAATGGCAAAAAATAGACATAAAAATATTATTTTGTGAAAAAAATATTTTTAAGACAACAAAATTCTCTCAAGAACACTACTTTGAATTTGTTCAAACCTAGCACTTTGAATTTGTTCAAACCATTTCTCTTAATAGTTTCTTCTTCATTCCTCACATGGATTATCATTAGAGATATCTTAGTGTGGATTGTTGCGGTTTGCTACAACCCAACAAAGTGAAGATTTGAGGAACAAATAAGAAATTACAAGGTATAATTTCTAATATTTATATTTATATAAATAAGTTTTAATGGCACAAGTATGATCTTTTGTTTTGGGTTTTGAAAATTTTATTTTTCCACTGCGTTTATGAATATGATTGATTCTTCAAAGCCCAACAGTTTTTGCTACCTTGTTGATTTAGTTCTTCAATAATACCTTGATCATCATTAATAACAATAACCTTTCTAGGCTTATAGGGGTTAGTCTCATAAAATACAACATAAATGGATTCATCAACAAAAAATGTTATTTTGTTAAAGATTCTATAATACTTACTAGAGTTTGCATAGCTAAGGAAGATACCTTCATCGGTTCTAGCATAAAAGTTTCCAAGGTTGTCCTTCTTGTTTAAAATAAAACACTTGCAACTAAAAAGTTTTAGATGTAAAATCTTAGGCTTTCTACCATTTCATAACTCATACGGAGTTTTATTTAAAAGTAGTCTCATGAAAACTCTATTTGAAATGTAACATGTGGTGTTGACAACTTTGGCCCAAAAGTACTTAGGGATATTATACTCATTGAGCATAGTTTTAGCCATCTTAACCATTGTCCTATTGTTTCTTTCAACAACCCCATTTTGTTGAGGTGTTTTAGAGGAAGAAAAGTTATGAGATATGCCCATTTGAATAGAAAAGAACTTGAAAGAATCATTTTCAAACTCTTTTCCATGATCACATCTTATAGAACAAAATTTAAAACCTTTTTCATTTTGAATACATTTTACAAGAGTTTTAAATGCATAAAAACTATCATGTTTCTGAGAAAGAAAGAATACCCAAGTAAATCTAGGGTAATTATCAATAATGATATATGTATAGTGTATTCCACCTAGGTAGCAACTCTATAAGGTCCAAACAAATCCATATGTAATAATTGAAGTGGTCGAATGGTACTTACCTTGCTTTTGAGCTTAAAGGAACTTCTTACATGTTTACCCATTTGACATGCTCTATGAATTTATCGTTTAGGAATTTGACTTTGGGAAGGCCGGTGACTATATCACTTTTGCTTAGATCTTTTATGATTTCCATGCTACCATGTCCGAGTCTTCTATGCCAAACCCACGTCTCATCCTTGATGGAAATAAAACATTCAACACCTGGATTAGTCAAAGAGGTTAGATCAATAGTATAAACATTGTTAACCCTCTCATTATTGAAAATTACTTTATTTTCCAAAAATTGAGTCACAAAGCATTTTGTAGGTTCAAAAGTTACACTATGTCCCTTATCACATAATTGACTAACTCTAAGCAAATTATATTTTAAGCCATAAACTAAGCAAACATCTTCAAAATAAGTTGAGTATTTCTTACCTACTTGAGCAATGCCAATAATATTACCTTTGGCATTGTCAACAAATGTTATTTTGCTTCCCTTTTTCATCTCCAATAGAGTAAATAGATTGGCATACCAGTCATATACCTTGAACATCCACTATCTAGATACCACTTATGTTCGTACATGGTTGACTTAAGCATACCTAAAAAATGTAAATCATTTTGTTATAGGTACCCAAATATACTTTAATCCTTGAGGGTTAGTATTGGAAGGATACATATGAGCCTTCCTTATGAAGCATCTCATGTTAATATGGCCTTTGACACCATAATAATGACATGTTACATGAGATGCATGTCCTTTCCTTTGAAAACGATGAAAACTATGTGAAGAGGCATGGTGATGCTACCTACGTTGTGGTCCTCTAAAGCTTTTAGCTCTTAAGCCATTAGCTATCATACCATTGAACCTTTTAGATCCTTTGGCCTTAACACTAGGTCCATCATAAGTCTTAGTTATAGGCACACTTTGACTTGATACTTTTGAAGTACTAACATGTTAATTTTGAAACCAAATTCCATTTTTAGATTTCAAAGGATTAGAATTCACAACAATCATTCCATCAAGTATTTCCTTTCCTTTGTTAAAATATAGAAATGGAATCCTTAAGAGTAAAAATTTCCTTTTCTAACAAAGTATTTTTCTCAACAAGTTTGGCATGATCATTTAACACTTTATCCCTTGTTTACTTTCATTTAAAGAGCTAGTTAACTTTTCACTAGAAGATCTTGACTTCACAAGTTCTTATAGATTCGTAGCTAATTCTTTAAGTGAATTTTTCTAGAATAATATTTTTCACATTTATGCAACAAATTTTCAAAAGCATGCATCATTTCATCATTAGACTCAAAGTCAAGTTCATGACTTACTTCATCTATTATAGGTTCTTCAAATGCCATAAAACATAGATTTGCATCTTCACCATTGGGCTCATGATCCTTAGAATCACTTGAGTCATCCTAAGTGGCTTTAAAAACTTTTCCTTTCTCCTTCTGTTCTATCTTGGAGAATTTGTTCAGTTTTGGGCACTCCGATCTAACGTGTTCGTAATTGTTGCACTCATAGCATATTTGTTGATCATTTTTTCTTGAGTTTTTCTTCATCAAGGCCTTGTCTTTCTTTTCATGACGAGGTTCTTAATCTATCTAGAAAGCATTGCTAGCTCATTCTCACTTACTTTGTTGCTAGCTTTTAAAGCAATTCTTTTGTCGTTCTTCCCTTTGTCTTTTTTACCCACTTAAGTCATCTTAATTTCATAAGTAAGGAGCTTATCTAATAGTTCATCCATTGGAGGCTTTGAGAGGCATTAGCTTCTTCAATTGAGGAAATTCTGGCTTCCCATATCCTTTGAGGCAAACTCACAATAATTTTATTGTTGACATCTTCAAGTGAATATTGCTTGCTGAGTTTCTTGATTGAGTTGATGAGAGTGATAAGTCTATTATACATATCACCTATTTTGTCATTAGGCTTCATTTCAAATAGCTCATACTCCTTTCCAAGCATTTGTAGCTTCTTACTTTTCACTTGATTAGTTCCTTAATGCTTAGTCCTTAGACAATCCCAAATTTTCTTTGTTAAGCAAAGATTCTCAATTCCATTGTATCCCTCTCTACTCAATCCATAATAAAGAATGGTTATTGTTTTTCTATTTCTTAGGTTGGCTTCAGTTTCCTCATCATTCCATTTGCTTCTTAGAATGGGTACTTCCCTTCCATCTTCATCTTTCCTCATAGGAGGAGTCCACCTTCATCTATAATATCCCATAAGTTGACACTTTCACTATCCAAGAAAATCTCCATCTTGTTTTTCCAGTAAGCAAAATCTGTGTCATCATAGAATGGAGGTCTTGTGTAACTTGGTTCATAAATATCGGGAGCTTGTCTTGTGGAGGCCATAATATTTACTCCAAGATGATTAATTCTTTACAAATAGGAGACTTTGCTCTAATACCACATGAAAGGCCACAAGAACCAAAAGGGGGGGTGAATTGGTGACTTTTCAATCAGAGTAGAAATGCAAAAAAAATTTATCAAATGAAAATTAAGAGAGAAACAACAAAAGATTTATAGAGGTTTAGCCCTTAAAGCCTAATCCTATCGTCAACCAATGTCGATAGTCCAAATCCATTAACAATCTACTTGAAGGAATAAATTAAACCCTTTACAAGTTTACAAACAAGCTACCCAATTGTTTTTACCCAAGGCTCACACTCAAATCCAATAGTAAGTATTTTAATACCAATACAATTCACTCAATCACTTGAGCAATTGATTGCAAGAATTAAAACTCCCAACTACCCAGAAAACTCAAGAATACTTGAAAATTTTGACAAATATACATGAAATTTTAAAGAGAGAGAAGGTAGCTAAAAATAATAAATGCATAAAGCTTTTTAAGATGAGTACAAGTATTAATCACTTAATCTCAGTTTCTCCAACCTCTGGAAATCTTGGAAGAGAGCTACATATACTTTCTCAGGAAAAAAGAGTCGTTGTGATGCATTTAATGCAATGATAGCTGTTCAACTACTTTTTCCATGTGCGTCTGTTAACATTAACTTTCCAGATTCATAGGCATGACATTCATGGCAAGCCATGAACTATGTTGTGAACCCTGGTCATGAATGATTCTAGATAGGTTTTCAAAATATTGGTTAATAATAGTTCACAGGCTTGAATAATATTTCACAGGGGTGAAGAACAGTGCAGACTATGAAACAAAGTGTGGAGCTGGCCGTGGATGATTTTGGAACTTTTGGTGTGCCTGACTTTGATCTTCATGAGTGTGAATTACTAATCATAGGTATAACTTATTTTCTGATCGTGAACTATAATGTGAAACTTGGTTATGAGTAGCTAATTTTGAATTTTTTCATGCCAAGACTATTGCATGGGTGTGACTGATGGTTAATAGGCATGAATAATAACTCTTTTGCAATATTTAACTGTTATTGACTTGATTTTTTTCATAAAAAAGATGTTTGATGATCATTTAACCTGTATAATCAATTGTAACACAAAATATGGTTAAATTTTGTATTGCTCAATTATTTGTTAGCATCAAAAGGATGAAAATACCTCTCAAGGTTCAACACTTACCTTATGGGAAAGATAAAAAATATGCGTTTGAACCATGCATAAATGAATACATTATCATATTTATAGCATATAACATATCAACTGTGTACCTTTATATACTTGTGCCTTGGAACCTTTTTTAGTGTACCGTGTCCTTTAATCATTTTAATATAATTTCCTAACAACTTTCAACGTGGACTATTCGGATACGAGTTTTGAACAAGAGTGCTCCTTGAGCTTAAGCCACCCTGGCACTATCTATAATCATATGTGCTCATCTGAGCTCTCAAGTCTAGAGTGCTCCCAGAGCTTAAGCCACGATTGAGTAACATGTAAAATATTTTGCATGCAATATAGGATTAAAGGTACTCCTAGAGCTTATGCCATCTTGTCCATAAAATAATAACAATATCATATTACTTCAACATCGTAAACCACCTTAATTGCATTCCGTCTAACCTATTTTTAGTCTCAGTGTTGAGCTTGGGCTTTACTTATTTAGATACCTATTTTGTACTTCATTATAACATTTAAATTTGATAACATATATGATTTGATAATGTGAAAATCATATTATATCATTTATGTGTTGACATTCAACAAATCATACTTTAAACATATCATTATGAAATCATTTGCTGTAACACTCATAAATAGGGTCTATAAGTTATGTTGATGGTGGTGAGAGTTGGTAGTTAAATAGAGTTTTAAAAGTTTAACTTTTGATGAGATATGTTTTTTCATGCCCGTGACAAGTGGTGTCATAGTCATGAATATTGAGGTTTCATTTCATAAATTGTGAAAAATTTTCACAACTGTGAATTGGGGTTTCACACTCACGATAAGTGAGTCACAATCGTGAATCTTGGATGATCAGAAACAAAAGAGGTAGATATAGTTATCTCTCTCTTCCATCCCTCAAATTCATCCCCCCATTCCCTAAAATCCAACCAAACATGCCACTTTGTCTTTTTTTTATCAACATAATTTTCTTCTCCATTTATAGAGGTTCAAATATCAAGTTCTACCTAAGAAAAATTAGAGAGAAGAGTGTGTGTGTGAGAGAAAAAGAGTTCTTGAGCTTGTTAAGAGGAGCTTGGTTTAGTGGGTCTCTGAATTCTATTTTCATTCCAGAAGGCTAAAAAGACATTTTTGTTTTGTGTTAGGAGCTAGAAGTCCATCTCAAGAGAGAGGATAAGCTTGAAGAGCTAAATCATTGATTAGGCTCCATCCTAGGTGTAAGGTTTGTACATAAAAATATTCAATGCTTAAATCTTGCATTTGTATGTTAGTGTGACTTGAATGCACATTGTGTGACTATTGGCTAGTACAAATTTATGTCATCGGGTTGAAATATATATTGGGGAGTTATAATGCTTTTTTGGGTTTCATATATTTTTTGATTTGTTGAATCAATCACTTATGATGTTGGATCTGATAAATAGCATGTTGGATGTCATGAATTCATACTGAATTATTAATAAGGTGGCTAACATTAGTCAATCATAAAGATTTATTGCATGTGGACTGAGGTTAAGTTGTTGTGTTTATGTTTCTAGAAATTTTTCCAGATTCACAGTAGTGAACTGGTTGTTCACAGGTGTGAATCTCGTGAGCTTGAGTTTTGGATGAGACAAACTCTTTCATAGGCTATTTCATAGTTTTGTTCATGAGCAAACTGTTAGAGCAGTACTCTAAAGACAATCACCTTTAACACTTATTGTATAAATTTATTTGATTAATGAAAGGCATTTTCATTAATTTGATATTCATTTGATTTATAAGTTGATAGTGATCTTAAATCAATTAATGAAGTCCTTGATACATAACATAGCATGAAGGAAATCATGATGAGATCATGATATTGAGATTCTTATCATGTATAATATGTTAGTATCTAAATTAATGAGACAAGACATTGTTAATACGGATAAACTAGCACATGTTATACTTCTTGATTGGAATGAACATGAGATGTTTAAAGTTAACATGTGGATGCTTGCTAAGTACATTGGATGACCTGTTATGAGACAATCATATGAACAATCTATTCAAATGTCAATGATAGTCTCATCATAGCAATGGTGCAAGTATCCTCAGACTTGAAATACTCTAGGATATCTTAGATACTAATTCTGTACTTTGACACTATTCATTATTGCCTTAGGAAGGTTGCACATAGGGTGGTGATTGGGTACAACTTGAGATATTCAAAGGTAATTGGGTAACCAATAAAGGATTTACCACTACTAATAGAAAGAACATATACCCATGGCCTCTTATCGGGGTCGTTACTCGAGAATCTCTGGTTAGAGTGAAAATATCATGAAGATAATCTTTATTGGCATATTTAATAGAGTAATGAGTCTCAGGGATATGAACTAATATTATTTGGGCTAGATGTGATGTAATTAGTTCAATGGGCATTGACACATGTCCATACTTTGAGCCAAGTGGGGTATAGAATGGTGAAAGGATTAATTGCACATAAATTGTCTATGAATTGTTCATACTCAAACCACTGACTTTCAGGTCAATTGAGGGTCATGATGCATTACTAGATACCACTCATGACTTACTTAAATTAATTGTTATTTTAAGTGACCAACATAGCCGAGAACCTAATGTGGATTGTTGTAGTTTTCTACAACCTAACAAGATGAAAATTTGAAAAACAAATCAAGAAATTATAAGGTATAATTTCTAATCCTTATGTTTTGACGAATTAGTTTTAATGGCACAAGAAAAATCCTTGTTTTGGATTTTCAAAATTTTTATTTTATGCTGCATTTATGAATGATATTTGTCTTCAAAACTTGACACAAACTACTCGTGATAAGGAGCTTCATAACCATGAAAGGTAGTTCACAGGCATGAAGCTGCTTAACTTGGAAATTTATATGTTTGCATGTAAATCAATGTTGATTTGTTTTGATGTATTATACCTCAATTTTATGGTTATAACATGGTATGAGAATGCATGTTATGGTTATGATTATGAGAAACATGGAATATGGATGATGGAAGTGGTAAGTATGATAAACGGTGAAGCCCAAACTTTAACTAGGGCTAGAGCTGGGATGATGACATGCCAATGAGGTGAGATCAGTACCAAATGATCTAAGTTGGTCATGTTGGAGATTCTTTCATAAATAAGGGTTTATGCTAGGTTGGCTTCGCTTGATGACTATATTTGCATACTCCTGTACCTAAGACATGTGTTCTGGAAAGCTCAGTCGGGTGCCCTGGGAGGGTTTAGTAGAGAGTCGTATATTATTCCTGTATCCATTTTAGTCTAGTTATGAGTAGGATGGGCAAAAAAATTTGGGATCGAGTAGTTATAGAATTACATGCATGTATTTTCAGAGATATGTAATTTGGTAACTACTTCTTTTGTATAACCTTTGGACTTGTTAATGCTGGTTTGATACTTGTATTAAAATTTATTAATTTTATCAAATCTTTTTAATGATATAAGATGTTTTATGTTTTCAATAAGTCATCATGGCCATGGTGCATCTGTTAGAGGATTGGTCTAAAGGCAATCACCTTTAGCACTTATTGTACAAATTTATTGGATTAATAAAAGGCTTTGTCATTAATTTGATGTTCATTTGATATATGAATTGATAAGTGGTCTTAAATCAATTAATGAAGTACTTGATACATAACATAACATGAAGGAAATCATGATGAGATCATGATATTGAGATTCTGATCATGTGTAAATTATGTTAGTATCAAAATTATCCCTAGTCATAGGATTAATGAGATAGGACATTATTAATCCAGATAGACTAGCACATGTTACAGTCATTGATTGGATCGAGTAGTAGATCTCATAATCTATAAACATGAGATGTTTAGAGTTAAAATATGGATGCTTGCTAAGTGTAGCTAAGTACATTAGATGACAAACTATGAGACAATCATATGGATAATCTATTCAAATGTCAATGATAGTCTCATCATAGCAATGGTGCAAGTATCCTTAGACTTGAGGTACTCAAGGATATCTTGAATATTGATTATGTATTTTGACATTATTCCTTGTTGCCTCAGATAGGTACCTCATAGGGTGATGATTGGATACAACTTGAGGTATTTGAAGGTAATTGGGTAACCAAAAAAGGATTCACCACTCTTGATAGAAGGAGTGTAAGCCCATGGCCTCTTGCCGTGGTCATTACTCAGGAATCTCTGGCCGGAGTGGAAATGTCATAAAGATAGTCTTCAATGACATATCTAATAGAGTAATGAGCCTCGAGGACAACAACTAACATTACTTGCACTAGACATGACGTAGTCAGTCTAGTGGGAGTTGACACATGTCCATACTCTGAACTAAGTGGGGTATAGAATGGTGAAATGAATACTTGCACAGAAATTGTCTATGGAAAGGTTCATAGTTAAACCACTGACTTTCCGGTCAATTGGGGGTCATGATATGTTGTTAGATACCGCTCATGACCTGCTTAAATTTATTGTTAATTTAAGTGGCCAACATAACTGGGAACCTAATGGGTCACACACATTGAAGATATGGAGAATGAGTAGAATGGTCTTGGATAGGATCCAAATTTGAGAGAATTATTTCAGGATGGATCGTGATGAGATCGCATGGAAAAATCATTCGGGAGTGTCACAGGCCCGCGCGGGCTAGGCAGGCTATTGGCCTGCCTAGTGGGCCAGCTGGGATACCCAGCAGCAACCCACAGCAGGCCCAGCGCACCTGCTGCCTCCCATCCGTTGGCCAACGACAGTTTTTGGCCTTAATTAGGCCAATTATGGCCAATTACTATTCATTTGTTTCCATTTTCTCCATTTTGACTTTTCATCTTATTTTTGAATTTGATTCAAATAGAAAAGACATCAAATGGCAGAAAATAGACATGAAAATATTTTTTTGTGAAAAGAAATATTTTTAAGACACAACAAAAATTCTCTCAAAAACACTTTCAAAGCTAGCACTTTGAATTTTTTCAAACAATTTCTCTTGATAGTTTCTTCTTCATTCTTCGTGTGGATTATCATTAGAGACATCCTAGTGTGGATTGTTGTGGTTTGCTACAACCCAACAAAGTGAAGATTTGAAGAACAAATAAAAATTACAAGGTATAATTTTTAACATTTACATTTATATAAATTAGTTTTAATGGTACAAGTATGATCTTTTGTTTTGGGTTTTGAAAATTTTTATTTTTCGCTGGATTTATGAATATGATTCATTCTTTAAAACCCTACAACATCAAAGTTTTAAATTTATGGCACTTTAAATCATATTTATCGTAATATTCTTTGATATAATTATATTGGAGGGTGTTATATGTTCTTAGCCATTACATTCTATCATAGAAGAGGACAACATATTTCATGTTATGTAAACTTCATGGTGCATCAAAGGTTCATTCATAGGTACCCCTACTTGTGAACCAAATCCTGAACTTGATAGTGAAAGCTTCTGTCCATAGATGGACATTTCTTCATAGGCATGAAGAATTAATCACAAGCATGACTGTGTTCATAGTGTGGAGATTCACGGTCATGAACACCTAGTCACTAGCGTGAATATGGGTTTTCTAGCAGTGATAACATAAAACAAGTATTTAATACAATCCACATGCAAAAGCTCTAATGGTTGTCCCATGACAACCTTTTCCTATCAACATTCTTATCAATTCATACATTAATCATGTTATAACATCAATAAAACACATAATGACTCAATTTTCCCTTTTTCTGCTCATTAATTATCCTAAAAAGTATTTATGATTCCATATGCATTTAAGTCATTAGTTACCATATCATGCAATGATGGTTCAACAACCCTAAAACATCATTAAAACCACTTCAACATTTTTAACCATCATCATTCAATGGTCTCATTAAATTCACCCTTGAAATTATTGAAGTAATCCCATATCATACTATTAATACATTTCATGCTTAACTTAACATTTATATTCATATCATTCAATACTCATGTACTTATAGCATTAATTACTACTTTCAGGTTCATTATAATCAAAATCTAGCATTTAAAGAATACAAGACATTTATTGCACATTTAACACACAACATGCCACAAATTTGGAATTAAAATGCATATATGTACATACCTTTAATGGAGCCTCAAAAATCAAGTTTTCCTCAAGCCTGCTTATCCACTTGGTGGGTTTCACCACCTCCTTTTCAAACTTTTATCACATATAACATGTAACATCCGATTTTAGGGTATATAAATTAGTTGGGTTGGTTAAGAGAGAGTTTAGTGGGATTAGAGTTTGAAAGGATTAAAATAGTGATAGAAAGGTTAATCATGCCCATGAATAAGGATTTCATGATCGTGAATGTTGTGTTAAGTTTTCCTATAAAAGGTTTGTCACACTTGTGATAGAAGAGTGTTCACCCCCCGTGAAGGCATAATCCATGCTCGTGAAGGATAGTCAATAGAGTTATTTAGCAGAGCCATTCTTGTCTCTCTCTTCCATACTTTTCTAGCTTCTTCACCACCCCTATAACCCAAGTCTACACACCACATTCATCTTTTTTTTTATCTTTTTCTTCCCTTATTACACAAAGATCACCATTTAATCCTTATAGAAGCTTGTACCTATGAGATATATAGGATTTCTTGAGGTTTAAAGCAAAAGTTGGTTTGAAAGTGAGTTTATTGATTTATATCAGGTTTTGTGGTTCTAAGATAGGGATATTTCGTGTAGTAGGTGCTAGTGCCAGTGGAAAGGATCATTGAAGGGGTTAGGCAAGCTTAAAGAGCTTGAATAGTTTAGGGAGGATCCTTGGATTAAGGTTAGTACATATGTATATTGAAATCTAGAAATGTATTTCTTGAGTAGTTGTGTTTGGTTTTGTGTGATAAATGTTACTGAGAGTAAGATGCATGATAACGTGTTAATTTTGTTATATGCCATGGTAATGAGTTAAGAAGTTAGGGTTAATCTAGGAGATATTTGAGTATGATTTATTGTTTAAATGCTTGATTTTATGTTTGGCAAGATTATTTTACATTATGACATGTTTTTGGCATGAAGGTGTTGTTGAATGTTGATAGGAGTGATTGAAATTACTCAATCTTAGAGCCCTTGCATGCATTCTGTGAAATTGCTATATTTTAGTGCTGGAAAACCTAGATTTATGCCCTGGATGGGGGTTTTACAACTGTGATTCATGCCCAAAAATAAAGTTCAAGTAGAACAGATTCATAGAGTCACACCATGCCTTGTTTGTCATGCCTGTGAAGAGTGTGCACTTTGTGGGCAAAAACTTTCACAATCATGTTCACAGTTTGGTTCATAGGTCAGGGTACCTAGTGAATGAAACCTTCACAATCATGAACATGTAGTTCATGCCTATGAAGCTTGTTTATACAACACATGCTGTTTTCTTTAGTAATGTAATGAAATGTAAAGATTTTGCACATGTACATTACATGAGATACTACAAGTATGAAATATATGAATGTTAATTGATGATATGATATTATGAAAATGACTATAAATGATCACAAGATAGAGAATTTATGTAAATAAAGATGGCATATGATATGATTATGTATGTAACCTAGTATGCGAATAACTATATATGAAGAACATAAGGAAATGGGAAAAGCCATGGGATACAATATGATGATTCATGAATGAAAAATGCGTAAGAGCATGGTCATATGTGATAACGATATATTAAAGGAAATGATATAAAAGAAGTTAAATGCCCTTATCTCTTATCTAGGATTTGGCCTATGATAGATGTTGTTGGGTGTTAAAGGTGAATATCATTCATAAACGCAATAGAAAATAAAAATTTTCAAAAACCCAAAATAAAATATCATACTTGTACCATTAAAACTAATTTATCAAACATGAAGGTTAGAAATTATACCTTGTAATTTCTTGATTTGTTATTCAAATCTTCACCTTGTTAGGTTGTAGCAAACCACAACAATCCATGCAAGAATGTCTCTAATAATAATTCATGTGAAGAAATGAGGAAGAAACCAACAAAAGAAATGGTTTGAACAAAATTCAATGGTGTTAGCTATGAATTTGTTCTTAAGAGAATTATTGTGTCGCAAAAAATTATTTTTTGCCAAAAATAAATTTCATGTCTCTTTTATTCCTTTTGAGGACTTTTTGATCTGAATCAAATTCAAAAAGAAGATCAAAAATTAAAATAAAGGAAAAGAAGCTCAAATGAATGGTTAATGGACATAATTGGCCTAATTAAGGCAATAAATGGCCTAATGGCAACAAATGCGTAGCCAACATCGCAATGTTCAGCATAGGCCCACCTGGCCCATGACCCCTATGGAACAATTTTTTCTCGTGATCTCAACTCGATCTGACCCGAAATAATTCTTTTATATTTTTGGGTCCAATCCAAGACTATTTTACTCATTATTTACATCTCCAAAGCATGTGACCCATTAGGTATAACACCACACCTTATACATTTGAGTTCAACCTATCACTGTATCAAATAATCACACATAACATAATGAAAAGGCAAAATACCCTATCAACAATGGTAGTAATTTTTTTTTCATATCCTGTAATATCATTCAATGACTTTGCAAGTCAATTTTGAAGCGTTCGCCACAATATGATATATCACATATATTAAAACATAAACTTTGCACATAAGTATTTGCGAGTTGCTTTCATTTATATATTTTTAAAGCTAATCCAGAGTGACAATACATATTCAAACATATAAGTCCAAAATACAGATAACATGTTTTCATGCTTGTGTGGAATGCAAGGAGAGAGAGTGATGAGGTTCGGCTAGTGACCTGTGCTCCATGTCTTTTATACGCTACTCAAAATGAGCTATCACTTTTCTTTACCTAAAAAATGATGCAAATTGATGAGTTGCGGCTTAGTGAGAATAATCATCAAATGAGCTTTAAAGTACCAAGCAACTCATAGTAATAAATCACAAATCCAATACATACTATATATTCCATTCCATTTATCAGTATCATATAAGTATCAATAAAGTTGAAACATATAATCATTACTCTTTACAAATGCAAATGCAAATGCTTTGCTTATTTTATTTTGTTGTGACCAAGTTAAACAGACATTGCCCCTGGTTTTCATGTGAATATTTGCATTTGCCAGCTAGCTTGATCATTTATTTCATTTGCACATTTGTTGGGTCATAGGCCTCTTCTTTTGCTTTACAATATCGATTAACTGGTCACAACGCCTTTTAAGTCCATATGTATATGCACTTGTACTTAAGCATTCATCAACCATTGCATCTTATCACATATAACATACATATACCACATATATGCCTCATATGCCACACATATACCTCACATATACTATACATATACCATGAATATATATCACATATGTCAAACATATACCTCAAACATACCACAAGTATACCACTTATATATACCACAAATGTGACAAATTATCCATCATCATATTATCAAGGAAAAATCATGACAATCATGTGAATCACATAGTAAGCAACATTCATATGCACTAAAGAATTAAATTGATAATTAGACTCACCTTTCTCATTTGATTCCGACCCCTAGCTTATTGTCTATCCGCTCCTTGTGGGTCTCCAATATGTTACGAGCCAAGAACGAACTTGCAAGGGGTCAATTTGCTGCAAAAACTAAGTGAAACAAGAAAGAATTGAAGGCTGGAATGGAGGAAGATGAAGAAGAAAATGGGGCTAAAGTGAGTAGGCAGAAATGGGAGGAAGAAGATAAAGCCAAATTTTTTTTTTGTCATTTTCATTTTTGTTTCTTTTTCTCTTCTCATTTCTCTTCTCTTATCTCTTCTCTTTTCTCTTCTCTTTTCTTTTATTTTTCTTTTGTTTCATTTTCATTTTATTTTATCTATATTTCTATTATTTACACACATATACAATTCCACTAATCCACACAATAATACCACTTAATCATTTGGTCTAATTTACCTAAATTAACAATGTAAAATGTTTACTAATCTTAATCTAGTTATTTTGCATACTTTAATTTGGTCACCTTATTTCATTTATTTCTAATACTTTTTTTATTCTCATTTAGATTATAAATACACATGTGTGACTCAGTACAATTGCAATGTACTAGGACACATAGCTAGTGCGTGTCATGGACTTGTTCCTATAAAAATATACATGGAATGCATGTGTTCAATTGAATTATATGCAAGATGCACATGCTCAAATGAAAATGCATATGGATATGCATGTGGGGAAGGTTGAGGATGTTACATTAGGTTCTCGAATATGTTGGCCACTTGAATTAACAATTAATTTAAGCAAGTCATGAGTGATATCTAGTAACACATCATGACTCCCAATTGACCAAAAAGTCAGTGGTTTGACTACAAACCTTTCCATAGACAATTTTTGTGCAATTATTCCTTTCACCATTCTATACCCCACTTGGTTCAAAGTATGGACATGTGTCAACTTTTTCTGGATTGATTACGTCACATCTAGCCCAAATAATGTTAGTTCTTGTCCTTGAGGCTCATTACTCTATTAAACATGTCATTGAAGACTATCTTTATGACATTTCCAGTATGGCTAGAGATTCCCAAGTAATGACCTCGAGAAGAGGCCATGGGTATACACTTCTTTTATCAAGAGTGGTGAATCTTTTATTGATTACCCAATTACCTTTGAATACCTCAAGCTATACCCAATCACCATCTTATGAGCAACCTCATTGAGGCAATAATGAATAGTGTCAAAATACATAATCAGTATCCAAGATATCCTTAAGTACCTCAAGTCTAAGGATACTTAGACTATTGTTATGTTGAGACTATCATTGACATTTGAATAAATTATCCATATGATTGTCTCATTGCGGGTCATCCAATGTACTTAGCTACACTTGGCAAGCATCCACATGTTAACTCTAAACATCTCATGTTTACAGATTATAAGATCTACTACTTGATCCAATTAAGGAGTATAATATGTGCTAGTCTGTTCATCCTATGACTAGGGATAACTTAGATACTAACATAATTACACATGATAAGAATCTCAATGTCATGTTCTCGTCATAATTTCCTTCATGCTATGTTATGTATTAAAGACTTCATTATTTGATTTAAGATCACTATCAATTCATATATCAAATGAACATCAAATTAATGAAAATGCCTTTTATTAATCCAATAAATTTGTAAAATAAGTGCTAAAGGTGATTGCCTTTAGAGCACTTCTCTAATAGATGGCATGCCATTGAGGGGGTTATGATATCGTATAATATTCTTTATATGAGGCCTTGGTAGCTGAAGTCAAGTTAGAGCGCCCTTGGTCCTGGATTCCATGCAATTTTAAGGACAAGGTGGCTAAAGTTAGGGTTAGAATGCCCTTAATCTAGTTTATACTCAATCAAGATGGTTGAAGCTCTGGGAGCATCTTTAACTTGAGGAGGTCAAGTGAACTTTTACAAAGAGTGGGCAAAGTGGCTGAAGCTCTGGGAGCACCTATGTTCCACAAACTAGATCTGAATAGTTTGGCTTACTATTTTGGGCAAAACAAAATAAAAAAAAAGAAATAAGTAACCAGTTACAAGGATAAAAATGAAAATGGAATAAAATGAAATGACTATTAATGTTATAGTTCGAATATGATATTCAATATGTAGACTCTAGTGTATGATTATTTATATGCAAAATAGGATGAAAAAAATATGATTTGAAAGTATAAATGTTTAAATGGTAGTAAGTATATGTTATATATTTATGTAAACCAACTTGCTATATGTGCATGTAAAAATGGATATAAAGGCACAAAATAAATTTTAAATATGTAAGTTTAAGATATGAGTCATATGAATGAACTCAATAAAAAAAAATATGTATATGAGTATGAGCATATAAAATGATGTGGTAGGTTATGCATGTTTATATTTATATAAGCCAAAGTGAAAATATGATATGATAGTATGCACATGTTTGTTTATTTGTTTGCATATACATATGCACTGCTATGCACCAGTTGCTTAGTGTGAGTGTTTTTCATGCGCATGTTGTAGTTGATTAGATGGTTGTTGATAGAGACTCAGAGTATGATGGAAGAGTCACAGGATAAGACATAGTTGGGTGGGTGATACACTAGGATGTTATGGTTTTAATTTTTTATGTATTAAAATGGTTTGGTATTTCCCTTCAGAGGTAATTGTTGTAAGCCAGAGGCAATGAAAAGTCTTTACAGTGTTTTTTTAATGCAATAAAATAATCAATTTGATTTTTCTTTTACTTTTACTTTTATTTATGTGTAGGTTAAAATAGTCATGATGGCCATGATACAAATAAGATGTTTTAAAGGAAAGTTTAGTTTGAATTGGTTTGTAAAAAGGAAAGGTTCCGTAACATTCGCAAATATAATTGGTTTAATGTAATTTATATTTGTGGGTGATACAAAATTCTATATCAACTTATATAACCATAAACTTAACCTTTATAGCCCATAAATCATAACTTTAACCCTCTAATGACCTTAATCTCATATAATCACTCACTAACTCATAATATAACCTTTAATCAACTTAAATAGGGGTCTTAACTATAAAAAATAAAGCTTGAGCCAAAACCTAAACCATTTAGAAATTGGTCTCTACCAAAAACTGGATGTACACTATAAAGGCTATGAAAACTTGTAAAGAAGAAGGAGAAACATGATTCCTTTCTAAGATTGAAGGAAACACAATTGAGTTGAAAGATTTGAACTCCTATGTTCTTCTTTGGGTTAGCTTCCTCAAAAAGCCCACTTTTTTATGCTCCTCTCTCACAAGAACTTATTAAACTTTGATATTTGATGTTGGTTTAGGTGTTTTAAGTTTAAGAATCAAAGGAAAACAAATATGTTAGTCTCTAGTGTGAAGGAACTTTAAGTTCTATGGTTCTATTTTGATTAATTTTAATTAGTGGGACCCACTCCTTAATTTGGGTATAAAGTCAAAAAAAGGAAGAAATTCTACATTCTTCCACCCAAAATATCTAACTCATCTTCATTCTCTTTTCTCTTCTTGGTTGTCGTCCATCTCTCCCACCAAAAGCCTCTATTTTTTCTTATTCAAGCTTGAAAAAGAGGGAAAAAAATTATTTTTGAGAGAGGAAAATTCAGAATTAAAGAGTTTTTTCCATAAAAGGAGCAAGATGGAAGGAAGAAAGAAGAAAAGAAAAGGGAGAAATTTTAGGGGGAATTTTGGTCACCTTGGAGAACCATTAAGGTGAGTTTATTCTTCTTAAATTCAACCATTTTTCTTCCATTTTAGACCCATAAGGATGATAGATAAGATTATGATTGGTAGATTGAGGTTATGTGGCAAGATTGGAACTAGAAATGGAAAGTTATAACTAGTTAAAGAAAAGTGTAGTCAAACTTTTAATTAATGATAATTGATGTTAGTTAATTGTTTTATCACTAAAAAACTAGAGAAAGGAAACTCTAATGGAGGAATGAGGGGCTGCCTTAGTTAAGTTAATTTGGAAAAATTGGAAATTAACCTAGGAGCAAAACAATTGGTGATAAATAAAGTGTGATTTGAGTGTTGATTTGAAGAAAATAAATTGGGACCTATGATAAGGTTTATGGGCAGCCATGACATATCAAGAAGGAAGTTTAACCTTAGTACATTTTGGTTAATTAAAGTATAAAACATATTAGGAGCATTAGAATTTGATGTAGGCATGAAAAGCTTTGAAAAGGAATGATAGAATTGAGATGTGGTATGGTTGTGTAGGAAAACCAAGTGAACATATGAGAGGCCCTCAAGAGGGTGAAAAAGGTAGGGAGAAAGAAAATTAGTAAGGGGAGGACAAGAAGGAAAAAGGGAGGCTCTAACGTTGATTAGGTATGTGCTTCATTGATAAAAATCTTACATGTTTAATTGTGTGAAATTATGTTTTAATGCTTGATATCAATATGGTTTGACATGAAATGTGATTAGTTGTTGTTTTTCATGTTTTGTACGGTAATGATACCAAATGGTGTGAAATCATTAAGATAGGTGAAAATAATTGTGATATGGAAACTTTGGCATAAAAATGAATGCATATGATGAATGTAAGTAGTATATAGATTGGTGCCAATTGATGATCCTGCTGTAGAAATTTTGGAGATGTCTTGACTAATTATATAATTATCTAGTAATGATATAGAGGTGAAATTAGTTGGAAATGAAAGTGGACTCATAATGATAAAACTTTTATTCTCAATGTAAGTTCAAAACCTAATTTAGAATGGGCTAAAAATTGGACATAAATCCAGGATCTGTAGGTACCCAGAAAATGTTGGGTAAAATTTATGGAAAGCCTTTAAAAAAAAGGCCATAAATTTTGATAGAAAATTTGGATTTGAGTGATTTGTGATGCATCTCAAATCCTAGACAATAAGATACAAAATATTAGAAGACCATAAATTCAAATTCAAATTATAAATGGGTTAAAAATGAGGCCTAAAATCAGGGCTGAAATATGTCATAGGTAAAAACTTGAAATATTGAGATTTTGCATATAGTATGATGACTATATGTGGTAATTAATGTGAATTTTGATTTAATTATAATTCTAAATGTTTAATAAATTATTTGGATGTGAGATTCTAATACAATAAGAACAGAAACAAATAGCAAAAATAAATAACCATATATGTGAAAATTTAGTACAATTATCATTTTTGAAAATATTGTGAATAAATAAAAAAATAGTTAAGCTCTAGGACACCTAATCTAGAACTAGAATAGAGAATAGTTTGGCATGCTAATAAGGGGATTTAAGGCACTCGGTGCCAAATATAAAAGCTGATAATGACAAATATATAAATGCGATCAAAGCAAAATTATTAAGCCGGCAATGACAATATTGTAGAAGCCGGTAATGACATTATTATAAAAGCACTTGGCGCAATATTATGAAAGTCGGTAATGACAACCCTGTTATTTCTATTAGTTAGTTCAGTTATAGGTGTTGAGGGCATAAGATAAATGAAAAATAATAATAATATAAAATTATGTCATTTGATAATGTTGTGATAAATAAAAATAGTTAAATATTAAATGTTTGATGAGATTTATTTGATTGTATATAATTATTTTATTTTATGTCTTATTTGTGAATGAATAAATGACATGTAAGAAAATATATGTATGTAAAATTTCTATCCTTGAAGCACCACTAAGCAAGTAGCTTAGCGCAGGTGGTTTCCTCTCGCACAGGTTTTAAAAGGGTAGCCATAGATTGTAAAATTATCAGAAGAAAAAGGGTAACCGGACGAAAGTAGCTAAAAGTTTTGGACTTATTTTTGGTATATTTTATCAAAAGCTTTGTAAATTAAATTATAGTTCTATTTCATCTAATGTGTATTAGAGATGTGATTTGTAAAGTATTGGACATAATTTGATTGTAAATTAATATATTTTATAAATAAATAAAATTTTGAATATTAGTGTTGCTAATAAATTTATTTTAGTGTTTGTAATATTTTTGAAAAAAAATTATACTTCATTTAGCTAACCATATAAGATAGTTAGTCGAGTAAAGCTCGTATACCTTGCTGAACTTAGTGGGGTAAGAGGGAGTTACAATTTTTGGTATCAAGGCTATAGGTTTAGACAATTCTTACTCAGTTGGTAGACGAAGATAAATGCATGTTTTCAGCATTTGCATTATTTTAAGCTGCTATATTCTGATAAATGACCCTTCTTCTAAAAATATAGGTTTTAATGGATTCAGAATCAAGACAAAGTCATGAAGAACAAGAGGGATATAATATGGCTAACTCAGCTGCTCATAGACAGTTAGCATCAATTTGACCCTCGGATTCTAGTGTGATAGCTCCACAACATGCTGAGGAACAGGTTGATCCAGGTTAGGTATCCCTTATGCAACAGTTGGCTACTTTGTTACTGCAGATAGCACAAGTTGTGCCACCGCCAGCTCCACTACCTCCCCACCTCAACGAAAACTCCAGATTGTTAAACTAAGAAAATATGGGGCTACGAATTTTAAAGGTAAGAAATAGGATGACCCAGCAGTAGCATAATTTCAATTGGAAAAGGCAGAACGAGTTTTTGAAGAGCTTCAATGTCTGGAGGAGTACAAAGTTTGATATGCAGTGTCCCTCTTTCAGGAACATGCCTATGACTGGTGGAAATTGGTATTAGTGAAACCCAGACTCTGAACCCTTAGATATTGGATTTCTTTGTGATAGAGTTTAGGAAGAAATATGTGCCAAGAATTTATGTTAATGAGAAAAAGTGAGAATTTCTGAATTTGAAGTAGAGGGGTATAACAGTAGCTGAGTATGAGATCGAGTTCATTAGGCTGAGCAAGTATGCTATAGGGATTACTGGAGATAAAGCTAATAAATTTCATAGATTTGAAGATGGCCTCGATAAAGATATTGGATATTAGTGGCTTCCCACCAACATAAAGATTTTTCTACATTGCTGTCCTCTGCCATTAATGTTGAAAGAAGGAAAAATCTGAAGACAGAAGAGCTCTCCAAGAAATCAATGGCTAGTGTGGGCCGGACAACTAATAGGGAAGGGCAAATAGTACCCAAACCTTTTCAATCACGGGTTGCTGGGTAGACATTTTTTGGTAGGCCCTCAGCATTTTAGACCCGTAACATCATCTGCTAATTCACCAATATCATTTTTCAAGATATTAGCTTTTGCTATGTGTCAGCATTATGGTAGATCTCATATAGGAGAGTGTTAGTAGTTGACTGGGGCTTGCTTGAGATTTGCCGCTGCTGACCATATGAAGGGAGTTTGTCCCATACTTAGTTTAGGCAGTATGGCACCAGCAAATACTATGGCACCGGTACAGAGTAGTGGTAGAGGTTGAGGCTAGTTTAGTGGTGGTCATACCCAACAGAGCCAGAAGGTATCAGAGATAGTGGATAGACTTGGAGGTAGTATATCTCCATCTCGGGCATATGTGATGAGAGCTTGTGAGGACCAGGGTGCACAAGATGTCATAGTTGGTAAAATTTCTTTATTTGACTTTGATTTACATGCATTGATAGATCCTACTTCCACATATTCATACGTAAGCACAGTTGCACTTAAACAAAGGAACATGACACCTGACACCATAGAATATGAGATAGTTGTGACCAATTTGTTGGGACATAGAGTGAAGGTGAATCAAATCTATTAAAATAGTTCAATAATAATTCAGAGTAGAGAATTTCTAGTAGACTTAATAGAATTACCTTTTCATGAATTTGATGCTATTCTGGGTATGGATTGGTTGACAAAGCATGGAGCTATAGTCGATTGTTGATCTAGAAAATTTGTGCTTATAATTCTTGGGCAGGATGACACTATCATTTAGGGTGAAGGTCAAACATGTTTGACCAGTGTTATTTCTACATTTAAAGCTCAGAAATACATTAGGAAGGGGTGTGAGGTATATTTGGTGCATGTGATAGATACCAGGTAGGGAAGCCCGAAACTTAAGGACATCCTCATAGTGTGTGAGTTCCCAGATGTGTTTCCTGAAGATTAGTTGGGGATATTATTGGGCTTTGAAGAATGAATCAAATTCAAAAATGCAGCAGAAAAATAAAATTTTCAAAACCCGAAATAAGAGATCATACTTGTGCCATTAAAACTAATTTATATAAATATGAAGACTAGAAATTATACCTCGTAATTTCTTATTTGTTCTTCAAATTTTCACTTAGTCGGGTTGTAGCAAACCACAACAATCCACACTAGGATGTCTCTAATGATAATCCACGCGAAGAATGAAGAAGAAACTATCAAGAGAAATGGTTTGAACAAATTCAAAGTGCTAACTTTGAAAGTGTTCTTGAGAGAATTTTGTTGTGCCTTAAAAAATATTTTTTTCACAAAAAAATATTTCCATGTCTATTTTTTTCCATTTGATGTCATTTTTATTTGAATCAAATTCAAAGAAAAGATGAAAAGGAGAAAATGGAGAAAATGGAAATGAATGAATAGTAATTGGCCAGAATTTGTCTAATTAAGGCCAAAATCTATCGTTCGCCAACGGGTGGGAGGCAGCAACACGCTGGGCCTGCTGCGGGCTACTGTTAGGTAGCCCAGCTGGTAGGGTAGGCAGGCCATGAGCCTCCCTCGCACGAGCCCGTACAGGTCCGTGACCCTTCTGAACGATTTTTTCGTGCGATCTCATCCCGATCCATCCCGAAATAATTCTCTCATATTTTGGATCCTATCAATGACCATTTTACTCATTCTCCATATCTTCAATGCGCATGACCCATTAGGTTCCCAGTTATGTTGCCCACTAAAATTAACAATTAATTTAAGCATGTCATAAGCAGTATCTAGCAACACATCATGACCCCTAATTGACCGAAAAGTCAGTGGTTTGACTACGAACCTTTCCATAGATAATTTTTGTGCAATTATTCCTGTCACGATTCCATACCCCACTTAGTTCAAAGTATGGACATATGTCAACTCCCACTAGACTGACTATGTCACGTCTAGTCCAAGTAATGTTAGTTTTTGTCCTTGAGGTTCATTACTCTATTAGATATGTCATTGAAGACTATCTTTATGACATTTCCACTCTGGCCAGAGATTCCTGAGTAATGACCACTGCAAGAGGCCATGGGTATACACTTCTTCTAATGCTGGAAACCACTCCAAGTTCTGTGATGAATTTCTTTATCCAAACTGCTTCCTTTGTTGCTTCAGAAGCTGCAATGTACACTGCTTTGGTTGTGGAATCAACAGTTGTTTCCTGTTTTGAACTCTTCCAACTAACTGCTCCATCATTTAGTGAGATTTTGAGTGATCCTTGTCAGATTGGAAGCAGGCATTGGTAGACCCGCTCTTAATATGATCTCCATCTCCATTTACCAAGAATACATCCTTAGTTCTTCTTAAGTACTTAAGGATATTCTTGACAGCGTACATGATTGATCCTATAGCTAAAGCATATGGAATCAAATTCATATGTGTCCTCTCATCTTGTGTCTTTGGACATAAAGACTTTGAGAGAGTAATCCCATGTGTCATGGGAATATATCCCCTCTTGGACTGCTCCATGTTAAACCTCTTTAGCATCTTATCTATGTATGTAGACTGTGAAAGACTAAGCAATCTTTTAGATCTATCCTTATAGATCCTTATCCCCAAAATATAGAGTGCTTCTCCAAGGACTTTCATAGAGACATCATTTCCCATTAACAATATGTCATCTACAGATAACACAAGAAATACGGTT
The DNA here is from genome assembly GCA_023653625.1 of Triadica sebifera. Classification (NCBI taxonomy): domain Eukaryota; kingdom Viridiplantae; phylum Streptophyta; class Magnoliopsida; order Malpighiales; family Euphorbiaceae; genus Triadica; species Triadica sebifera. Next base: position 34,807,386 of record CM042894.1, on the reverse strand, counting down.
GCACTTTCACTAACCTTCTTGTAAACACAAGGTTCATCCAGATTTTGTAAGAAACAAAACTGTTTGATTGTCTCATCAAACTGAATATTCCAACTCCTAGATGCTTGCTTTAATCCATAAACGGATCTTTGAAGCTTACATACCTTTTTTCCATATTTGGATATGAAGCCTTCTACTTGTGTCATGTACAAATCCTCAGTCATATTTCCATTAAAGAAAGCTGTCTTCACATCCATTTGCCATATCTCATAATCATAATGAGTAGCAATGGCTAGGAGTATCCTTATGGATTTAAGCATAGCTACTGGGCTAAAATTTTCATCGTAGTCAATTTGAAAACCCACTTGCACCCTATAGGCTTTATTCCTTTGGGTGGGTCAACTGAAGTCCATACTTGGTTTTCATAGATGGAATCCATTTCTGACTTCATGGCTTGAAGCCATTTGTTAGATTTTGAACTATTCAGAACTTCTTCATGCTAGGTTTTGAAGAATGAATCATATTCATTAATGCAGTGAAAAATAAAATTTTTCAAAACCCAAAACAAAAGATCATTCTTGTACCATTAAAACTAATTTATATAAATGTAAATGTTAAAAATTCAACCTTGTAATTTTTATTTGTTCTTCAAATCTTCACTTTGTTAGGTTGTAGCAAACCACAACAATCCACATTAGGATGTCTCTAATGATAATCCACGCGAAGAATGAAGAAGAAACTATCAAGCGAAAATAGCTTGAAATCTTCACTTTGTTGGGTTGTGCTAACTTTGAAATTGTTCTTTAGAGAATTTTTGTTGTCTTAAAAATATTTTTTTTACAAAAATATTTTAGTGTCTATTTTCTGCCATTTGATGTCTTTTCTATTTGAATCAAATTCAAAAATAAGATGAAAAGTCAAAAATGGAAAAAATGACAACTAATGAATAGTAATTGGGCATAATTGGCCTAATTATGGCCAATTACAGTCGTTGGCCAACGGATGGAAGCTGCAGGTGCACTGGGCCTGCTGTGGGCTGCCACTGGGCAGCCCAGCTAGCCCGCAAGGTAGGCCAGTAGCTTGCCTAGCTTGCATGGGCACGCGCGGGCCCATACGGGCCCGTGACACTCCCGAACATTTTTTCGTGCGATCTCATCGCGATCCATCCTAAAATAATTTTCTCATATTTTGGATCCTATCCAAGACCATTTTACTCATTCTCCATATCTTCAATGTGTGTGACCCATTAGGTTCCTGGTTATGTTGGCCACTTAAATTAACAATTAATTTAAGCAAGTCATGAGCGGTATCTAGCAACACATCATGACCCCCAATTGACCGAAAATTCAGTGGTTTGACTATGAACCTTTCCATAGACAATTTCTGTGAAATTATTCCTTTCACCATTCTATACCCCACTGGGTTCAGAGTATGGACATGTGTCAACTCCCACTAGACTGACTACGCCACGTCTAGTCCAAGTAATGTTAGTTGTTGAAAGGCTCATTACTCTATTAGATATGTCATTGAAGACTATCTTTATGACATTTCCACTCCGGCCAGAGATTCCTGAGTAATGACCACGACAAGAGGCCATGGGTATACTCCTTCTATTAAGAGTGGTGAATCCTTTGTTGGTTACCCAATTACCTTCGAATACATAAAGTTGTATCCAATCACTATCCTATGAGCTACCTCTCTGAGGCAACAAGGAATAGTGTCAAAATACAGAATCAATATTCAAGATATCCTTGAGTACCTCAAGTCTAAGGATACTTGCACCATTGCTATGATGTGACTATCATTGACATTTGAATAGATTATCCATATGATTTTCTCATAGTTGGTCATCCAATGTACTTAGCTACACTTAGCAAGCATCCACATGTTAACTCTCAACATCTCATGTTTATAGATTATGAGATCTACTACTCGATCCAATCAAAGAGTGTAACATGTGCTAGTCTGTCTGAATTAATAATGTCCCATCTCATTAATCCTATGACTAGGGATAATTTTGATACTAACATAATTACACATGATAAGAATCTCAATATCATTATCTCATCATGATTTCATTCATGCTATGTTATGTATGAAGGACTTCATTAATTGATTTAAGTTCACTTATCAATTCATATATCAAATGAACATCAAATTAATGAAAAAGCCTTTTATTAATCAAATAAATTTGTATAATAAGTGCTAAAGGTGATTGCCTTTAGAGTACTACTCTAACAAGCTCCCACTTGCACTAAAGCCAATCGCCTTTGTATTTAATTCCATAGGCGAGTACATGAGAATCATATTTCTTTTGGGAAATTGGCTTAGTTAAAGGATCAACAGTATTCTTATCAGTGAGCACTCTTTCTATCTTTACATCATTCCTACCAATGATTTCTCTAATCAAATGTTATCATCTGAGTACATGTTTTGATCTCTGATGGGACCGTGGCTCCTTTGCTTGCGCAATGGCTCCATTATTATCACAATAAAATTGTATTGGATCAATAATGTTGGGAACCACTCCAAGTTCTGTGATGAATTTCTTTATCCAAAGTGCTTCCTTTGCTGCTTCAGAAGCTGCAATGTACTCTGCTTTGGTTGTGGAATCAGCAGTCGTTTCATGTTTGGAACTCTTCCAACTAACTGCTTCACCATTTAGTGTGAATATATAACTTGACTGAGATTTTGAGTCATCCTTGTCAGATTGGAAGCTGGCATCGATATACCCGCTCACAGTAATATCTCCATCTCCGTATACCAAGAATACATCCTTAGTTCTTCTTAAGTAGTTGAGAATATTCTTGACAGCCATCCAATGACCCTCACCAGGGTCCAATTGGTATCTACTCGTGACACTCAGAGCATATGATACATTGGGTCTTGTACATATCATAGCATACATGATTGATCCTATAGCTGAAGCATATGGAATCAAACTCATGTGTGTCCTCTCATCTTGTGTCTTTGGACACAAAGACTTTGAGAGAGTAATCCCATGGGTCAGGGGAATATATCCCTCTTGGACTGCTCCATGCAAAACCTCTTTAGCATTTTATCTATGTATGTAGACTATGAAAGACTAAGCAATCTTTTAGATCTATCTCTATAGATCTTTATCCCTAAAATATAGATTGCTTCTCCAAGGTCTTTCATAGAGAAATTCTCGGATAACCAAATTTTGACTGATTGTAAGGTTGAGAAATCATTTCCCATTAACAATATGTCATCTAAATATAACACAAGAAATACGATTGCATTCCCACTAACCTTCTTGTAGACACAAGGTTCATCCGAATTTTGTAAGAAACCAAACTGTTTGATTGTCTCATCAAACCGAATATTCCAACTCCTGGATGCTTGTTTTAATCCATAAATGGATCTTTGAAGCTTACATACCTTTTTGCCATCTTTGGATATGAAACCTTCTAGTTGTGTCATGTACACATCCTCAGTCAAATTTCCATTAAGGAAAGCTATTTTCACATCCATTTGCCATATCTCATACATAATGAGTAGCAACGGCTAGGAGTATCCTTGACGATAACCTTTAGCAACAAGTCTAGCTTTATAGGTAATCACATTACCATCCATGTCAGTTTTCTTTTTGAAAACCCACTTGTTCCCTATAGGCTTTATTCCTTTGGGTGGGTCAACCAAAGTCCATACATGGAATCCATTTTTGACTTCATGGCTTGAAGCCATTTGTCAGATTCTGAACTATTCAGAACCTCTTCATAGGTTGTAGTCTCATCATTTTCTATATGCAATACGTCATTTTCTTCACTAATGAGAAATCCATATCTCTCTGGAACAGTACGTATCCTACTTGACCTACGAAGCTCTTGTGCTTCAGAAGGTTGAGCTGTTATATCATCTGTATGAGTAACAAGCTCGGGTTCAGGTAGTTGATCAGAATCTGTTTGAGCATCTTGAACTTCCTCAAGTTTAATTTTGCTCCCACTATCTCCTTTCAGAAGGAATTCTCTCTCTAAAAAGATAGCATGTCTTGAAAAAAAAACCTTTTGTTCCAAGGGGTGGTAAAATTGATATCCATATGATGCTTTTGGAAATCCCACAAACAGACATCGGTCAGACTTAGCTTCTAGCTTATCTGACATTGTCCGCTTCACATAAGCAGGACAACCCCAAATTCTCATGTAAGCAAATGTGGGCCTCTTGTTATACCATATCTCATATGGAGTAACATCAACTGACTTTGAAGGAACTCCATTTAATATATGAATGGCTGTCTCTAGTGCAAAACCCTAAAAGGATTTAGGCAATTTCGCAAAACTCATCATAGACCTTACCATGTCTAATAAGGTTTGGTTTCTTCTTTCAGCCACACCATTGTGTTGTGGCATGTAAGGTTGAGTCCATTGAGATAAAATCCCATTATCCCTAAGATAATCTAGAAACTCTTGGCTCAAGTATTCACCTCATTGATCTGATCGAAGTGTTTTAATACTTTTGCCAAGTTGTTTCTCTACTTCTTTTCTGAATTCTTTGAACTTTTCAAAAGCTTTAGATTTGTATCTCATAAGATACACGTATCCATATCGTGAGTAGTCATCGAAAAAAGTAATGAAGTAGATGAAACCACCTCTAGCGTGTGTAGACATTGGACCACATACATCTGAATGTATTAAGTCTAAAAGTCCATTAGCACATTCACCCTTTCCCTTAAAGGGTAATTTAGTCATCTTGCCTAGTAAACAAGATTCACATGTGTCATATGATTCATAATCAAATGACCCCAAACAACCACTTTTGTGTAGCTTAGCCATGCGTTTCTCACTTATATGACCAAGATGACAATGCCATAAATAAGATGATTTCAACATATCTTGTTTTTGCCTTTTATTATTATTGATGTTTAAAATTGGATTTGACATATCTATTATGTATATTCCTTTGCATAATGTACCATTAGCATAAAGAATTCCATTCAACATAATAGAACAACAATTGTTACTAAAAGCTAAAACGAAACCATCTTTATTTAAACTTGAAAAATAAATAATGTTTTTACTCAAAGCAGGTACATAATAGCAATTATCCAAATTTAATATAAGCCCACTAGGGAGGGTCAATACATATGTTCCTATAGCTAATGCAGCAACCCTTGCTCAATTTCCAATGCGTAGGTCTGACTCTCCCTTATTGAGCTGTCTACTTTCCTTAGGCCCTGCATATCAGTGCATATGTGTGAGCCACAACCGGTATCTAATACCCATATATTATTATTGGAAACAGTATTAATTTCAATGACAAAAATACCTAAAGTAGATGGGGCATCAGATGCCTTCTTCTTCAAGGACTGTAAGTAAGCCTTGCAGTTTCTCTTCCAATGGCCATCCTTGCCACAATGGAAGCATGTCCCTTTTGGAGCAATCTCCTTGGCCTCCTTCTTAGCCATGCCTCCCTTAGGCTTCATGGACTTCTTTTTCTTCTTAAGGTTCTTCTTTTTATAACTTGAAGAGTCCACCAGCATCACAGTCTTACTGTCCTTCTTGACAGATGACTCAGCTATTTTAAGCAAGTTAATCAGCTCAGGAATAGTGAGAGATTTGGTTCATCTTATAGTTAAGCATAAAATGTGAATAACTATGAGATAAACCCGTTAGATTTAAGTCAATACTTAATTCATGGTCCATCAAAAATCCTAAGGTGGCCAACCTCTCAATATAGCCATTCATCTTCAATGCATATTGCACTGGAGATGTCCCCTCAACCATCTTAGTGCAGAAGAGCAACCTTGAAGTTTCGAACCTTTCGGAACGTGTTTGCTCATCAAAAAGCTCTCTTAGATGGTATACTATGAAATTAGCATCCATAGCCTCATGTTGCTTTTGCAACTCAGCTGACATAGTAGCAAGTATAATGCAGCTTGCCATCTCACTATCATCGAGATGCTTTTGATATGCCTTCTAAACATCTTCAGAAGCATTAGCAGTAGGGGGATTAGGGAGTGCCTCATCTAGGACATAGCCAATCTTTTCGGATTTGAGAACTATTCTCAGATTCCTTAGCCAATCCAAAAAATTGGGCCCAGTCAACTTATTTGATTCCATTTGTGATCACAAATTCATACTTGTCATGATGATGATTCTAGCAACCTAGATGTAAAATAGAACATGTTAGAATGTACATAAAATGCATGTTTATTAGGTCTTTAATAAATCGCATTATGGCTTCCACTATTTTATTGCGAATCCATAGCCCTCACTATGAACCCGAGAGAACTTATATGGAAGTTCTCCTAGTGGGTTGATATCCAACTAGCTAAGAATAACCTTGAGGCAACTTAACAAGCTATCCTTAGTTTGGTTGGTAGGTATCTAATCCATGCCAATTGCATTATTCATGCAACTATCGAATCTTGTGCTATCAACTTATTGATGTGTGCACATACATTGGGCTATCGACTCTTGATATGTGTACATCTCATGTATATAAACCCAACTTCACCTCCAATACACATTAACCTTGGCGCAAATCCAACAAGTTAATAATATCAGTTAAGTCTAACCCATTAATTGTGATATCTAATTTCAATGGATTAAACATATTCTTATAGAGTGAGCTTGAGACAACTCAATAACCCTAACTCTAGAAGAACTCTGGTTCTCCCTATATTAATGGAAGGCGTAAGACTTAATTGTTTATTTAGCGAGGGATTTCTTTGTTAAGTCTCATCAAGTTATTATTTCATGCTTTTATATATCATACATTCATCACATGGATATATAAAGATAGTTACATTAACTATATGACATGATTATGGACATACTAAAGTCAATCTCTTGAGCCAAAGAGAAATTGACTAAGTCTTACCTAGGTATATGCATGAATTTACAACCCAAAATAGAAATCAAATTCCTATTTCTAAGTCTTCTTGTTTATGGTACCATCTCCTTTGCTTCTTGATCCTTTGTAACTTCATTCTATCCTAATCCTATGTAATCTAATTACATATTTCAAATTATAGAAAATCTCAATTTACATTTGAGGGGAGTAAGATGAGAAAAGAAATACATAAGAAAGAAAAAGAGATAGGGACACGCAGACCCTATTTACCATAAAACAAAATAATTCCATGCATGCTCAATCACATTGGCCCTAAGTCTATAATCATCCATCATGCCTTTTCATACACCCCTAACATGCATTCTCTAATGCACAAAATAAAAATGACAATTTCGGATTTCAATTTGTAAATCGATTCAACACTTGAATCGAAATTGCCTATATGTGTTCTTTCGGTTAATTTAATTTTAAATGTCATTTTAAAGTGGAATTTAATATTTAATCAAATTAAATTAAATTCCATATTTCCAGAAATAATTCAAAATTAATTCTCCTTAAAATCAGAATATTAGGATGTTAAAATTAAACAATTTAATTTTAATATACATACCAATTTCTAGTCATAGAATTACAATTGCACAACTTAAATTAATTCAAAATTAATTTCTAAAAATTATAAAAATTTTCAGAACATCAAATCACCATTCTAATTTTCTTTGGGTCAGATCAAGTTCATCAAAATATTTTTGGCACAAGCCAAAATTATTAAGACAAATGAACCAACACACTTAGACACTCAAAACGACTAATTCGATATCTAGAATTTTTAAAATTTTAAATGCTTGAAAAATAATTTTGGCATGCATCTAAAATAAAAATAACATATTTTTAATCACATAAAAATTATTTCAAGGTGCTGAAAATAAAATAAACACATACAAAAAAATCAAACAAAACAGCCCCACCGGGTAAGCTAATACAGTCCCGTTTTTGTTTTTGTTTGAAAAATTAATTAAAATAATTTTTAATTAATTATTGGACACTTCCAGAGATATAAAAATATTATCAATATGTCTAAATAATTTTTTTATAATTAAATTACAAGAAAAATGCAACCAGCCCCATCACTTAAACCAAACAACGACACATGCTCATAAACAAGGCAAATTTAGGCATTTTTGAAATAAATCCGAAATTAATTATTTGAATCACATTCAAATCATTTTTCAATCAAAATAATCATTCTTAGTCATCCCATGATCAGATTAAAGAAAGAAAAATGTGTAAATTATATTTTACAAATTAATTTCAATTTTTCAAAACCTATTGATCCAAAATCACCAAAAACATGCAATCTCAATGCACTTTCAATTAAAATTAATTTTAATGGATACAAGAAGGCTCTGATACCAATGTTAGGTTTTGAAGAATGAATCATATTCATAAACACAGCGAAAAATAAAATTTTTCAAAACCCAAAACAAAAGATAATTCTTGTACCATTAAAACTAATTTATATAAATGTAAATGTTAGTAATTTTTATTTGTAATTTTTATTTGTTCTTCAAATCTTCAACTAGGATGTCTCTAATGATAATCCATGCGAAGAATGAAGAAGAAACTATCAAGATATAATAGTTTGAACAAATTCAAAGTGCTAACTTTGAAAGTGTTATTGAGAGAATTTTTATTGTCTTAAAAATATTTTTTTTTTCACAAAAATATTTTCATGTCTATTTTCTGCAATTTGATGTCTTTTCTGTTTGAATCAAATTCAAAAATAAGATGAAAATTCAAAAATGGATAAAATGACAACTAATGAATATTAATTGGCCATAATTGGCCTAATTAAGGCCAATTATAGCCGTTGGCCAACGGATGGAAGCTGCAGGCGCGCTAGGCCTACTGTGGGCTGCCGCTGGCCCGCAAGGCTGGCCAGCAGCCTGCATAGCCCGTATGGCCCGTGTGGGCCCGTAAGGACCCATGACACTCCCAAACTATTTTTTCATGCAATCTCATCGCGATCCATCCTAAAATAATTCTCTTATATTTTGGATCATATCCAAGACCATTTTACTCATTATCCATATCTTCAATGCGTGTGACCCATTAGGTTCCCAGTTATGTTGGTCACTTAAATTAACAATTATTTTAAGTAAGTCATGAGCGGTATCTAGCAACCCATCATGACCCCCAATTGACCTAAAAGTTAGTGGTTTGACTACGAACCTTTCCATAGACAATTTATGTACAATTATTCCTTTCACCATTCTATACCCCACTTGGTTCAAAGTATGGACATGTGTCAACTCCCACTAGACTGACTACGTCACGTATAGTCCAAGTAATGTTAGTTCTTGTCCTTGAGTCTCATTACTCTATTAGATATGTCATTATTGAAGACTATCTTTATGACATTTCCACTCTGACCAGAGATTCCTGAGTAATGACCACAATAAGAGGCCATGGGTATACACTGCTTCTATCAAGAGTGGTGAATCCTTTGTTGGTTACCCAATTACCTTCGAATACCTCAAGCTATATCCAATCACTACCCTATGAGCTACCTCTCTGAGGCAACAAGGAATAGTGTCAAAATACCGAATCAATATTCAAGATATCCTTGAGTACCTCAAGTCAAGGATACTTGCACCATTGCTATGATGCGACTATCATTGACATTTGAATAGATTATCCATATGATTGTCTCATAGTTGGTCATCCAATGTACTTAGCTATACTTAGCAAGCATCCACATGTTAACTCTAAACATCTCATGTTTATAGATTATGAGATCTACTACTCGATCCAATCAAGGAGTGTAACATGTGCTAGTCTATCTGGATTAATAATGTCCCATCTCATTAATCCTATGACTAGGGATAATTTTGATACTAACATAATTACACATGATAAGAATCTCAATATCATGATCTCATCATGATTTCCTTCATGCTATGTTATGTATCAAAGACTTCATTAATTAATTTAACATCACTTATCAATTCATATATCAAATGAACATCAAATTAATGAAAAAGCCTTTTATTAATCAAATAAATTTGTACAATAAGTGCTAAAGGTGATTGTGTTTAGAGCACTACTCTAACACTTAGGTTGTAGGCTCATCATTTTCTATGAGCAATACGTCGTTCTGTTCACTAATGAGAAATCCATATCTCTATGGAACGATACATATCCTACTTGACCTATGAAGCTCTTTTGCTTTAGTAGGTTGAGCTGTTATATCATCTGTATGAGTAACAAGCTTGGGTTCAGGCAGTTGATCAACATCTGTTTGAGCATCTTGAATTTCCTCAAGTTCAATTTTGCTCCCACTATATCCTTTTGGAAGGAATTCTCTTTCTAAAAAGATAGCATGTCTTGAAACAAAAACCTTTTGCTCTAAGGGGTGGTAAAATTGATATCCATATGATGCTTTTGGATATCCCACAAACAGACATCAGTCAAACTTAGCTTCTAGCTTATCTGACATTTTCCACTTCACATAAGCAGGACAACCCCAAATTCTCATGTAAGAAAATGTTGGCCTCTTGTTATACCATACCTCATATGGAGTAACATCAACTGACTTTGAAGGAACTCCATTTAATAAATAAATGGTAGTCTCTAGTGCATAACCCCAAAAGGATTTAGGCAATTCCGTAAAACTCATCATAGACCTTACCATGTCTAACAAGGTTCAGTTTCTTCTTTCAGCCACACGATTGTGTTGTGGCGTGTAAGGTGGAGTCCATTGAGATAAAATCCCATTATCCCTAAGATAATCTAGAAACTCTTGGCTCAAGTATTTACCTCCTCGATCTGATCGAAGTGTTTTAATGCTTTTACCAAGTTGTTTCTCTACTTCATTTCTGAATTCTTTGAACTTCTTAAAAGCTTCAGATTTGTATCTCATACGATACATGTACCCATATCGTGAGTAGTCATCGATAAAAGTAAAGAAGTAGATGAAACCACCTTTGGCATCTGTAGACATTGGACCACATACATCTGAATGTATTAAGTCTAAAAGACCATTAGCACGTTCACCCTTTCCCTTAAAGGATAATTTATTCATGTTGCCTAATAAGCAAGATTCACATGTGTCATATGATTCATAATCAAATGACCCCAAACTACCACTTTTGTGTAGCTTAGCCATGCATTTCTCACTTATATGACCAAGACGATAATGCCATAAATAAGACGATTATACCTTGTAATTTCTTATTTTTTCTTTAAATCTTCACTTTGTTGGTTTGTAGCAAACCACAATAATCCACATTAGGATGTCTCTAATGATAATCCACGTAAGGAATGGAGAAGAAACTATCAAGAGAAATGGTTTGAACAAATTTAAAGTGTTATCTTTGAAAGTGTTTTTAAGAGAATTTTGTTGTCTTAAAAATATTTTTTTCACAAAAAAATATTTCCATGTCCATTTTCTACCATTTGATGTCTTTTTTATTTAAATCAAATTCAAAGATAAGATGAAAAGTCAAAAATGGAGAAAAGGGAAATGAATAAGTAATTGGTCATAATTGGCCTAATTAAGGGAAATGAATAAGTAATCGGTCATAATCTGGCGTTGGCCAATGAGTGGGCAGCTCAGCTGGCCCGGCCTGCCTAGCCCGCGTCGGCCCGTACGGGGCCGTGATCCTTCTGAACTATTTTTCCATGCGATCCATCCCAAAATAATTCTCTCATATTTTGGATCCTAACCAAGACCATGTTACTCATTCTCCATATCTTCAATGCGTGTGACCCATTAGGTTCCCGGTTATGTTGGCCACTTAAATTAATAATTAATTTAAGCAAGTCATGAGCGGTATCTAGCAACACATCATAACCCTCAATTGACTGAAAAGTCAGTGGTTTGACTACGAACCTTTCCATAGATAATTTTTGTGCAATTATTCCTTTCACCATTCCATACCCCACTTGGATCAGAGTATGGACATGTGTCAACTCCCACTAGACTGACTACATCATGTCTAGTCCAAATAATGTTAGTTCTTATCCTTGAGGCTCATTGAGGCTCATTACTCTTTTAGATATGTCATTGAAGACTATCTTTATGGCATTTCCACTCCGGCCAGAGATTCTTGAGTAATGACCACGACAAGAGGCCATAGGTATGCACTCCTTCTATCAAGAGTGATGAATCCTTTGTTGGTTACCCAATTACCTTCGAATACTGCAAGTTGTATCCAATCACCACCCTATGATCAACCTCCCTGAGGCAACAAGAAATAGTGTCAAAATGTAGAATCAATATTCAAGATATCCTTGAGTATCTCAAGTCTAAGGATACTTGCGTCATTGCTATGTTGAGACTATCATTGGTATTTGAATAGATTATCCATATGATTGTCTCATAGTTGGTCATCCAATGTACTTAGCTACACTTAGGATACATCCATATGTTAACTCTAAACATCTCATGTTTATAGATTATGAGATCTATTACTCAATCCATTCCTGGAGTGTAACATGTTCTAGTCTGTCTGGATTAATAATGTCCCGTCTCATTAATCCTATTACTAGGGATAATTTTCATACTACCATATTACACATGATAAGAATCTCAATATCATGATCTTATCATGATTTCCTTCATGCTATGTTATGTATCAAAGACTTCATTAATTGATTTAAGATCAGTTATCAATTCATATATCAAATTAACATCAAATTAATGAAAAAGCCTTTTATTAATCAAATAAATTTGTACAACAAGTGCTAAAGGTGATTGCCTTTAGAGAACTTCTCTAATAGTTACCACCAGATAGGGAGATAGAGTTTGCTATTGATGTGTTTCCTGGTACAGTCCCGATATCAATTACTCCTTATAGAATGACAAGGAGTATTCTCTATGATTGATCTCAAATATGGGTATCATTAACAGAAAATCTACTCATAAAAGAAACTATGTTTGGGTGGATAGATTGGTGTTAGGCAAACTTTAAGAAAGTAAAAGTCATGCTAACTGAAGAACCTGTTTTGACCTATTCCAGGGAAAGATTTTGTGATATACATTGATGCCTCTCATAATGGGCTAGGTTATGCATCTAGGCAATTGAAGCCTCATGAGCTAAATTACCCTACTAATGATTTGGAGTTGGCAGCAATAGTGTTTGCTTTAAAGATATGGAGACATTATTTGTATGGCGAGCGGTGCTACATATATACATATCACAAGAGCCTCAAATATTTGCCCACCCAAAAGGAGTTGAACTTAAGGCAAAGATGCTGGTTGGAGTTGGTTAAGGATTATAATTGTACTATTAATTATCACGTAGGCAAAGCCAATGTAGTGGCTGATGCCTTAAGTAGAAAAACACTAGTAGGTATAGTATAATTTTCTCATTATAATATAATATATAGTAATTAATAATAAATTAATAGGAGACTCATATTTTATGTTGGCAAAGTTATGGATTCAACCTACTTTGAGGCAGCAAGTGAGAGAAGCTCAGAGGGAAGATCAGAAATTGATGATAATTATGAGGTAGTTAAAAGTGTAGCAGCCGCGCCGCTCTGCACCCCACCTGAACCGCAACATATGCCTGGATGAGGGAGCGCTGCTACCTGTCTTTCTTACTTCTTCAAATCGCTATATTTTTTTTACTCTCTTGTATGTATATATACAAAAATCAGAGTATAATTTATTTACATAAGATAGTAATTTTAACATCAAAGTAATTCTTAACAACTTTATAAGTAAGTTTTACAAACTCTAACATTTCTTTAATATAAAAGCCAAATACAAAAGTTTCAAAACTTGTAACCCACTTTCTCAAGATTCGGCTGCTTTACTTGATTGGGATCACCGCTTGCTTTATTTAGCGTCTTCAGCTACCTTTCTATATCTGCATGGAAATTAAACTCCATGCTAAGTTCTAAGCTTAGTGGTGCATATAAATAAGACAATATACTATATCATGCAACAAGCATTAGCAAATATCATTTTGTGCATTAAATTGTTTGCATGCATGACTATCAACATATTCCGATTTCATACAAGAATAAATGTCATGCTCATATAGACAATGTTACTTTCATTTATCTTTAATGGTAAATTACTCTGTTCATCTCTTTATCATTACATTTCAATCTCATAGCATCATCATTTTATATTTCTTTTCTTTTCTTCTTTTTCCAACATATCCTCATTATCTTTCCCACATCACTCTAATTTTTGGATTGACTGGATATGGGTTATGGATCAGGAGCACTCTCCGAGCTTAAGCCACCCTGTCCACTATTTAGCTCAAAAGAGCTTCTCAAATCAATGGCGAACTCCGAGCTTAAGCCACATTGATTGAGTATAATTTCATCATAGATGAATAACCGGATCAAAGGTGCTCTCCGAGCTTAAGCCACCTTGTCCTCATTTATATGTGCTCATCAGAGCTTCTCAAGTCAGTAGCGCTCCCAGAGCTTAAGCCACACTGACCGAGCATCCCAGACCAATGGCGCTCTTCGAGCTTAAGCCATATTGGTTGAGGTATAGTACGGTACCGTTCGCCCCCTTAATGATATGTCATCTATCCTGATTCTAGTCCGCAAGTAGAGTAATGGGCTTCTTTATATTTTCACATCAATCATAATTTCTCACTTTTCAACATCTCAATATTCTCATATTAATCAACATCTCAATTTTCTTGTTTTGCAAACATAAAGTCATACTCATACATCTTTTCATTCATTTACTAGATTCACCAATATTCTCATGTTTATCATCCACATCAGATTTCATATAAACATCCATGACAATTCATTTTTCTATATCAATTCCTTTTTCTATATCGCAACATATCACATTCTCACATCAATATATATATATATATATATATATATATATATATATATATATATGTTTTATGCAATCATTCTTATTTCACTGGATAGACAATAACTTTCATTTACATACCTCAATTCTTCATTTAATAACCACTTTCATAATTTCAAAATACAGAGCATTCACGGTCGTGATTACTAATTTCACGCCTGTGAATTAGTTCACGCCCATAATCCCAAGTCGTGAACATTACTGGAATGAATTGCCCAAAAGCATTCACGATCGTGATTACTTATTCACGCCCGTGAATAAGTTCACTTCCGTGATTCCAACCCGTGAATGCTTCTGGAATGAATAGTACCATTTTCACCCAGAAATTCACAACTGTGAAACAATTAGTCACAACCGTGAACCCTCAAGTTCATGCCCGTGACTCAATAGTCACACCCGTGGCTTTCAGCAGGAAATCTGCATATTCACTTTTCATTCATTCTAACATCATCCAAATCATACCAAATTCTATTTCATGCATTTCTAAGGTTCTTTACTCAACTTATTACTTTACAATACATGTAAATGCCTTGATCATACAAGATTTTCTAACATGCATTATTAATTCAAAGTTACACAAAGATCTCATTCATACATGTCTAATTCTATGGTTTCATGCCATAATCATCATCATTCTTGAAATGTATTTAACTAACATCATGTTCAACATGCATTATTTCAAACAAAAATAGGTTATTGCCTTAAGTTATGCACAATCCTTAATCTTTCTCCTTCACTCTTTTAGGTAGCTTTCTCTTTTCCTTTGCTCTTTAGAGCTTGTTCCTTGTCACTTGAAACTCCTAAAACGTCATAAATCATTATTTCCATATGATTTTCTCAAGACCCTGACTCTTTTGTTTTCTCTCTCAAAACCCTAGTTTCTCTCTCCTTCCACATAAGTCTTGAATGAGCTCAAAATTCGAACTTCCTTTAAGAAAAGATGAAGAAGAAAAAGAGATGCTTCTTACCTTACACTTTTCTTCACTAAATCACCACTTTGGAGATTTTTTCTCTCTACCAAACTTGATTTTTCTTCCTCTTTCTTGTTCTTTCCAACTTCTTTCAGAGTTATGGAACATGAATATCACTTTGTCTTGCTCTTTCCCTTCTCTTCCCTTCCTCTCTCTCTCTAGAAGTCAAGATTGGCTATGGAGGAATGATGTAGCTGGCATGACTAGTAGAGAAAAGAGAGAAGAAGACAGAAAATGAAGAGAAGAAGAAGAAGAAAGGAGTCTTAAATAGGGTACCCAAAAAGTCTTCATGTGGGACCCACCATTTGACCATCTTCTTCCAATTTTACACTTAATCAATATTAATCCTCTTCCTTTTATGTCATGGCTGGCCAACCTATCAAAATATTCCCAAAATTAATATGTTGATTAGCAATTAATCTCATAAATCCTTAAATTTTTGGTAAATTGCAATTTGACCCCAAAACTTATCAAATTTTGCAATTTAGTCCTTTATCATAAATCAACTTCTTTAAAATTTAATATCACTTCATTAGGCATTTATCATTTAATTTAACCATTATTTTGATCATTTTTTGTAAAAATCCGAATTTAGACTCCGATCAGTCAAACACATCAACTTCGAGACACGTGCGTCTCGGGGCCTAAATTAGCGGATATTACATTTTCTTCCCCTTAAAATAATTTTGTCTTCAAAATTTACCTGTTCATTCGGGGTTAAATAACTGGGGATACTGTTTCTTCATCACTTCTTCACTTTCCCACTTGGCTTCTTCAATTGTATGATTCCGCCACCAAACTTTAACTAGAGGGGCTCTCTTGTTCCGGAGAACTTTCTCTTCATATGCTATTATAGCCACTGGTTCTTCCTCATAAGACATGTCTGTCTGAACCTCTATTTCCTCAATCGATATAATGTGACTCGGATCGGAATGATATCTTTTTAACATTGAAACGTGGAACACGTTATGAATTCGGTCTAGCTCCAGAGAAAGAGCTAATCAGTAAGCCATTGGTCCTATTCTTTTCCAAAATTTCATAAGGACCAATAAACCTTGGGCTTAACTTTCCCTTTTTACCGAACCTCAATACCTTTTTCCATGGCGAAACCTTAAGAAATACTTTGTCACCCACAACATATTCTATATCTCGCCTCTTTAAATCGACATATGATTTCTGTCGATCTTGTGCTGCCTTTAGCCTTTCCTTGATCATTTTAACTTTCTCCTCAGTCTGTTGAACTATTTCTGGCCCAATCAACTTTTTCTCATTCAACTCGGTCCAACATATTGGTGTCCTACACTTTCTTCCATATAAAGCTTCATAAGGAGTCATGCCTATGCTTGTTTGATGACTGTTGTTATAGGCAAACTCCGTAAGAGGTAAATGTCGATCCCAACTTCCCTCAAATTCAAGTACACAACATCTCATCATATCCTCTAGCAACTGTATAACTCGCTCTGATTGGCCATCCGTTTGCGGATGAAATGTCGTGTTAAAATTTAGTCGAGTTCCCAAAGCCTGCTGTAGACTCTTCCAGAACTGCGATGTAAACCTGGGATCTCTGTCAGAAATGATAGATATAGGTACTCCATGAAGTCTCACTATCTCATTTACATAAATCTCAGCCAGCTTGTTCAAAGTATAGTTCATTCTGACTGGTAGGAAATGTGCTAACTTCATCAATCGATCCACTATCACCCATACTGCATCATGCTTTCTCTGAGTTACTGGTAAACCAGACACAAAATCCATCGTGATCCTCTCCCACTTCCATTCTGGTATGGGAATCGGTTGCACTAATCCTGTGGGTAATTGATGCTCAGCTTTCACTTGTTGACAGATTAAACATTTAGCAACATATTCAGTGATATCCTTTTTCATCCCTGACCACCATTATTGTGCGTTCAAATCTTGGTCATCTTGTTCCCACCTGGGTGCGTAGTATAAACCGTTTCATGAGCTTCTTTTAAAATCTCTGTCCTCAACTCTTTCATACTTGGCACACAAATCGATTTCTTGAAATACACAGTACCATCTTTTGTTAAGGAAAATTCTGACTTTTCTCCATTTTTCAAGGCTTCAACCATCTTCACTAGATTCTCCTCTTGTTTTTGGACATATTTAATTCTTTACATCAATGTGGATTCCACTCGCATCTCAGCTAAAATCTTCCTGCTTAGTGCATCTGCAACCACGTTAACCTTTCCTAGATGGTAATCTATCACACAATCATAGTCTTTAATTAATTCCAACCATCTTCGTTGCCTCAAGTTCAACTCTTTCTGTGAAGGAAGATATTTAAGACTCTTGTGATCCGTATAAATGTAGCATCTTTCTCCATACAGATAATATCTCCAAATCTTAAGAGCAAAAACTATCGCTGCAAGCTCTAAATCATGCATCAGATAGTTAAGTTCGTGAGGCATAAGTTGTCTAGAGACATATGCAATCACTTTTCCCTCTTGCATAAGAACACATCCTAGCCCATTGTGACTTGCATCACTATACACAATATAATCTTTTCCTGGAGTAGGCTGAGTCAAAACTGGTGCTTCAGTCAACATTCCCTTCAATCTATCAAAGCTTGCTTGACACTTATCTGTCCATTCAAAATGGACCTCTTTTCACAGCAGTCATGTCAAAGGATTCACTATAGATGAAAATCCTTTCACAAATCTCCTGTAGTATCCGGCTAATCCAAGAAAACTTCTCACTTCTGTCACATTTTGAGGTGGTTTCCAATTAAGAATAGCTTCGATTTTACAAAGATCAAATCGAATACCTTCTGCTGAAATTACATGACCTAGAAAACTAACTACTTCTAACCAAAATTCACACTTAGATAGCTTTGCATAAAATTGTTTCTCCCTTAAGGTCTGCAATACTTTTTTGAGATGTTGGTCATGTTCTACTCGATCTCTTGAATAGACAAGAATGTCATCTATGAATACCACTACAAATTGATCAATATATGGCCTGAACACTCGGTTCATCAGGTCCATAAAAACTGTTGGCGCATTCGTCAATCCAAATGGCATCACCAAGAACTCATAATGACCATAACGAGTCCTGAATGTCGTTTTAAATACATCTAACTCTTTGATCTTCAGTTGATGATACCTCGATCGAAGATCTATCTTTGAAAATACACTTGCACCTTTCAACTGATCAAATAAATCATCAATCCTAGGCAGTGGGTATTTATTCTTAACAGTAACCCTATTAAGCTGCCTGTAGTCAATACAAAGACGTAAAGTACCGTCTTTCTTCTTCATAAATAGTACTGGAGCACCCCATGGTGATACACTAGGTCATATAAATCCTTTATCTAACATTTCTTGTAACTGTATCTTCAACTCTTTCAATTTTATGGGTGCCATCCTATATGGTGTAATAGATATAGGAGCGGTGTCAGGTACTAATTTGATAGCAAACTCTATCTCTCGGTCAAGTGGTAGTCCTGGTAACTCCTCAGGAAACACATCAGGAAATTCACTAATAGTTGGGATGTCGGTCAACTTTGGACTTTTCTTTCGGGTATCAATCACATACGCTAGGTAAGTCTCACATCCCTTATTGATGAGTTTTCTAGCTTTCAACGCTGATATTACATTATCTGGATATCCTCTATATTCGCCCATCACTACAATCTCTTCTTATTCTGAAACTTTAATTCTCATCTGCCTCTTTCCACAATCTATTATCACCCTATGGCAAGCTAGCCAATCCATTCCCAAGATCACATCGAACTCACTGAATGGTAGGCCTATTAGATCTGCTGCAAATTGCCTGCCTTGAATTTCTACTGGGCAACCTCTAAACACTTTACTAACCCACACACTGTGTCCTAACGGGTTAGTCACACAAATCTCATATTTTAGAGTCTCTGGTTTTAGACCCTCTCGACCCGATGGTGGTGTGCATATGTATGAGTGTGTTGACCCAGGGTCTATCAATGCATGTATACAAGAGCCAAAGAGAAGGAATTTACCTGCTATGACGTCAGGTGCATCCTGCTCCTCTCGACCTCGCATGGCATAAGCTCTTGCTGGAGCAGCTCTACTGCCTTCAGGTCTCTCTACTGTATCTGATCTGAACTGGCTTGGCCCTTCACGGCCTCCTCTTCCTTGTCCTCAGCCTCGTCCTCTGTCTTGTCCCATAGTCTGTATTGGCACTGATTCAACACTCCTTGAACCTCTGCCAAACTGTAGCAATGGACAATCTCTTCTAATATGGTTTCTGGAGCCGCATTTTCAAACACGCTCCTGTCATCCACCAACACTCTCCTGGATACGAACGACCACAATGCTGACACTCCGGTAGAGTGGTAGACCTACGGGATGCCTGTGTCGGTGCATTGGCTACTGATGAAGTAGATCTTATGGGTTGTCCCCATCTATAAGAATGAAATCTACTGGAACTCCCAGCCTGGAATCGGCCGCCAAAAGATCTAGCTCTTTTGCCACTAGACTGTACTCCACTTGATTGTGGTGCTGGTCTACTAACCCCACTAACCTGTACTGGCTGTTGTGCAGCCAAGACTTTTTTAACTATTCTAGCAGATGCTAGTAAACTGGGGAAACTCATCAGCCGTAGGGCTGAAACTTGTAACTTGATAGTATCCCTCAATCCATCCTCAAATCGTCAACATTTATCAGCCTCTGTAGACACAATACCACCAGCATACTTGCAAAGATGAGTGAATTCTCTCTCATATTCTGTTACAGACATATCCCTCTGTTTTAGCATAAAAAACTCTCTCTTCTTGTTGTCTATGTAAATAGGAGGAATATACTGCTCCTTAAACTTCTCTAGAAAGAATTCCTATGTCATAGGGTTAGGAGCATCTGTGCTCTATGATTCAAATCGCCACCAATCGTATGCATGCTCCTGTAGCAGAGATACTGCATATTCATATTTTTGTTCATCTATGCAGTGCAGTTGATTAAATACTCACTCTGCTCGTTCCAACCAAAATTCTGCCACTGAGGAGTCATTTTCTCGTTTACCGTAAAAATCAGATGCCCCTAATTTCCTCAATCTCTCAAACTGTAATCTGGACGAATCGGATCGTGATGCTCTCTGTAGCAGATCTATCATATTTCTCATGAGCTTAGTCTGACCCATATTAATAGCTGAATGCTCACGAAGTGAGCTAGTACTAGATCTCGGTGCTGCAGCTCGACGACGACTTGGTTGCGACGAAGCTCTTGCCTCTGAAGGCTCATTACTCTCAGGTTCTTCTACAACTATTCGACTTGATCCTGAGGCATTATCCTACATATAACATAAAGGTAACGACCCTAATCAATAAAGCAGCAACTCCAAAAATGCAATTGTGGGTACTTTTAAGAAAAACATTTTCAAAATTCACTTTAGAAATCCAAAACCGTCTAAACCGACTTTAATATCAAAATCCAGAAACACCAAACCTGGCGCTCTGATACCAAAAACCTTGTAGCGGCCGCGCTGTACCCCACCTGAACCGCAACACATGCCCGGATGAGGGAGCGCTGCTACCTGTCTTTCTTACTTCTTCAAATCGCTATATTTTTTTTTACTCTCTTGTATGTATATATACAAAAATCAGAGTACAATTTATTTACATAAGATAGTAATTTTAACATCAAAGTAATTCTTAATAACTTTAAAAGTAAGTTTTACAAACTCTAACATTTCTTTAACATAAAAGCCAAATACAAAAGTTTCAAAACTTGTAACCCACTTTCTCAAGATTCGGCTGCTTTACTTGATTGGGATCACCGCTTGCTTTATTTAGCGTCTTCAGCTACCTTTCTATATCTGCGTGGAAATTAAACTCCACGCTAAGCTCTAAGCTTAGTGGTGCATATAAATAAGGCAATATACTATATCATGCAACAAGCATTAACAAATATTATTTTGTGCATTAAATTGTTTGCATGCATGACTATCAACATATTCCTATTTCATACAAGTATAAATGTCATTCTCATATAGACAATGTTACTTTCATTATCTTTAATAGTAAATTACTCTATTCATCTATTTATCATTACATTTTAATCTCATAGCATCATCATTTTCTTATTCTTTTCTTTTCTTCTTTTTCTTACATATCCTCATTATCTTTCCCACATCACTCTAAATTTTGGACTGACTGGATATAGGTTATGGATCAGGAGCGCTCTCTGAGCTTAAGCCACCCTGTCCACTATCTGGCTCAAAAGAGCTTCTCAAATCAATGGCGCTCTCCGAGCTTAAGTCACATTGATTGAGTATGTTAAACTTGAGGGGTATTTTCGTTATTTTGATGATAACAAATAATATAGCAATATTGTATTTAACAGACTTGTTTTTGTAACTATATTATACAGGACATGAATTAAAATAGCAAGAATGGAGAATTGGAAGAATAATCCTTGAGAAACAAAATTCAAGTAGTAGCATGTTCACGGCCGTGACTCTGGGAGTCACTCCCGTGAAGGAAGCTATCCGTTACCAAAACCAACATTTGAAGTTCACGGCCATGAAGGATACACAAACTGTGAAGTAAGCATTTCAGTCACCCCCGTGAATAAAGGTGTCACCCCCGTGAAGATTCATGCAATTTCATCCAGAGAGCTTCACGACCAGAGTCACCATTTGGATCACGGCAGGGAAGATTGTCACGCCCGTGAATGAGTATGTCACGCATGTGACTAAATATGTCAAAACATTCTAGAGAGCTTCATGACCAAGGTCACCACTTCAGTCACGGCTTGGGAAAAACTGTCACCCCCCGTGACAATCATAGTCACGCCCATGAACAATGAAAGAGAAAAATGTCAGGCATGATTTTTTGGTTGGTATAACGGCTAGTTTCTAATTTAATGCACCCCAACGGCTATATTCAGCCATGGGAGTATAAATGGAAGTCATTTATGCATTAAGAAACAAGAGAATGATAAGAAAAACAAAAGAATAGCATATACTTCGAATTTAATTCTTATTACAAGCTATTTGTACTTTGATACTATGAGAACAAATCTATTCTCTGTAAAAATCATTTTGCTCCTCATATTTGAGCAATAAAGATTTATAAGTGGTTATCTCTAGAATCTTTACTCAAGTGAGGTTTGGATAGTTCTGGGTTAAGAGTAGAACACTTGTAAGGGTTGTTTGTGTGAGCCTGTAAAACACAAAGTGTAGGTTGTTTGTGTGAGCCTGTAAAACACAAAGGAATTGGTTATTGTGTGAGCCATTAAAACACAAGGGATTTCTAGGTTAGGTGTGACCCATTGTGAGAAACACCATAGTTGGGAGTGAGCTTGTAAAACTCCATTGTAACACTTAATGTGTTAGTGAAACTCCCAATTGCGATTGGGGAGAAGAGTAGGGTTTGTTAACACCCGAACCTCTATAAATTTGTGTGTCAAATTTTCTCTATCCTTCGTCAAATTAATTGTTTATTTCCGCACCTTAAAGTTTAATTTTTTAAAACTCCAATTCAACCCCCCTTCTTGGCTTGATATCTGGGCAACATAGTATAATTTCATCATAGATGAATAACCGGATCAAGGGCGCTTTCCGAGCATAAGCCACCTTGTCCTCATTTATATGTGCTCATTAGAGCTTCTCAAGTCAGTAGCACTCCCAGAGCTTAAGCCACACTGACTGAGCATCCCAGACCAACGGCGCTCTCCGAGCTTAAGCCACATTAGGTATAGTACAGTACCGTTCGCCCCCTTAATGACATGTCATCTATCATGATTCTAGTTCGCAAGTAGAGTAATGGGCTTCTTTATATTTTCACATCAATCATAATTTCTCAATTTTCAACATCTCAATATTCTCATATTTATCAACATCTGAATTTTCTTGTTTTTCAAACATAAAGTCATACTCATACATCTTTTCATTCATTTACTAGATTCATCAATATTCTCATGTTTATCATCCGCATCAGATTTCATATAACATCCATGAAAATTCATTTTTCTATATCGCAACATATCACATTCTCACATCAATATATATATATATATATATATATATTTTATGCAATCATTCTTATTTCACTGGATAGACAATAACTTTCATTTACTTACCTCAATTCTTCATTCAATAACCACTTTCATAATTTCAAAATACAGAGCATTCACGGCCGTGATTACTAATTTCACGCCCGTAATCCCAAGCCATGAATGCTACTGGAATGAATTGCCCAAAAGCATTCACGATCATGATTACTCATTCACGCCCGTGAATAAATTCACTTCTGTGATTCCAACCCGTGAATGCTTCTGGAATGAATAGTACCATTTCCACCCAGAAATTCACAACCGTGAAACAATCAGTCACAACCGTGAACCCTTAAGTTCACGCCCGTGACTCAATAGTCACACCCGTGACTTTCAACAGGAAATCTGCTTATTCACTTTTCATTCATTCTAACATCATCCAAATCATACCAAATTCTATTTCATGCATTTCTCAGGTTCTTTACTCAACTTATTACTTTACAATACATGTAAATGCCTTGATCATACAAGATTTTCTAACATGAATCATTAATTCAAAGTTACACAAAGATCTCATTCATACATGTCTAATTCTATGGTTTCATGCCATAATCATCATCATTCTTGAAATGTATTTAACTAACATCATGTTCAGCATGCATTATTTCAAACAAAAATAGGCTATTGCTTTAAGTTATGCACAAACCTTAATCTTTCTCCTTCACTCATTTAGGTAGCTTTCTCTTTTCCTTTGCTCTTTAGAGCTTGTTCCTTGTCACTTGGAACTCCTACAACATCATAAATCATTATTTCCATATGATTTTCTCAAGACCCTAACTCTCTTTTTCTCTCTCAAAACCCTAGTTTCTCTCTCCTTCCACATAAGTATTGAATGAGCTCAAAATTCGAACTTCCTTTAAGAAAAGATGATGAAGAAGAAGAGATGCTTCTTACCTTACACTTTTCTTCACTAAATCACCACTTTGGAGATTTTCTCTCTACCAAACTTGATTTTTCTTCCTCTTTCTTGTTCTTTCCAGCTTCTTTAAGAGTTATGGTACATGAATATCACTTTGTCTTGCTCTCTTTTCCTTCTCTTCCCTTCCTCTCTCTCTCTAGAAGTCAAGATTGGCTATGGAGGAATGGTGTAGCTGCCGTGACTGGTAGAGAAAAGAGAGAAGAATATAGAAAATGAAGAGAAGAAGAAGAAGAAAGGAGTCTTAAATAGGGTACCCAAAAAGTCTTCATGTGGGACCCACCATTTGACCATCTTCTTCCAATTTTACACTTAATCAATATTAATCCTCTTCCTTTTATGTCATGGCCGGCCAACCTATCAAAATATGCCCAAAATTAATATGTTGATTAGCAATTAATCTCATAAATCCTCAAATTTTTGGTAAATTGCAATTTGACCCCAAAACTTATCAAATTTTACAATTTAGTCCTTTATCGTAAATCAACTTCTTTAAACTTTAATATAACTTCATTAGGCATTTATCATTTAATTTAACCATTATTTTGATCATTTTTTGTAAAAATCCGAATTTAGACTCCGATCAGTAAAACACGTCAACTTCGTGACACGTGCATCTCGGGGCCTAAATTAGCGGATATTACAAAAAGGGGGAGAGACCTGAATTTAAAATTGAAGATCATGGAAGCATAAGTTATAACGGAAGATTATGTGTGCCAAATGACAGTGGATTAAAGCAAATAATTCTAAAAGTGGTGCATAATACAACTTATTACATGCATCCAGGGAGTAATAAAATGTATCAAGACCTGAAGACCTATTATTGGTGGCTAGGAATGAAGAAGAATATCGTGGAATACAGAAGAATATCATGGAATACTCTACAATATGCATGACATGCCAACAAGTGAAAGTAGAGCACTAGGTACCATCTAGATTGTTGCAACCTATTACTATCCCAAAATGGAAGTGGAAAGGATTACAATGGAATTTGTATCTGGTTTGCCTTTAACACAAAAGAAGCATGATGTAGTATGGGTGATTGTTGGCATGCTTAGCTCACTTTTTGTTTGTTTGGATGGATTATTCATTGAGCTGGTTGGCACAAATATATGTTAATGAGATAATTCGACTGCATAGGATGCCAATATCTATTATTTCTGATTGAGACCCATGATTCACATCAAAATTTTGGAAAAGTCTACAATAAGCATTGGGGACCCGACTTACTTTTAGTACAACATTTCACCCATAAACAGATGGGCAATGTTTGAGTTATTCAATTGCTGGAAGACATGCTTAGAAGTTGTGTAATTGACTTTGAGGGTAGCTTGGAAAGGTATACCTTTGATGGAATTTGTATATAACAATAGCTATCAAGCTAGTCTTGGCAGGGCTCTATATGAAGTTTTGTATGGAAGAAGATGAGGGACACCGTTACGTTGAATAGAATTTGGCGAAAAGAAATTAATGGGCCTAGAATTGGTGCAATAGATAGAGGAGAAGGTGAAATTAATCCAAGATTGATTAAAAGTTACAACGGATCAACAAAAATCCTATGTTGATTTAAAGAGGAAGGATATTGAATATGTGGTCGGAGATAAGGTATTTTTAAAAGTCTGACCTTGGAAGAAAGTACTTTATTTTGGAAAAAAGGGGAAATTGAGTCCTAAATTTATTGGACCATACGAAATACTTGAATGTGTGGGGTTTAATGGCTTACAGGTTGGCCTTACCATTAGAATTGGATAAGATCCACAATGTGTTTCATGTCTCAGTGTTAAAAAGATGCAGATTGGATCCAACACATGTAATACTTGTGGAACCAATAGAGGTATAACCAGAATTGAACTATGCAGAAGAGCCAGTGAAAATTTTAGCTCGAGAAGTTAAGGAACTACGAAACAAAAAGGTATAATTGGTAAAGGTCCTATGGCGGAATCATGCAGTAGAAGAAGCTACCTGGGAAAGTGAAGCAATGATGAGAACTCAGTATCCTTGGCTATTTAGCTCTAGCTAATTAGGTAAATTTCGAGGACAAAATTTCCTTATAGTGGAGAGAATTGTAACATCCAATGATTTAGGCCTCGATTGGACATAACCATAGTTGGGTGTGTTGCTTCAATCGGAGTCTAAATTTAAACCCATAAAAAATGACTAATAATAAGGAAAAATAATTAAGGGTATTATTATTTGGGAATTAAAAAGATTAGTGCTAGAATTGGAAAAAATAAAATTTTCCTATGGATAAAATCAGTATTATGGCAATTGTTAGGGGAAAAAGTGTGAAAATGAGGAAATTTGTAGCAAATAAGGAATTTCTCAAAGTTTAAAAGTTAATCCAGATTAATTAAGTTAATGAACCAATAAAATTAGGATTAATTTTAATTAGTGGGACCCACACCTTAATTTGGGTATAAAAGTCAAAAAAAAAGGAAGAAATTCTACATTCTTCCACCAAAAATATCTAACTCATCTTCATTCTCTTTTCTCTCCTTGGTTGTCGTCCATCTCTCCAACCAAAAGCCTCCATTTTTACTTCAATCCAAGCTTTTAAAAGAGGGAACAAATAGTTTTGAGAGAGAAAAATTCAGAATTAAAGAGTTCTTGCCATAGAGAGAACAGAGGAGCAAGAAGGAAGGAAGAAAGAAGAAAAGAAAAGGGAGAAATTTTAGGAGGAATTTTGGTCCACCTTGGAGAACCATTAAGGTGACTTTATTCTTCTTAAATTCAACCATTTTATTTCAATTTGATACCTATAAGGATGATAGATATGATTAGGATTGTTAGATTGAGGTTATGTGGCAAGATTGGAATTAGAAATGGAAAATGGTAACTAGTTGAAGAAAAGTGTAGTTAAACTTTTAATTAATAATAATTGATGTTAGTTAATTATTTTATGACTTAAAAACTAGAGAAAGGTAACTCTAATGGAGGAATGAGGGGCTGCCTTGGTTAAGTTCATTTAGGAAAAATTGCAATTAACCTAGGAGCAAAACAATTGGTGATAAATAAAGTGTGATTTGAGTGTTGATTTAAAGAAAATAAATTGGGACCTATGATAAGGTTTATGGGCAGCCATGACATATCAAGAAGGAAGTTTAACCTTAGTACATTTTGGTTAATTAAAGTATAAAACATATTAGGAGCATTAAAATTTTATGTAGGCATGAAAAGTTTTGAAAAAGAATGATATAATTGAGATATGGTATGGTTGTGTAAAAAAACCAAGTGAACAAATGAGAGGCCTTCAAGAGGGTGACAAAGGCATGGAGAAAGAAAATTAGTAAGGGGAGGAAAAGAAAGAAAAATGGAGGCTCCAAGGATGATTATGTATGTGCTTCATTGATACAAATCTTACATGTTTAATTGTGTGAAATTATGTTTTAATGCTTGATATCAATGTGGTTTGACATGAAATGTGATTAGTTGTTGTTTTTAATGTTTTATATGGTCATGAGACCAAATGGTATGAAATCATTAAAATATGTGAATGTAATTGTGATATGGAAACTTTGGCATAAAAACGAATGCATATGATGAATGTAAGTAGTATATAGATTGATGCCAATTGATGACCCTGCTATAGAAATTTTGGAGCAGTCTTAACTATTTTGGTCATAACTAATAATTTGGTAATGATATTGAGGTGAAATTTGTCAGAACTGAATGTGAACTCATAATTCTAAAATTTTCATTCAGAACATAAGTTCAAAATCTAATTGAAAATGAGCTAAAAAATGGACATAAAATCCCGGACCTGTAGGTACCTAGAAAATACTGGGTAAAATTTATAGAATGCCCTTTAGTAAAATGGCCATAACTTTTTATAGAAAATTTGGATTTGAGTGATTGTTGATGAATCAGAAATATGAGACAATAAGATACAAAATATTAGAAGACCATAAATTCAAATACGAATTATAAATGGCTAGAAATGAGGCCCACAATCGGAGCCGAAATCTGCCATGGATAAAACTTGAAATATTGGGCTTTTGCATGTAGTATGATGAGTATATATAGTAATTGTTAGGTTTTGAAGAATAAATCATATCTACAAATGCAGCGGAAAAATAAAATTTTCAAAACCCAAAACAAAATATCATACTTGTACCATTAAAAATAATTTATATAAATATAAATGTTAAAAATTATACTTTGCAATTTCTTATTTATTCTTCAAATCTTCACTTTGTTGGGATGTAGCAAACCACAACAATCCACACTAGAATGTCTCTAATGATAATCCACGTGAAGAATGAAGAACAAAAAATCAAGAGAAATGGTTTGAACAAATTCAAAGTGCTAGCTTTGAAAGTGTTATTGAGAGAATTTTGTTGTGTCATAAAAATATTTTTTTCACAAAAAAATATTTTCATGTCTATTTTCTGTCATTTGATGTCTTTTCTATTTGAATCAAATTCAAAGAAAAGATGAAAAGTCAAAAATGGAGAAAAGGGAAATGAAAAGAATATTAATTGGCCATAATTGGCCTAATTAAGGCCAAAAACTGCCATTGGCCAACGGGTGGGAGGCAACAGCGCTCTGGGCCTGCTGCGGGCTGCTGCTGGGTAGCCCAGCTGGCCCGCTAGGCAGGCTGCTGGTCTGCCTAGCCAGCACGGGCCCGTTACCCTCTCGAATGATTTTTCTGTGCGATCTCATCGCGATCCATCCCGAAATAATTCTCTCATATTTTAGGTCCTAGCCAAGACCATTTTACTCATTCTCCATATCTTCAATACGTGTGACCCATTACGTTCTCGGTTATGTTGGATGCATAAATTAACAATTAATTTAAGCAGGTCATGAGCGGTATCTAGCAACACATCATGACCCCCAATTGACCGAAAAGTTAGTGGTTTGACTACAAACCATTCCATAGACAATTTCCGTGCAATTATTCCTTTCACCATTCTATACCACACTTGGTTCAGAGTATGGACATGTGTCAACTCCCACTAGACTGACTATATCACGTCTAGTCCAAGTAATGTTAGTTCTTGTCCTTGAGGCTCATTACTCTTTTAGATATGTCATTGAAGACTATCTTTATGACATTTCCACTCCGGCTAGAGATTCCTAAGTAATGACCATGACAAGAGGCCATGTGTATACACTCCTTCTATCAAGAGTGGTGAATCCTTTCTTGGTTACCCAATTACCTTCGAATACCTCAAGTTGTATCCAATCACCACCCTATGAGCTACCTTTATGAGGCAACAAGGAATAGTGTCAAAATACATAATCAATATTCAAGATATCCTTGAGTACCTCAAATCTATGGATACTTGCACCATTGCTATGATGAGACTATCATTGACATTTGAATAGATTATTCATATGATTGTCTCATAGTTGGTCATCCAATGTACTTAGCTACACTTAGCAAGCATCCACATGTTAACTCTAAGCATCTCATGTTTATAGATTATGAGATCTACAATTTGATCCAATCAAGGAGTGCAACATGTGCTAATATGTCTAGATTAATAATGTCCCATCTCATTAATTCTATGACTAGGGATAATTTTGATACTAACATAATTACATGATAAGAATCTCAATATCATGATCTCATCATGATTTCCTTCATGTTATGTTATGTATCAAGGACTTCATTAACTGATTTAAGATCACTAATCAATTCATATATCAAATGAACATCAAATTAATGAAAAGCCTTTTATTAATCAAATAAATTTGTACAATAAGTGCTAAAGGTGATTGCCTTTAGAGCACTCCTCTAACAAGCTCCCACTTGCACTAAAATCGATAGTCTTTGTATTTAATTCCATAGGGGAGTACATGAGAATCATATTTCTTTTGGGGAAGTGGCTTAGTTAAAGGATTAGCAATATTCTGATCAGTGGGCACTCTTTCTATCTTTACATCATTCCTACCAATGATTTCTCTAAACAAATGGTATCTTTTAAGTACATGTTTGGATCTCTGATGAGACCGTGGCTCCTTTGCTTGCGTAATGGCTCCATTATTATCAAAATATAATTTTATTGGATCAATAATGCTCAGAACCACTCCAAGTTCTGTGATGAATTTATTTATCCAAACTACTTCCTTTGCTGCTTCAGAAGCTGCAATGTACTCTGCTTCGGTTGTGGAATCAGCAGTCATTTCCTGTTTCGAACTCTTCCAACTAACTGCTCCACCATTTAGTGTGAATATATAATCTGACTGGGATTTTGAGTCATCCTTGTCATATTGGAAGCTGACATCAGTATACCCGTTCACAATAAGATCTCCATCTCCATATACCAAGAATACATCCTTAGTTCTTCTTAAGTACTTAATGATATTCTTGACAGCCACCCAATGACCCTCACCAGGGTCCGATTGGTATCTACTTGTGACACTCAAAGCATATCATACATCGGGTCTTGTACATATCATAGCGTACATGATTGATCCTATAGCTGAAGCATATGGAATCAAACTCATATGTATCCTCTCATCTTGTGTCTTTGGACACAAAGACTTTGAGAAAGTAATCCCATAGATCATGGGAATATATCCCCTCTTGGACTGCTCCATGCTAAACCTCTTTAGCATCTTATCTAGGTATGTAGACTGTGAAAGACCAAGCAATCTTTTAGATCTGTCTCTATAGATCTTTATCCCTATAATATAGACTGCTTCTCTATGGTCTTTAGTAGAGAAATTATTGGATAACCAAATTTTGACTGATTGTAAGGCTGAGACATCACTTTCCATTAACAATATATCATCTACATATAACACAAGAAATACGATTGCACTCCCACTAACCTTCTTGGAAACACAATGTTCATCCGGATTTTATAAGAAACCAAACTGTTTGATTGTCTCATCAAACCGAATATTCAAACTCCTGGATGCTTGCTTTAATCCATAAATGGATCTTTGAAGCTTACATACCTTTTTACCATCTTTAGATATGAAACCTTCTGGTTGTGTCATGTACACATCCTCAGTCAGATTTCCATTAAGGAAAGCTATCTTCACATCCATTAATATCTCATAATCATAGTGAGTAACAATGGCTAGGAGTACCCTTATGGATTTAAGCATACCTACTGGGCTAAAAGTTTTGATCGTAGTCAATTCCTTGTCTTTGACGATAACCTTTAGCAACAAGCCTAGTTGTATAGGTAATCACATTACCATCCATGTCAGTTTTTTTTTTGAAAACCCACTTGCACCCTATAGGCTTTATTCCTTCGAGTGGGTCAACAAAGTCCATACTTGTTTTGCATACATGGAATCCATTTTTGACTTCATGGCTTGAAGCCATTTGTCAAATTCTGAACTATTCAAAACTTCTTCATAGGTTGTAGGCTCATCGTTTTCTATGAGCAATACATTGTTCTGTTCACTAATGAGAAATCCATATCTCTCTAGAACAGTACGTATCCTACTTGACCTACAAAGCTTTTGTGCTTCAAAAGGTTGAGTTGTTATATCATCTGTCTGAGTAACAAGCTCGGGTTCAGGCAGTTGATCAGCATCTATTTAAGCATCTTGAATTTCCTCAAGTTCAATTTTACTCCCACTATCTCCTTTTAGAAGGAATTCTCTCTCTAAAAAGATAGTATGTCTTGAAAAAAAGACCTTTTGTTCCAAGGGGTGGTAAAATTGATATCCATATGATGCTTTTGGATATCCCACAAATAGACATCGGTCAAACTTAGCTTCTAGTTTATCCGACATTAATCAAATGACCCCAAACTACCACTTTTGTGTAGCTTAGCCATGCGTTTCTTAGTTATATGACCAAGACGACAATGCCATAAATAAAATGATTTCAACATATCTTGTTTTTGCCTTTTATTATCATTGATGTTTAAAATTGGATTTGACATATCTAATATGTATATTCCATTGCATAATGTACCATTAGTATAAAAATTTCATTCAACATAAAAGAAGAACAATTGTTACTAAAAGCTAAAAGGAAACCATCTTTATTTAGATTGAAATAGAAATAATATTTTTAGTCAAAGTAGGTTCATAATAGCAATTATCCAAATTTAATATAAGCCCACTAGGGAGGGTAAATACATATATATTCCTATAGCTAATGCAGCAACCCTTGCTCTATTTCCAATGCGTAGGTCTGACTCTCCTTTATTGAGTTGTCTACTGTTCCTTTGGCCCTGCACATCAATGCATATGTGCAAGCCACAACCGGTATCTAATACCCATATGTGCACATGTGACACACCCACAACACACTTTGATACCGAAATGTAACACTCACAAATATAATTAATATTAAACCAATTATATAAGCAATGTTACATAACCTTTTTTTGAAATCAAATAAAAATTAAACTTTCCATTAAAACACCCTGTTTGCATCATGGCCATGATGACTATTTAAAAAAATCATTTAAAGAAAGGTAAAAGAGAATTAAAAATGACTTCCAATACATTAAAATACTGTATAGGCTTTACATAACTTCTGGTTTACAACAACACACCACTAAGGGAAAATTCAAAACCATAACAATAGATGAAAACTTAAAACCAAAAACATCTCGGTGTATCACTAACCCAACTGTGCCTTGTCATGTGACTCTTCCATCGGTTCTGAGTCTCAGTCCTCAGCCAACTAACTAGCTACAACATGAGTGTGAGAAATACTCATACGCTAAGCAACTCATGCTTAGCGGTATATGTGTATATACAAACAAAATAACCACGTGTACATACCATTATATCATGTTAAAACCTTAGCTCATATAAACCTAAAACATGCATTCTATGTGCTCATATTCATATTCATATAATCTACTTCATGCTTATACATAGGAATTCGCATCCTAAAACTTACATACCTTTCTACTGTATTAACATACGTATATAACACTTATTTCATGCCTTTACATTTGTATTTTTAATCTTTATGCATAAATATCAAATTATATTCTTATCATCCTATTTTGTATATGAACAATTGTACACAACAATCCACATATCACATGTCATATCCCATGTATCACAACAAGTCATACATATCAAACATTCTCATATAACTGATTCACTATATCTTTATCTTTCTTTATATCACTTTATCTTGCTCATAAGTTACCATTTATCATATCACAATTTCCTCTTAGTTCATTACCTTGGCCAAAACTCTAAGTTGGACTATCTAGATGCAGGTTATGAAATAGAAGCACTCTTAGAGCTTCAACTACTCAATCCATTAACTGTAAATGCTTAATAGAACTCCTCAAGTCAAGGCTGCTTCCAGATCTTTAGCCACCTTGATTCAATATAAATAGGATCAAAGCCGTTCTCAGACCTTCCACCACATTGTCCTTAAAATTACGTGAAATTGAAAAACAAAAGCGCTCTAACATGAGCTTCAGTGACCTTGTTCTTATAAACATATATCTTACAATACCGTAACCCCGTCAATGGAATGTCATATATCCTACATCAAGTCCTAGATTAGAGAATTGAGCATTTAAGAATGTTACACTTTTCTTTTTTGTTTCCGTTATCAACATCGTGCTCTTAAGCATTTATCATTCGTGAATCCTTATATTAAATCACAAGACATTTCCCATTTTCAATATGTTAAATGCATATATTTGTTCATGCATAATCTCATATCATACACCATCTTATATCATATACATTTTTCTAGTCATTAATCCTTCTTTTAGTGTAACAGCCCCTCAACCCAGCAGCTCGTGCCCGAATGAGGGTGTGCTACACTGACTTCATCGATTAAAATATCATTTTTTTTTCATTTCCAATATTCATTATTTATTTACTTTGCATTTATAAATGAAATATAACATAAAAGTTAAACTACCTTTTTATATAGTAACATGTTCTTTACAAAACATATTGTTTATTTTACAAATACTACAAAATAAAATTTACAAGATAATACACAAAAGTTATGTAACCCACGATGTGTGCAACATGCTGCTTTACTGGATTAGGTCACCGTTGGCTTTGTCTACTATCTTCTATTTATTCTTTACTAAATCTGCGTGAGAAAAACTCTCACGCTAAGCTCTTGGCTTAGTGGTGCATATAGATAAGGCAATAAACTATTTTATGCAATCATGCATTATCATATATCAACTCATGCTTAATCATATGCTCATGCAAATCATGGTATTCTAGCATGTATAGACATCAAATTATATTATATTATCTCATACTTATTTATTGTATTACCACCTTATTGTATAACACTAAACCTTCTTTTTATCCATGCCACAATTCATAATTCCATTTTTATTTATCGATGTCACAAATAATAATTCCAGTTTTACTTTCAATAATTCTTTTATGTTCCATAACTTTTTTATTTATGTTTTCATTTATGCCCAGGACACCTATGAACCACTGAATAGGATAACGGAGCTGCCATCCAGGCACTTAAGAGTGCCATCCGGGCAATATGATCTACGCATATAAGTGTCAAACCCGACATAGATAACCGTGCCAAACCCGACATAGATAACCGTGCCAAACTCGGCGTATATAATAATGTCATACCCAGCATAAATAGCAGTGTCAAACCCGGTGTAGATAACATTGGCAAAACCCGACATAGATAACATTGCCAAACCCGACGTAGATAATCATAGCATTAATGGATTTAATCATTTTCATCATACTCCCCCCTATTTGGCATGCCAAATTATCCTAAGTTGGTTCTAGTTAGGTGTTCTAGGGCTTATACAATTTCATTAAAATTCATAACAATTAATTTCATACTTTTCATGTATTTAATATCTCAAAATAATCACATAATCACTCAATTAAAATAATATTTATATAATATAACAAATTTCTCATCATTTCACTCATTTGATTCTTCAATTCACATGCTGCCCTATCACTGGTAGATTCTGTTCTCTATTTTGGACCTTAATTTTGGTCATGTTCCATCTGAATTTAGTTACATGATCTTCATAAAAAATTTATATATGGATCTTAGCTTTAATATGCAACTTGAATCACTTAGGTCTGAGTTCTGTATCAAAAGATATGATAATATTAACACTAACT
The DNA here is from genome assembly GCA_023653625.1 of Triadica sebifera. Classification (NCBI taxonomy): domain Eukaryota; kingdom Viridiplantae; phylum Streptophyta; class Magnoliopsida; order Malpighiales; family Euphorbiaceae; genus Triadica; species Triadica sebifera. Next base: position 34,771,764 of record CM042894.1, on the reverse strand, counting down.
GGTCACTGATAATTCTGCCCAGAATTTTCTAGATAGATCCTAAGTCTGAACTTTATGAATTTTTATGGACAATTACAGATATATTCAGATATTATAGTCTAAATAAAAATTGTATCCCTATGTCTTAGCTTTCAAACTAAACAAATAACACACAAATCCAAGCTCCAGAACTCAATTTATAATAGTTTAAGTACTTACTGCTCATTACTAACAATTCTACCCAGAATTTCTGGATAGATTCTATGTCCCAATTTTATGAATTTTTTATGGATAATTACAGACATATTCAGGTTTTATGGTCTGCATGAAAGTTATATACCTATGTCTTACTTTCAAACCCAACAAACAACATGCAAAACTGAGTTCCATAAATTAAGTTATAACAGTTTAAGTGAACACTGCTCATCAATTTCCAGCAAGGAACATACAAGATAATCACATTCAATTTTTACCAAATTAAATCCTAAGTCTGGCAAACATGCATCCCCTAGATTTTTATCAGAAAATAATATCAATTCAGAATCATCAACATGCCAAATAATTAAATCATGTAAATAAAAAAAATAAAATAGGCTAATAGCCTTAGGTTATGCACAAACCTCTCTTTTTCCTCTCATTTTCTTTCTCTTTACTTCTCTTTCTCCTTTCCTTTGCTCCTTTGAGCTAAATCCTTTACACTTTGAGTTCCTAAAGTTCATAAAAATATTATTAAAACTTTATAAACCCTAATTTTTCTCTTTTTCCTTACTCTCCTAAGCTTCCTTAGGCATGAAAATGGAATTTCTCATGCCTTTCTCTCTCTTTTTCTCACTTTCTCTTCTTAGAACAAGGTTTGGTTATGGCTGTACAAGGGATAAATGTGGATAGTTTAGAGAATAAAGTGTTCTAGATGTTAGGATAAGGAAGAAGGATGAGTAATTAAGAGGAAGAAGACAAAATTAATCAATACTTTGACACATAGGCTATAAAAATCTAGATATTTTCCTTAGGTAATTAATATGTTCATCTTCCTTTGATGTATGATAAGAGGAACGTGGAAGACAATGATGGGAAATTCTAGATACAAAGGATATAGAAATAAGAAGAGATAATCAAGAAGAAAATGACAAAAGTTATTAAGATGGGAGGGACACCTAAGCATCAATCTAGAAACCTTCATTAATGTTAAATGCATGTATCTTAATTAGCTTACTAAACTTTGCCACTTGGTGTGTTATGCTTCAAGAAACATGGAAGACACTTAATGATGGAAAAATTCTAGATCAAGGGTGATAATTAAGAAAGGATAAGCACTTAAGAACAAAGTGACAAAATTTCATAATTAATGGAGACACCTAAGCATTTTCTAGAAAGTTTTCATTAATTTCTAATTCATGTATATCAATTGACTTATTAAAATGTGCCACTTGGTGTGGCTGGCCTCCATATGCATTTTATGTCCCAATTCATTCATTTAATTTATGACTATCCCAATAAATCCTCAAATTTTCGGTAAATTGCAAATTGACCCCTAAACTTTTTAAAATTTGCAATTTAGTCCTTTACCAAAATTTAACAGCTTAAAATATTTTGAACACTTTATTAGATATTTTTTATACTTAATTACCATTATTTTCATTATTTTTTGATAAAAATCCAAATTTAAACTTTGGTTAAACCGACGAGTCGATTTAACAACTCGAGTGACTTTAGTCTAAATTAGCGGATATGACATTTAGTATCCATACACAGTCATTCATAATACCATATCATGTATTAACATTCATAAAGTCATATATTTCATACTTGTAGTATCCCATTTAACATACATGTTCATAACCTTCACATTACAATTCTAAAGAAAGTAACATGTATCACTTAAACAGGCTTCATATGTACCATTACCTGTAAACCAAATTGTAAATGTGATTGTGAATGTTTCTATCCATGGAGTGTAAATATTTGGCAAATTTGGCAAATTCATCGATAAAGACTATAAATGTTTTCTCAGAAGTTGGAGTATAGAAAGTTGCAACATTTGATGACTGGGTTTCTCTGATTCCAATTTTGAAGTCTCTTACAACTATGCTTAGTATTTTCCAAATTTTGACAACAATATCTTTCAAATTTCTTTCCTCTTCCTTCATTTTTCTATTTTGACACTCTTTCTCACTTTGACCAGAATGACTTACAAGAGAACTATTGTTAATTTGAGAATCTTAAGTACTTTCTATATGAAGCACAAAATAAAATGCATCATGTAGAGATGTGGTTTCAAAACTAGCGAAGATATGATATTTATTCATCTTAAACTCATGAGGGAGACCAACAAAGAAGCTTATTACATTCGTCTATTCCAAATTGGCCACCTAGACTTCCATATCAGGATTAAAAGGCATCAAAGTTTAAATTTCTTAATAAGCTTTCTTGAAGTCCATAAAGTAGGCAATAAGGAACTTATCCTATTTCTCAGCATAGTAAAATGACTTGTAGACATCACAAATTTGAGATAGAAAATCTAACTATTCCATCAACTCCTTAACAAATTCACATTGATTGTTGAGATTAATGGTCTCATTGTTTATGGAATTCTAAATTAGCAAAAAGAGTTGGGCATCATCATTTAGTCAGATCTACATAGTATTATCAAGTAGAGGATCAACAGTAAGATGATTATCCTTTTCAATACTCCTAAATAGACTAAAATCATTTTACTTTAGCATAATAATTTGAGTCGTTGAGCTTGTGTTCTATTATTTTGGACATCACCAAAATCATATCAATAACAATTTTTTGCTATTAGTTATTAAACTTGCACAAACTAATTGTTCCAATATAATAATCTTAATATTGAAACTAGGCTTTGATAACATGTAGAAGACAAATGATTAAGGGAATAATTGGTATGTCAATTCATTCCACTATGCAAGTGTATTTATACTTAGAAGGAAATAATAATAAACTATTTATACAAATTATACAAGTATAATAAGGAAATAAGAATTAACTATTTACACAAATTATATAAGTATAATAAGGAAATAAGAATCACTCTAATTCTTATGATATTGCTCATCCAATCCCTAAGGATCAACTATTAACATATTTATTTTATGTACATATGTAACAAACTAGTATTAATAAAAGTAATACGGTAAAAATGTTCATTCTTTATCATGATTAGGTTATATTATCATGGAATTAGGATATAAAAAAGTCCATTAGAGCTAATTAGAGGAAACTTTCTAAAGCCTTTCTCAAATAATATTCCTTTAATATTAAAATTGATTTTTCATTGAGAGATTTAAAGATGAAAAAATAGTAATCTAGAGAAAATTTCACTAAATCCCTTACTAGGTTAAGGAACAAATCTACTAAGATGAATAGGGCTACTAATAAGGATCAAGTTAGAATAATGATTTATGGAGTAGTGTATGCATTGAATTAGAGATTTTTTTTTTCAATCAAGACTATTTGTTATCTCCATGATGTTATTTTAATAATTAAAGATGCAGAGATGACTGAAGCCCAAAACTATAAGGGAAACTAATAAAAAATATCATAACTTTGCTAACAAATACATTAATGTTAATGTTATAAAAAGTTGGCAATTCTTTAAATTCAATCGAAGGTTGGCAATTCCGTGAAACCATCAAGCCTCTATGTTTTGATTATTCTGATTATGAAGTTTGTTGAAGGATTCATCAGTAAGACAAGCCTAAACTTTAACTACTATAATCAACATAAGAATAAGATGATGGCAATTTTTCATGCCCATAAAATAAGGTCTAGAGGTTATATGAATGTGAAGTTGTTAATTAATAACTGTTTGGATTTAGGAGTTAAGACTTTGAAGTGAAAGGTAAAAAACAAGAGAAAAATGAATTTGTAGGTGATTCATGCTCGTGAGAAAATTGTCACAACTATGAATCTAGTGTTTCATGCCTTGAGAGTTCGAGTAACAACTTGATTTATGTCTGTGAACATTCAGTCACTATCATGAATCACGTTATATAAAAGTGAACAAACATTCATTATTCTCCATTTTTAAGAGAACAAACACTAGTTTCCTTCACCCCTCAAAAGACTAGTGACTTTTCTACCTATCCCATTACTCAAACTCACCAAAATCAAGAGGTTAACAACTAATCCATAAAGGAAATAAAAGAAAATGGAAGACTAGCTAAGAGATTAGCTTGAAAAGGAAGTAGTGTGGAGCTTGGTGTTGGAATTTTGAGACTCCCAGCCTTTATACTCATTGGCTAGGAGTTAAAAAGAGCATTAAAAGGTTTTAGAGTTGTTAATTTTATTGTTTCATGCCTGTGAGAAGTGGTGTTACAGTGGTGAATGTCAGGGCTTCAGTAAACAAACCATAAAGGTTAATCACAATCGTGAATGGTGGATCACGCACATGAATAATGAGTCATGACTATGAATCCTGGGCAATCAGGGCAAGTGACAGCCACAATTTTCTCAGTTTGCCATCTCTTAAAATTTGCTCCCCACTATCTGAAATCAACTAAACACACCATCTTCATTCCCTTTTATCACTAGAAATCATTCTTCTCCTTTTTTTAGCTTTAAAGACCTAGTTTTATGAGAGTAAAATTATAGAGAAGAGTAGAAAAGAAAGGGTTGTGAGCTGCAAAGAAATAGTCAATTTTGGTGTTCTTGCTTATGGTTCCAACTTTAGATAGCTTAAGGAGACATTTTTTTATTTCTAGGAGCTGATAGAGGTGTTGGAAGTCCATCTCAAGGGAGAGGAAAAGCATAGAGAGCTAAAGCTTTGGCTAGGCTCTATCCTAGGTGAAAGGTTTGTACATAACTGTTAGAGTAGTGCTCTAAAGGCAATCACCTTTAGCACTTATTGTACAAATTTATTTGATTAATAAAAGGCTTTTTCATTAATTTGATGTTCATTTGATATATAAATTGATAAGTGATCTTAAATCAATTAATGAAGTCCTTGATACATAACATAGCATGAAGGAAATCATGATGAGATCAGGATATTGAGATTGTTATCATGTGTAATTATGTTAGTATCAAAATTATCCCTAGTCATAGGATTAATGAGACGGGACATTATTAATCCAGATAAACTAGCACATCTTACACTCCTTGATTGGATCGAGTAGTAGATCTCATAATCTATAAACATGAGATATTTAGATTTAACATGTGGATGCTTGCTAAGTGTAGCTAAGTACATTGGATGACCAACTATGAGACAATCATATGGATAATCTATTCAAATGTCAATGATAGTCGCATCATAGCAATGGTGCAAGTATCCTTAGACTTGAGGTACTCAAGGATATCTTAATATTGATTCTGTATTTTGACACTATTCCTTGTTGCCTTAGAGAGGTAGTTCATAGGGTAGTGATTGGATAAATCTTGAGGTATTCGAAGGTAATTGGGTAACCAACAAAGGATTCACCACTCTTGATAGAAGAAGTGTATACCCATGGCCTCTTGTCATGGTCATTACTCAGGAATCTCTAGCCGAAGTGGAAATGTCATAAAGATAGTCTTCAATGACATATCTAATAGAGTAATAAGCCTCAAGGATAAGAACTAACAATATTTGGACTAGACATGACGTAGTCAGTCTAGTGGGAGTTGACACATGTCCATACTCTGAACCAAGTGGGGTATAGAATGGTGAAAGGAATAATTGCACAAAAATTGTATATGGAAAGGTTCGTAGTCAAACCACTGACTTTCCGGTCAATTGGGGGTCATGATGTGTTGCTAGATACCGCTCATGACTTGCTTAAATTAATTGTTAATTTAAGTGGCCAACATAATCGGGAACCTAATGGGTCACATGCATTGAAGATATGGAGAATGAGTAAAATGGTATTGGATAGGATCCAAAATATGAGAGAATTATTTTAGGATGGATAGCGATGAGATCGCATGAAAAAAAATCGTTCGGAAGTGTTACGGGCCCGCGCAGGCTAGGCAGGCTACTGGCCTACCCTGCGGGCCAGCTGGGCTACCCAGCGGCAGCCCGCAGCAGGCCCAACGCACCTGTAACTTCCATCCGTTGGCCAACGGCTGTAATTGGCCATAATTAGGCCAATTATGGCCAATTACTATTCATTAGTTGCCATTTTCTCCATTTTTTGACTTTTCATCTGATTTTTGAATTTGATTCAAATAGAAAAGACATCAAATGGCAGAAAATAGACATGAAAATATTTTTTGTCACAAAAAAATATTTTTAAGACACAATAAAAATTATCTCAAGAACACTTTCAAAGCTAGCACTTTGAATTTGTTCAAACCATTTTCTCTTGATAGTTTCTTCTTCATTCTTCGCGTGGATTATCATTAGAGATATCATAGTGTGGATTGTTGTGGTTTGCTACAACCCAACAAAGTGAAGATTTGAAGAACAAATAAAAATTACAAGGTATAATTTTTAACATTTACATTTATATAAATTAGTTTTAATGGTACAATAATGATCTTTTGTTTTGGATTTTGAAAAATTTTATTTTTCGCTGCATTTATGAATATGATTCATTCTTCAAAACCTAACAGTAACACCATTCAAAGACTCGAGTTGAATGTTTATGTGCTAGTTGTTATTGATGTATGTTGTAAATGGTATAGGGTTGGTCATATGGCATGATTTCGAGTTAAAGGCATATTGGGGGTTAAGTACTCTTTTGTTGTGTTAATGGTGATTTTGTGTTAGAAATCATATGTTAGGTGTTTTTTCTTTAAATGTTGTTATTTTATTTTTCATATTCTAGTATTTGAGATACCATGTTGGAGTGTTGATAGGGTGTTTGACATTGGTTAACCGTAGAGATTATTGCATGTGAAAATAGTATGAGATGACATCCTATATTTTTTAGAAAGATTTCTAGATTCACGGCCGTGAATTACTGGTTCACGAGTGCGAATGTCATGAATATGAGTTGTATTGATGAGCCAGAGCCGTTCATGGATAGCTTCATGGTTGTGATCACGATTTGGTCTATGCCATAAAGGGTGGATCACAGTAGTGAACATGTGTTGATTCATTGGTGAATCACAGTTTGATTCACAGGTAATACCCCTGAAGGGATTCTTCATGAACATGAAAGTGTAATCACGGGCGTGAAACTGCTAAATCTTGAAAAGTTGTATATTTGCATACAAATTGAGTTTGATTTGGTTTGAGGTGGAGTACCACTATCGTATGGTTTTAGCATGTTATGAGAATTCATATTATGGTTGTGATTATGAGAATCATTGATGTTTTATGTTACCCATTACTCTGACAAGGACTAGAGCTAGGCAAGATGGTATGCCATTGAGGGGAGATTGGTACCAAGTGACCTAGGCTAGCCACGTTCGAGATTCTTGAGGCTGGGGTTAAGCCAGGTGTGTTTTCCTTGGTGCTTGATATGAGCACATTGTTTTCCTCAGACAAGTATTTTAGAAAGCTTAGACAGGTATCCTGAGGGCTCAAGTGAGAGTCGTAGATTATCCATATCCAATTTAGTCTTGTTAAGAGTAAAATGGGCAAAGAAGAAATTGAGTAATAATTTCTATATGTGGTAAATACTTGTATGTTTGATGAATATTTATATCATTATGCTATGCATAATTGAGTATTGTATTGAGAACATTGAGGCTTGACATCATAAGTATGTGGTATATTGTATGTGCAGATGGTAAGGTAAGTCATATTGGTATGATGGTAAGTGTATCATGCATTTGTATATGTATACTATTTTTTGCTTGTTGTTATGTACCAATAAACATTACGTTGCTTAGTGTATGGGTGTCCCTATGCACAGGTTTGGAGCTCAAGTCTTGATTGGTACATAACAACATGCATGGTTTTACACTTGGGGTGGGTGATACAGCTGTTGTATTTTGCTATTTTTGTTTGGTTAGGTAGTTATAGATGTACATGTTTTTATTTTCAGAGATAAAATTTTATAACTATTTGTTTTGGAAAATAGTTGGGCTACTGCATTGCTCATTTGTTATTAATAAATCTTTATTTGTATTTAAGTCGTTTAATGTCGCTTTATGATTTTTTTATAAGCCATCATGGCCATAGTGCATCAACATTTTAAATTATGGCATTTTGAAATCATATGTCGTAACATTCTTTGGTATAATTGGGATTATTCCTGATCATATCAAAGGGTGTTACATTTAGTAGTATCAGTGCTTAGGTTTAGACGGTTCTGGACCCAGGTGGGAAGGGTTGTATCATATGTGTGAGTGTTATCCTATATGACTTTGATGTGGGCTATTCTCTATCGATGTTTAGAGATCAGAAATGGAGTTTTGGACAACATAAAGTGGCTGAGAGTAATAGTCCACTTGATGTAGAGGCTCAGAATCTATAGAGCCAACATAGTGTTCGCAGGCCCGATGTTGACCGTCTCCCACAACAGCCAACGACTAGTCCAATGGATCTGTCTCAGGATCCTTTGATGCAAAACCTAGTTGCTCTTTTGCATCATTTGGTATAGGTCATGCCACTATTTTTGTGGACCTCAAACACGTACAATTTCACCAAAAACTAATTGGTGATAGGGAAGGCACTACCATTAGCCTTATCTTGTACAACTCAAACACCCACGACATCTACTGTGTCTTGATCCCACACTGAGCCTCTACTATTAAACAATTGATGCCACAACTTCACCAATAATATCCCCTTAGCAATTGCTCTCACTGGGGATCAAACCCGTGACCTCAGCTTTAATACCAGTTATGGACCTCAGGTGCTTATCATTTCACCTAAAACTAATTGGTGATAAAGAAGACACTACCATTAGCCTTATCTTGTATAGCCCAAGTGCCCACGACATTTGATTGTGACTTGACCCTATACTAGGGCCTCCACCACAGGAAAATTGCTATCACACCTTGGCCAACATCTTCCACCACCACCTCTATCTCCACCTCCTCCTTCCCCACTACCAAGACCTAGGGTGCAAACTGATAGGCTAAGGAAGTATGGAGCCACGGACTTCATAAGCAAGATTGAGGATGACCCAATATCTATAAAGTTTTGGTTGAAGAAGACTGAGAGGGTCTTCGAGGACCTAAATTGTGTTGAGGAGCATAGGGCTAAATATGCTATATCACTCCTCCAAGAGCATGTCATTATGATAAAAAAAAAAGAGAGAGATTTAATCTGGAGAGATCAAAGAGTCATCCAAGAGAGACTTTATGGGACCATCCTTTAGTGTGGCATAGACTTTGAACAAATAGGCTCGTAACAATTCTAGACACTTATAGTCTAGAGGGAAAGGCCAGAGTCAATGTCAATCGAGATTTACTAGATAGGCACCTTCATCCAGAGCCATTTTTATAGCTCCCAGTAGTTAGATATAGACATAGAGAGAGACAACACCAGAGTGTGCATCATGTAGTAAAAAACATAGAGAAGAATGTTGGGGACCCTAAAAGGCTTACTACAGGTACAGATCTCGAGATCACTACTAGAGAGATTGTCCATTATAGAAAGTTGAGGCAGTCACTCAGACTCAGAGTTTAATACCGACTCAGACTAGGGGATAAAGTCAAACCCGTTTTGATAGAAGTGGATCAAGTCAAGTCATTTTTGAGATGGTGGAAATGCAAGAATCAAGTAGGGTTCCAGCAAGAGTTTATGCCATAAGGGCTATAGAATATCAAGAGCTTACAAATGCTTATGATGGTATGTTAACAAAAAGGCTCGTACCAATTCTGGACACTTATAGTCTAGAGGGAAAGGCCAGAGTCAAAGTCAGTCAAGATTTACTGGATATGCACCTTCATCTAGAGCCATTTTTATAGGTCCCAGTAGTTAGATATAGACATGGAGAGAGACAACACCAGAGTGTGCATCATGTAGTAAAAAACATAGAGAAGAATGTTGGGGACCCTCAAAGGCTTGCTACAGGTACAAATCTCGAGATCACTTCTGGAGAGATTGTCCATTATAGACAGTTGAGGCACTCATTCAGACTCAGAGTTTAGTACCAACTCAGACTAGGGGATAAGGTCAGACCCATTTTGGTAGAAGTGGATCAAGTCAAGTCATTTTTGAGATGGTGGAAATGCAAGAATCAAGTAGGGTTCCAGCAAGAGTCTATGCCATGAAGGCTATAGAAGATCAAGAGCCTACAAATGCTTATAATGGTATGTTCTCTCTTCCTAGTTACATTTTTTGAGTTATTCAACTTGAATAACCGAGTAAATTTTGAGGATAAAATTTCTTTTAAGAGAGAATAAATGTGACACTGGTATATAAGTTATATAAATTGTGTTAATCATTAGTGAGAGTTAAGAATTAAGATGAGTATACAAATGTTTTAAAGTTGTTAATTTTGCTATTTCATGCCCGTGACAAGTGGTGTAACGGCCGTAAATGTCAGATCTTTAGTAAACAAACTATGAAGGTTAATCATGATTGTGAATGATAGATCGCACCTGTGAATAATGAGTCACAACCGTGAATCCTAGGTAGTTAGGGCAAGTGAGATAACCGCAATTTTCTCTTTCTCCCATCCTTTGAAATCTGCTATCCAATCTCTAAAAACCAACCAAATTCACCACCTCTATTCCTTTTTATCATTAGAAATCCTTTTTCTCCATTTTTGAAGTTTCAAATACCTAGTTTTATGATAGTAAAATTAGAGAAAAAAGTGGAAAAGAGAGGATTGTGAATTATAAGAAAAGAGTTGGTTTTGGTGCTCTTACTTGTGGTTCTAGTTCTAGAATGTTTAATGAGACATTTTCTTACTGTTAGGAGCTAGTAGAGGTGTTGGAAATCCATCTCAAGAGAAAGAACAAGCTTAGAGAGCTAAAGCTTTGGCTAGGCCCTATCCTAGGTGAAAGGTTTGTACATAACACTATTCAAAGACTCGAGTTTCATGTTGATGTACTATTCGTTATTGATGTATGTTGTAAATGGTATAGGGTTGGTTATATGGCATGATTTTGGGTTAAAATCATATTGGGAGTTAAATATGTTATTGTTGTGTTACTGGTGATTTTGTGTTAGAAATTACATGTTAGGTGTTTTTTTTAAATGTTGTTATTTGGCTTTTGATATGCTAGTAGTTGAGATACCATTCAGGAGTGTTGATAGTGTTATAGAAATGCTCTAAAGGCAGTCACCTTTAGTACTTATTGTATAAATTAATTTAGTTAATAAAAGATATTTTCATTAATTTGATATTCATTTAATATATGAATTGATAGTGATCCTAAATCAATTAATAAATTCTTTAATACATAATATAACATAAAGGAAATCATGATGAGATCATGATATTGAGATTCTTATCATGTGTAATTAAGTTTGTAGATAAATTATCCCTAGTCATAGGATTAGTGAGATGAGACATTGTTAATATGAATAGACTAGCACATATTTTACTCCTTGATTGGATCATGCAGTAGATCTCCTAATCAGTAAACATGAGATATTTAGAGTTAACATATGGATGTTTAGTAAGTGTAGCTGAGCACATTAGATGACCTACTATGAGACAATCATATGGATAATTTATTCAAATGTCAATGATAGTCTTGTCATAGCAATGGTGCAAGTATCTTAGACTTGAGGTACTCAAGGATAGACTAGCATACTAATTCTACATTTTGATAATATTCCTTGTTGCCTTAGGGAGGTTGATCCTAGGGTGGTGATTGTGCATAGCTTGAGGTATTCTAAGGTAATTAGGTAACTAATAAAAGATTCACCGCTTCTGATATAAAGAGTGTATACCCATGGCCTCTTGTCAAGGTCATTACTCAAAAATCTCTGACTAGAGTGTAATGTCATGAAGATAGTCTTCAATGACATATCTAATAGAGTAATGAGCCTTGAGGACAAAAATTAACATTACTTGGGCTAGATGTGACTTAGTCAGTCTAGTGAGAGTTGACACATATCCATACTCTGAACCATGTGAGATATCGAATGCTGAAAGGAATACTTGCACAGAAATTGTCTATGGAAAAGTTTATAGTCAAACCATTGACTTTTCAGTAAATTAGGGGTCATAAAGTTTTGCTAGATACTTCTCATAACTTGCTTAAATTAATTGTTAATTTAAGTGGCCAACATAACCGGGAACCTAATGGGTCACACGTGTTGGAGATATGGAAAATGAGTAAAATGGTCTTGTAGAGGATCCAAAAATATGAGAAAATTATTTTAGGTCAGATTAAGATGAGATTGTTGAAAAAATTGCTCGGCAGGAGTCATGAGCCTGTACGGACCCGTTGGCCAGTTGGCCCTACACAGTAACAAGCCCAATGCACGCAGCACAATGCGTTGAAGCACCCAGTTAGCCAACGACCATCATTTACCTTAATTATGTCAATTATGACCAATTAATATTCATTAAGTTTCATGTTCTCCATTTTTTCCTTTTTGTCTTTTTTTTTTTAATTATGATTCAAATTGAAAAGATATCAAATAGTAGAAAAAAGAGTCATGAAAATTATTTTTAGTGAAAAATAATTTTTGAGATAAAAATTCTCTTAAGAACAAATTCAAAGCACTTTGAAATTAACCATTTCGCTTGTTAGTTTCTTCTTCATTTTTCGCATTGAGTATCATTAGGGACATCCTAGTATGGATTGTTGTGGTTTTCTCTAACCCAACAAGGTAAAAATTTGAAAAACAAATCAAATTACAAAGTATAATTTCTAATCTTTATGATTTAATGAATTAATTTTAATGACACAAACAAGATTCTACTTTCGGGTTTTAAAATTTTATTTTCTGCTACGTTATATGAATGAGATTTGTCTTGAAAACCCAACAGTGGTATCAAAGCCCCCCTTGTGTCCATTAAAATTAATTTTAATTGAAGGTGTAATGAGATTGCACAGTTTCAACAATTTTGAATCAATAGGTTTAAAAAATTGAAATTAATTTGTAAATTTTTTTTACATATTTTTCTTTTAGTAATCTGATTATGGGATGGTTTAGAATTTTTATTTCAATTGAAAAATAGTTTGAATATGATTCAAATAATTAATTTCGGATTTATTTCAAAATATTGAAAATTACTTTATTTTTGAACATGTATTGTTGTTTGGCTTAATTGATGGAGTTGTTTATATTTTTCTTGTAATTTGACTATAGGAAAATTATTCATACATATTGAGAAATTTTAAGCCTCTGGAAGTATCCAATAATTAATTAAATTTTTTTAATTAAGTTTTTAGACAAACACAAATATGGAACTATTTTATTTGATTTTGTTATATGTGATTATTTTATTTTCAGCACCTTAAAATAAATTTTATGTAATTAAAAATATGTTATTTTGATGTTAGATTCATACCAAAATTAATTTTCTTGAATTTAAAATTTTAAAAAAATTATAGATGTCGAATGAGTCATTTTGAGCATTTAGGTGTGTTGGTTCGTTTATTTTAGTAATTTTAGCTTGAGCCAAAAATATTTTGATGAACTTGAGCTGACCTAAAGATGTTTAGAATGATGATTTGAGATTCTAAAATTTTTTTTGTAATTTTTGAAAATTAATTTTGAATTAATTTAAGTTGAACAATGGTAATTTTAGTATGACTAGAAATTGGTATATATATTAAAATTAAATTGTTTAATTTTGACATCATAATAATTTAATTTTAAATGTGAATTACTTTTAAACTAATTCTGGAAATATGAAATTTAATTTAATTTTATTAAATATTAAATTTCACATTGAAATGACATACAAAATTAAATTAACCGAAACAACACGAGTAGACAATTTCGGTTAAAGCGTTGAATCAATTTTCAAATTAAAATCCAAAATTGTCATTATTTAATTTTATTTTATGCATTAGGTAATACATGTTAGGGATGTATGGAATGATATGATGGATGATTATGGACTTAGGCCCAATGTGATTGAGCATGCATGGATTTATTTTGTTTTATGGTAAATAGGGTCTGCATGTCATTGCCTCTCTATCTTTATTATATATTTCTTTTCTTATCTTACTCCCTCAAATATAAATTGAGGTTTTCTATACTTTGAAATATGTAATTAGATCACATAGGAATAGGAAAGAATGTTGATACAAAGGAGCAAGAAGCAAAGGAGGTGGTGCCATAAAAAAAAGGACTTGGAAATAGAAATTTTATTTCTATTTTGGATTTGTAAATTCATGCATATACCTAGGTAAGACCTAGTCAATCTCTTTTTGGCTTAAGAGACTGACTTTAATATGTCCATAATCATGTCATATAGTTAATGTAACTATCTTTATATATCCATGTGATGAATGTATGATATATAAAAGCATGCAATAATAAGATGATGAGACTTAACAAAGAAATCCCTCGCTAAATAAAAAATTGAGTCTTACGCCTTCTATTAATATGGAGAGAACTAGAGTTCTTCTATAGTTAGGGTTATTGAGTTGCCTCAAGCTCACTCTATAAGAATATGTTCAAACCATTGAAATTAGATTTCACGATTAATGGGTCGGACTTAACTGATATCATTAACTTGTTGGATTTGCACCAAGGTGAATGTGTATTGGAGGCGAAGTTGGGTTTGTGTACATGAGATGTACACATATCAAGAGTTGATAGTCCAATGTATGTGCATACATCAATTAGTTGATAGACAAGATTTGGTAATTGCATGAATAATGCAATTGGTATGGATTAGATATATACCAACCAAACCAAGGATGGCTTCTTGAGTTGTCTCAAGGTTATTCTTAACTAGTTGGATATCGACCCACTAGGAGAACTTTCATATAGGTTCTCTCGGGTTCATAGTGAGGACTATGGATTCACAATAAAATAGTGAGAGTCATAATTTTATTTATTAAAGACCTAATAAACATGCATTTTCATGTATATTCTAACATGCTCTATTTTACATCTAGGTTGCTAGAATCATCATCATGTCGATGAGTGTGAATTTGTGATCACTAATAAATTCAAATAAGCTTATTGGGCCTAACTTTTTGGATTGGCTAAGGAATTTGAGAATAGTTCTCAAATTCGAAGAGATTGACTATGTCCTAGATGAGGCACTTCCTAATCCCCCTGCTGCTAATGCTTTTGAAGATGTTCAGAAGGCATATCAAAAACATCTCAATGATAGTGAGATGACAAGTTGCATTATACTTGCCACTATGTTAGTTGAGTTGCAGAAGTAGCATAAGGCTATGGATGCTAATTCCATACTCTACCATTTAAAGGAGCTTTTTGATGAGCAAGCAGATTCTGAAAGGTTCAAAATTTCAAGGCTACTCTTCTACGCCAGGATGGTTGAGGGGACATCTCCAGTGCAATATATACTAAAGATGAATGACTATATTGAGAGGTTGTGTCATATCCGCAAATTTAGGCCCGAGTTGCATGTATCATTAAGCTGATGCATTGGATCAATTAGAGTCTAAATTAGGATTTTGACTGAATATATATATATATATATATATATATATATATATATAATAAATTTAAACAATGGCACATAATTATGGAAAATACTCAATAAAGTGTTTAAAGTATTTAAAGATGTTAAATTATGGTAAGGGACTAAATTATAAATTTTGAAAAAGTTTAAGGGTCAATTTGTAATCTACCAAAAATTGGAGGATTAATTGGGATAACCACCAATTAAATGCATGAAGTGGGACATTATATACATGTGGTGGTTAGCCATACCAAGTGGCAAGTTTTGAGAAGCTAATTAACATGCATGAATCCATTAATTAGTCATTAAATTCATATGGCTTAGGTGTCCCCATTATTGATTAAGTTTGTCTTTATGCCATTAATCACTCATTCTTCCTTATCCCCTCACATCTAGAATTTTCTAAGTTCTCAAACTAGCCCACATTTTCCCTCCATCTTCCTGCATAGCCAAAGCTTCCTTCTAATGAGAGAAAGTGAGAAAAGAGAGAAAGAGAGCCATTTTCTTGCACAACCAAGATTAAGGAAGCTTGAGAGAGCAAAAAGAAAGAGAGAGAAAGGTTAGGGTTTATAGAGTTTTAATGAAGTAAATTTTTAATGATCTCTTTTATGTATTTTAGGAACTCAAATTGACAAGGATCTAGCTCAAAGGAGCAAAGGAAAAAAGAAAGAAAAGAAAAAAAAATGAGAAGTTTGTGCATAACCTAAGACAATAGCCTATGTCTTATTTTTTTTAGTTGCATGATTTAATAATTTGGCATGTTAATCATTCTAAATTAATAGTATTTTGTGATAAAAATCTTGGGGATGCATGTTTGCTAGACATAGGATTAATTTTGGTAAAAAACTGAAGATGGTAAATATGTGTGTTCTTTGCTGGAATTGATAAGCAGTGAGTACATAAACTATTATAACTCAAGTTATGGAATTTGGATTTGTATTTTCTTTATTGGGTTTTAAAGATAAGACATAGGGCTTGAACTTTTATTTAGACCATAAAATCCAAATATATCTATATTGTTCCAAAAAAATACATAAATTTTGGACCTAGAATTTATCCAGGAAATTCTAGGCAAATTTGTTAGTGACCAGTCAGTGTTAATTTTATCATATCTTTTGATACAGAACTCCAAATTAAATGATTCAAGTTTCATATTAAATATAAGATTTAGAACTAAAATTGTTAAGAAGACCCTATAATTTAATTCAAATTTTAATAGGACCAAAATAAAGGTCCAAAACAGAGCATGGAATCTGCCAGTGACAGGGTAGCATATGAGTTGAGGAATGTAATGACAAAAATAATGTGAACCTTGTTATATTATGCAAATACTATTTTTATTGAGTAATTGTGTGATTAATTGAACCTTTACACGCATGAAATGGGTGAATTTAATAACTATGAATTTTAATGACATTGAGTAAGCCCTAAAACACCTAACTAGAGCTAGACTTAGGATAGTTTGACATGCCAAGCAGGGGGAGAGTATGATTATTTCCATTAATGGTACAATTAATGAAGCTGGTGATGGCACTTTTATTGAAGTCGATGATGACATTATTATTGAATTCAGTGATGACACTATTATTGAAGTCGATAATAGAATTATTATTAAAGCCAATTATGACACTATTATTAAAACCGGTGATGGCACACTTATATATGCGCAAATCATATTTCTCGAGTAGCACTCCTAAGTGCCTGGATGGCAACTCTGTTATCCTAGTCAGGGGTTCAGAGGTGTTGTGGGTTATAAAGAAGTGATTGAAAATAAAAAGGGAATCATGAATTGTGATATGGATAATAATGATAATTTGATAAAGTAAAACAAATATGAGATATAATAAGATAATTTGATATTTATGCATGCTAGAATATTATGAAATGTATATTTGCATAAAAAGATGATTGAGCATAAATTGATATGTGACAATGCATGTTGCATGAAATAGTTTATTGTCTTATTTATATGCAGCACTAAGCCTAGAGTTTAGCGCTGGAGTTTCCTTCCACGCAAATATATTGAAGAATAAGTAGACGATAATAGGTAAAGATAACGATGGCCTGATCCAGTAGAGCAACTTGTTTTAACCACTGTGGGTCACATAATTTTTGTATTTATAGTTTGAATTTTATTTTATAGTATGTGTAAAATAAATAGCACGTTTTCTAAATAACATGTTATTATATAAAATGTATTTTGTCTTTCTTGTTATGATTTATTTTACACTACAAAGTAAATAAATAGTAAAAAAAGAAAAATATATATATACGAGTGTCTTTTATTTATACATATATATGAAATGATGTTTTTAATAGATGAAGTCAGCATAGCACTCCCTTATCTGGGCATGTATTGTTGGGGTGAGGGGGTGTTACAGGTTGGCCACCTTGGGTTTTATGATGGATCATGAATTAAGTATTGACTTAATTCTAACTAGTTTGTCCAATAGTTTTTCACATTTTGTTCTTAACTATAGAATGAACCAAATCTCCACCACTATTCCTGAGCTAATCAACATGCTCAAGATAGCTAATCCATCTGTCAAGAAGGATAGTAAGGCTATGATGTTGGTGGACTCTTCTCGTTCTAAGAAGAAGAACCTTAAGAAGAAGAAGAAGAAGTCCATAAAGCCTAAGGGAGGTGTGGCAAAAAAGAAGGCTATAGAGACAGCTCTAAATGGAACATGCTTCCATTGTGGCAAGGATTGCAAGGCCTACTTATAGTACTTGAATAAGAAGACATCTGATGCCCCATGTACTTCAAGTACTTTGGTCATTGAAATTAATATTGTTTCTGATAATAATATATGTGTATTAGATACTGGTTGTGGTTCACACATATGCACTGATATACATAGCCTAGGGAATAGTAAGCAGCTCAATAAAAGAGAATTGTACCTGCACATTGTTAATGGAGCAAGGTTGTTGTATTAACTGTAGGAACTTATGTATTGACCCTTCCTAGTGGGCTTATGTTAAATTTGGATAATTGTTATTATGTACCTATTTTGACCAAAAACATTATTTATGTTTCTAGTTTAAATAAAATGGTTTCCATTATCTTGTAGTAACAATTGTTGTTCTATTATGTTGAATGGTATTCTTTATGCTAGTGGTACATTATGCAATGAAATATACATATTAGATATGTCAAATCCAATTTTAAACATAAATGATAATAAAAGGCAAAAACAAGATATGTTGAAATCATCTTACTTATGGTATTGTCACCTTGGTCAGATATGTGAGAAACACATGGCTAAGCTATATAAGAGTGGTAGTTTTGGGTCATTTGATTATGAATGATATGACACATGTGAATCTTCCTTATTAGGCAAGATGACTAAATTTCCCTTTAAGGGAAAGGGTGAATATGCAAATGGGCTTTTAGACTTAATACATTTGGATGTATGTGGTCTAATGTCCACGCACACCAGAGGTGGATTTATCTACTTCATTACTTTTATCGATGACTACTCACGATATGGGTACATCCATCTCATGAGATGCAAATCTGAAACCATTAAAAAGTTCAAAGAAATCAGAAATGAAGTAGAGAAACAACCTAACAAAAGTATTAAAAGACTTCAATTAGATCGAGGAGGTGAATACTTGAGCCATGAGTTTCTAGATTATCTTAGGGATAATGTGATATAATCTTAATGGACTCCACCTTCCACACCAGAACAAAATGGTGTGGTTGAAATGAAAAGCCAAACCTTATTAGACATGGTAAGGACTATGATGAGCTTTGTGGAACTACCTAAATCTTTTTGGGGTTATGCACTAGAGATTGTTGTTTATATATTAAATTGAGTCCCTTCGAAGTCAGTTGATGTTAATCCATATGAGATGTGGAATAACAAGAAGCCCACACCTTCTTGCATGAGAGTTTGGGGTTGTCGTACTTATGTGAAGCGGATAATGTTAGATAAGCTGGAAGCTAAATCTTATCGATATCTGTTTATGGGATATCCTAAAGCATCATATGTTTATCAATTCTACCACCCTTTGGAACTAAAGGTGTTTGTTTCAAGACATGCTATATTCTTAAGAATTTCTTCTAAAAGGAGATAGTGGGAGCAAAATTGAACTTGAGGATGTTCATGATGCTGAAGCAGATGCTAATCAACTCCTTAAACATGAGCCTATTATTCAAATAGATGATATAGTAGCTTAACCTTCTAAAGTACAAGAGCTTATAGGTCAAGTAGGATACGTACTGTTCCAGAGAGATATGGATTTCTCATTAGTGAATAGAACAACATAATGCTCATAGAAAATGATGAGCCTAGGACCTATGAAGAAGTTCTGAATAGTTCTGAATCTGACAAATGGCTTTAAGCCATGATGTCTGAAATGGATTCCATATTTGAAAACCAAGTATAAACTTTGGTTAACCCACCTGAAGGGATAAAGCCTATTGGGTGTAAATGGGTTTTCAAAAAGAAAATTGACATGATAATGTGGTTACCTATAAAGCTAGACTTGTAGCTAAAGGTTATCATCAAAGACAAGGAATTAATGAAGCTTTTTGCCCAATAGCTATGTTTAAATCCATAAGGATACTTTTAGGTATTACAGGCCATTATGATTATGAGATATGGCAAATGGATTTGAAGACAGATTTCCTTAATCGAAATCTATCTGATGATGTGTAGATGACATAACCAAATGACTTCATATCCAAAGATGGCAAAAAGGTATACAAGCTTCAAAGATCCATTTATTGATTAAAGCAAGCATCAAGGAGTTGGAATATTCGGTTTGATGAGACAATCAAACAGTTTAGTTTCTTACAAAATCCGGATGAACCTTGTGTATATAAGATGGTTAGTGAGAGAGCAATCCTATTCCTTCTATTGTATGTAGATGACATACTGCTAATGGGAAATGATGTATCAACCTTATAATCAGTCAAATTTTGGTTATGCAAGAATTTTTCTATGAAAAACCTTTGAGAAGTGGTATATATTTTGAGGATAATGATTTATAGAGGTAGATATAAAGGATTGCTTAGTATTTCATAGTCTACTTACATAGACAAAATTCTAAAAAGGTTTAACATGGATCAGTCCAAGAGATGATATATTCCCATAACCCATGGGATTACTCTCTCAAAGTCTATATGTCCAAAAACACAAGATGAGAGGACATGCATGAGTTTGATTCCATATGCTTCAACTATAGGATCAATCATGTATGCTATGTTATGTATAAGAACCGATGTAGCATATGCTCTGATTGTGATGAGCAAATACCAATTGGATCCTGGTGAGGGTCATTGGGTGGCTGTCAAGAATATCCTTAAGTACTTAAGAAGGACTAAGGATGTATTCTTGATATATCGAAATGGAGATCTTGTTGTGAACGGGTATATTGATGCCATCTTCCAATCTGACAAGGATGACTCAAAATCCCAGTTAAATTATATATTCACACTCAAGGGTGGAGCGGTCAGTTAGAAGAGTTCCAAACAGGAAACGATTGTTGATTCCATAATCGAAGCAAAGTACATTGATATTTGGATAAAGAAATTCATCATAGAACTTGAGTGGTTCCTAGCATTGTTGATCCAATACAATTGTATTATGACATTAATGGAGCCATTGCACAAGTAAAGGAGCCACGGTCTCATCAGATATCCAAACACGTACTCAGAAGATACCATTTGATTAGAGAAATCATTGGTAAGACTAATGTAAAGACAGAAAGGGTGCCCATTGATTAGAATATTTATGTTCCTTTAACTAAGCCATTTTCCCAAAAAAATGATTCTCATGTACTCGCCTATGAAATTAAATACAAAGGCAATTGACTTTAGTTCAAGTGGGAAGTTGTTAGAGAAGTGCTTTAAAGGCAATCACCTTTAGTACTTATTGTACAAATTTATTAATTAATAAAAAGGCATTTTCATTAATTTAATATTCATTTGATATATGAATTGATAGTGATCTTAAATCAATTAACGAAGTCATTGATACATAACATAGAATGAAGGAAATCATGATGAGATCATGATATTGAGATTTTTATCATGTCTAATTAAATTAGTATCTAAATTATCCAAAGTCATAGTATTAATGAGTTGGGACATTGGTAATCTAGATAAACTAGTACAAGTTATACTACTTGATTAAATGAGGCAGTAGATCTCATAATTTGTAAATATCAGATGCTTAAAGTTAACATGTGGATGCTTACTAAATGTAGCTAAGTGCATTAGATGACCTACTATGAGACAATCATATGGATAATCTATTCAAATGTTAATGATAGTCTCGTCATAGTAATGGTGTAAGTATCCTTAGACTTGAGGTACTTAAGGATATCTTGGATACTGATTTTGCATTTAGACATTATTCTTTGTTGCCTCAGGGAGGTTGCTCATAGGATGGTGATTGGGTGCAATATGAGGTATTCAAGGTAATTGGGTAACCAACAAAGGATTCACCATTTCTAATAGAAGGAATGTATACCCATGATCTCTTATCGGGGTCATTACTTGAGAATCTCTGGCCGGAGTAGAAATGTCATGAAAATAGGCTTTAATGACATATCTAACAGAGTAATAAGCCTTAGGGACAAGTACTAATATTACTTAGGCTAGATGTGACTTACCTAATCTAATGGGAGTTGACACATGTCCATACTTTGAACCAAGTGGGGTATAGAATGATGAAAGGTATACTTGCATAGAAATTATCTATGGAAAGGTTCGCAGTCAAACCATTGACTTTTTCGATTAATTGGGGGTCATGATGTGTTCCAAGATATCGCTCATGACTTGCTTAAATTAATTGTTAATTTAAGTAGCCAAAATAATCGGAAACCTAATGTGTCATGTGCATTAGAAATGTGGAGAATGACTAAAATGGTCTTGGATAGGATCCAAAATTATGAGAGAATTATTTTGGGACGAATCACTATGAGATCGCAAAAAAACAATGCTCAAGAGGGGTCATGGACTCCTGCAGACTCACTGGATCCTAATGGCCTGAATGAGCTCACTGGCTAGCTAGGCCTGTCCAGCAGTAGGCCTAGTGTTTGTGGCATAGCGCGTTGATGCACCCCGTTCGCCAACAGCCATTTTTGGCCTTAATTAGGCCAATTATGGCTAATTACTATTCATTAAGTTTTTTTTCTCCATTTTTGACTTTTAATCTTTTTTTGAATATGATTCAAATTGAAAAGACATCAAATGGAAGAAAACAGAAATGAAAATTATTTTTAGTGAAAAATAATTAAAATAATTTTTGATACACAAAAATTCTCTTAAGAACAAATTCAAAGCTAACTATTTGAATTTTGTTAAAACCATTCCTCTTGTTAGTTTCTTCTTCATTCTTCTCATGGATTATCATTAGGGACATCCTAGTGTGGATTATTGTGGTTTACTACAACCTAACAAGGTGAAAGTTTGAAGAACAAATCAAGAAATTACAAGGTATAATTTCTAATTTATATGATTTGGTGTATTAGTCTTAATGGCACAAGAAAGATTTTTCTCTCAAATTTTGAAATTTTATATTCTGGTGCATTTTATGACTGAGATTCACCTACAAAACCCAACATATAGGTTGGTTGATATTGGTTAACCGTAGAGATTATTGTATGTGAAAATAGTTTAAGATGATACGCTCTATTTTCTAGAAATATTTCCAAATTCATAGTCGTAAACTAGTGGTTCACGGGCATGAATGTCGTGAATATGAGTTATATTGATGAGGTAGAGCCATTCATTGGCAGCTTTACAATTGAGATCATGGTTTGGTCCATGCCATGAAGGGTGGATCACATTTGTCAATATATGTTGGTTCATAAGTGAATTATGGCTTGATTCACAAGTAAACTACCCTTGAAGGAGTTCTTCAAGACTGTGAAAGTGTACTCATGAGCATGAAAAGTTGTATGTTTGCATGTGAATTGAGTTTGATTTGGTTTGAGGTAGAGTATCTCTATCATATGATTTTAGCTTGTTATGATAATGCATGTTATGGTTATGATTATGAGAATCATGGATGCTGTATGTTATGATATGGTTTGTGATGAGAAAAATGGTTTAGCCTATTACTTTGACTATGACTAGAGCTAGGAGAGATGACATGCAATTGAGGGGAGATTGGTACTAGGTGACCTAGGTTGGTCACATTCGAGATTCTTGAGGCCAAGGTTAATACAGGTGTGCTTCCCTTGGTTCGTGATATTTGTACATTTTTTTTCTTAAATGGGAAGCTCACGCAGGTGTCCTGAGGGCTCAGGTGAGAGCCATAGATTACCCGTATCCAATTTAGTCTAGTTAAGAGTAAAGCGAGCAAGGAAGATGGTGAGTAATAATTTCTATTTGTGGTAAATACTTGTATGTTTGATGATTATTTATTTTGGAATGTTATGCATAATTAAAGATTGTATTGAGAACATTGAGGCGTGACATCATAAGTATGTGGTATGTTGTATGTGCATACGATAAGGTAAGTCATATTGGTATGATGGTAAGTGTATCATGCATTTTGTATATGTGTGGTGTGTTGTGTGTTGGGTTTTGAAGAATGAATCAGATTCATAAACACGACGAAAAATAAAATTTTCAAAACCCAAAACAAAATATCATACTTATGCCATTAAAACTAATTTATATAAACATAGAGGTTAGAAATTATACCTTGTAATTTTTTATTTGTTATTCAAATCTTCACTTTGTTGGATTGTAGCAAACCACAACAATCCACACTAGGATGTCTCTAATGATAATCAACACAAAGATGAAAAAGAAACTATCAAAAGAAATGGTTTGAACAAATTCAAAGTGCTAGCTTTGAAAATGTTATTGAGAGAAATTTTTGTATCTTAAAAATAATTTTTTTCACAAAAAAAAATTTCATGTCTACTTTTTGTCATTTGATGTCTTTTCTATTTGAATCAAATTCAAAGAAAAGATCAAAAGTCAGAAATGGAGAAAAAGGAAACAAATTAATAGTAAATTGGCCATAATTGGCCTAATTAAGGCCAATTCATCCGTTGGCCAACGAAAGGTAGCAGCGCCTGCGCTGGGCCTGCTGCGGGCTGCTGCTCTGCGTGGGCCCATGATTCTCCCAAATGATTTTTTTTTCATGTAATATCATCCCGATCCATTTCGAAATAATTCTCTCATATTTTGGATCCCATCCAAGACCATTTTACTCATTCTCCATATCTTCAATGCGTGTGACCCACTAGGTTCCCAATTATGTTGGGCACTTAAATTTAACAATTAATTTCAGCAAGTCATGAGCAGTATCTAGCAGTGCATCATGACCCCGAATTGACCGGAAAGTCAGTGATTTGACTACGAACCTTTTCATAGACAATTTCCGTGCAATTCTTCCTTTCACCATTATATACCCCATTTGGTTCAGAGTATGGACATGTGTCAACTCTCACTAGACTGATTAAGTCACGTCTAGTCCAAGTAATGTTAGTTCTTGTCTTTGAGGCTCATTACTCTGTTAGATATGTCATTGAAGACTATCTTTATGACATTTCCATGGCCAGAGATTCCCGAGTAATGACCACGACAAGAGGCCATGGGTAAACACTCCTTCTATCAGGAGTGGTGAATCCTTTGTTGGCATGTAAGGTGGAGTCCATTGAGATAAAATCCCATCATCTCTAAGATAATCTAGAAACTCTTGGCTCAAGTATTCACCTCTTTGATCTGATCGAAGTGTTTTAATACTTTTTCCTAGTTGTTTATATACTTCATTTCTAAATTATTTGAACTTTTCAAAAGCTTCAGATTTGTATCTCATAAGATACACGTATCCATATCGTGAGTAGTCATCGATAAAAGTAATGTAGTAGATAAACCATCTCTGGCATGTGTAGACATTGGACCACATACATCTGAATGTATTAAGTTTAAAACTCCGTTAGCATGTTTACCCTTTCCCTTCAAAGGTAATTTAGTCATCTTGCCTAATAAGCAAGATTCACATGTGTCATATGATTCATAATCAAATGACCCTAAGCTACCACTCTTGTGTAGCTTAGCCATACGTTTCTCACTTATATGACCAAGGCAACAATGCCATTAGTAAGATGATTTTAATATATCTTGTTTTTGCCTTTTATTATCATTGATGTTTAAAATTGGATTTGACATATCTAATATGTATATTCCATTGCATAATGTACCACTAGCATAAAGAATTCCTTTAAACATATTAGAATAACAATTGTTACTAAAAACTAAATGGAAACCATCTTTATTTAGACTTGAAACAGAAATAATGTTTTTAGTCAAAGCAGGAACATAATAGCAATTATTCAAATTTAACATAAGCTCACTAGGGAAGGTCAATACATAAGTTCCTATAGCTAATGTAGCAACCCTTGCTCCATTTCCAATGCGTAGGTCTGACTCTCCCTTTTCAGCTACCTACTGTTCCTTAGGCCATACATATTAGTGCATATGTGTGAGTCACAACCGGTATCTAATACCCATATGTTATTAACTTAAACAATATTAATTTCAATGACAAAAATACCTAAAGTAGATGGGGCATCAGATGCCTTCTTTTTCAAGGACTCCAAGTAAGCCTTGCAGTTTCTCTTCCAATGCCCATCCTTGCCGCAATGGAAGCAAGTCCCCTTTGGAGCAATCTCCTTGGCCTTCTTCTTGGCCACACCTCCCTTAGGATTTATGCACTTCTTTTTCTTCTTAAATTTCTTCCTTTTAGAACCTGAAGAGTCCACCAGCACCATAGCCTTATTGTCCTTCTTGACATATGGCTTAGTTATTTTGAGCAAGTTAATCAGCTCAGGAATAGTGGTAGAGATTTGGTTCATCCTATAGTTAAGCACAAAATGTAAATAACTATCGGACAAACTGATTAGAATTAAGTCAATACTTAATTCACGGTCCATCACAAATCCCAAGGTGGCCAACCTTTCAATATATCCATTCATCTTCAATGCATATTGAACTGGAGATGTCCCTTCAACCATCTTAGTGCGGAAGGGCAACCTCAAAGTTTTGAACCTTTTGGAACATGATTACTCATCAAAAAGCTCTCTTAGATGGTATACTATGGAATTAGCATCCATAACCTCTTGTTGCTTTTGCAGCTCAACTGACATAGTACCAAGCATAATGTAGCTTGCCATCTCACTATCAACGAGATGCATTTGATATGCCTTCTAAACATCTTTAGAACCATTAGTAGCAGGGGGATTAGGAAGGGCCTCATCTAAGACATAGCCAATCTTTTCAGATTTGAGAACTATTCTCAAATTCTTTAGCAAATCCAAAAAATTTGGCCCAACAATTTATTTGATTCCATTAATGATCGCAAATTCACAATTATCATGATGATTATTCTAGCAACCTAGATGTAAAATAGAACATGTTAGAATGTACATTAAATGCATGTTTATTAGGTCTTTAATAAATCCCATTATGACTCCCACTATTTTATTGCGAATCCATAGCCCTCATTATGAACTCGAGAGAACTTATATGGAAGTTCCCCTAGTGGGTCGATATCCAACTAGCTAACAATAACCTTGAGGCAAATCAACATGTTATCCTTAGTTTGGTTGGTAACTAATGCGTCTTACATTGATTGCGGAGGAACTCCTGGACTGGTTTATAAGGTTGGGTTCAAACCTTCCCCTTTGAGCGTGCTTTTAGGGCGAAGTTAGGAGCCCTAATCCTTTTTAGTAGGTATCTAATCCATGCCAATTACATTATTCATGCAACTACCGAATCTTATGCTATCAATTTATTGATGTGTGCACATACATTGGGCTATCAACTCTTGATATGTGTACGTCTCATGTATACAAACCCAATTTTGCCTCCAATACACATTAACCTTGGTGCAAATCCAACAAGTTAATAATATCGGTTAAGTCTAACCCATTAATCATGAAATCTTATTTCAATGGATTGAACATATTCTTATAGATGAGCTTGAGGCAACTCAACAACCCTAACTCTAGAAGAACTTTGGTTCTCCCCATATTAATGGAAGGCGTAAGACTTAATTGTTTATTTAGCGAGGGATTTCTTTGTTAAGTCTCATGAAGTTATTATTTCATGCTTTTATATATCATACATTCATCACATGGATATATAAAGATAGTTACATTAACTATATGGCATGATTATGGACAAATTAAAGTCAATCTCTTGAGCCAAAGAGAAATTGACTAGGTCTTACCTAGGTATATGCATGAATTTACAACCCAAAATAGAAATCAAATTCCTATTTTTAAGTCTTCTTGTTTATGGTACCACCTCCTTTGCTTCTTTATATCTTTATTCTATCATAATCCTATGTAATCTAATTACATATTTCAAATTATAGAAAACCTCAATTTACATTTGAGGGGAGTAAGATGAGAAGAGAAATACATAAGAAACAAAGAGAGTTAGGGACACGCAAGCCCTATTTACCATAAAACAAAAAAATTTCATGCATGCTCAATCACATTGGGCCTAAGTCCATAATCATCCATCATCCATTTTTATACACCACTAACATGCAATCTCTAATGCATAACATAAAATTGACAATTTTGGATTTCAATTTGTAAATTGATTCAACGTTTGAACCGAAATTTTCTACTTGTATTTTTTTAGTTAATTTAATTTTCTATGCCATTTTAAAGTGGAATTTAATATTTAATTGAATTAAATTAAGTTCCATACTTCTAGAATTAATTTAAAATTAATTCTCCTTAAAATCAGAATATTATGATGTTAAAATTAAACAATTCAATTTTAATATACATATCAATTTATGGTCATACTAAAATTACAATTGCATAACTTAAATTAATTCAAAATTAATTTCCAAAAATTCTAAAAATTTCTAAAACTTCAAATCATCATTCTAATCATCTTTAGATCAGCTCAAGTTCAGCAAATTATTTTTGGCACAAGCCAAAATTACTAAGACAAATGAATCAACACACATAGACGCTCAAAACGACTCATTTGACATCTAGAATTTTTTAAAAATTTTAAATATAGGAAAAATAATTTTGTCATGCATCTAACATCAAAATAACATAAAAAATATTTTAAGGTTCTAGAAACAAAATAAACATTTACAAACAAATTAAACCAAACAGCCCCATCAGGATAATTTTTAATTAATTATTGGACACCTCTAGAGGTATAAACATATTCTTAATATGTCTAAATAATTTTTTCAAAATTAAATTACAAGAAAAATATAACTAGCCCCATCAATTAAGCCAAACAACAACATATGTTCATAAATAAGGCAATTTTAGACATTTTTTAAATAAATCCGAAATTAATTATTTGAATCACATTCAAATCATTTTTCTATCAAAATAATCATCCTTAATCATCCCATGATTATATTAGAGAAAGAAAAATGTGTAAAACATATTTTACAAATTAATTTCAATTTTTCAAAACCTATTGATCCAAAATCATTAAAACTATGCAATCCCATTGCACTTTCAATAAAATTAATTTTAATGGACACAAGGCGGCTCTGATACCACTGTTGGATTTTTTAAGAATGAATTAGATTCATAAGCGCAGCGAAAAAATAAAATTTTCAAAATCCGAAGCAAAAGATCATACTTGTGCCATTAAAACTAATGTACATACATAGAGGTTAGAAATTATACCTTGTAATTTCTTATTTGTTATTCAAATCTTCACTTTGTTGAGTTGTAGCAAACCACAAAAATCCACACTAAGATGTCTCTAATGATAATTCATGTGAAAAATGAAGAAAAAACTATCAAAAGAAATGGTTTGAACAAATTCAAAGTGCTAGCTTTGAAAGTATTCATGTCTATTTTCTACCATTTGATGTCTTTTCTATTTGAATCAAATTCAAAGAAAAGATCAAAAGTCAACAATGGAGAAAAGAGAAATCAATGAATAGTAATTTGGTCATAATTGACCTAATTAAGGCCAATTCATCTATTGCCCAATCGAAGGCAGCAACACCAGCGCTGGGCTTGCTGTGGGTTGCTGTTGGGCAGCCCAGCAGACCCGCTAGGCAGGACAACAGCCTATCAAGCCCAAGCGGCCCGGTACGGGCCTATGATCCTTCCGAACAATTTTTTTCGTACGATCTCATCGCGATCCATCCTGAAATAATTCTCTCATTTTTTAGATCTCATCCAATACGATTTTACTCATCTTCCATATCTTCAATATGTGTGATCCATTAGGATCCTGGTTATGTTGGCCACTTAAATTTAATAATTAATTTAAGCAAGTCATGAGCGGTATTTATTAATACATCATGACCCCCAATTAACCCAAAAGTCAGTGATTTGACTATGAACGTTTCCATAGACAATTTTCGTGCAATTATTCCTTTCACCATTCTATACCTCACTTGGTTCAGAGTATGGACATGTGTCAACTCCCACTAGACTGACTACGTCACGTCTAGTCCAAGTAATGATAGTTCTTATCCTTAAGGCTCATTACGCTATTAAATATATCATTAAGACTATCTTTATGACATTTCCACTCCGGCTAGAGATTCCTGAGTAGTGACCATGACAAGAGGCCATGGGTATACACTCTTTCTATCAGAAGTGGTGAATCCTTTGTTGGTTACCTAGTTACCTTCAAATACCTCAAGCTGTATCCAATCGCCACCTTATGAGCAACCTCCCTGAGGCAATAAGGAATAGTGTCAAAATATAGAATCAGTATCCAAGATATCCTTGAGTACCTCAAGTCTTACGATATTTGCACCATTACTATGATGAGACTATCATTGACATTTAAATAGATTATCCATATGATTTTCTCATAACTGGTCATCTAATGTACTTAGTTAAACTTAGCAAGCATCCACATGTTAACTCTAAACATCTAGTATTTATAGATTATGAGATCCACTACTGGATCCAATCAAGGAATGTAAGATGTGCTAGTCTATCCGAATTAACAATGTCCCATTTCATTAATCTTATAACTAGGGATAATTTTGGTACTAACATAATTACACATGATAAGAATCTCAATATCATGATCTCATCATGATTTTCTTCATGTTATGTTATATATGAAAGACTTCACTTGTAATGGTCACTAATTAGAGTCCAGTTAGAATAAGTGTATGATATGTATAGAAACTATATAATTGACATTAGAGATTAAAATAAATTGAGTAAGTTACTAAATAAGAAATAAAAATGAACTAAATAGATTGATAAAGTTAATTTGGTTAGACATATCATAATGAAATTACAGTTTAATAAAAGCTAGTGGAATTTGGTACATATAAAAATAAATAAATAAATAAAGTAGAAAAAGTTAAAAAAAAAAGACAAAAAAGAAAAGAGGATAAGGGGGCCGAATGTGGTTTCATGAGAGGGGGAGTGTATTTGAGTTAATGGCATTTATTACCATATTAAAACCAATCTTATCCCCATTGTTCTTCTTCTTCTTCCTCAAACCACTAGCCTCCATTTCTTCATCATCTCCTTCATGATTTGCAAGAAGTTCACTCCAAATAGATTTGTTCTTGGTAAGTAATCATCTCTCAATTATTCTTGTGTTTTTAAAGTATTAGGACTGTATAGTATCAGTCTTTTACACTCTATTTTCGAGGGAGATATCAGCCGAATTTGAAAAAGTATAAAACATGAAAGTTGTTCATATATGTATTTTTTATATTCATGTAAAATTTCATAAAATTATTTTGGGTACAGAAAGAGATAAACTTGTTTCATTGAAACTAGTTTAAGGAGATGTGTCAGCAGAATAATCGACGGTTTTTGTTTAATTTGATCATCTTAATGGCTGAATATAAGGTTTTACTAAAGCTAAAAGTTGTATATCTATGTGTTATTTAGTTCTCTATCAAATTTTGTATCAATATCTCTTGTGTAGGTTGAGTTATAGGGAAATGAATTATAGTTGTTCCTTGATTGAGTTCTGTTCTGGTACCTTTGCAGCTCCAGTAAATTTGTGTTCCTTTTTGAGCTTCTTAAAGGTCGAATTAGCCAAAGTTCAAAACATGAAAGATTTTCTTCTATGTCTTATCAAAGTTCCTGTGAAAGTTTTACCTTAAAATGTTAGTTATGACCTGAACAATTGAACTGGTGTTTGAGGACTTTAGAAACAGAATTTGGAAAAGTGGTAAACATGAAAAATGTTCCAAATTATGTTTTATAAATGCGTATAAATTTTATTAATAAAAAAATCTACACATTGAAAGATATGAATTTTTAAATATGGTACCCAAAACTGCCTTAGGGGCGGCAAACAAAGCAATATATATAATTACACTAAAAATTTTGTAATGGTTCAAAAATTCTGAAATTTTAGTTTGTTTTATCTTATATGTTAAATTTAATTAGGAATAGGAATCATATTAATTGGATAAGTATATAAAAATTTATAGAGCCAATAGTCCTAAGAGGTCATGTTCCAACTTAAAAAAAATAAATTAAAATAAATTATAGTAATTTATTTAAACTATATCAAGAATGAGTATTTTAACAAATTATTAACCATCATATTTTCAAATTAGGCTCTCAACAAGAGGGAGAACAACAAAAGTGAACAAGCTCTGAGTTTAAATTTTGGGAAAAAAAACGCTATCGAGGTTTGTACATATATGTGTTTTGTTTTACCTTAATGCATGATTGTGTGTGCATGACATAAATTATATGTCACAATGATGAAATTATATATTATGGCATTTTTTTAAAATATAGAAATGTTATTAACTATGAACTTAACATTATGCTAATATTTAATAAAATATCATGCTATTATATGGTTTTGCAATAAATTGTGAGTATATGATTGTGTTAATATAAAATGAGTATTGGTTATAGAAACAAGTAATTAATGGTGTTAATTGTCCATTTCTCTATCTGAGGACTAATATAGGATAGATGGTGCACCATTATGGGGAAGTTATGGTACTGATATGGATATGATTTAGGGACAATGTGGCTTAAGCTCTGGGAGCGCCCTTGACTTGAGATTATAGTGAGTAAGGTGGCTTAAGCTCCGCAAGCGCCCCTATTTCACACCCCATATCTAGACAGTCCAGGAAATAGATTTGGGCTGATACTAATTAAAGACTATGGAATGAAATGAGGAAAATTTATTATTGACAAAAGTGACAAAACATGAAATGCTTACATAAAGTAGTGAGAATTTAATGATTGAATATGGTTATTATGTTTATACTGTTATGTGACGTGGTAGAAAGTGAAGTTGTTCAAGAGGGAAATTCAAGCTATATCAGAAGAGGCACAAAAGACTTAGTTAGAGGGTTGATTACTAATTACTTTTCTTATTGATTTTGACTAGACATATGGGTTTTGGTAGACATGTCATGTATTTGGTTCAGGAGAATGTCTTATATTTTAATATTATATTGTAAATAGTCATGTGTGAGGCTGGTACGCCATAAATGATCAAATATATAACTTAATCAACTACCATAAATATATGTGATATGGTGAGATATACATTTATATATATATATTGATAATTAAAACAATAAGCCAAATCCAATATAAATAAATGGATTATTTTAATTTAAACGATAGAAAAACTTAGTCAGACAGATTTATTGAGTTAAGCTTGTGACATATTTCTTATATATATGGGATTATCTTTAATATATAAGTGGAGCGTCACATCACTAATTGATTTAAGATAACTATCAATTCATATATCAAATGAACATTAAATTAATAAAAAAGCTTTTATTAATCAAATAAATTTGTACAATAAGTGCTAAAGGTGATTGCCTTTAGAGCACTCCTCTAACAATTAATATATTAGAATCGAAAGTATGAAAATTTTTTAGTAATGATAAATTTGCTATGGAGGAATAAAAATATTAAGTGATAAATAATGTAAAAATAATGGAATGAATGAATTTAATGGAAATTGAATTAAAGGAATAAAATAATGCCCTTAGTTATTTTTTTGATGGTTAAATCTCGCCCAAGATATAATTGACTAGCCATAGGGAAACCATTAGCCCAATGCGGATCATGGCGACTCATTTATGTAGGCCAATGAAGGTCTACTTCAATTATTGTGATTCATTGTATAGTGCAGTATTCAAGTGGTCCTTTGGGATTACTCTTCAGTGTAGTGGACTCTTGAGGTTCCTGTCCCATGTATCTGGTCCGAATATTTTCTATCAAATTGAAACTAGGGGCAAATGTGAATAAAATGATAAAAGTTGCAAATATGAATAAAATGAGTACAAATGATAAGTGAAAAATATGATAAGAAAAGATGCAAGTGAAAAATATGATAAAAGTAGCAAATATGAATGAAATGATAAAAGTGACAAATGTGAATAAAATGATAAAAGTAGCAAATATGAATTAAAAGATAAAAAATAAAAATAAAAATAAAAATTATTAAAATGACAAATGTGAATAAAATGATAAAAGTAGGAAATGTGAATAAAAGTAGTAAAAATGAATAATATGATAAAAATGATTTAAGTGAAAAAAATGATAAAAATGAAATAAGTGAAAAATGTGAGAAAAATAATAAAAGTGAAAAATACAAGAAAAATGATAAAAATAAAAAAATATAATAAATATGAAAAATGTGAGAAAAATGAGATAAGTGATAATAATAATAATAATAATAATAATAATAATAATAATAATAATAATAATAATAATAATAATAATAATAATAATAAATGTGACAAAAATAATAAAATTGAAAAATAAAAAATAAGTGGAAGAAAATGAAATAAAATGTTAAATTATGTAGTTAAAAAAATAAATAAATAATAAAAATGTTAGTGGAAAAAGTGTAAATAATTGTAAAGCAATGGCAAGATTGTAAATAAATGGAAATTTAGGAACTAAAGTGAAATTTGTAGCTAATTAAATAAAGGATTGAAAAAAATAAAGAAGAAAGAAATGAATTGTTAATTAAAGAAATTAAGTGAAAATGGATTAAACCGAAAGAAATAGAAAGTTCAGAAGTAAACAGAAAAAAATTAATTGAGAAAATTTGTTAAAATTAATTAAAATATTAAATAGTGAATTTAGGATAAATAAAAATAAAGTATTGATAAAAAGAATAATATAGTAAAGAGAAAATTTGAATAGCATATTAAAAATATTATTGCATATATGTATGCATGAAAATATAAGTCAATAGAAATTTTTAGATTAGTAATCACCACTGAACACATTAATACTCAACAAGTAGTTATTTGACATGAGCAAATATACAAATTTTGAGAGCTGAAGGAAGAATAAATAATAGAAATAAAATGTGTATATATATGTTAGATATGGAGCTATAGAAATAAAATGATATACATATTATGATAAAGAACATTTGTGAATTATTATGTATAAAGAATGGAAAGTCAACTTGTGGTTGAATGAAGAATATTGTATTATATGTGTATTGTTGTGCCCAAAAATGGACTGTGGATTGTTTGAATTACAGGTAGAGTAGTTAATTTACATTCGTTATGTCATCGAAATTTTTAGAAAAATTAAAAGGATTAATAAATACTAATAATATTATGGTCATTAAATTAAATTAAGAATTTTTTTTTGCACACATCGACTATCATCGTATGAATCACATGTAATGTACGTATAAAATAATTGTTATAAGGGCGTCACACTTCAGGTGTACCAATAAACTCAATTTCAATATAGGCTAAAACAACCATTATTGTAGGTGTTTGGCAGAACTGAAGTTTGTGATAATATGGCACCCTAATCCACCATTCTCTGAAGCTACCGAAAAATCCGATAGTGAACTCATGAAGAACAACTTGCAATGGAGAACTAGCCTGAGTTTGTGATTCTAACCAAACATATATTTCAAGAAGTTTGGTTCTTCTTTGACTTGGATTGATATCATCCATAGTAAACCAAAAACCATTTGAGGCCTTTGCAACATTGGAAGATTCATCCATTTGTTCCTCATGTGGTTCTTCAACAATAGGAATCATTTCATATGGCAGTGGTCTGGATTGTGTTTGACTATATTGTGTTGATGATTCTGCAGGTCTTGCCATCTTTATTGATGGAAATGCATTTTCTGAACTGATAAATTCAACTTCAAAAAAGGTTTATGAAGAATCTGATTGTAAATAAACTTGATGAATTTGTTGAGGACTTTTCAGACAAGTTTGGAGAAAAGAGGTTATCTTATTTTGAAGAGCGGACTCTTAAGGAGTCTAGATCATAAATTCATAAGGATCTAGGAATCTTGAGAATGATCTAGAACTGGTTGTTTATTAGGTCTTTTTGTAATTGGGGGACTGTATGTTGAAGAGGGAAATGGAATTGTCATGGTTGGTAATGGTGTTGGTAAGGAGAGAACTGGTTTTTTCTTTAGCGGCTTTGGAATTGAATGGGTTTTTTTCATCATTCATTGAAAATTTTCATGTTCAAGAAAAACTGGGTCAATTTTGGGTTGATTGAAAGTATGTAGTACATAAGGGATTGGTAACAGATGAGTACTAGTAAAAGAGAAAGGATCAAAAGGTTTTTTTACGTGCAGGTCTCTTTTTGACTAAGCTGCTGCTTCAATTGGGATATCTCTTCTTGTTTTCTTTAAAAAATTGGTCTAAAAATCCTATTCTGAATAATTTGCATTAATTCTTGATGAAGAGACAAAATTTTCTTGTATAGACAAACCATGAATTCTTATTTCCAATTAAGTTTGTTTGTTGATGTTACTAACATTAGATTCAAGATGATTCATCTATTGTATAACTTGATCTACCTTTTGATCAATCCTTTCAAGTACTTTTTTTTGTGCCAAAGCATTATTGGTTTGCCAATTAAGAATAGACTCTCCAATTGTAATGTCTCTGGGTTTGCCTTGTGCATCTAGACTAGGAGATTTGACCCTAGGAATCTTTTTCACATGAATGTTTGGATCAATAGTTTCTTAGAGAGGTGGAAAATCATGCTCCTATGGTTGGAACAAACAAAGTTTTGGAACAAAGATTGAATTCAATGCTTGTTGATCGAATATGAGTAATAGCTGCAGTATTACAAGTTTTTGGAACCTATTGTTGCTTAAGTTCATGCTTTCAATCTATTCCAATCCTTCGTTATAGATTAGAAGAGGTGGAGATGCTAGTGGATCTGATGTAACTTCATCGACTTCCCACATATGCATTATTACATTTATTTTATTTTGACATATGCATATGCATATATTTCACTAGAACATGTGCATTTTATACATATTTTGATAGGAACAAGTTCATGACATGCACTAGCTAGGTGTCCTAGTACATTGCAATTGTTTCGAGTCGCACGTGTGTTCTTATAACCTAAATGAGGGTAACAAGATATTAAGAATAAATTAAATAAAGTGACTAAATAAAAGTAAGTAAAATTACTATAGTAAAATTAGTAAATATTTCACACTGTTAATTTAATTAAATTAACAATCAAAAGATTAAATTGCATATTTTATTGATTTGTGTAATAATAATAAGAATAATTAAAAATAAAAAAAAATAAAAGTCAGAAAAAATTAAAAAAAAAAAAAGAGAACAGAAAGAGGAACGGATGAAAAGGTGGTGGTGGCCTTTAACTTATTAGGCTGTCATTATCTCCATTCATTTTCTTATTCTTCTTCTTCTTCTTCTTCTTCTTCTTCTTCTTCTTTGCTTCATTCCTGAATCCATTTTCTTTGAAGTTCCAGCCACATTTTCTTCTCTCTTTCACTCTAAAAATTATAGCAACAAGATTAGCCAAGAGTGATTATAGGTGAGTAAACATTTATTTTTGTGTTAATCTTGATTATGGTGCTTAGCATTCACAAATAGGCAGTGTTTTGTGCCATAGTTTTTATGATCTTTAAGATCGAATTTGGAGAAGTGTAAAACATAAAAAGTGTATATCTATGTCTTAACTTTATGAATATATAAATATGTTTGCAAACTGTTGTGTGTATGAAAAGATAATGGCATATTATTGGGATTGGTGTGGATATGAACCCTAGCCAACGATAGCCCAATGTATGTGCACACATCAATAAGTTGATAACACAAGATTCGATAGTTGCATGAATAACGTAATTGTATGGATTAGATACCTACCAACCAAACTAAGGATAACTTGTTGAGTTGCCTCAAGGTTATTCTTAGCTAGTTGGATATCGACCCACTAGGAGAACTTTCATATAAGTTCTCTCGGGTTCATAGTAAGGGCTATGGATTCGCAATAAAATAGTGGAAGCCATAATGCGATTTATTAAAGACCTAATAAACATGCATTTTATGTACATTCTAATATGTTCTATTTTACATCTAGGTTGCTAGAATCATCATCATGACAAGTGTGAATTTGCGATCGCTAATGGAATCAAATAAGTTAACTGGACCCAATTGTTTGGATAGGCTAAGCAATCTAAGAATAGTTCTCGAATTCGAAAAGATTGGCTATGTCCTAGATGAGGCACTCCCTAATTCCCCTGGTGCTAATGCTTCTGAAGATGTTCAGAAGGCATATAAAAAACATCTCGATGATAGTGAGATGGAAAGCTGCACTATGCTTGCTACTATGTCAACTGAGTTGCAAAAGCAGCATGAGGCTATGGATGCTAATTCCATAGTATACCATATAAGAGAGCTTTTTGATGAGGAAGCACATTTCGAAAGATTCGAAACTTCATGGTTGCTCTTCCACACTAAGATGGTTGAGGGGACATCTCCAGTACAATATGCATTGAAGATGAATGGCTATATTAAGAGGTTGGCCACCTTGGGATTTGGGATGGACCATGAATTAAGTATTGACTTAATTCTAATCGGTTTGTCTAATAGTTATTCACATTTTGTGCTTAACTATAGGATGAACCAAATCTCTACCACTATTCCTGTGCTGATTAACTTGATTAAAACAGCTGAGCCATATGTCAAGAAAGACAGTAAGGCTGTGATGCTGGTGGACTCTTCAAGTTCTAAAAGGAAGAACCTTAAGAAGAAGAAGAAGTCCATGAAGCCTAAGGGAGGTGTGGCCAAGAAGAAGGCCAAGGAGATTGCTCCAAAAGGGACATGCTTCCATTGTGGCAAGGATGGCCATTGGAAGAGAAACTGCAAGGCTTACTTAGAGTCCTTGAAGAAGAAGGCATCTGATGCCCCATCTACTTCAGGTATTTTTGTCATTGAAATGAATACTGTTTCCAATAATAATATATGGGTATTAGATACTGGTTGTGGCTCACACATATGCACTGATTTGCAGGGCCTAAGGAACAATAGACAGCTCAATAAGGGAGAGTCAGACCTATGAGTTGGAAATGGAGCAAGGGTTGTTGCGTTAGCTATAGGAACATATGTATTGACCCTCCCTAGTGGGCTTATATTAAATTTGGATAATTGGTATTATGTACCTGCTTTGACTAAAAATATTATTTTTGTTTCAAGTCTAAATAAAGATGGTTTCCTTTTAGCTTTTAGTAACAATTGTTGTTTTATTATGTTGAATGAATGATAATAAAACACAAAAACAAGATATGTTGAAATCATCTTATTTATGGCATTGTCGTCCTGGTCATATAAGTGAGAAACACATGGTTAAGCTACACAAAAGTGGTAGTTTGGGGTCATTTGATTATGAATCATATGACACATCTGAATCTTGTTTACTAGGCAGGATGACTAAATTACACTTTAAGGAAAAGGGTGAATGTGCTAATGGACTTTTAGACTTAATAAATACATTCAGATGTATGTGGTCCAATGTCTACACACGCTTGAGGTGGTTTCATCTACTTCATTACTTTTATCGATGACTGCTCACAATATCGATACGTGTATCTTATGAGATACAAATCTGAAGCTTTTGAAAAGTTCAAAGAATTCAGAAATGAAGTAGAGAAACAACTTGGCAAAAGTATTCAAACACTTAGATCAGATCGAGGAGGTGAATACTTGAGCCAAGATTTTCTAGATTATCTTAGGGATAATGGGACTTTATCTCAATGGACTCCACCTTACATGCCACAACACAAAGGGGTGGCTAAAAGAAGAAACCGAACCTTGTTAGACATGGTAAGGTCTATGATGAGTTTTGCGGAATTGCCTAAATCCTTTTGGGGTTATACACTAGAGACCGCCATTTATATATTAAATGGAGTTCCTTCAAAGTCAATTGATGTTACCCCATATGAGATATGGTATAACAAGAGGCCCACATTTTCTTACATGAGAATAAAAATCACTTTATCTTGCTCTTTCCCTTCTCTTCCCTTCCTTTCTCTCTCTAGAATCAAAGTGAGCTATGGAGGAGAAGTTTTGGCTGGCGTGACTGGTAAAGAAAGAGAGAAGGATGCAGAAAATGAAGAGAAGAAGAAGAAGAAAAGTCTTATATAGGGTACCCAAAAATTCTTCATGTGGGACCCACCTTTTGACTATTTTCTCCCAATTTTACACTTAATCAATATTGATCTTCTTTCTTTAACATCATGGCTGGCCAACACTATCAAAAAGTCCAAATTTCTTAAGTTAATTAGCCATTAATCTCATAAATCCTCAAATTTTTGGTAAATTGCAATTTGACCCCAAAACTTATCAAATTTTGCAATTTAGTCCTTTACCGTAAATTAACTTCTTTAAACTTTAATATCACTTAATTAGGCATTCATCATTTAATTTAGCCATTTCTTAATCAATTTTGTGTAAAAATCCGAATTTAGACTTCGATCAGTCAAACGCGTCAACTTCACGACACATGCGACTCGGGGCCTAAATTAGCGGATGTTACATTCTCTCCCCCTTAAAATAATTTCGTCCTCGAAATTTACCTATTCATTCGGGGTTGAACAACTGGGGATACTGCTTCTTCATCACTTCTTCACTTTCCCATATGGCTTCTTCAATTGTATGATTCCGCCACCAAACTTTAACTAGAGGAACTCTTTTGTTCCTGAGAACTTTCTCTTCATATGCTATTATAGCCACTGGTTCTTCCTCGTAAGACATATCTATTTGTACCTCTATTTCCTCAATCGGTATAATATGGGTTGGGTGTGAACGATATCTTCTTAACATTGAAACGTGGAACACGTTATGAATTTTGTCTAGCTCCGGAGGAATAGCTAATCGGTAAGCCACTGGTCCTATTCTTTCTAGAATCTCATAGGGACCAATAAACCTTGGGCTTAACTTTCCCTTTTTACTGAACCTCAATATCTTTTTCCAAGGCGAAACTTTAAGAAATACTTTGTCTCCTACTGCATATTCTATATCTCGCCTTTTTAAATCGGCATATGATTTCTGTCGATCTTGTGCTGCTTTTAGCCTTTCCTTGATCACTTTAACTTTCTCCTCAGTTTTTTGAATTATTTCTGGCCCAATCAACTTTTTCTCATTCAATTCGGTCCAACATATTGGTGTCCTACACTTTCTTCCATATAAAGCTTCATAAGGAGCCATGCCTATGCTTGTTTGATGACTGTTGTTATAGGCAAACTCCATAAGAGATAGATGTCGATCCCAACTTCCCTCAAATTCAAGTATGCAACATCTCATCATATCCTCTAGCAACTGTATAACTCGCTCTGATTGTCCATCTGTTTGCGGATGAAATGTTGTGCTAAAATTTAGTCGAGTTCCTAAAGCCCGCTGTAGACTCTTCCAGAACTGCGATGTAAACCTGGGATCTCTGTCAGAAATGATAGATACAAGCACTCCATGAAGTCTCACTACCTCATTCACATAAATCTCAGCCAGCTTGTTCAAAGTATAGTCCATTCAGACTGGTAGAAAATGTGTTGACTTCGTCAATCTATCCACTATTACCCACACTGTATCATGCTTTCTCTGAGTTATCGGTAAACCGGACACAAAATCCATCGTGATCGTCTCCCACTTCAATTCTGGTATGGGAATCGGTTGTAGTAATCCTGTGGGTAATTGATGCTCAGCTTTCACTTGCTGACAGATTAGACATTTAGTAACATATTCAGTGATATCCTTTTTCATCCCTGACCACCAGTATTGTGCTTTCAAATCTTGGTACATCTTGTTCCCACCTGGGTGCATAGTATAAACCGTTTCATGAGCTTCTTTTAGAATCTCTGTCCTCAACTCTTTCACACTTGGTACACAAATCCGGTTCTTGAAATACACAGTACCATCTTCTGTTAAAGAAAATTCTGACTTTTCTCCATTTCTCAAGGCTTCGACCATCTTTACTAACTTCTCATCTTATTTTTGGACATCTTTAATGCTTTGCATCAATGTGGATTCCACTTGCATCTCAGCTAAAATCTTCCTGCTTAGTGCATCTGCAACCACATTAGCTTTTCCTGGATGGTAGTCTATCACACAATCATAGTCTTTAATCAATTCCAACCATCTTCGTTGCCTCAGATTCAACTCTTTCTGTGAAGGAAGATACTTAAGACTCTTGTGGTCTGTATAAATGTAGCATCTTTCTCCATACAAATAATGTCTCCATATCTTTAGAGCAAAAACTATCGCTGCAAGCTCTAAATCATGCGTCGGATAGTTAAGTTCATGAGGCTTAAGCTGTCTGGAGGCATATGCAATCACTTTTCCCTCTTGCATCAGAACACATCCTAGCCCATTGTGACTTGCATCACTGTACACAACATAATCTTTACCTGGAGTAGGCTGAGTCAAAACTGGTGCTTCAGTTAACATTGCTTTCAATCGATCAAAGCTTACTTGACACTTATCTGTCCATTCAAAACGGACCTCTTTTCGCAGTAGTCGTGTCATAGGATTCGCTATAGATGAAAATCCTTTCACAAATCTCCTATAGTATCTGGCTAATCCAAGAAAACTTCTCACTTCTGTCACATTTCGAGATGGTTTCCAATTAAGGATAGCCTCGATTTTACTAGGATCAACTCGAATACCTTCAGCTGAAATTACATGACCCAGAAAACTAACTGCTTCTAGCCAAAATTCACACTTAGTTAGCTTTGCATACAATTGTTTCTCCCTCAGGGTCTGCAATACTTTTATAAGATGTTGGTCATGTTCTACTCGATCTCTTGAATAGACAAGAATGTCATCAATGAATACAACTACAAATTGATCAATATATGGCCTGAACACTCGGTTCATCAGGTCCATAAAAACTGTCGGCGCATTCGTCAATCCAAATGGCATCACCAAGAATTCATAATGACCATAACGAGTCCTGAATGTTGTCTTAGATACATCTGACTCTTTGATCTTCAGTTGATGATATCCCGATCGAAGATCTATCTTTGAGAATACACTCACACCTTTCAACTGATCAAATAAATCATCAATCCTAGGCAGTGGGTATTTATTCTTAACAGTAACCCTATTAAGCTGTCTGTAGTCAATACAAAGACGTAAAGTACCGTCTTTCTTCTTCACAAATAGTACTGGAGCATCCCATGGGGATACACTAGGTCGTATAAATCCTTTATCTAACATTTCTTGTAACTGTACCTTCAACTCTTTCAATTCTATAGGTGCCATCCTATATGGAGTAATTGATATAGGAGCGGTGTCAGGTACTAATTCAATAGCAAACTCTATCTCTCGATCAGGTGGTAGTCCTGGTAACTCCTCAGGAAATACATCTGAAAACTCACTGACAGTTGGGATGTCGGTTAAATTTGGACTTTTCTTTCGGGTGTCAATCACATACGCTAGGTAAGTCTCACATCCCTTATTGATGAGTTTTCGAGCTTTCAACGCTGATATCAAATTATCTGGATATCCTCTATACTCACCCATCACTACTATCTCTTCTTCTTCTGAAACTTTAATTCTCATCTGCCTCTTTCCACAATCTATTATCACCCCATGGCAAGCTAGTCAATCCATTCCCAAGATCACATCGAACTCGCACACTGTGTCCTAACGGGTTAGTCACACAAATCTCATAT
Organism: Triadica sebifera; assembly: GCA_023653625.1. NCBI lineage: Eukaryota > Viridiplantae > Streptophyta > Magnoliopsida > Malpighiales > Euphorbiaceae > Triadica > Triadica sebifera. The sequence continues at coordinate 34,728,471 of CM042894.1, read as the reverse complement.
TATAGAGTCTCTGGTTTTAAACCCTCTCGACCCGATGGTGGTGTGCATATGTATGAGTGTGTTGACCCAGGGTCTATCAATGTATGTATACAAGAGCCAAAGAGAAGGAATTTACCCGCTATGACGTCAGGTGCATCATGCTCCTCTCGGCCTCCCATGGCATAAGCTCTTGCTGGAGCAGCTCTACTGTATCTGATCTGAACTGGCTTGGCCCTGCATGGCCGCCTCTCCCTTGTCCTCGGCCTCGTCCTCTGCCTTGTCCCATAGTCTGTATTGGCACTGATTCAACACTCCTTGAACCTCTGCCAAACTGTAGCAATGGACAATCTCTTTTAATATGGTTTCTCGAGCCGCATCTCAGACACGCTCCTGTCATCCACCAACACTCCCCTGGATGTGAACGACCACAATGTTGACACTCCGGTAGAGTGGTAGACCTACGGGATGCCTGTGTCGATGCACTGGCTGCCGATGAAGTAGATCTTACGGGTTGTCCCCGCCTATAAGAATGAAATCTGCTGGAACTCCCAGCCTGGAATCGGCCACCAAAAGGTCTGGCTATTTTGCCACTAGACTGTACTCCACTTGGTTGTGGTGCTGGTCTACTAATCCCACTAATCTGTACTGGCTGTTGTGTCGTCAAGACTCTTTCAACTGTTCTAGCAGATGCTAGTAAATTTGGGAAACTCATCAGTCGTAGGGCTGAAACTTGTAACTTAATAATATCCCTCAATCCATCTTCAAATCGTCGACACTTATCTGCCTCAGTGGATACAATACCACCAGCATACTTACAAAGATGAGTGAACTCTCTCTCATATTCTGTTACAGACATATCTCTCTGTTTTAACATCAAAAACTCTCTCTTTTTGTCGTCTGTATAAATAGGAGGAATGTACTGCTCCTTAAACTTCTCTAGAAAGAATTCCCATGTCATAGGGTTAGGAGCCTCTGTACTCTGTGATTCAGATCGCCACCAATCATATGCATGCTCATGTAACAGAGATACTGCATATTCATATTTCTGTTCATCTATGCAGTGGAGTTGATTAAATACTCTCTCGGCTCGTTCCAACCAAAATTCGGCCACTGAGGGGTCATCTTCCCGTTTACCATAGAAATCAGATGCCCCTAATTTCCTCAGTCTCTCAAACTGTAATCCAGACGAATCTGATCATGATGATCTCTGTAGCAAATCTATCATATTTCTCATGAGCTCAGTCTGTCCCATATTCATAGCTGAATGTTCACGAAGTGAGCTGGCACTAGATCTCGGTGCCGCAGCTCGACGACGACTTGGTTGCGACGAAGATCTTGCCTCTGAGGGCTCATTACTCTCAGCTTCTTCTATAACTATTCGTCTTGATCCCGAGGCCATATCCTACCTATAACATAAAGGTAATGGCCCTAATCAGTAAAGCAGCAACTCCAAGAATGCAATTGTGGGTACGTTTCAAGAAATCATTTTCAAAATTCACTTTAAAAATCCAAAACCGTCCTATCGGGTTTTAATATCAAAATCCAGAAACACCAACCTGGTGCTCTGATACCAAAAATCTGCAGCGATCGCACCTCCCCACCCGAACAGCATTACGTGCCCGGATAAGGAAGCGTTGCCGCCTGTCTGTCTTACTTGTTCAATTCGCTATATTTTTTTTTATATATTCATGTATATATATATGGATATAAACAGAAATCATAGTACAATTTATTTACATAAAATAGTAATTTATCACATCAGCGGAATTCTTAACAAACTTTAAAAGCAAGTTTTACAAACTCAAACATTTCTTTAATATAAAAAGTCAAATACAAAAGTTTCAAAACTTGTAACCTACTTTCTCAAGATTCGGCTGCTTTACTTGAATGGGAATCACCGCTTGCTTTATCTAGCGTCTTCAGCTACCTTTCTATATCTGCGTGGAAATTAAACTCCACGCTAAGCTCTAACCTTAATGGTGCATATAAAGAAGGCAATAAACTATATCATGCAACAAGCATTAACAATTATCATTTTTGCGCATTAAAATGTTTGCATGCATGACTATCAACATATATCTATTTCATACAAGTATGAATGTCATGCTCATATAGACAATGTTATTTTCATTTATCTTTAATAGCAAAGTATTCTGTAAATCTCTTTATCATTGCATTTCAATCTCATATCATCATCATTTTCTTGTTCTCTTTATCATCGCATATCAATCTCATATTATCATCATTTTCTTATTCTTTTCTTTTCTTATTTTTTTGACATATCCTCATTATCTTGCCCACATCACTCTAAATTTTTGGACTGACTGGATACGGGTTATGGATCAGGAGCGCTCTCCGAGCTTAAGCCACCCTGTCCACTATCTGGCTCATAAGAGCTTCTCAAATCAATGGCGCTCTCCGAGCTTAAGCTACATTGATTGAGTATAATTCATCATAGATGAATAACTGGACCAAGGCCGCTCACACAAGCTTATGACACCTTGTCCTCATTTATATGTGCTCCTTAGAGCTTCTCAAGTCAGTAGCGCTCCCAGAGCTTAAGCCACACTGACTGAGCATCCCAGACCAATGGCGCTCTCCGAGCTTATGCTACATTGGTTGAGGTATAGTACGGTACCGTTCGCCCCCTTAATGACATGTCATCTATCCTGATTCTAGTCCTCAAGTAGAGTAATGGGCTTCTTTATATTTTTACATCAATCATTATTCTCAAATTTCCAGACATCAATATCTCATATTTATCAACATCTCAATTTTCTTGTTTTGAATCATATAGTCATAATCATATATCTTTTCATTCATTTACTAGATTCATCAATATTCTCATGTTTATCTGCATCGAATTTCATATACATTCATGACAATTCATTTTTCTATATCACAACATATCACATTCTCACATCAATATATATATATATATATATACATATATCCATATTCATATCATTCTTATTTCATTGGATAGACAATAACTTTCATTTACCTATTTGAATTCCTCATTTAATAATCATATTCATAATTTCAAATGCAGAGCATTCACGGCCGTGATTACTACTTTCACGCCCGTGATCCCAAGCCGTGAACGCTACTGGAATGAATCGCCCAAAAGCATTCACGGTCGTGATTACTCATTCACGCCCGTTAATAAGTTCACTGCCGTGATTTCAACCCGTGAACGCTTTTGGAATGAATAGTACCATTTCCACCCAGAAATTCACAACCGTGAAACAATCAGTCACAACCGTGAACCCTCAAGTTCACGCCCGTGACTCAATAGTCACACCCGTGACTTTCAGCAGGAAATCTGCATATTCACCTTTCATTCATTCTAACATCATCCAAAACATACCAAATTCTATTTCATGCATTTCTAAGGCTCTTTACTCAACTTATTACTTTTCAATACATTTACATGCCTTGATCATACAAGATTCTCTAACATGCATCCTTAATTCAATGTCACAATTATCTCATTCATATATGTCTAAACCTATGGTTTCATGCCATAATCATCATCATTATTGAAATTGCATTTATCTAAAGTCATATTCAGCATGCATTATTTCAAACAAAATAGGCTATTGCCTTAAATTATGCACAAACCTTAATCTTTCTCCTTCACTCTTTTAGGTAGCTTTCTCTTTTCCTTTGCTCCTTAGAGCTTGTTCCTTGTCATTTGGAACTCCTACAACATCATAAATCATTTTCATCATCATCTAATTTCATTAAGACCCTAAACTCTCTTTCTCTCTTTCAAAACCCTAGTTTCTCTCTCATTCCATATAAGTCTTAGAAAAGCTCAAAATTCGAACTTCCTTTAGAAAAGTGATGAAGAAGAAGAAATACTTCTTACCTTACACTTTTCTTCACTTGATCACCACTTCAAAGATTTTCCCTCTCTACCAATCTTGATTTTTCTTCCTCTTTCATGTTCTTTCCAGCTTCCTTATGAGTTATGGAACATAAAAATCACTTTATCTTGCTCTTTCCCTTCTCTTCCCTTCCTTTCTCTCTCTAGAATCAAAGTGAGCTATGGAGGAGAAGTTGTGGCTGGCGTGACTGGTAAAGAAAGAGAGAAGGATGCAGAAAATGAAGAGAAGAAGAAGAAGAAAAGTCTTATATAGGGTACCCAAAAATTCTTCATGTGGGACCCACCTTTTGACCATTTTCTCCCAATTTTACACTTAATCAATATTGATCTTCTTTCTTTAACATCATGGCCGGCCAACACTATCAAAAAGTCCAAATTTCTTAAGTTAATTAGCCATTAATCTCATAAATCCTCAAATTTTTGGTAAATTGCAATTTGACCCCAAAACTTATCAAATTTTGCAATTTAGTCCTTTACCGTAAATTAACTTCTTTAAACTTTAATATCACTTAATTAGGCATTCATCATTTAATTTAGCCATTTCTTAATCAATTTTGTGTAAAAATCCGAATTTAGACTCTGATCGGTCAAACGCGTCAACTTCACGACACATGCGACTCGGGGACTAAATTAGCGGATGTTACATCCCTGGCCACCAATATTGAGTTTTCAAATCTTGATACATCTTGTTCCCGCCTGGATGCATGGTATATACCGTTTCATATGCTTCTTTTAAAATATCAGACTTCAGCTCTTCTACACCAGGCACGCAAATCCTATTCTTGAAGTACACTGTGCCATCCTCTGTCAATGAAAAATCAGGCTTTTCTCCCTTTTTCACTGCCTCGACTATCTCTACTAACTTTTCATCTTGCTTTTGAGCATCTTTGATCCTCTGCATCAAAGTAGATTGTATTCGCATCTCAGCTAAAATCTTCCTACTTAGTGCTTTTGCAACCACATTAGCTTTTCCTGGCTGGTAGTCGATCACACAGTCATAATCTTTAATCAAATCTAACCATCTTCGTTGTCTCAGATTCAACTCTTTCTGTGAGGGAAGGTACTTAAGACTTTTATGATCTGTATAGATATAACATCTTTCCTCATACAGATATTGTCTCCAGATCTTAAGAGCAAAAACTATCGTAGCTAACTCCAAATCATGTGTCGGATAGTTAAGCTCGTGAGGCTTAAGTTGTCTTGAGGTGTAAGCAATCACCTTTCCTTCTTGCATAAGAACACAACCTAAACCATTATGACTAGCATCACTGTACACAACAAAGTCTTTTCCTGGAATAGGCTGAGTCAAAACTGGTGCTTCAGTCAACATTGCCTTCAGCCGATCAAAACTTGCTTGACACTTGTCTGTCCACTTGAATCGGACCTCTTTTCATAGCAGTCGTGTCAAATGAGTCGCTAATGATGAAAATCCCTTCACAAACCTCCTATAATATCCGGCTAATCCGAGGAATCTTCTCACTTCTGTCATATTTCTTGGTGGTTTCCAATTAAGAATAGCCTCAATTTTACTAAGATCAACCCGAATACCTTCTGCTGAAATTACATGACCTAGAAAACTGACTGCTTCAAGCCAAAACTCGCACTTAGATAGCTTTGCATACAACTGCTTCTCCCTCAATGTTTGCAGCACTATTCTGAGATGCTGATCATGTTCTACTTAGTCTCTAGAGTAAACAAGAATGTCATCAATAAACACTACTATAAATTGATCAAGGTATGGCCTGAACACTTGGTTCATCAGGTCCATAAAAGCTGCTGGTGCATTCGTTAATCCAAAGGGCATAACCAGGAACTCATAATGACCATAACGAGTCCTAAATGTCGTCTTAGGTACATCTGACTCTTTTATCTTCAGTTGATGATACCCTGATCAAAGATCTATCTTTGAAAATATGGCTGCACCCTTAAATTGGTCAAATAAGTCGTCAATCCTAGGCAGCGGGTATTTATTCTTAATAGTCACCTTATTAATCTGCCTGTAATCGATGCAAAGACGAAGAGTGCCATCTTTCTTCTTGACAAATAATACTGGAGCACCCCATGGTGACACACTAGGTCGTATAAAACCCTTATCTAGCAACTCCTGCAACTGTACCTTCAGCTCTTTTAACTCTGCTGGTGCCATCCTATATGGTGTAATGGAAATAGGGGTGGTGCCAGATACCAAATCGATAGCAAATTCAATTTCTCTATTCAGCGGTAACCCTGGCAACTCCTCTGGAAATACGTCGGGGAACTCACTAACAGCAGGAATATCCACCAACTTCGGACTTGCTTTTTCCATATCAACCACATACGCTAAGTATGCTTCACATCCCTTATTGATGAGTTTCTGGGCTTTCAACACTGATATCATATTGTCTGGGTATCTTCTATCCTCACCCATCACCACTATCTCATCTTGTTCTGGAATTCTGATGATCATCTGTCTTTTTCCACAATCCACTACCACTCCATAACGACCCAACCAATCCATTCCCAAGATCACATCGAACTCATGGAATAATAATTCTATCAAGTCTGCTGGGAATTGCCTTCCTTGAATTTCAACTGGGCAACCCCTAAACACCTTGCTAACCCTCACACTGTGCCCTAACGAGTTAGTCACAATAATCTCAAATTCTAGGGTCTGTGGTTCTAAACCCTCTTGACCCGGTGGTGGTGTGCATATGTATGAATGCGTCGACCCCGAATCTATCAATGCATGTATCAGAGCCAAAGAGAAGGAATTTACCAATTAAGACATCCGGTACATCCTGCTCCTCTCGGCCTCGCATGGCATATGCCCTGGCTGGGGCAGCTCTACTACCTTCTGGCCTCTCAACTGTCTCTGATCTAAACTGACTGGACCCTGATCAGCCTCCTCTGCCTTGCCCTCGGCCTCGGCCTCTGTCTTGCCCAGAAGCCTGTGTCTGTATTAGCTCAGTGCTCCCCGAACCTCTGCCATACTGTAACAAGGGACAATCTCTCCTCATATGGTCTTTAGAGCCACATCTAAAACACGCTTCTGTCATCCACCAACACTCTCCGGGATGAGAACGGCCACAATGTTGGCATTCTGGTAGGGGTAGAGATCTATATGGTGTCTGTGTCGGTGCACTAGCTGCCGAAGAAACAAATCTCGTTGGTTGTCCCCTCCTAAAAGAAGAAGGGCTGTTGGAACCCCCAGCCTGAAATCGGCCACTGAAAGATATAGCTCTTTTTCCACTTGACTGTACTCTACTCGGTTGTGATATGGGCCTCTTGAACCCTCTATCTTGTGTTGACTGTTGTGTGGCTAGAACTCTCTCAACGGTTCTGGCAGATGCTAGCAAACTAGGAAAACTCATCAGACGTAGAGCTAAGACTTGTAGCTTAATTGGGTCTCTCAATCCATCTTCAAATCGTCGGCACTTATCTGCCTCAGTGGATACAATGCCTCCAGCATACTTGCAAAGATGTGTGAATTCTCTTTCATATTCTGTTACCGATAAGTTTCCTTGTTTTAGCATCAAAAACTCTCTTTTCTTGTCGTTTGTGTAGATAGGAGGAATATACTGCTCTTTAAACTTCTCTAGAAAGAACTTCCACGTCATAGGGTCAGGAGCCTCTATGCTCTATGATTCAGATCGCCACCAGTCATATGCATGCTCCTGTAGTAAAGATACTGCATACTCATATTTATGCTCATTTGTGCAATGCAGCTGATCAAAAACTCTCTCTTCTCATTCTAGCCAAAACTCTGCCACTGAGGGGTCATCTTCCCATTTACTGTTGAAATTAGGTGCCCCTAACTTCCTCAGTCTCTCAAATTGTAATCCTGATGAGGCTGGTTGTGATGCTCTTTGTAGCAAATCTATCATGTTCCTCATAAGCTCTGTTTGTCCTCTGCCAGCAATAGACTGCCCTCTTGATTGGCTAGCACTGGATCTAGATACATAAGCTTGGCGACGACTAGGTCGCGAGGAAGCCTGTGTTTCAGTAGGCTCATTACTTTCGCCTCCTTCGGCCACAATATGTCGTGACCCAGAAGCCATATTATACCTATATCATAAAATAATGGCCCCAATCAGTAAGCAGCAACTTTAGTACTTAATTGTGGGTACACATATATCAAAATTATATTTTTGAAAATCATTTTAAAATCCCAAAACTGCCCAAACCGACTATAATACCAAAATCCAGAAACACCAACCTGGTGCTCTATTACCAAAAACTGTAACACCCCCTCACCCAGCAGCTCGTGCCCGGATGAGGGAATGCTACCTCTGACTTCATCGTTTAAAATATCTTTATTAAATTTTGAATGTACTCATTTTTTTTGTTTACCATTTATTTACTTTGCAGCATAAAAGAAAAGTCATAACATCAAAGATAAAAATACATTTTCTTTAATAACATCTTCTTTACAAAGTGTACTGTTTATTTTACAAGTACTATAAAATAAAATTTAAAACATAAATACAACAGATGTGTGACCCACGGTAGTTGATATACGCTGCTTTACTAGGTCAGGTCACCGTTAGCTTTATCTACTACTGTCTACTTATTCTTTGCTATACCTACGCGAGAGAAACTCCCACACTAAGCTCTTGGCTTAGTGGTGCATATAAATAAGGCAATAAACTATTTTTTTATGTCACATGCATTGTCATATAAAAATTTATGATCAAATCATGCAAACATATATTTCATAATATTCTAGTATGCATAACATCAATTTATTGTATCTCATTTTGTTTAACATAATCAAATCATCATTCTCATGCAAATCATGGTATTCTAACATGTAAAGATATCAAATTATATTATATTATCTCATACTAATTTATTTTATTACCACCTTATTGCATAACACTAAACCTTCTTTTTATCCATGCCACAATTCATAATTCCATTTTTATTATCCATGTCACAAATCATAATTCCCGTTTTACTTTCAATAATTCTTTTATATCCCCTAACTTCTTTATTTATGTTTTCATTTATGCCCAGGACACCTATGAACCACTGAATAGGATAACGGAGTTGCCATCCAAGCACTTAGGGGTGCCACCCGGGCAATATGATGTGCGCATATAAGTGTCAAATCCAACGTAGATAACCGTGCCAAACTCGGCATAGATAACCATGCCAAACTCAGCATAGATAATAATGTCATACCCGGCATAAATAACAGTGCCAAACCCGGCGTAGATAACATTGCCAAACCCGATGTAGATAACATTGCCAAACCCGGCGTAGATAATCATACCATTAATGGATTTAATCATTTTCATCATACTCCCCCCCCCCCCCCTTATTTGGCATGCCAAACTATCCTATGTTGGTTCTAATTAGGTGTTCTAGGGCTTATACAATTTCATTAAAATTCATAACAATTAATTTCATATTTTTCATGCATGTAATATCTCATATTAATCACATAATCACTCAATTAAAATAATATTTACATAATATAACAAAGTTCTCATAATTTTACTCATTTCATTCCTCAATTCACATGCTGCCCTGTCACTGGCAGATTCTGTCCTCTGTCTTGGACCTTAATTTTGGTCCTGTTACGTTCTGAATTTAGTTACATAATCTTCATAAATATTTTATATATGGATCTTAGCTTTAATAGTCAACTTAAAACACTTAATTCTGAGTTCTGTAGCAAACAATATGATAATATTAACACTAACTGGTCACTGATAATTCTGCCCAGAATTTTCTGGACAGATTCTAAGTCTAACTTTTATGACTTTTTCTGGATAATTACAGACATATTCAGATATTATGGTCTAAATATAAATTGTATCCCTATGTCTTATCTTTCATACAGAACAAAGAACACACAAATACAAGCTCCAGAACTCAAGTTATACCAGTTTAAGTACTTACTGCTCATTATTAACAATTCTGCCCAGAATTTCTGGACAGATTCTATGTTCGAACTTTATGAACTTTTATGGAAAATTACAGACATATTCAGGTTTTATGATATGAATGAAATTTATAGCCCTATTTCTTATCTTTCAAACCCAACAAAGAACATGGAAAACCCAGTTCCAAAAATTAAGTTATAATATTTTAAGTGCACACTTCTCATCAATTTCCAGCAAAGAACATACCAACCAATCACATTCAATTTTTACCAAATTAAATCCTAAGTCTAGCAAACATGCATCCCCAAGATTTTTCATCACAAATAATATTAATTCAGAATCATCAACATGCCTAATAATTAAATTATGCAATTTAAACAAAATTAAAATAGGCTATTGCCTTAGATTATGCACAAACCTCTCTTTCTCTTTTTTCTTTCTCTTTACTTCTCTTTCTCTTTTCCTTTGCTCCTTTGAGCTAGATCCTTGTCACTTTGAGTTCCTAAAGTTCATAAACAGATTATTAACACTTCATAAACTCTAATCTCTCTTTCTCCTTACTCTCTTAAGCTACCTTGAGCATGAAAATGGAAGTTTCCATGCTTTTTCTCTCTTTTTCTCACTTTCTTTTACTAGAATCAAGGTTTAGCTATGGAGGAAGAAGGGAAAACGTGGCTGGTTTGAGAGAACAGAATTTTCCTCAATGAAAAATGGATAAGGAATTGAAAGAAGCAATCAAGAACAAAGTGACAAAACTCATTAAAATGGGAGACACATAAGCCACATTCTAGAAACCTTAATTAATGTCATATGCATGTATCTTCATTAGCTTATTAAACTTTGTCATTTGGTATATTGGGTTGCAAGAAACGTGGAAGACACTTAATGATGGAAAAATTCTAGATCAAAGGTGATAATTAAGAAAGGATAAGCAGTTGAGAACAAAGTGACAAAATTACATAATTAATGGAGACACCTAAGCCAAATTCTAGAAACTTTAATTAATGTTAAATTCATGTATGTCAATTATCTTCTTAAAATGTGACACTTGGTGTGGCTGGCCTCCATATGCATTTTATGTCCCAATTCATGCATTTAATTTATGATTATCCCCTTTAAATCCTCCAATTTTCGATAAATTGCAAATTGACCCCTAAACATTTCAAAATTTGCAATTTAGTCCTTTACCGAAATTTAACATCTTTAAATATTTTGAACACTTTATTAGATATTTTCCATACTTAATTACCATTATTTTCATTATTTTTCGATAAAAGTCCAAATTTAGATTTCGGTCAAACCGACAAGTCGATTTAACAACTCGCGTGACTTTAGTCTAAATTAGCGGATATGACAGATACTAGCTTGGTGACTATTATTGTAGGCAAATTCTATCAATGGAAGTTGTTTGTCCCAACTGCCTTCAAATTCTATCACACAACTCCTCAACATATCTTTCAATATCTATATGACCCTTTCTGATTGTCCATCTATTTGTGGGTGGAAAGCTGTGCTGAAATTGAGTCGAGTACCCATGGCTTGATGCAAACTTTTCCAAAATTTTGAAGTGAACCTCGGGTCTCGATCTGAAATGATTGAAATTGGCACACAATGTAAACGGATTATCTCATTAATATAGATCTCTGCCAAACGGTTAAGTGGATAATCCATCTTGATCGGTAGAAAATGAGCTGATTTAGTTAGCCGGTCCACCACTACCCATATTGAATCATGCCTCTTTTGTGTCAAAGGCAAACCATAAACAAAATCCATTGTAACTCTTTCCCATTTCCAGTCTGGAATTGAAATTGACTGCAATAATCCACTTGGTACTTGATCCTCAGCCTTCACTTGCTGACAAGTTAAACATCTGGTAGTATACTCGGTGATATCTCTTTTCATTCCTGGCCACCAGTAATATGCCTTCAAGTCATGATACATTTTGTTGCTTCCTAGGTGCATTGCATAAATAACATTGTGAGTTTCCTTCAAAATATCTTGTTTCAATTCTGGTATGTCTGGCACACATAACCTGCCCTTTTGCCTTAAACTCCCATCTGAATCAATAGTAAATTCTGGTTTTTCACCCTTTTTCACCATTTCAAAGATTTCCTTTAATTTCGTGTCCTGCTTCTGATTGTTCTTTACTTGTTGGATCAATGTGGGTTGAATCCGCAATTCTGCCCAAATAATATATAAATAAATTATTATTTCATTTTTTTTCATGTTCACTTAATAAATTTAAGTTTTAACATTTACCTGCAAGAGATTTTCTACTTAGAGCGTCTGCTACCACATTGGCCTTACCTGGCTGATAATCAATGATACAATTGTAGTCTTTGATTAATTCTAGCCATCACCTCTATCTCAAATTGAGTTCCTTTTGTGAAGGCAAATATTTCAGACTTTTATGGTCTTCATAGATATAACATTGCTCACCATACAGGTAGTGTCGCCATATTTTCAATGCAAACACAATGGCTGCTAGTTCCAGATCATGTGTAGGATAATTTCTCTCATGAGGCTTCAGTTGTCTGGATGCATAAGCAATCACTTTACCTTCTTGCATTAATACACAACCCAAACCATTAAGGGAAGCATCACTGTACACCACAAAATCTTTTTCTGCAGTAGGTTGTGTCAACACTGGTGCCTCTGTCAACATTTTCTTCAACTTATCAAAGCTAGTCTGGCATCGGTCTGTCCACTCAAATTTGGTATCCTTTCTAAGTAATTTTGTCAGTGGTGAGGCTATCATTGAGAATCCTTTCACAAATCTCCGATAATAACTAGCCAAACCAAGAAAACTTTTCACCTCTGTCACATTCCGAGGTGGTTTCCAGTTGAGGATTGCCTCTACCTTACTGGTGTCAACTCTGATCCTATCGACTGAGACAATATGCCCTAGAAAGGCGACTTCATCTAACCAGAATGCACATTTCGACAACTTCGCATACAATTGATTCTTTCTCAAGGTATGAAAGACAATACGAAGATGTTGATTATGCTCTTCTCTGCTTCTGGAGTACACCAAGATATCATCTATGAACACCACCACAAACTGGTCCAAATAAGGCCTAAAGATTCTATTCATTAGATCCATAAATGCTGCTGGGGCATTTGTCAGGCCAAAAGGCATTACTAAGAATTCATAATGACCATACCGAGTTCTAAATGTTGTTTTTGAAATGTCTGATTCTTTAATTCTCAATTGGTGATAACCTGATCTGAGGTCAATTTTAGAAAATACCCCCGCTCCTTTCAACTGATCAAACAAGTCATCTATTCTCGGCAAGAGATATCTGTTCTTAATTGTCATTTTGTTCAATTGACAATAATCAATGCACAAACGAAAGGTGTCATCTTTCTTTTTCACAAATAGAACCGGAGCACCCCAAGGTGAGACACTAGGCCTGATAAACCCTTTCTCTAACAACTCTTGCAGCTGCACTTTTAATTCTTTTAGTTCAGCAGGTGCCATTCTGTAAGGAGTGATCGATATCGGGCCTATGCCTGGCAAAACATCAATGGAAAATTCTATCTCCCTGACAGGTGGTAACCCTGTCAAGTCCTCAGGGAAGATATCTGGATATTCACATACTGTAGGAATCTCCCTGAGATCTAGACTTCCTTTCTTGGTATCTACAATATGTGCCAAAAATGCTTCACATCCTTTTTTGATAAGCTTACTTGCCTTCATCACAGAAATGATATTAGTCAAGTATGGTCGGTTCTCGCCCAGGACAATCACGTCATCCTGCCCTGAATTCTTGAAAGTCACTCTCCTATATTGACAATCCACCATTGCCTTATGCTGAGTTAACCAATCCATCCCCAAGATTGCATCAAACTCACGAAATGGCAACTCTATTAGGTCAGCTGGAAATTCTACATTATGAGCTTTGATTGGACTATTTTTATAGACTTGACTAACTTTCACTCCATGACCCAAAGGATTTGTCACTAATATATCACAATCTAATTCCTCTGCTACCATATTCCCCTAACTAGGTGGTGACATGCATAAATATGAATGTGTAGAACCCGGATCTATCAGTGCAAATAAATCAGTATCATAAAGAGAAAATTTACCGATAATGACATCCGGGGCATCCTGCTCCTCACGAGCTTTCATGGCATATGCTCGGGCTAGGGCTCGACTACCTTCTGCTCTATTCACTGATTCTGATATACTCTGCCCAATCCTGCTGCTTCTAGACTGTCCATGTCCCCTACCTCTGCCTCGAGTGATATTCTGAACTTGCACTGATACTACACCACCTGTACCTCTTCCTCTGGGGCAATCTTTCAGTTTGTGCTCTGTAGATCCGCAACGTAAGCATGCTCCAGTAATCAACCAGCAATCACCTGCATGTAATCTCCCACAATGTTGACATATGACATATATGAATCTCTTGTTACCAGAAGCTGGTGCACTAGCTGTAGACCCATCTGGCCTCAACTGTTGGCTTTGTCTAGCTGAACAATTTGATCTAACACCCCGTGACTGGAAAAACCTAGGCATTGTTCGTCCCCTTTTTCCTGATGTCTGGGCCATGCTAATTGTCGGCCTCTGTGGTGGCTCTTCTATCCTCTTTCTCTTTGACCTCTTTTCCACACTGATGGCTGAGGATACTAGTGTAGCAAAATCCTCAAGCTGAAGAGCGGTCACCATATTCCCAATATCATCATTAAGCCCATCCTCAAATCTACGACATCTGTCTGCCTCATCTGCAATGATTTCAATCGCATATTTATTTAGTTGGGTGAACTCCATCTCATATTCAGCGACTAACATGTTTCCTTGCTTCAAGTCTTGAAACTCCCTTTTCTTTTCATTCACATAAACTCTAGGCACATACTTCTTATTAAATTTTTCCTTGAAGAAATTCCAAGAAGGTGGTTTCGGTGACTGGGGCTTTGATAAAATTGATTTCCACTAGTCATAGGCATGATCTTTTAAAAGGGACACTGCATATCTGACCTTTTGTTCCTCTGGACACTCAAGTTCCTTAAACACCCTTTCTGTGGACTCCATCCAAAACTCTAAAGCTGTTGGGTCATCCTCCCTCCTTCCCATAAAATCTGTGGCCCCATATTTTCTCAGCTTATCAATCCGGGGTTTTGGCTGAGGTGGAGGAGGAGGTGGAGCTGGTTGTACTATCCGTTGCAACAAGATTGTTATCTGTTCCATAAGAGGCTCCTGTCCCAAATTAGCATGTCCCTCTGCTCTCGGAGGAGCTACTACACTCGGCCCGGAATCTCTTACTGATTGAGGTTGTCTGAGATTGGCTGAGTCTAAAAGGCTATTACTCAGTTCATCTTCTAAGAAATCTTATTCCGATCCCGAATCCATATCTACCTATAAACCAAAAGAAGGGACCCAAGTCAGATAATTGCAGCATTTTATACATATGCATGAGACACATATTCTATTTTACACCCACAAATTAAGAATCAATTAGCCTGGGCTCTGATACCACTAAATGTAGCGCTCTCTTACCCTACTAAACGTTAATAGGATATGGAAGTGCTAATAAGCTTTTCTTTTTTTTTTTACAACCAATGTACAAATCATTGTAATAATATTTTTTTTCGAGTTTATTATTAGCGAAATATTTATTACTATTTTTTTCATTTAAATATATAACTAGTGATGGAAATAGTTTGATTTAATTGAACTCATGCAATTAAACCATAATATTTAGAAACAATACTAGATTTATAAAATTACAAAATTTATTCCTTATAAATCCTACATGCCACAAACTCACATAAAAAAAAAAGATTCTTAGAATTTAATTTTTACAGCATAATTTTCAAAATATACAAAAAGAACTAGACTGTTGCAATTTGATCTTGGGGGTTCTCTCTTCTTCGGTCACCCTATCGGAACAACTACTTCTATTTATCTGCGCGTGAAACACACGCGCTAAGCTTCTAGCTTAGTGGTACGTTTGGCAACTATCCAATAATTACCTAAATAATTCTAAAATAAAATGTTTTGAAACTATAATTAATTTATTAAGCATGCCAAATATTCAATTAATAATAAAACCATTCTCCATGCAAAAATATTTAATTCATCAATTATGACATTTCATTCATTAAGCATGCTTGAAATTTCTTAACAATTCAAGATATAAAATTCACAATATCAATTTCATAATTCGCATTTTTTTCTGTTATTTATTTAATAGCCCACGACATCTTAGACCGGAACTAAACACTGGATATAGGGTTTCTACTCTCTGGCAGTATACTCAGTGCCTACATAATTATTTTATAACTCGGCATTTAATGCCTACATTTTCAATAACAATTCAGCACATTTTTGGTGCCTACGTAATTTTTGAACTCAGTACTATTTCTTAGTGTCTACGTAATTTCAACTCAGCACTATTTCTTAGTGCCTACTTAAATTAAATCTTAGCACTATTATTTTTAGGGCCTACATTTCTACCCTTTTATTGGCATGCCAACTTATCCTAATTTCTAGTTCTCGACTAGATGTTATAGGGCTTAAATTACATTTGTTACCTTTATTAATATTTACATAAATTATGTAGGGAATATTAATATAAACTCCATATAACTGTAATAATTCTCATTCAATATTTTACAACCTCATACTAGCTCATTCAATCATTATAATTATAAGAAAAATTCAATTAATACATTTTATGTCACATAAATTCACAATCGACACATTTCTTCCAGCTGTCCTATTCTAGACAGCATTTCTTCCTTATGATACTCTGTATTTTTCATCTATTGTTAGATCAAACAATACACTGTTCATAAGACGAATTTATGATCAAAAAACTATACACTGTTCATAAGACGAATTTTTCAGCACATAATTAAATCATACAATTTCCATTTTTGCATCAACCTCATATTCTAGTTTTTATTTTCATATTCATTGCATCATTTAATCACCACTTAATTTCTCAATCAATTATTCAGAATTTCATACACATCACAAAATTAAAATTAATATTTTTATATATTGATTTTTGCCAAATATACATACCTCAAAATTTCACTTCTCTTTGATAATTTTGCCTTAATCCCCTTTTTTTCATCTAATCTTAGCTTGAATTGAAGAAAGAAAAAGAAGACTAATTGGGGGAGGAGAGTCACGGCCAAAGAAGAAAAAAAGGGAGAGAAAATGGGTTTGGTCAAGATGAAAAAGAAGAATGATAAAAAAAATGGAAATTTGACTTTTTATAGTTGGATTAGGTGGGTGGTTAGGATTAATTGTTAATCTTGCTTCCCATTAGTCCATTAATTTTAATCACTCTTAATTTATCTTAATTAAAAAAATATTCCTTTCTTTAGATAAATAATATTCCATTTTTATGCCTTCTTATAATTTATGTGCTAAAAACACTGCAATTTCTAATTTCGTTCACTGAAAAATTATTTTTTTCCCAATTTTTATTCCAAACTTCAAAATTCTCAATTAATAATATCCAAAATATTTTCTCCCATATTATTATTATTTTAATTTATTTCTTTCATGTCTGAATTTAGACCCGATCGGTTTGGCGTGCCAGATTTCGCTCAACCGTGACGGTGGCCTAAATTATCGGGCATTACATCCTATGTGTTGAACATTATGTAGTGACATAATTTCATTTATTTTAGGGACATCATAAGACATAATTCACCAAGGAGGGAGAGGCCGACCGAAATGCATTCTCATGAGGCATCACCTCATTTACATAGAGAGCAACCAGCAATAGGAGCTAGAGCTCCAGTACATGCATCACAGTCATCTCATGTAGAAGTACCCCATGAAAACCTAGAACAAGAAGTATATGGTCCTGAAATGTACAAGGAAAGACGTTATGACAAGCTAAGGAAACATGGTGCAACTGATTTCAATAGCACAACAGATCCAACAGAAGCTGAGACATAGCTGAAAAGGACACAGAGGGTACTGAATATGATGAGATATACCCCAGATGAGAAATTCGATTATGCAGTATCCTTACTGCAAGGAAATGCTTATGAATGGTGGGAGACAGTCCCCGACAGTGATGCACAACCACCGGTGTTGACATGGAATGATTTTCTCCTGGAATTTCAGAACAATTACATGCCTGAAGCATATAAAGATGAGAAGAGGAAGGAATTCCTGAATCTGAAACAGGGGAATATGTCTATTGCGGAGTATAATGTACAATTTAACAAATTTTCCCATTATGCCACCTTCATGGTCTCTACTGAAAGAGACAAATGCAGGAAGTTTGAGGAGGGCCTCAAATATGACATCAGAAACAGAATCACGACTACTGATCTTGATAATTATGCCAGACTCAGAGTTGCTGCAATTAGAGCTGAACAATTAATGAAAGAAGCTGGGGAGCAACAAATAAAAAGGCCATCACGTGAGTTCTTTGGTGAGTCTAGCAGAAGGTCGAGAAAAAGAGGTAGATATATGTCTGCACAGTCTGGAAATAGAAGTGGGTACTTAAGTTTTAGAGGTCAAGGCATGACTTTCTCTTACCCAGGCAGGGGGCAGAGCCAATATATTAAACAGAGGCCCACATGTAGTCATTGTGGCAGACAGCATACGGGCGAATGTAGAAGACTCACAGGAGCATGTTATTTTTGTGGATCGATAGAGCACATGTATAGAGACTGTCCAAATAGAGCCAAACTAGCAGAGACCAGCAGAGGTAGAGGAGTATCTGAGACTACAGTTGAGGCTCCGAGGGCCTACCCTACTAGTGGGACACAGGGCAGAGGAAGAGGCAGGGGCAGGACTGGTACAATGGGCAGAGAAGTGACCAGATCTGAAGGTCAGAGTTCTAGACCTCCTACTCAGTCTAGGGTATTTGCTATGACTAGACAAGAGGCAGTGGATGATCCCGAAGTAGTCACTGGTAATATTTATATTTCTGAAATATTAGCATATGTATTGATTGACCCAGGCTCCACTCATTCATTTATATCATTGCATATGGCATCTGAATTGCATCAAATGCATGAGCCTTTGGGGATTGACATAAATGTGAGTACGCCATTGGGAATCGTGGTAGTTATGAATAATGTCTGTCGTGATTGCCTGATATGCATTGACAGAGCTGAGTTAATAGCTAATCTGATTTTATTGCCAATATATGAATTTGATGTGATACTGGGAATGGAATGGTTAACTAGACATCATTTAATAGTGAATTACTTTACTAAGGAAGTAATTTTGGAATCACCAAACCAGCCAAGGGTAGTATTTCTAGGTGAAAGAAAACTTGTGCCTACATGTCTAGTTTCAACTGTAAAGGCATTTCGAATGATCAACCTTTTTTCCACACTAATAGCTGAGGACACTAGTGTGCAAACTCCTCAAGCTAAAGGGAGGAAACCATATTTCCAATGTCATCAATGAGTCCATCCTTAAATCTGCGACACCTATTTTGCTCATCGCTAATAATTTCAGATGCATACTTACTCAATCTGGTAAATTCCCTCTCATATTCTAGCACTGATATGCTTTTTTACTTCAGGTTTTGGAACTCCCATTTCTTCTCATTAACATACACTCATAACACATATTTCTTATTGAATTATGCCTTAAAGAAATTCCATAAGGGTGGTTTTGGTGTCTAGGGCTTTGCTAAAATTGACTTCCACCAGTTGTAGGCATGATCCTTTAAAAGGGACACTACATACCTAACCTTATGTTCCTCTGGACACTTGAGCTCCTCAAAAACCTACTTTGTTGCTTCTACCCAAAACACTGCTCTCATTCCCAGAAAATCTATGGCCCCATATTTCATCTTATCAATCTGGGATTTTGACTGAGGTGGTGGATCTGGTTATGCTATTAGTTGTAACAAATTAGCTATCTGCTACATAAGGGGTTCTTATCCTAGATTAGCCTGTCCCTCATCTTGCAGCAAAGCTACCACATTCGGCCCTGAGTCTCTCACTGATGTGGGTTGTCATGTTCAGTTGAGTCTAAAAGACTATTACTCTCTTCATCTTTCGAGTAATCTTTTTTCGATCTTGAATCCATATCTACCTATAAACTAGAAGAAGCAACCCATATCAGATCATTGCAACATTTTATGCATATGCATGAGACACACTTTGTATTTTACACCTGTTGTTTAAAAATCAATTAGCCTGACTCTTCTACCACTAAATGTAGCGCTCTTCTACCCTACTAACAGTAATAGTGCAAGAGAGTGCTACTAAACTTAAAATTTAAAAACCAATGCTTGATTTATTTTTAATTTGAACTCTGAGTTTGATATTTGCATAATATTTATTATTATTATTTTTTTATAGTGAATAAAGAAATCACAATCATTAGATTCTTTAAATTTTTTTAATACTCATTAATTAAACTAAAATATTCAAAATTTCATATACAACATAATATTAATTATATTAATTAGAAATTTACGTTTTTATAAATCCTACAAGCCATATATTTACAACAAAAAGGAAAAATCTTAAAATTTATTAGTACAATATAATACCCAAAATACACAAAAAGCAAACAATTGCAAATTGATATTGGGATTCCCCTTTCTTCAGTTGGCATTATCACAACAACCACTTCTACTAACTTGTGCATGAAATGTTTGTACTAAGCTATTAGCTTAGTGGTACTTTCGACAACTATCCAATAATTATACGCTTATCTATAAAATAAAATTTTATCATTCACAAGTATTCTTCTGAGCATGCCAAAATATCCAATTAAATCATTTCAATCATGAAAAAAATACATAATTGATCAGTTATAACATTTTATTGAACAAGCATACTGAAATTCATAAATAAGAAGGCAAAACATATAGTTTATAAATCTCATTTAATAATTTACTCTATTTTTCTTTTTGTTTATTTGATAGCCCATGACATCCTAGACCGGAACTAAACATTGAATACAGGGTTTCTACTCTTCGGCAATATACTCGGTTCCTACTTAATCACTTGGTAAATCGGCATTTAATGCCTACATAATCATTTGGTAACTCGACATTTAATGCCTATATAATCAATAATAACTCAGTAATTTTTTAGTGCCTACGTAATTTTAAACTCAGCACTACTTCTTAGTGCGTACATAATTTTAATCTTAGCACTATGTTCTAGTGCCTACATCTCCACCCCTTTGTTTCCATGCCAACTTAACCTAATTTTTAGTTCTCCACTAGATGTTCTAAGTCTTAATCATAATTGTTCCCTTTATTATTATTTACATCAAAAATATATTAATGCTAATATAAATTCATATAAATGGAATAAATCTTCATCAAATATACTCCAACATCATACTCACTCATTTAATCATCACAAATATGAGAAAAGTTAAATAAAGCATTTTTCTATCATTAAACTCAATAATTCAGCCATTAAAACAAGCTGCCTTGTTCCGGGCAGAAATGATGTATTATATTGGACTACATTTTTTATCCATTTTAAATAGAATCAAGACAAATGATATCTAAAAAAAATGAATACTAATGTATTATATTTAATTACCATATCATTCCAAATTATGTAGCAAAAGTTATAGATTTTACAAAAATGTATCATTCATGCAAATTCTATCCAGTATTTTTTTTGGGTAGATTTAAAGTCCGGAATTTAGATCCATTTTAAGCCTAGATGCAAGAATATTCAGGTCTGATAGTCCAAATAAAAATTAAAGCCCTATGTGTTAAATTTCCAATCCAAAAACAAACACTCAAAAATTACATTCAGAATTCAAGTTATATACTAAAATGTGGACACTATTCATAAGGCAAATTTCCAACAACTTCAATTAATCACACCAATATCTATCTTTATGCATCATCAACTTAAACTCAATTTATTTTCACATTTATGGCATCACTTAATCACAAATTACCAATGTCATCATTCAATTAAAATATCAATAATTACATATATAAATACACATGACATCAACTTCAAGCATAACAACACAATCAACAATAATATCACTTTTATTCACATTTAACATACATTTGCCATATTGAATTTTTGCCAAAAGTACTTACCTCAAAAAGTTCTCTTTTCTTCACCTTTCTCTATTTTCTAATTGGCTTTCTCCTAGCCCCTATTTCCTTTCTGATTTTTAACCAAAGGTTGCTCACTTTCTTTGCCTAACAACAAAGTCACATATACTTCAATTTATGCCTTATACATTAATGTTATATATGAACATAAGGCCCACTCAAGCTTCTAGTCACTTTTACCCCATCTTAGGTCCATAAACGACTCTTCTAATCCACTATTAACCCTTAACTCACATTAATCAAGCATAAAGTACACTAATAAACCCTTAACCACCATTAACATACTAATAATCCTAATTTAGCAATTTTAATGGTAACCAACTTCAAAATGGGACTAAAGATGAAGAGAAAAGCAAGAAGATGAGAATCTAACCTCACCTTTGAATATCCTCAAGTTGGCCGAAATTCTCTCATTCTCTTTCTCTTCTTTTCTTCCTTCTTCTTCCTTTGTTTGGCTCATTTTGCTTCACTTTTTTTACGATATTTCCTTAATCTATTGTTTTTATCTAAAATCTTGGCTTTAATTGAAAAAAAAACTGAATAAATGGATCTTTGAGGTCAAGGGAATGGATTAGAAAATAGAGAGAATTTGTTTTCCTTAAGACGAGGAAGAAGAAGAAATTAAGGCATAAAGTGAAAATTTAACTTTTATACTTAGATTAGATGGATAGTTGGGATTAATTAGACAAATCTTGACTCTTATTGGTGCATTAATTTTCATCAATTTTACTTTATTTTAATTCAAAGAATATTCTTTTCCTTAGTTAAAGAATATTCCTTTCTTATTCATTGTTAAAAATATATGTTTCAAGAACACTATAAAATCAAATTCTATTTAGTAAAAAATTATTATTTTCCAAATTTTAACACCGAACCTTAAAATTCTCGATTAATAATATTCCAAAATATTTTTTCATATTTTATTATTACTTTCATGGATGAATTTAGACCCTGATCAGTTTGATGCGCCAGATTACGGTCACCTGTGACCATGGCCTAAATTTATGGGTGTTACAAGTCAAGTTGCACCCTTAATGATACAATGTAGTTCTACTATATTGAAGCATAAACAAACAAGAAAAAAATGATACAGAAGAAAGAAAAGGGAACATAATTTCATTAACATGCATAGAAACTCACAAGTCAAAAATATTAGTGTCTATAGCTGAAGTTATATGGTTAAGAATAAACACGATCAATTCAGCTAATCTCTAAAGGTTTGTATTAGTTCTTAAGAGGAATTATTGGAGAACCTCATGGTTACAGAACTCCAAAAGCTTCGCAATATTTCATGAGAGATTAAATATGACAACATTTTTTTGCTAGAATTCCAATAACTACAAAGGAATTTTAACTAAATAAGATTCAAATTAAGCAAAAAGGAAAAAAGAAGACAAAATTTTTTTATCATGTTTCTCTCTCTCTCTCTCTCTAACACACACACACGCAAAAAAATACACACATATTGCACAAAATAAATGATAGATAGATAATAGAGATAAAAGAGAGAGAGCATAAACTCTCCACTTTAATTTCACTGATTTATTTGTCAAGTATAACTTTTAATCACAAATAACAAAGACTATTGATCCTGCTCAGCAAATAAATTTATAGTCCATTACATATATGGCAAACACCCATATGACACTCATGTTAAAGCATAAGAAAATTGTGAATAATGTGACATTAAGTGCACCTGATATTTTTCTTGCATTTCCTAAATATAAACTGAGAAACTCTCCCTCCCTATTTTGCTTTTGCCTAACGCACCTTTTTTTAAAAAAAAAATATTTTATCAATCCGTAACCAATTTCACAATATCAAAATATATTTATTGTCTATAAAAAAATTGACAAAATGAATTAAAGAAAAGATGTAAAAAGAAAGGGACATATCATTGAACCTTGTATTTGTACCCAATATCTAACTATGACAATGTAACACCCCCTCACCCAAATCGCACGTGCCCGGATGCGAAAGCACTACTGCATGTCTTCTTTACTTCTTTGATAAATAATGTATATTTTATTTATAAATAATGTACATTTTATTTATAAATAAATCTCTATTTGATAAATAATGTACATTTTATTTATAAATAAATCTTTATTTGATAAATAATGTACATTTTATTTATAAATACCAATTTACTATTTAACAAACTTTGAAAACTAATTTACAATTTATAAGTATATATAATGCGGAAAAAAAAAATACAAAGTTCAAAAGTTTATGACCCACTATTTCGAAATCGGCTGCTTTAGTCTGAATAGGATCACCACTTGCTTTATCTCCACCTTCAGCTACCTTTCTATATCTGCGCGGAAGGAAACTCCCACGCTAAGCTCTAAGTTTAGTGGTGCATATAAATAAGGCAATATACTATATCATGCAACAAGTATTAACATGTATCATTTTATGCATTAAAATGTCTGCATGTTATTTCTATCAACATGTTCCTATTTCATACAAGTATAAATATCATGCTCACATATACAACATTATTTTCATTTATCTTTGATGGTAAGTTACTCTGTTAATCTCTTTATTATTATATCTCAATCTCATATCATCATCATTCTCTTTTTTCTTTTCTTTTCTTATTTTTCGACATATCTTCATTATCTTGCCCACATCACTCTAAATTTTGACTGACTGGATACAGGTTATGGATCAGGAGCGCTCCCAGAGCTATATCCACCCTATCCACTATCTGGCTCAACAGAGCTTCTCAAATCAATGGTGCTCTCCGAGCTTAAGCCACATTGATTGAGTATAATTTCATCATAGATGAATAACCAAACCAAGGGCGCTCTCCGAGCTTAAGCCACCTTGTCCTCAATTTATATGTGCTCATTAGAGCTTCTCAAGTCAATGGCGCTCTCCGAGCTTAATCCATATTGATTGAGGAATATCTCATATAGTACTGTACCGTTCGCCCCCTTAATGACATGTCATCTATCCTGATTCTAATCCGCAGGTAGAGTAATGGGCATCTTTATATTTTCACATCAATCATATATCTTTATTTAATTTTTATTTTACATCCATTTCATCATCCTCATATTATACATCACATCATCATCATTCTCAATTTTGACACATCAATATTCTCATATATCAACATCTCAATTTTCTTGTTTTGCAAACACATTGTCATGCTCATACATACTGAATAACATCTTTTTTTATTTGTGTAACTAAATACATCAGTAAATAATCATATTCATAATTTATTTGAAACCAGAGCATTCACAGTCATGACTACTAATTCATACCCATGATTCCAAGCCGTGAACCCTACTGGAATGAATCGCCTAAAAGCATTCACGGTCGTGAATACTCATTCGTGCCCGTGAATGAGTTCATGCCCGTGATTCTCAATCGTGAATGCTTCTGGAATGAATAGTACCATTTCCATACAGAAGTCACAACCGTGATACAATCAGTCACAACTGTGAACCATCAAGTTCACGCCCGTGACGCGATAGTCACGCCCATGACTTTCAGCAGGAAATCAGCATATTCACTTTTCATTCATTCTAATATCATCCAAATCATAACAAATTTCTATTTCATGCATTTCTAAGGTTCTTTACTCAACTTATTACTTTCTAATACATGTAAATGTCTTTATCCTTGAGTACCTCAAGTCTAAGGATACTTGCACCATTGCTATCATGCAACTATCATTGACATTTGAATAGATTATCCATATGATTGTCTCATAGTTGGTCATCCAATGTACTTAGCTACACTTAGCAAGCATCCACATGTTAACTCTAAACATCTCATGTTTATAGATTATGAGATCTACTACTCGATCCAATCAAATAGTGTAACATGTGCTAGTCTGTCTGGATTAATAATGTCTCGTCTCATTAATCCTATGACTAGGGATAATTTTGATACTAACATAATTACACATGATAAGAATCTCAATATCATGATCTCATCATGATTTCCTTCATGCTATGTTTTGTATCAAGGACTTCATTAATTGATTTAAGATCACTTATCAATTCATATATCAAATGAACATCAAATTAATGAAAAAGCCTTTTATTAATCAAATAAATTTGTACAATAAGTGCTAAAGGTGATTGCCTTTAGAGCACTCCTTTAACAAGCTCCCACTTGCACTAAAGCCAATCGCCTTAGTATTTAATTTCATAGTCGAGTACATGAGAATCATATTTCTTTTGGGGAAGTGGCTTAGTTAAAGGATCAGCAATATTCTAATCAGTGGGCACTCTTTCTATCTTTACATAATTCCTACCAAAGATTTCTCTAATCAAATGGTATATTCTGAGTACATGTTTGGATCTCTGATGAGACCGTGGCTCTTTTGCTTGCACAATGGCTCCATTATTATCACAATACAATGTGTTGGATCAATAATGCTGGGAACCACTCCAAATTCTGTGATCAATTTCTTTATCCAAACTACTTCAGAAGCTGCAATGTACTCTGCTTCGATTGTGGAATCAGCAGTCATTTCCTGTTTGGAACTCTTCCAACTAACTACTCCACCATTTAGTGTGAAAATATAACCTGACTGAGATTTTGAGTCA
The DNA here is from genome assembly GCA_023653625.1 of Triadica sebifera. Lineage (NCBI taxonomy): Eukaryota > Viridiplantae > Streptophyta > Magnoliopsida > Malpighiales > Euphorbiaceae > Triadica > Triadica sebifera. Next base: position 34,702,106 of record CM042894.1, on the reverse strand, counting down.
TCCTTGTCAGATTGGAAGCTGGCATCGGTATACCCACTCACAATAATATCTCCATCTCCATATACCAAGAATACGTCCTTAGTTCTTCTTAAGTACTTAAGGATATTCTTAACAGCCACCCAATGACCCTCACCAGGGTCTGATTGGTATCTACTCGTGACCCTCAGACATATCATAACATACATGATTGATCCTATAGCTGAAGCATATGGAATCAAACTCATGTATGTCCTCTCATCTTGTGTCTTTGGACACAAAGACTTTGACAGAGTAATCCCATGGGTCATGGGAATATATCCCCTCTTGGACTGCTCCATGTTAAACCTCTTTAGCATTTTATCTATGTATGTAGACTGTGAAAGACTAAGCAACCTTTTAGATTTATCTCTATAGATATTTATCCCTAAAATATAGACTGCTTCTCCAAGGTCTTTCATAGAGAAATTCTTGGATAACCAAATTTTGACAGATTGTAAGGCTGAGACATCATTTCCCATTAACAATATGTCATCTACATATAACACAAGAAATATGATTGCACTCCCACTAACCTTCTTGTAGACATAAGGTTCATCCAGATTTTGTAAGAAACCAAACTGTTTGATTGTCTCATCAAACTGAATATTTCAACTCCTGGATGTTTGCTTTAATCCATAAATGGATATTTAAAGCTTACATACCTTTTTGCCATCTTTGGATATGAAACCTTTTGGTTGTGTCATGTACACATCCTCAGTCAGCTTTCCATTAAGGAAAGTTGTTTTCACATCCATTTGCCATATCTTATAATCATAATGAGTAGCAATGGCTAGGATTATCCTTATGGATTTAAGCATAGCTACTAGGCTAAAAGTTTCATCGTAGTCAATTTTTTGTCTTTCACGATAACCTTTAGCAACAAGTCTAGCTTTATAGGTAATCACATTACCATCCATGTCAGTTTTCTTTTTGAAAACCCACTTGCACCCTATAGGCTTTATGTAACATCCTTGACCTTCCCCACATGCATTTCATTGAACATAAGCATCTTGCATACAATTTAATTGAACACGTGCATTTCATACGTAATTTCGTAGGAACAAGTTCATGGCACGCACTAGCTATGCGTCCTAGTATTTGGTAATTATATCGAGTCACACGTGTATCCTTATAACCTAAATAAGGATAACAAAGTATTAGAAATGAATTGAATAAGGTGACTAAATTAAAGTAAGAAAAATGATTAGATTAAGATTAGTGAACATTTACATTGCTAATTTAGTAAATCGGGTCAAATGATTAAGCTGCATCATTGTGTGAAGTAGTGGAATTAAAAATCTATGTAAATAATAATAATAATATAGACAAAATAAAATGAAAATGACATAAAAGATAAATAGAAGAGAAGAGAAGAGAAAGGAGAAGAGAAAGGAGAAAAGAGATGAGAAAAAGATAAAAAGGACAAAAACCCAAAGTTAGCTTTATCTTCCCATTTCTGCCTTCTTCTCCAGCCCGACTTATTCTTCAATTTCTTCCATTTCAGACTTTAATTATTCCTTGTTTCACCTAGTTTTTGAAGCTAATTGATCCCTTTCAAGGTTGTTCTTGGTAAGTAATCAGTTCTTATTGCTATAGGGTTGATTTGAGTTGCTTAGCTTCAATATTAGGCACAGAATTGCACCCCAATTTGGATGTTAATATAAATTGATTATGGAAATGTGTAAAACACAAAATTTGTTCCTTTATGTCTTATATTTGTGGATATGTAAACATTTTTGTAAGATATTATGTATAGGGAGAGATATGCTCTTCGTACTGAAATGGGTCAGGGTGTAAACCCTAACCAAGTTAGCTACTGTGTGGTTTTCTTTAGAATATGTTAAAGCCCTTATTTGAAGTCTCTCAAAACATAAGAGTTGTATATATTTGTGTTATGTATCTTTCTACCAAATTGAAGGTTCATAGGCCTTGTAAAGTGTGAGTTATGGTAAATGGAACCATGACTGTTCCATGGTTTGCACTGCCTACTGAGTGCTCTGGGAAGATACAGTAAATGGTTTGGCTAATTTCAGCTTGTTAGAGCTATATTATGTAAATGATCAAAACATGATAGTTATAGGTATATGTCTTATCGAAATATTCGTACTACTTTCAACTTCATTGGTTATGTATAGACTAAGTTATGGCCATTGGAAACCATACTGGTCTGGAAGTCAATTCTATTCTGGACCAGTAAAAGGTTTGGTATAATTAGAAGCCCTTAGAGACATAATTGGTAAATGTTGTAAACATGAAACATGTTCCATATAAACCCATATAAGGTTCTGTAAAGTTTCATTAAAATATAACTTATAGATTATAAGTTATGATGAACCCAAATGAGTACCCTGAAACTGCCTAAAGGCAGAAAACAAGGCAGAAAACAGAACACTCTTAGAAATTCCACCAAATATTGTACAACGATCCAATTGGACTGAAATTTTAAGATGTTCTATAATTATATGTTATTTTTAATTATGAACAATAATCAGATTAATTGGTCAATTATAGAAAACATTATAGGCTAAACAGTCCCACAAGGTCACACTGCCTCATAGGAAAAATCTTAACTATTGACATAAACAATGCATATTAATTTGTTTAAGCCACATTAAGTCTCTCTAATCATGAGTTAATTGATTATGTTTTCATATTAGGCTCGCAACATATTGGAAACCCACAAGGAGCAGATAGACAATAAGTTAGGGGTCGGAATCAAAGGAGAACGGTGAGTCAAATTATCGATTGAATTCTTTAGTGCAAATGAATGTTGCTTGCTATGTGATTCATATGATTGTCATGATTGGCCCTTGATAATGTAATGATGGATAATTTGTGACATTATGGTACATATAAATGGTATACTTGTGGTATATTTGAAGTATATGTTTGACATATGTGATATATATACATGGTATATGTATAGTATATGCAAGGTATATGTATGACATATATGGTATATGTATATTATATGCGATAAGATACAATGGTTGATGAATGCTTAAATGCAAGTGCATATGCATATGGACTAAAAAGGCATTGTGACTAGTTATTCGATATTGTAAAGCAAAAGAAAAGGCCTACGGCCCAACAAATGTGCAAATGAAACAAATGATCAAGCTAGCTAGCAAATGCAAATGCAAATGTTCACATGGCAAATGTTCACATGGAAACCCAGGGCAATGTCTGTTTAACTTAGTCACAACAAAATGAAATAAGCAAAGCATTTGCATACATAAAGAGTAATGATTATATGTTTCAACTTTATTGATACATATATGATACTGATGAATGGATTGGAATATATGGTATATATTGGAATTGTGATTTATTACTATGAGTTGTTTGGTACTTTAGAGCTCATTGGATGGTTATTCTCACTGAGCTGCAACTCATCAATTTGCATCATTTTTTTGGTAAAGAAAAGTGATAGCTCATTTTGAGTAGCGTATAAAAGACATGGAGCATAGGTCACTGGCCAAGCCTCATAACTCTCTCTCCTTGCATTCCACACAAGCATGAAAATATGTCATATGTGTTTTGTATTTACGTGCTTGAATATGTATAGTCATTTTGGAATGAGTCTAAAAATGTATAAATGAAATCAACTCGAAAATACTTATGTGTGAAGTTTATGTTTTGATATATGTGATATATTATATTGTGATGAAAATCTCAGTGTTAACTTTGCAAAGTCAGTGAATAATATTACAAGATATGAGACTTGCAAGTCATTGAATGAAATTATAGGATATGAGACTTGCAAAGTCATGGAATTATATTACAGGATATGATAAAAAAATTTTACTACTATTGTTAACAGGGTATTTTACCTTTCCAGTATGCCATGTATGATTATTTGATACAGGGATAGGTTATACTCAAATGCATAAGGTGTGAGTATTTTACCTTGTTAACAGGGTATTTTAACTTTCCACCCACAGACTGATGGACAATCAGAAAGGACTATACAGACATTGGAAGAAATGCTTAGGGCATGTTCTATGGAATTTAGAGGTGCTTGGGATGAATATATAGCATTGATTGACTTTGCTTACAATAACCAGTATCATAGCAGTATCCAGATGGCACCATATGAGGCATTGTATGGCAGAAAGTGCCGAAGCCCTATCATTTGGGATGAAGAAGGAGCACATGCATTAGAAGGGCCAGAGATAGTGCAAGACACAGTGGATAAGATCAAGGTTGTCAAGAACAAGCTAAAGGAAGCATAGGATAGGCAGAAAAGTTATGTTGATCAGCATAGAAGGGAAATGGAATACGAGTTGGGTGAAAAGGTATTTCTTCGTGTGTCTCCATGGAAAGGGATAATTTGATTTGGCAAAAAGGGTGAATTGAGCTCAAGGTATATAGGGCCTTATGAAATTCTTGAGAAGATTGGTCCACTGGCTTATAGGTTGTCTTTACCACCCTAGATGGCTCAGATACATAATGTGTTTCATGTGAGCATGCTTAGAAGATACAGGTCAGATCCTACACATGTACTTAAAGATCAAGCCATTGAGATTGCAGATGACATGAACTATGTTGAGGAACCAGTGCAAATCATTGGATACAAGACTAAATAGCTAAGAAATCGAGAAATACCTTTGGTTAAGGTATTATGGCGTAACCATTTACAAGAAGAGGCAACATGGGAAACATAAGAAAATATGAAAAAGCAATATCCACACCTGTTTTCAGGTATTAATTTCGAGGATGAAATTTTTAAAAGGAGGAGAGAATTGTAACATCCTTGACCTTCCCCACATGCATTTCATTGAACATAAGCATCTTGCATACAATTCAATTGAACACGTGCATTTCATACGTATTTTCGTAGGAACAAGTTCATGGCACGCACTAGCTATGTGTCCTAGTATTTGGTAATTATATCGAGTCACACGTGTATCCTTATAACCTAAATAAGGATAACAAAGTATTAGAAATGAATTAAATAAGGTAACTAAATTAAAGTAAGAAAAATTATTAGATTAAGATTAGTGAACATTTACATTGCTAATTTAGTAAATCAGGTCAAATGATTAAGTTGTATCATTGTGTGAATTAGTGGAATTATAAATCTATGTAAATAATAATAATAATATAGACAAAATAAAATGAAAATGACATAAAAGATAAATAGAAGAGAAGAGAAGAGAAAGGAGAAAAGAGATGAGAAAAGAGATGAGAAAAAGATAAAAAGGACAAAAACCAAAAGTTAGCTTTATCTTCCCATTTCTGCCTTCTTCTCCAGCCCGACTTCTTCTTCAATTTCCTCCATTTCAGACTTCAATTCTTCCTTTTTTCACCTAGTTTTTGAAGCTAATTGATCCTTTTCAAGGTTGTTCTTGGTAAGTAATCAATTCTTATTGCTATAGGGTTGATGTGAGCTGCTTAGGTTCAATATTAGGCACAACATTGCACCCAAATTTTGATGTTACTATAAATTGATTATGGAAATTTGTAAAACACAAAATTTTTTCCTTTATGTCTTAGATTTTTGGATATGTAAACATTTTGGTAAGATGTTATGTATAGGGAGAGATATGCTCTTCGTACTGAAACTAGTCAGGGTGTAAACCCTAACCAAGTTAGCTACTATGTGGTTTGATTTCGAATATGTGAAAGCCCTTATCTGAAGTCCCTCAAAACCTAATAGTTGTAGATATATGTGTTTTGGATCTGTCTACCAAATTTCAGATTCATATGCCTTGTAAATTGTGAGTTATGGTGAATGGAAGCATGACTATTCCATGGTTTGAACTGCCTACTGAGTGCTCTGGGAAGATATAGTTACTGGTTTGAATAATTGGAGCTTGTGAGAGATAGATTCTATAAATTCTCAAAACTTGAGAGTTATAGGTATATGGCTTAGCTAAACTTTGGTACTAATTTCAACTTCATTGGTTCTGTATAGACTAGTTACTTACTATCTAATTAATTTGAGAATTTTATGGTTTGAGTTTTGGTTAATTGATTAAATGAGTTTGAAAAAATAATAAATTTAACTAATTAATCTTAAAAAACAAATTGAATTAAATATTATTTAATAAAATTATGAGCCGTTTATAATCAAACAGTACTTTATATCACACAACTTGTATCATATTTAAATATTTGATATATTTAAATATTTATTTTTTTATAAAATTACAGTATTAATTTTAATATTTAGTATAAATTATGCGTGTCATAAATGGATTGTGTCGAGTTGACACGACACGACACGATACGAAAATTTAAGCGGATTGTAACAGGTTCACGTGTCAACCTGTGATACAATTCATTTAAACCGTGTCATAAACAGGTCGACCCGTTTATGACACGAACTCATATAAACTCAAGAATAACCCACTAAATTTACGTGTTATGCATGTCGGGTTCACGTGTTATGACCCATTTTGACACCCCTAGTTGCAAACCATAACAATCCACTTTATGATATCTTTAATGTTAATCTATGTGAAAATATGAGAAGAAACTATAAGAGAAATGGTTGAACACACCTCAAAATGCTAGCAATGATGTATGCTCAATTTGAGAGAATATGAAAAATAACTATTATTTTTTTAAAATTTCTTAGTTTCCAAAAATAATTTTCAGACTTTTAAACTTTTAAATTATATTTTTATCCCAAAAATTTTTTAGGTACAAAGTGCACAAGATAAAAGGAGAGATTTTTTTGGGTGGAAGGAGGGGGGTTTGCCTTAATTGGCCTTAATTAGCCTTAATTGGCCAATTAGGCTAGCTGCTAGCCAAGCTTGCTAGGCCCGTGACCCCTCCCCCTTTCCCGAACGATTGTTTTGTCCTATTTCATCGCGATCCATCCCAAAATAATTCTCTTATATTTTTGGATCCCATCCAAAACCATTTTACTCATTTTTCACATCTCCAATGTGTGTGATCCATTAGGTTCCTGGTTATATTGACTACTTAAATTAACAATTAATTTAAGTAAGTCATAAGCAGTATCTAACAACACATCATAACTCTCAATTGACCGGAAAGTCAGTGGTTTGACTACGAACCTTTCCATAGACAATTTTTGTGCAATTATTCTTTTCATCATTCTATACCCCACTTAGTTTAGAGTATGGACATGTGTCAACTCCCACTAGACTGACTACGTCACATCTAGTCCAAATAATATTAGTTTTTATTACTCTATTAGACATGTCATTGAAAACTATTTTCATGACATTTCCACTCCGGCCAAATATTCTCGAGTAATGACCCCGATAAGAGGTCATGGGTATACGCTCCTTCTATCAGGAGTGGTGAATCCTTTATTGGTTACACAATTATCTTCGAATACCTCAAGTTGTATCCAATCACCACCTTACGAGCAACCTCTCTAAATCAATAAGGAATAGTGTCAAAATACAGAATCAATATCCAAGATATCCTTAAGTACCTCAAGTCTAAGGATACCTGCACTATTGTTATGTTAAGACTATCATTGACATTTGAATAGATTATTCATATGATTGTCTCACAACATGTTATCCAATGTACTTTGCTATATTTAGCAAGTATCCACATGTTAACTCTAAACATCTCATGTTTACATATTATGAGATATACTGGTCGATACAATAAATGAGTGTAACATGTGCTAGTATGTTTGAATTAACAATATTTTGTCTCATTAATCTTATGACTAGGGATAATTTAGATACTAACATAATTACAAATGATAAGAATCTCAATATCATTATCTCATCATGATTTTCTTCATATTATGTTACGTGTCAAGGACTTCATTAATTGATTTAAGATCACTATCAATTTATATATCAAATGAACATCAAATTAATGAAAAAATCTTTTATTAATTAAATAAATTTGTAAAATAAGTGTTAAAGGTGATTGCCTTTAAAGCACTTCTCTAACATACCAAACATGATACTTGGTACATTCTTTCTTCATATATTTGGGCTTTCCACAAAATAAACATTTATCTTCCTTTGGTTTCTATTGGTCTGGAACTTTAGCATCTTCTTTTATCCTTCTTTCTTTTGTTTCCCTTATTTGTTGAGGTACTAGCCAGATGAACACTTTTAGATTTCTCTTGCTTAATCTTGTATTCTTCTAGCACACAATATGCAATGAACTCATTTAGAGTGAATTTCTACCTTTGGAAATTATATCTGACCTTAAATTGCTCACATTTTGCAGGAAGAGAATTTAAGACAAAGTGCATAAGTCTTCATAAAACTCAAGCTTTAGTGCCTTAAGTCTTGAAGTAACATGAGACATCTCCATAATGTACTCCCTTACATTTCTATTGCCTTTATACCTCATAGAAGTCAGGTTAGCTAAAAGCATTCATATTTATGCCTTATCATTCTTTTCATAAATCTTTTTAATTTTGGCAACAAAATCATTGGCCTTATTTATCTTAAAAGATATAGCGCCTCAAAAGACTTAATGATCATTAGACTCCAGTGATTAGAGCGTTCCCACTTCTCAAAGTTCCTTTTGTACGCAGTAGAACTTTTACCTATAAAAGGAATGGATTGCTTTTGCCCAAGTGGAAGGTCTAGATCCATGCAGCCAAGAATAATAAAAGTGTTCTCCTTCCAATCCTTGAAGTTTGTCCCATTAAGAACGAGCATATTGTTCGCATTTATAGGTATGTTGGTAGTATACATATTAACTGTATAAAGAATAAACCAAAAAAGAATAAATTTCATATTATAAGTAAAAATATTACCTTTTAAATTCCAACAATCAAAGAATACATCACAAAATACCAAGCAGAATATTAATATCAAGTCTTTAGATAGTATTATTAACTTGTAATTGGAACCTTTTATGTAGTAATCAAATAATGATAATAATTCCTATCGAATAATAAATATATCTTTAAATTAACTTATCATTCACTTAGAAATCTTATTATCCTCACACATTTATTATGACAAGTGTATATTTAATTCAACTAAATATTAACTTTCCTTTGGGCCGGCTAAAACCTGCTTGACTATACAAATACACAACCATCTTAATATTCTCGATAAGCTAATCTACACAAGAGAGGTTACTTTGGCAACAATTTGATTCAACTAGTTCTATCAAATGTTGGATAAAATTAATAAGCCATAGGATGTACTAAAACAATGCTTGAGAAATTCCAAAATTTTCTTGGGAAATGGACTCTGGAAGTGCCCCTATAGCTGGGCACGACGTCTAGATAGTGCGCAGGCACAACTTGCATACATATGCTTGGATGTAACGCACTGTTGCATAGATGATACCTTCATCTACGTGGCTGTCCGGGCGACAGCTGCATGGCTGTCCTTTGCAGTGGCATGGTTTCCCACAACCATCGCACGACAACTTCAACTTGGTGGGCCATGAACTGATTTTGAAATAGTGATTAAAGAACTTGAAAAAATCCTTCAAAACATGATTCTTAAATCCAAAAATTCATGTAATCAACAATAATCACACATTTTGAGTAAAATAAACTCAATAACACATGAAAATCATCAAGAAATAAAAAAAATCCCAATTTCACATAAACCCTAATATCTCATAATTATCAAAATTCATAATGAAACTATAATGTATTGGCTCTAATACCACTTGTAAGCTTAATAAGAGAATCAATATCACCCACATACAACCACAAAATCAAGGTTACAAATCAAACTCTAGCATCCAATCTATCCTTGATTCAAAGTAACAAAAGAAGATATATAACATGAAACTGGAAGCGTACTTGAATCCATAGTAGATAACTTTATTGTGATAGAGTTTTGGATCTTTCCAAAATTATGTATTCTTGACTACCTCTAGTCTGCTGATAGGAATAATAAATAGAATAATAGAATTTTTTTTTTTGGAGACCATAACCCCTTATATATATTAATATCTTTTATTTCTAACTTGCCTCCTCATCAAATCAGAAATTATTTTATGGTCTCTACACATTTATGACAATTAATACCTCATAGCCAATTAATAATTTAATTAGATCACCAATTGTATTGACTCTATTTAAGATAGCTACTACACATCTAAATTGACATATGTAAGTCCACTTTTCCAACAAATTTGCCTTTAGAGTTGGTTCCTTGTTCTATTGTGTCAAGTAAAGTCACGGTAGCTTCAGCCACGCATACCGCTTTTGCACAAAATAATTATATATAATCATATAAAATATGATAACTATTCATCCAATTTCCTTATCTCTAAACTTTGTGTCTTTGTGATGAAAAAATAGCTATGTGATTTAAAATTGATATGGAAACAATTGTGAGATGGTTATATTGAACTAATTTAATTAGGCTTATCGCTATTTCAGTTTTATATTTTTTGACTATATGACAAAGATAGAAAAATATTCGGAATACTATACCATTTGACCAACATTCGCCTTCAATTTATTATGTCTCCAAAATTCTCTTTAAATTTGAATGAATGCCATTTTTTAGTCAGATTTTTATAATAAGAAATGCATATATTAAAATTTAAACACATTATACAATTGATATTATAATCTTATTTTGTTAAAATTATTGATCAAATGAAAAGTCAGGGAATTTCTATTTGAAGTGTGGAAAAATATATAGCGACGCCATTTTCCGTCAAATAAGTGTCAACAAGAAGTTCCCCAGCTCTAAATAAATAAATAAAAGCCTGGCTTATTGCTCCCTGCACAGCATTTACCCACATTTTCTTGTTATATATGCTACTACTTGTATCAGCATATTGGTTAGCAAGATAAACGATTGGCCATGTTAAGAAGAGATGTAACTTAATTTTATTGTAAAAGCTCTTTAACGTTTCATTTAAAAAATGAAAAAAATTAAAAGAAAAATAATAGATAAAGATAGCTAATATTTCTCATTAGAAGAATCAATATATTAAATTTTATGTAAATTTATAACGGTTATTGTTACAATTTGAAAACAATGACTGGAAAAAGCATTATAAGCAACAAAGACATGAATGCAATTTACCGTTGGATTAACAATAACAAATAACTGCCGCGATTACCACTGTTTATTACTATTTTAATATGAAAAGGAACAAAAAGTTCAATGACTACCAAATCATTGCTGTGGTAGGTGATCTAATCCAGCAAAAAAGTCTTAACCAAAAAGTAAATTTAAGGATCATTGGGTTAAAGGGTTTCTTGCTAATCTTGGCTGTTGTGGTACATTAATTTATGGCGGACCTTCACGGCTGTTCTATAGGTTTTTGCTGGCTAAGTGCTTACAATTTCTTAAGGTTTTTGCTTGAGTGTGATAATAAGAGAGCGGGATGGAAATGATAAGAAATAATTGGGTCCTAAGAGTTAATCATCATACTTTAGTTAGTGTTATTTTTTTATGTAAAAATCATTTAATATTCTACAATCTATTGAGTTATAAAATAATTTTGATTTGTACTTGGCAAGCTCATTCAAGGAGCAAAATGTTATCTTCTAAGTTTTAAAAGCATTTCATATTTAAAACTCAGAACTCGAAATATATAATTAAAAGGGGAGGAATTTCTATTATCTCGTAGAGGTAGGGGTATTTACAGTCTAGTCTAATCTGAGGATCAGAGAATTTTTGATATTATCTAGAAAAATCAGAGATTTATAAATTTAAGTTTTGTATAGTATTAAAAAAAATTTATATTATATTATCTTAAAAATTTATATAATAATACTTCTAATAAGCGATCAAACTTCGAAGAAAAGGAAAATCCATAAAAATTCATATAATAATAGTACAAAAATGAATTTTTTTTTCCTATGTTTTTACTTTTAAATGGAGAAAATATTTTCTTCCATGTTACTCTTTTTCTCTATCTCTATAACCTTTTTATAATATAATAAATGAATAAATAATAAATAACAATTCAATACACTTATCTGATCAAGTAGCTCAACTTTGATGCTGTTATGATTAATTTTCTTTTCTTGTACCGGTTTTATGACAACTTGAAAATAACAATGTTAAATTTCAATTTTACAATTTTAAAAACAACATTGAACTGAAATAGTTTCATATTGAGTTAGAATAACTCTACAAGAATAATCCATAATACCAAAAAATACCTCCTTTAATATTTCTTAACTTTGAATGAGAGATACCATTATTGTTTGGTCATTTTTCTTATTTAATGGAACCTACATAGATACACATAAATATAAAGTAGGAGTTTGAATAAGACCTTATTCAAATATTTTCTGAATAGAAATTGCATATTTAATATTGCTATAATATATAAATAAAACTCCTTAAATCTTGAATATAATTTTATTACAGCAAGAGTTAGATCTAATAGCTTAGCTAGCATCCCACCATGTAGATCACATCCCCCAACCCAAAATTACGAATTACCTTAAATTTGGTAAGGAATTTAAATATGGTAAAAGATTTAATAGATTAGCCAACATCCTGCCATATATTTCAAATCCTTAATTATGAAGTAGTTCATGCTAGAGGAAAGGAATGATAGACGAACCTCCCTATATGAGCGTTTTTCTTCAAAGAAAATGCAAAAGAGTGAAAGCAAACGAGACAAGTGCAAATGAACCTAAGCTTGGATAAAGGCATCTGGCATTACAACAACTGAAGGTGATTGTTGCTGGTGGCAAGAAAATGAGCAAAGGGTTGTGGTGTGTGGCATAAAGAAAAAGAGGGAAATAAACACTAAAGTGAATAAAAAAACTACGAGGCATCCAAAATAGCTTCAAATAATCGAATTTGGGCTTAAAAAGTGGCCATCAAAAGTAAACTCAAATATCCCTATAGATCTCTAAACAAGTTTCGATTTGATATATTATGGAGTCAAAAATTATAGCCTTCCAAAGTTGACCTAAGTGCAAGAGGATTTTTTTAGGATTGTGACTCCTCTTTAATGACCTCACATTTTGCTAATGAAAGAAAAACATCATCATTTTGTCATTTTGCTAGAATCAAATTCAGCTGAAAAAACCATTGGACTTGAACTCGATTGATCAGTTCTTAGTTTATCCAACTGGGTAACCAGTTTTCCCTTGAGCTATTGTTCTCTTGATTTTATGCTTTAAACCACTTGGCTTGAGGGCCGGTTCTAGATTAAACCGATTGAACTAGCCAAACACAAGTATACTCGCAAGTGCACAAGCAAATTATAATACTACCAAGCTTACTCTCGAGATCAATCTCTCAAGGAACTCATTAACTTAAACTCTTAATTAATCTTAAATTACTAATGAACAATGAAATAAAATCCTAAACACTCTAACCAAATTGCAGTAATTTAATTGAACTAGAATACAATGAACTAATAGTAACAAGGATTGTAGTAGAAATTAAAAAAAAAGTAATCAATGAGAGAAGAAAAGGAACTTATATCACAACGCTTAGCTTGCATACCCCTTAACAAATTAAGAACTAATGAATTTAGATTTTATAGCTCTAACGTTTAAGCACCAATTAATCAAGCTAATGAATTAACTAATGTTTAGCCTAATTTTTAGGTTAAATTACAAATGGTATCTAATAACTTAGCCTTAAGATTTCCATTTAAAGTTCAATAATTGGTGCTTAAGCAACTATTAAGGCTAAAAACTTATTAAACATAATTGAAACTGAAGATATATCATTCATTTATTAAAAAGATAAATAAGGTTCATACAAACTAGGGTTGCTCACTAAGCACTTTTTAAAGAGTTTGTCCTAGCATCGAAATAATAATAGACATGTCTATTTTGATGACAAAGTTAAATATAAGAGAAAATGGAGATGAAAGGAGAAGCTCCTTAAAATTCTCAATCAAGACTGCTACTAAGAATTTATGCATGTGTTCATACAGCCCCCTAAAAAACATAAAATAAGCTTGAACTTATAATCTAAAAAGTCCTACTTAAAATCTAGCTTTAAAAATATAAAACTTCCTAATTGAAAAATAATCTCCCACAATGTCATTCTTCATATTAACATTTATCTCTAAAGTCTAGGCCTCACTCAATCAAAATAAGTATAATGCCCGCAAGTTAGGACCTAGAAATAACATGTACTATGTGTATATTAGGTGAATAGAGATGGTATATAAGTGGTTATGGATTTTGGAAACTTGAAAATAGTCAAAAGGATTTTAAAAGAAAAAAAATTTAGTGTTCACACCCATGAATATAGCTATCACTCCATGAATGTCGAAGTATTTGGAATTCTGAAGCTAAGGATCTTCACGGTCATTTCATACATGCTCACACCTATGAAGCCTTATAGTTTAAATTAGGCAATTTCATATTTTTAATAGAAACTCATGAAATTCCAATTTGGAATCCTAGGCACTATACCTCTGAACCCTAGAATCAATTCCCATTCAATTCTCTTCAATTTTTGATAATACAAAACAAAAACCCCACCATAAACAAGATCAAAACCGATTAGAAATTAAAGTTTCACCATAACTTTAAAGGCAAAATATAGGAGGAAGGAGAATTCAATTTTAACCCTAAACCCATTCTGAAATCTACAAAACAGAGGTAATGGATTACGTTTTTCATTATTTTGTCAATGATTCAATTCAGTTTTGATGGGATAATGAGATTTAAGGGTTTAAGTTAGGATTTAACATTGTTTATGGCATAATTTACTAGAACGGAAAACTTAGATAATAATAACATTTCTAATATGGCATTAGGAACTTAGGTAGAAGGTGGAGACAACCACCAAAGGTAGTAGGCAAGCAAAAGAGAGTATGAATTAAGGCTCTAAATAAGGTTTGTACATATACACATTTTAATTCGAGTTTTGGTATGCTTTTATGCTTAATGATGTAAATGTTGTGTTAATTCGCATATATGGTTATGCGTAACCTATTAAAATTAAGGCAATTAGGATGTGTAATCTGAAATGTATGAGGAAAATTGGTATTTGAGATTTGGTTATATTATGACATTGATATGATGGATGAAATCTAATTTGAATGATTTAGGGTGATAAATTCCATGATTATGGCTTGTTAAATGTTGTAAAATATTGGAAAGTGTAGATAAATGTGGCTAGCATTAGTTAGCCTTAGTGCCATTATATGTAGTATGCATAATTGCTTTGAAAAGACACTGAAAATTGTTTACTTACTAATGGATGTTTCATAGCCATGAAGGAAGGCTTCACGCCTATGAATGGCTACCAGAAGATATTCACGGCCTTGAATAAAGGTTCACACTTGTAAATATCCATACAGAGCCAGACATGGTAGAAAAACCATGAAAGAAGGCTTTACAATCGTGAATGTCTATTCACGCCCGTAAATGCCCTGTATCCAAATTGTGAATTTTAATTCTATGTTGGAGCTACATGAATTTTTGGTATGCACACACACTTTGCATGATTAAATAAGATAGTATATAGTTTGATAACCTTATCTGGAACATGGATATACATTATGTACTATATATTAAAGTATCAAATGGTGATTATGTTAAACCATAAATTGAGCTATAAATGATAAGGATAACCAGATTATAAGTATTGAATGCCCATTCTCTATTTAAGGACTAGCTTAGAATAGGTGACATACCATTGAGGGGGTTATGGTACCATAGAATATGATTATGTACTAAATCATGGTGGCTTCAGCTTGGTTTATAGCACTTCTAATTATTTAGGGACAAGGTAGCTTCAGCTTGAATTAGAGTGCTCTTGTTCCCATATGCATGTAGTTACTATATTTTGCTCAATCAAGGTGGTTTAAGCTTGGATTAGAGTGCTCTTAATTTAAGAAGCTCAATTGAGCACTATACAAATAGATATAGTTAGTGAGCAAGGTGTTAGAGGAGTTCTCTAAAGGCAATCACCTTTAGCACTTATTGTATAAATTTATTTGATTAATAAAAGGATTTTTCATTAATTTGATGTTCATTTGATATATGAATTGATAAGTGATCTTAAATCAATTAATGAAGTCCTTAATACATAACATAGCATGAAAGAAATCATGATGAGATCATGATATTGAGATTCTTATCATGTGTAATTATGTTAGTATCAAAATTATCCTTAGTCATAGGATTAATGAGATGGGACATTATTAATCCAGATAGACTAGCACATGTTACACTCCTTGATTGGATCGAGTAGTAGATCTCATAATCTATAAATATGAGATGTTTAGAGTTAACATGTGGATGCTTGCTAAATGTAGCTAAGTACATTGGATGACCAACTATGAGACAATCATATGGATAATCTATTCAAATGTCAATGATAGTCTCATCATAGCAATGGTACAAGTATCCTTAGACTTGAGGTACTCAAGGATATCTTGAATATTGATTATGTATTTTAAGACTATTCCTTGTTGCCTCGGAGAGGTAGCTCATAGGGTGGTGATTGGATACAGCTTGAGGTATTCGAAGGTAATTGGGTAACCAACAAAGGATTCACCACTCTTGATAAAATGAGTGTATACCCCTGGCCTCTTGTCGTGGTCATTACTCAGGAATCTCTAGCCGGAGTGGAAATGTCATAAAGATAGTCTTCAATGACATATCTAATTGAGTAATGAGCCTCAAGGATAAGAACTAATATTACTTGGACTAGACGTGACGTAGTCAGTCTAGTGGGAGTTGACACATGTCCATACTCTGAACCAAGTGGGGTATAGAATGGTGAAAGGAATAATTGCACATAAATTGTCTATGGAAAGGTTCGTAGTCAAACCACTGACTTTCCGATCAATTGGGGGTCATGATGTATTGCTAGATACCGCTCATAACCTACTTAAATTAATTATTAATTTAAGTGGCCAACATAACTGGGAACCTAATGGGTCACATGCACTGAAGATATGCAGAATGAGTAAAATAGTATTGGATAGAATCCAAGATATGAGAGAATTATTTTTGGATGGATCGCGATGAGATCGCACGAAAAAATCGTTCGGGAGTGTCACAGGCCCGTACGGGACTGCACAGGCTAGACAGGTTGCTGGCCTGCCCAGCAGCAGCTGGCACCAGGCCCAGCGCGCCTGCTGCTTTCCCATCTGTTGGCCAATGGCTATTTTTTGCCATAATTAGGCCAATTTTAGCCAATTACTATTCATTAGTTTGCATTTTCTCCATTTTTGACTTTTATCTTATTTTTGAATTTGATTCAAATAGAAAATACATTAAATGGCAGAAAATAGACATGAAAATAGTTTTTGTCAAAAAAATATTTTTAAGACAACAAAAATTCTCTCAAGAACACTTTCAAAGCTAGCACTTTGAACACTTTGAATTTGTTCAAACCATTTCTCTTGATAATTTCTTCTTCATTCTTCACATGGATTATCATTAGAGACATCCTAGTGTGGATTGTTGTGGTTTGCTACAAGCCAACAAAGTGAAGATTTGAAGAACAAATAAAAATTACAAAGTATAAGTTTTAATATTTACATTTATATAAATTTGTTTTAATGATACAAGTATGATCTTTTGTTTTGGGTTTTGAAAAATTTTATTTTTCAATGCGTTTATGAATATGATTCATTCTTCAAAATCCTACATTGGTATCAGAGTCTCCTTGTTTCAATTAAAATTAATTTTAATTGAAAGTGCAATGGGATTGCTTGTTTTTGATGATTTTGGATCAATAGGTTTTGAAAAATTGAAATTAATTTGTAAAATATAATTTACAAATTTTTCTTTCTTTAATATGATCATGGGATGATTAAGAATGATTATTTTTATTGAAAAATGATTTGAATGTGATTCAAATAATTAATTTCGGATTTATTTAAAAAATGCCTAAAATTACCTTATTTATAAACATGTGTTGTTGTTTGGCTTAATTGATGGAGTTGGTTACATTTTTCTTAAATTTTAATTATAAAAATCTTATTTAGACATATTGAGAATATTTTTATGCCTCTATAAGTATCCAATAATTAATTAAAAATTATTTTAATTAATTGTTCAAACAAACACAAAAACGGGACTGTTTTAGCATACCCGATGGAGCTGTTTTGTTTTATTTTTTTGTATGTGTTTATTTTATTTCTAGCATCTTGAAAAAAAATTCATGTGATTAAAAATATGTTATTTTGATGTTAGATGCATGCCAAAATTATTCTGCAAATATTTGAAATTTTAAAAATTCTAGATATCGAATTAGTCATTTTGAGCGTCTAAGTGTGTTGGTTCGTTTTTCTTAGTAATTTTGGCTTGTGCCAAAACTATTTTGATGAACTTGAGCTGATCTAAAGATAATTAGAATGGTTATTTGATGTTCTGAAAATTTTTAGAATTTTTTGAAATTAATTTTGAATTAATTTAAGTTGTGCAATTGTAATTTTAGTATGACTAGCTATTGGTACGTATATTAAAGTTAAATTGTTTAATTTTAACATCATAATATTCTGATTTTAAGGAGAATTAATTTTGAATTATTTCTGAAAATATGGAATTTAATTTAATTTGATTAAATATTAAATTCTACTTTAAAATGACATACAAAATTAAATTAACCGAAAGAACACATATAGGCAATTTCAATTCAAGTGTTGAATCGATTTACAAATTGAAATCCAAAATTGTCATTTTTATTTTGTGCATTAGAGAATGCATGTTAGGGGTGTATGAAAAGGCATGATGGATGATTATGGACTTAGACCCAATGTGATTGAGCATGCATGAAATTATTTTGTTTTATGGTAAATAGGGTCTGCGTGTCCCTACCTCTTTTTCTATCTTATGTATTTCTCTTCTCATCTTACTCCCCTCAAATATAAATTGAGGTTTTCTATAATTTGAAATATGTAATTAGATTACATAGGATTAGGATAGAATAAAGATACAAAAGAGCAAAAAGCAAAGGAGATGGTACCATAAACAATAAGACTTAGAAATAGAAATTTGATTTCTATTTTGGGTTGTAAATTCATGCATATACCTAGGTAAGACCTAGTCAATTTCTCTTTGGCTTAAGAGATTGACTTTAGTATGTCCATAATCATGTCATATAGTTAATGTAACTATCTTTATATATCAATGTGATGAATGTATGATATATAAAAGCATGAAATGATAACTTGATGAGACTTAACAAAGAAATCCCTCACTAAATAAACAATTAAGTCTTACGCCTTCCATTAATATGGGGATAACCAGAGTTCTTCTAGAGTAAGGGTTGTTGAGTTGCCTCAAGCTCACTCAATAAGAATATGTTCAATCCATTGAAATTAGATTTCATGATTAATGGGTTACACTTAACCGATATTATTAACTTGTTGGATTTGCGCCAAGGTTAATATGTATTGGAGGTGAAGTTGGGTTTGTATACATGAGATGTACACATATCAAGAGTCGATAGCCCAATGTATGTGCACACATCAATAAGTTGATAGCACAAGATTCGATAGTTGCATGAATAATGCAATTGGTATGGATTAGATACCTAACAACCAAACTAAGGATAGCTTGTTGAGTTGCCTCAAGGTTATTCTTAGCTAGTTGGATATCGACCTACTAAGAGAACTTCCATATAAGTTCTCTCGGGTTCATAGTGAGGGCTATGGATTCACAATAAAATAGTGGAAGTCATAATGCGATTTATTAAAGACCTAATAAATATGCATTTTATGTACATTCTAACATGTTCTATTTTACATCTAGGTTGCTAGAATCATCATCATGACAAGTGTGAATTTGCGATTGCTAATGGAATCAAATAAGTTAACTGGGCCCAATTTTTTGGATTGGCTAAGGAATCTGAGAATAGTTCTCAAATCCGAAAAGACTGGCTATGTCCTAGATGAGGCACTCCCTAATCCCCCTGCTGCTAATGCTTCTGAAGATGTTCCGAAGGCATATCAAAAGCATTTTGATGATAGTGAGATGGCAAGCTGCATTATGCTTGCTACTATGTCAGCTGAGTTGCAAAAACAGCATGAGGCTATGGATGCTAATTCCATAGTATACCATCTAAGAGAGCTTTTTGATGAGTAAGCACGTTCCGAAAGGTTCGAAACTTCAAGGTTACACTTCCGCACTAAGATGGTTGAGGGGACATCTCCAGTGCAACATGCATTAAAGATGAATGGCTATATTGAGAGGTTGGCCACCTTGGGATTTGTGATGGACCATGAATTAAGTATTGACTTAATTCTAACCGATTTGTCTGATAGTTATTCACATTTTATGCTTAACTATAGGATGAACCAATCTCTACCACTATTCCTGAGCTGATTAACTTGCTTAAAACAGCTGAGTCATTTGTCAAGAAGGACAGTAAGGTTGTGATGCTGGTGGACTCTTCAAGTTCTAAAAGGAAGAACCTGAAAAAGAAGAAGAAGTCCATGAAACCTAAGGGAGGCGTGGCCAAGATGAAGGCCAAAGAAATTGCTCCAAAAGGAACATGCTTCCATTGTGGCAAGGATGGCCATTGAAAGAGAAACTGCAAGGTTTACTTAGAGTCCTTGAAGAACAAGGCATCTGATGGCCCAACTACTTCAGGTATTTTTGTCATTGAAATTAATAATGTTTCTGATAATGATATATGGGTATTAGATACCGGTTGTCGCTCACACATATGCACTGATATGCAGGGCTTAAGGAATAGTAAACAGCTCAATCAGAGAGAGTCAGACCTACGCATTGGAAATGGAGCAAGGGTTACTGCATTAGCCATAGGAACATATGTATTGACCCTCCCTAATGGGCTTATATTAAATTTGGATAATTGCTATTATGTACTTGCTTTGACTAAAAACATTATTTATGTTTCAAGTCTAAATAAAGATGGTTTCCTTTTAGCTTTTAGTAACAATTGTTGTTCTACTATGTTGAATGGAATTCTTTATCCTAATGGTACATTATGCAATGGAATATACATATTAGATATGTCAAATCCAATTTTAAACATCAATGATAATAAAAGGCAAAAACAAGATATGTTGAAATCATCTTATTTATGGCATTGTCGTTTTGGTCATATAAGTGAGAAACGCATGGCTAAGCTACACAAAAGTGGTAGTTTGGGGTCATTTCATTATGAATCATATGACACATGTGAATCTTGTTTACTAGGCAAGATGAATAAATTACCCTTTAAGGGAAAGGGTGAACGTGCTAATGGACTTTTAGACTTAATACATTCAGATATATGCAGTCCAATGTCTACACACGCCAGAGGTGGTTTTATCTACTTCATTACTTTTATTGATGACTATTCACGATATGGATACATGTATCTTATGAGATACAAATCTAAAGCTTTTGAAAAGTTCAAAGAATTCAAAAATGAAGTAGAGAAACAACTTGGCAAAAGTATTAAAACACTTCGATCATATCGATGAGGTGAATACTTGAGCTAAAAGTTTCTAGAATATCTTAGGGATAATGGGATTTTATCTCAATATACTCCACCTTACACGCCACAACACAATGGTGTGGCGAAAAGAAGAAACTGAACCTTGTTAGACATGGTAAGGTCTATGATGAGTTTTGCGGAATTGCCTAAATCCTTTTGGGGTTATGCACTAGAGACCGCCATTTATATATTAAATGGAGTTCCTTCAAAGTCAGTTGATGTTACTCCATATGAGATATGGTATAACAAGATGCCCACATTTTCTTACATGAGAATTTGGGGTTGTCCTGCTTATGTGAAGCGGACAATATCAGATAAGCTAGAAGCTAAGTCTGATCGATGTCTGTTTGTGGGATATCCAAAAGCATCATATGGATATCAATTTTACCACCCCTTGGATCAAAAGGTTTTTGTTTCAAGACATGTTATATTTTTAGAGAGAGAATTCATTCTAAAAGGAGATAGTGAAGCAAAATTGAACTTGTGGAAGTTCAAGATACTCAAACAAATGTTGATCAACTGCCTGAACCCGAGCTTGTTACTCATACAGATGATATAACAGCTCAACCTTCTGAAGCACAAGAGCTTCGTAGGTCAAGTAGGATACGTACTGTTCCACAGAGATATGGATTTCTCATTAGTGAACAGAACGAC
This sequence comes from Triadica sebifera, assembly GCA_023653625.1. Classification (NCBI taxonomy): domain Eukaryota; kingdom Viridiplantae; phylum Streptophyta; class Magnoliopsida; order Malpighiales; family Euphorbiaceae; genus Triadica; species Triadica sebifera. The sequence continues at coordinate 34,680,141 of CM042894.1, read as the reverse complement.
GTATTGCTCATAGAAAATGATGAGCCTACAACCTATGAAGAGGTTCTGAATAGTTCAGAATCTGACAAATGGCTTCAAGCCATGAAGTCAGAAATGGATTCCATGTATGAAAACCAAGTATGGACTTTGGTTGACCCACCTGAAGGAATAAAGCCTATAGGGTGCAAGTGGTTCTTTAGAAAGAAAAATGACATGAATGATAATGTGATTACCTATAAAGCTAGACTTGTTGCTAAAGGTTATCGTCAAAGACTAGGAATTGACTATGATGAAACTTTGAGCCCAGTAGCTATGCTTAAATCCATAAGGATACTCCTAGCCATTACTGCTTATTATGATTATGAGATATGGCAAATGGATGTGAAAACAGCTTTCCTTAATGGAAATCTGACTGAGGATGTGTACATGACACAACCAAAAGGTTTCATATCCAAAGATGGCAAAAAGGTATGTAAGCTTCAAAGATCCATTTATGGATTAAAGCAAGCATCCAGGAGTTGGAATATTCGGTTTGATGAGACAATCAAACAGTTTTGGTTTCTTACAAAATCCAGATGAACCTTGTGTTTACAAGAAGGTTAGTGGGAGTGCAATTGTATTTCTTGTGTTATATGTAGATGACATATTGTTAATGGGAAATGATGTCTCAGCCTTATAATCAGTCAAAATATTGTTATCCAAGCATTTCTCTATGAAAGACCTTGGAGAAGCAGACTATATTTTAGGGATAAAGATCTATAGAGATAGATCTAAAAGATTGCTTGGTCTTTCACAGTCTACATACATAGATAAGATGCTAAAAAGGTTTAGGATGGAGCAGTCCAAGAGGGGATATATTCTCATGACCCATGGGATTACTCTCATGACCCATGACCTATGGGATTACTCTCTCCAAAGACACAAGATGAGAGGACACACATGAGTTTGATTCCATATGCTTCAGCTATAGGATCAATCATGTATGCTATGATATGTACAAGACCCGATGTATCATATGCTCTGAGTGTCACGAGTAGATACCAATCGGACCCTGATGAGGGTCATTGGGTGGCTGTCAAGAATATCCTTAAGTACTTAAGAAGAACTGAGGATGTATTCTTGGTATATGGAGATGGAGATCTTACTGTGAGCAGGTATACCAATGTCAGCTTCCAATCTGACAAGGATGATTCAAAATCTTAGTCAGGTTATATATTCACACTAAATGGTGGAGCAGTTAGTTGGAAGAGTTCCAAACAGGAAACGATTGCTGATTCCACAACCGAAGCAGAGTACATTGTAGCTTCTGAAGCAGCAAAGGAAGCAGTTTGGATAAAGAAATTCATCACAAAACTTGGAGTGATTCCCAGCATTATTGATCCAATACAATTGTATTGTGATAATAATGGAGTCATTGCGCAAGCAAAGGAGACATGGTCTCATCAGAGATCCAAACATGTACTCAGAAGATACCATTTGATTAGAGAAATCATTGGTAGGAATGATGTAAAGATAGAAAGAGTGCCCACTGATTAGAATATTTCTGATCCTTTAACTAAACCACTTCCCCAAAAGAAATATGATTCTCATGTACTCGCCTATGGAATTAAATACAAATTAGATTGGCTTTAGTGCAAGTGGGAGCTTGTTAGAGAAGTGCTCTAAAGGCAATCACCTTTAACACTTATTGTACAAATTTATTTGATTAATAAAAGGCTTTTTCATTAATTTGATGTTCATTTGATCTATGAATTGATAAGTGATCTTAAATCAATTAATGAAGTCCTTGATACATAACATAGCATGAAGGAAATCATGAGGTGATCATGATATTGAGATTCTTATCATGTGTAATTATGTTAGTATCAAAATTATCCCTAATCATAGGATTAATGAGATGGGATATTATTAATCCAGACAGACTAGCACATGTTACACTCCTTGATTGGATCGAGTAGTAGATCTCATAATCTATAAACATGAGATGTTTAGAGTTAACATGTGGATGCTTGCTAAGTGTAGCTAAGTACATTGGATGACCAACTATGAGACAATCATATGGATAATCTATTCAAATATCAATGATAGTCTCATCATAACAATGGTGCAAGTATCCTTAGACTTGAGGTACTCAAGGATACCTTGAATATTGATTCTGAATTTTGACACTATTTCTTGTTGCCTCAGAGAGGTAGCTTGTAGAGTGGTGATTGGATACAGCTTGAGGTATTTGAAGGTAATTGGGTAACCAACAAATGATTCACCACTCTTGATAGAATGAGTGTATACCCATAGCCTCTTGTCATGGTCATTACTCAGGAATCTCTGGCCAGAGTGGAAATGTCATAAAGATAGTCTTCAATGACATATCTAATTGAGTAATGAGCCTCAAGGACAAGAACTAACATTACTTGGACTAGACGTGATGTAGTAAGTCTAGAGGCAGTTGACACATATCCATACTCTGAATCAAGTGGGGTATAGAATGGTGAAAGGAATAATTGCACAAAATTTGTCTATGGAAAGGTTCGTAGTCAAACCACTGACGTTCCGGTCAATTAGGGGTCATGATGTGTTGCTAGATACCGCTTATAACCTGCTTAAATTAATTGTTAATTTAAGTGGCCAACATAACCGAGAACCTAATGGGTCACACGCATTGAAGATATGGAAAATGAGTAAAATGGTCTTGGATATGATCCAAAATATGAGAGAATTATTTTAGGATGGATCGCGATGAGATCGCATGAAAAAATCGTTTGGGAGTGTCACTGGCCTGTATGGGCCCTCACGGGCTAGGCAGGCTACTGGGCTGCCCGCAGCAGGCCCAACGCGCCTGCTGCCTTCCCATCCGTTGGCCAACGGCTGTTTTTGGCCATAATTAGGCTAATTATGGCCAATTACTATTCATTAGTTTTCATTTTCTCCATTTTTGACTTTTATCTTATTTTTGAATTTGATTCAAATAGAAAAGACATCAAATGGAAGAAAATAGACATGAAAATATTTTTTGTGAAAAAAATTATTTTTAAGACAACAAAAATTCTCTCAAAAACACTTTCAAAGCTAGCACTTTGAATTTGTTCAAACCATTTCTCTTGATAGTTTCTTTTTCATTCTTCGTGTGGATTATCATTAGAGACATCCTAGTGTGGATTGTTGTTGTTTGCTATAACCTAACAAAGTGAAGATTTGCAGAACAAATAAAAATTACAAGGTATAATTTTTAACATTTACATTTATATAAATTAGTTTTAATGATACAAGTATGATCTTTTGTTTTGGGTTTTGAAAAATGTTAATTTTCGCTGCGTTTATGAATATAATTCATTCTTCAAAACCCTACACAATGTAGCTTAAACTCGGGTCAAAACGCTCCTATTTCACAATCCGCATCCAGATAGTCCGGATTTAGAGTATTGGACAATGAAATGTGAAACACAGTAATCATGAAAGTAAACTAGAAATATGGAAACAAGATACATTACATCCTAGAAAGGTGTAATGAAAACAAGTAACCAATAAATGGAATTTTGTACTACACAGTATGAATGTCACTCAGATATGATGAATTTGGATTCACTCATGTGTGTTATGATTTTTTTATACATTTTATGTTATGTTTACATATAATAAGATATGATGACATGATCGAGCGCACATGTACGTACATCTATCTATGCTATGATTATGTATGAATGCATGTTAGAATTTTTTATGCTTATATGTACCACTAAGCTTTCAGTAGCTTAGCGTGGGTTTCCCTACACATAGGTTTGAAGCCATTACACAGTTAAGTTGACAAGAAGAGAAGTTCTAGCCTATCAGAGCAATCAAAGCTGAATATCCTGATGCATTTAAGCATAGAAACTAGAGAAAAGGTTTCATCATAGTCAACTCCTTGTCTTTGACAATATTTTTTAGCTACTAACCTAGTTTTATAGGTAACAACATTACCTTCCATGTCAGTCTTCTTTTTGATGATCCATTTGCACCATATGGGTTTTATCCCTTCATATGGGTCAACTAAAGTCCATACTTGTTTTTCATGTCTGGAACCATCTCTAACTGCATGACATTTTACCATTTGTCAGATTCTGAACTATTTGGAACTTTTTCATAGGTAGTAGGTTCATAATCCTCTATGAGCAATACGTAATTCTATTCATTGATGAAAAATTAATATCTTTTTGGAACAGTGTGTATCCTACTCAACCTATAAATTTTCTATGTTCCAGAAGGTGTAACGGTTACTTTATCTCTCTGAGTAACATATATGTATTCGATTAATTGATAAATGTCTATTTGAGCATCTTGAACTTCATGAAGTTCAACTTTTCTCTCATTATCTTCTTTTAGAAGAAACTCTTTCTCTAAGAAGACATCATGTTTTGAAAAAAAATACATTTTGTTCCAAAGGGTGGTAAAACTGATATCCAAATAACTCTTTTGGATATCCCACAAACAGACATCTATCAGACTTTGCTTCTCACTTGTCTGACATTATCCACTTCACATAAGTAGAAAAACCCCACACTTTCATATTAAAAAGGATAGATTTTTTGTTATTCCATATCTCATAGGGTGTAACATCCACTGACTTTGATGAAACTCTGTTTAGAATATAAACAGTAGCTTCAAGTGCATATCCCCAAAAGGATTTAGGTAATTTTGTAAAAGTCATCATTAACCTCATCATATCCAACAAAGTTCAGTTTCTTCTTTCAACCACACCATTATGTTGTGGCGTGTAGGGTGGAGTCCAATGAGATAAAATCCCATTTGCTCTTAGATAGCCTTGAAACTTTTAACTTAAGTATTCTCCACCTAGATTTGATATTAGTATTTTAATACTTTTGTTAAGTTGTTTCTCTAATTCATTTTTGAACTTTTCAAAGGCTTCAGATTTGTATCTTATCAAATAGATATACCCAAATCGTAAATAATCATCAATAAAGATAATGAAGTAGATAAAGCCACCTATGGCATATAGTGACATTGGTCCACATACATCTATAAGTACTAGGTCCAATAGTCCATTGTCATGTTCACTCTTTCTACCAAAAAGGTGATTTTGTCATCTTGCCTAATAAACATGATTCACATGTGTCATATGATTCATAATCAAATGACCCTAAGTCGTCATTCTTATATAACTTAGTCATGTGTTGCTCATTTATATGACTAAGATGACAATGCCATAAATAAGATGATTTTAGGTTATCCAATCTTTGTCTTTTATTAATGATATTGAGGATAGGATTTGACATATGAAAAATGTAAATTCCAATGCATAATAAAGCCAGTTACATAAAGAATATCATTCAACCAAATAAAATAACTATTACTTTTTATGGTCAAATGAAACTCTTTTCTGTTTGAACAGAAAATATAAATAATATTCTTAGTTAAAATTGGAATAAAATAACAATTGTCTAATTCTATTACAAGCCCATTAAGGAGTGTCAATAAATAAGTTCCTACAACTAATGCAACAACTCTTGCTCCATTGCCAACCCATAAGTTTGACTCTTTGTTTTCGTGTTGTCTACTGTTCCTTAGGCATTGCATATTAGTACATACGTATGACCTATATCCGGCATACAATACTCATATGTTATTATTAAAAATAGTATTAATCTCAATAACAAAAATACACAAAGTAGAAGGTGCATCCAATGTCTTAACCTTCTCTTTCTTCAAAGACTCTAGATAGGTCTAGCAATTCCTCTTCCAATGGCCACTCTTGCCACAACAGAAGCAAGTCCCTTTTGAGGTAGTCTATTTGCCCTTTTTCCTTATGCCTCATTGGGTCTTTATGAACTTATTCTTTTTCTTGTCCTTCCTTTTCTTAGAAGAACTAATAAAATGCACCAGCATCATAGCTTTTTGTTCCTTCTTAACGAAAAGCTTAGCTATTTTGTGCATATTGATCAGCTCTGGGGTCGAAGTGGATATCTTGTTCATCTGATAGTTTAACACAAAATATGAATAACTATCTGAAAAACTCTAGAGAATTAAGTCTATACTTAATTCATGATCCATAATGAAACCCAAAGAAGTTAATCGCTCAATGTACCTATTCATCTTCAATGTATGTTGCACTTGAGATCTCCCCTCTACCATCTTAGAGCAAAAGAGTAACTTAGATATCTCTTATCACTTAGAACAAGCTTGCTCATCAAATAGCTCACTTAGATGATACACTATAGTATTAGCATCCATATTTTCATGTTGCTTTTGAAGCTCTGATGATATAGAGGCAAGCCTTATACAGCCCTCTAGCTCATTATCATCCAAGTGCTTCTTATATGCCACTTGTTCCTCAACAGATGCATTTTCAGTAGGAGGGGATGAAATCGATTCATCCAAGACATAGGCTCTTTTTTTAGCTTTGAGAACTATTCTTAAATTTCTAAGCCAATCAAAGAAGTTTGGGCCAGTCAATTTGGTTGACTCGAGAATTGATTAGGTGATATGATTCTAGCAACCAAGATGTAAATAAAGATTATGGTAGAGTATGTACATGAATGCATGATTATAAGATTTTTAATAAACATATTATTACTCCCAATATTTTATTATGTACTCATAACCTTCACCATAAATCTGAGAGAACCCTTTAAAAGCTTTCCTAGTGGGTCAGTATCCAATATCACTAAAAATAAACTTGGATGTTCCCAACAAGCCACCTTAGGTCAGTTGATAGGTATCTAATACCAATTTCATCTATTTATGCAACTACTTAATCATTGGACTATCAACTCTTGATATATGCACATCTCATGTACATTGGCCTAATTCCACCTCAAATTCAAATTAACCTTGAGTGTGCCCAACAAGTCAATACAATCAGCTAAACTGACTCATTAATTAGGAAATCTCATTTCCATGGTTTGAACATATTTTTGTAGAGTGGGTTTGGGTGGCCAACAACCTAAACTCTAAAATAACTTTAATTTTTTCCATATTAAACCAAGACATTGGCCTTAATATAATTTATAAGGGATTTTATTTATTCAAGTCTCATCATGTTGGCATGCATTATATTCATTTATCACATATAGACATATAAGATAATTAAACAAATTATATGATCATTATTATGGACATATCTACATCAATCTTTCGAGCCATGAAAGAATTGACTAAGTTTTACCTAGGTAGATACATGAAATTACATTATTAAATAGAAAATAATTTTCTATTCTAATACTCTGTCTTTGGAACCATCTTCTTTGTACTTCAATTTTATATTAATCTTATATAATCTAATTACATAAATTTTTTATAAAAAACCTCAAATTATATTTAAAGAGAGTGGTCAGTCACATAAGAAGAAAAATACAACAGAAGATAGGGGTTGCAAGCCTATTTACTAAAAATAAATTTTCATATATGATCAGTCACATTAGTCAAGTCTATAATCATACCATCATGTCATTTCATCCACCCCTAACATGCATTCTTTAATGTATAAAATTAGGTAATCTATAAAATAATATTTCAAATTCCCTTTTCACAACTCGATTTCAACTCTTGATGGTCTTTAATGAAATTCATCATATCTTTATCTTTCAATCTCATTAAATGATCATATAAATGTTTAGAAACACTTCCTAAAAGGAAATTATACAAGTTTAGGCAACCATTTGATCTCATCAAAATGTTCCTAAAATTACCTACTTTGCTAGTTGGTTTACTTTCCATTTGATACATGTAAATTCTAAATTTGAATTTAATCATTTATTCTCATTAAAATTAAATCCAAATATATTCAAATTTTGATTTCATCAAATTATCTCAATAATTTTTTATGTCATAAGGATTAAACAATCCAAATACAATTTCATGATTAATTCTAGTCATACTAGCATTAGAAACGTCTTTTCAAATCCAATTCAAAACCAAATTCCAAAAATTTCTGATTTCATTCTCATCAAAATAGGCATCTTAAAATTAGTTATATCTAGTTAAATCAATTCATTAGACATTCTAAATCATCAAGAATTTAACTAGCAAACCAATTTGCTTAAAGTTATCCAAATTGAATCATACATTAAATAGAATTTTCAATAAATTTTATATACAATTTTAATTTAGTTTTATCATGCAATAATAATCAAAATAACTTCATGTTTATCTCATGAACATATAATCAATGTGCTGAAAATGAAAAGACATCATATCAAATCATTCAAATACAAACAGCTGCATCTCATGGAAAGATTTGTGTCTTTGTTTCAAGTTTATTTGAATCATGATCAAAAACGATTTTTGATCAAGTGGAGTTTTGTTCATATCTTAAAACAAATTTCAGATATGTTAAAAATATATCTGAATAATCAAATTAGCCCCTTAAAACAACCGATTTAGTCATTCAAGTGTGCATATAACCCATAATTTTCAACAACTTTGTATATCTTCAAATTTTATTTATAAATCCTATTTAAATGATTTCTTTTACACCATTAACATTTAATATCATCTTATTAACATCTAGTTAAAAGATCAAAAGAAATTCATAGCCAAAATATGTTCAAATGTTTTAATAAATGAAGAAGAAAACCAAAGTGTTATTTTCAACCAATCTCATTAATTCATCAATTAAATCTCAAATTGATTTACTGGGGAGCCTATGATACTACTGTTGAGTTTTAGATCATGTAACTCATACATATTACAGTGAAAGATTAAAATTTACTCAAAGTGATAGTTCTTGCACTCTTTATGGCTCTTTCCCAGGTTTAACTGAGGAGTATTGTTTACTTCTTAATTGGTCTTTCTAGTGTGATGACATTAAAAATGCTCTATTTGACATGTCGCCTTTCAAGTCGCATAGACCTGACGAAAATCATATTACGTTTTACCAATGCACTTGGTGCTTCTCTTTGTAAATTTGCCTCATGGAATCACTATCACACAAGCGACTTGCACTAAAAATTATTGAAACAACTATCTAGAAGATAATTATTAAATATATTTGTTACATCTTTGATTATATTTTTTATTTCAATATTTTATTATTTTTTTCATAATTTTTATTCCATTTATTCCAATTTGATGGACTTATTTTTTTTATTGGTCCCAAAAACATAATCCACTTTTTTTTAAAAATATATATATAGTTGTATGTTAATTCTATATTATAGCCCTATTTAATATGACTTATTGTCAACAGATGAGTTATTAACTTAATTTTTCTATAATATCTCTAATTAACGTAGCATTGTATTAAACAAAATGTATATTTTTAACCACATTAACTATATTTTATGTATAGAAATAGAAATAAATATATCAAATCAGGACAAACAGAACATATTGTTTCTCTTTTTGTTACATCTCTTTTTGTTACATCAATTAAAATACCTAGAACATATTGATGTAACATCATACTTCAATTAATCATCTTTCTAACAACACGATACACCAATTAATAACATCATCATACTCCAATTAATCATCTTTCCAACAACACGATACACCAATTAATAGTAGTTCATTAACGAAGTACTTTATTATTATAAAATAATAATTTGAATATTTATACAATTCGAGCATTAAATTGTTACATATTATATATTTCAAATACCGTCTATATAATTCTCCTGCTTAATCACGATAGTTGTGCTATTAATGACGACATAAATATTGATGAAAGAGTTTAATTTGTAAGTGAATGTGAGGGTTGTGACATTACATGCTTGTCCCTGTGCAATGTATTCAATAGTTTCACTATTGAACAATAGAGGCAGTAATAAAGGTGGAATGTGCTTGTAGAGCAAAAAATTGCAATGATAAACTAACGCAATTTAAAAATGCCTGTCAATTATTTGGATAAATGGATTAGCCCCCTATTCATCCACGGATCAATATTGATTGAAGGCTTCCGAGAATAGCAAAAAAATTATTAGAATTTTAATTTTATTAAATAACATTATATTCTCAAAAAAAAAATTAAAAGAACTAATATAATAAACTAGAATGAAGTTATTAAATCGTTGAACCAAAAAACGCTCAAAAGTTCAAATAAAAAGATCTCAAAGCAAATCATCTAAGATTTGACAGTCTAGTGAAGATGGCAAGATCACGGAGCCAAATATAGGAAGAGCATACACATCAAAGACCACATAAATGAAATAAGATAGTAAAATATTAGCTGTCAGAATTTTTACCAGAAACTTTAACTCTCCACGGCATAATAGTGAGGGGCAAGTTCAGTCAACCATAAATAATCAATTCTAGTTACATTGCGGATGTATTTATTGCTAGTTTGGACTAGTTCGTTGTAAATTATGCACTCCGCCTTTGACTGGAACAACACAGAAGAAGGGTGAATCTGCACCACCTGACCACTGGCCAAAGCCCTTCAATATATTTAGTTCAGTAACTGTTAGAATTCTCAACATGGGAAAGTTGAGAAGGAGAACGACGAGAGAAATGACAAAGTACGGTTAATACCTGTATGTTCCCTCAGGCTGCTTCAAAGCTGCATTAAGGAAAAAGGAAGCAGCAAGGCATCTACGGAATTGAAGCATGTCATCTCCACAGGAAGAAACACGAAGACCCATTTGTTCAACATGCCCACGAATTTGACTGGAAAAGCAAAGGACAACACAAATTCGAGAAAACTGAGTATAGGAGTTACAAAGATAAAATTGAAAGATTTTAAAATCAGGAGGGAATCCTTCAGTTGAAACAAAAGCACAGCGAGTTTTTTTTTTTTTTCTTTTTCAAATAAGAGAGAGAGAGAGAGAGAGAGAGAGAGAGATAAAGGAAAAAGGAAGAGAAAGAGAGATAAGGGGTAAATATTTGACCTGTGAATGTCACGGGCATGCCTCAAGGAACGGCCATTAACAAAATTCTCCTTGCACCATTTTCTCACAACTTTTTCAAGTTTCCCTTTTAAATTTTTTTCATTAGTTATTTCCATCTTTCTCTTTTCCAAAAGTTCATCTGCTGCTCTATATACATTAATCAAAGTAAGGTGATCTCCATCTGGACTTGCAAAGCACTTCATTGCAGTTCTTGCCTGCCAACAGGAACACAAAATGGTGGTTCTTAACTGAAGGAAACATCTTAATGGGGAAATGACAGTTATACATCAACAACAGCGATATAACATTTCAGATGCCTCAATTATATAATGTTAGCAAGACTATGAAGCTGCAAGAGTGCACTTTGTAATAGCAGATTTAACAGTAACAAATTAATACCAGAACATATTTAAAGCTCCAAGCAGCCAAGGCTTAAGAAATGCATAGACAAACATTTTAATCAGACTTAACTCCAAGATTGTGAAGCCACAATACACCTTTTTTAATAGGACATGCACAGAGTTGCACACCCAGCAGAGAACAGACACTTGACAGTGGCAAATTAATACCAAAAGTCCTCATTTAGAGGTCCAAAACGCCAAGACTTGAAAACCTCATAGACCTATGTTTCACTCCACACCAAGTCTACCATACAATCCATCCAATGACAAAACAAGTTCTTGGCCGTTTTTACTTATGAAAATCGAATCAAATTGTTCAGCTAAACTGACCCATAAAAGAAAAAGAAAGTTGTGACAGAGTTATTGTTCAGTATATTGCAGTAGCATAACTTCGATACTAATGCATATGAATTTTTTTGATGCACATATAATCTCAATAGGAAAAATATATAGCATACCTCGTCTAACTTCTCACGTGGACTATAAAAGATAGATTCTACTGAGAGCATTGAAACAGTTATTAGCATTTCTTCCAAGCAGTTGAACTGACTTGCTAGGATGAGAGCTTTGGAATAAATAGGATCTAAGGGAAGCCGAGCCATCTGATGACCAATGGGATCTGCCAACTTACAATCATCAGTCAAAGCACCCAGAAGAAACAATTGCTCCAATGATTTGATGATAGCTGCCCTGTTCAAATGCATGATGAACTCAAGATATAATATCTGCCTTTTCCAGAAAAAAGAAAAGGACTGCAGGACTTACGAACCAAGAGACTAATATATGTAATACCAAATGCCACAGGTGACATGGAGATGGATCAAGAATAATTATTTCATATATATACAGCTAGAAGCAGAACCAGCCAAATACAAACTGATTGTAAGCTACTGAGAATAGTTTGCCAATAGGACCAGTACCATAGAGCAAACAATACACTTACTTTATATTTTAGATTCTGAAAGGCTAAACAATATAGCAGATGATTGCTAAAATTTTGTTTAACGTAAATAAATAGTAAACTTGACCTTGGGCCTAGTATAAATGGATTCAAGGGAGGAGACTTGGATGCATAATAAGGGTAATGAAAGCCCTTAGAGAACATTAAAGTTGGCAAGTGAAAATGGTTGAGAAAATTCCATAGCAAAAGACATAGCTCTGGAAAGTAACCAGCCCAAAACGGTTAATGTCAAGTCTAGCTAATGTAAAAAGATAATCATGCACATAGTGCAAAAATAGAATGTCACACCAAACTAATGTAAGTATGAAAAAGCATCCAAACTTATTACCTAGATGGTTTTTCCATGAAATCAAATCCAATGATGTCATCAACCCCTAAAGCCTTGAGCTGCAATATGACATTTGACAGGTTACAACGCTTAATCTCTGGCTTTGTAGAATCCTCAAGTTTCTCAAATTCACTCTCGGGGTAAAGACGAAAGCATTTCCCAGGTCCTTCACGCCCTGCACGTCCACTGCAGTAAAATATTAACAGTTGTCCTCAACTCTAAGTTCATAAGAAAAAGTGTACTTTCAGCAGTCACCAGCAAACTTTCAATCAAACAACATAGAGATATTAGAAGAGAGGTGAATGGACAAGAAGACAGCCATCCTTTTTCAGCAAACTTTCAATCAAACAGCATAGAGATATTAGAAGAGAGGTGAATGGACAAGAAGACAGCAATCCTTTTGCCAATAAGTTTCTAAGAGAACTGAATAACCAAAAGCAAATTAACTTATTTTCTTGACTTTTTCAACAGTCAATCTAAACCAAATTATCTTATGCTCAGACATAGGAGAGAGAGGAGGAGAGATGTGCATCGAATTATAAAGGACCCGAGAAACCCAAGAAGATAACTGTAGATGGTGCTCATAACAAAAAACAACCACGCCAGCATGTCATACAATTAATAAAACCTGTCTTGTCATAGAAAATTCCATTATGGAAAAATATGATTGATAGATAACATAACTGTACAGCACCAAATAGAATGTACTAGCAATTCATACATTCAAATCAGTATTATAACTGGATAAACTTTGTTTGATTTAGTTCTTTATACATGGAAACTTTTCTCTTTATTCACCCAGGAAAGTTCGGTAATCTACCTCCTTTGAAGAGCCTGAGCTTTTGATGTTGGAATAATTATCAACGATTCCACTCCTTTGACTGGATCATAGGAACGTGCTTTTACAAATCCTGGATCTATAACATACTTGATTCCAGGTATCGTCACGGATGTCTCAGCAATATTTGTCGCCAATATTACCTATATATCATAAAATGAGTAAACATTAAATTATAGCTTTGAAGTAGATTACACATGCGAAAGAGTATTAATTGTATTGCAGGCTACACCTAACAATTTCACTTCTCTCATGGAAATTACACATTATACACTCAATTAATAGAGATAGCATATATGCATGCTTCAGATGAAATACATAAGCATGTCAAAAATACAACTCCACCCATCTAAGACTTAATTCATATATTTAACAGAGGCCAACTCACATGCACCATTAAGCTACCTTACGATGCCCAGGGGGAGCTGGCATGAAAACTCGCATTTGATGCTCTGAAGGAAGAGATGAAAATATGGGGACAGTTGACAACTTTCGGCTGGTTTCAGGTAGCTGTTGAACCCGCTCTTGCACAAGTCTTTCAACAGATTCAATTTCTTCTTGCCCAGTGAGAAATACAAGTATATCACCAGGGGCCTCCTCCAAGTGAATCTAATAAATCAAGGTAAAAGAAGCATAAGAAACCATTTGAAGGAGGAAAAAGAAGAAAAAAAAGAGCAATAGGGTTTATTAGCTTAAGAACTAATAAAAAATAACTAAACAAAAGAAAATATTGGCAAAGATTGATTCCCACCAATTCATCATTGCATATTACAGATAAAAGTGGGAACTCAACAAATAACTTACATCACATTAAAGAACATGGAAAATCAAGTCAAAAACATGAACAAAAGACTTGTATAATCAAAGGAGGCACTCAAAGTACCTAACTAGACACAGTTATAGAAGTATACAACATGATTAAATTTGAGAAAAGCACAACATAACAACCTGAAAGATAGTGATCAATGCTGCATCAAGATAATCTGGCTCAGGATGAAGTGTATAAAGTATATCCACATGATGTTGGCGCCCTTCAATATGAACAGCTTTGGCACTGCCAAAGTACTCAGAAAAAACACGTGCATCCAAGCTGGCAGACATGATGATTATCTTCAGTGGAGGGAATTTTCTGTTGTGGCATTGCTTGAGAAAACTAACATACTGAGCACCATTTTCACTCTCCTTCAATGTGCCACTGTTTGACTTGTTCTCATCAATGTTATCATTCTTGCTCACAGATTTTGACCTCACATTTAGTACCTTTTTAAGCAAGCTCAATAATACATCAGTATGGACAGTTCTCTCATGAGCTTCATCAATAATTATCACTGAATATCTAGAAAGGTACGGATCCAATAATGCTTCCCTACAAGTATATCAGGACTTGCATTAGTTTGCACAATAAACACTTCATGACGAAATCTAGGTAGGTACATAAAGAAACATAGAATAGATATGCATCACCTAAATAATGCAAATCATTTGACCATCACCAAAATTCATCTTTAGCAGATAATTTGATCATTGAATCTTATAATCATTTTATCTAACAGTTAAAGCACTAATAAACCTATAATCTCCTGGTAGTGTTTACAAGTTAAAGTAAAAGACACATTAAAGTTGTATTTAACGTTATAAACATAAGTAGTTTTGCAGCTTTATTTTGCTTTCATGTATGGGTTTCTCAAGAATTATTTTTATCTCTACAACCTTCCTGATTACGAGCATCAGATCAACAGACACTTTGCATAGAGCATTGGATTAGAGCAGCAATGAGTTAGTACTTAGTTCACAAATCCAACAAGATTTTTTCCTTCGATTTAACATTCCAAACTCAGTTCCATGCCTGTTAACTATTAAGAGAACATCATCTGCACTATTTCAAATGTCCAAAAATCTTTCTAGAAGTTGCAACTGTTATAACAAAAAACTTTCTTGCAAAATCAATAATGCTAAAAATTTATGAAACCATGTTGCATCTAGGTTCTCTTAATTCATCTTCTAATAGCTTTAAGGAATGTAAAACCAGCAATTATCTTGTATGCAATCCATCTAGAGCAATTTGATAGAAAATAATTAATATGGGAAGGTTTACAGCAAGCAAATAAAAAAGCACAAATATAACAACAACATAATATGAATTGAGAACAACCATTACTACCTCAGCAGCAATCCATCTGTCATATACTTAATCCTCGTAGAACTGGAAGTCTTGTCATCAAATCTAATGGAATATCCAACTTTTTGCCCCAACTCAACCCCACATTCCTCTGCCACCCTTTTTGCCACAGTGACAGCAGCAACACGCCTGGGTTGAGTAATCCCAATAAGTTTTCCATCATGACAGAACCCAGAATTAAACAAAAACTGAGGTAATTCTGCAGTAAAAAAAAAAAGCAATGATGCCAACCAAATTTAGTAATTCAAAAAAAACATAAAAGCAGAGAAAATAGAGAAAAAAATAACAAGAATTTAAACTCACGAGTTGTTTTTCCACTTCCAGTTTCACCAACAATGATCAAAATATCATTCGCTTTAACCTCCTCTACAAGCCGTTCCTTAACTAAATAACAGCCAACAGGTAAAACTATCATAAATTTGAATGCAAAAAACACAAGGAAAATATATATATATATATATATATATATATATATATATATAGAGAGAGAGAGAGAGAGAGAGAGCAGAAAAACCTGAAGCAATTGGTAGAGATTCCCTCTGCCTCTTAATCCTTTCCCTTCTGCATTTAAACAAAAATCACTAGAATTAAAAAAAAAATGGAAAAACCTAAAAAAATAAAAATAAAAAAAAGAAGGAAATATGAGGAAGTTTACCTGTCTATAGGGTCAGCTTTTTGAGGCTGATTGGAGTTGGAGTGAGGTTCATGGCTTTGATGAGTGTTTTTGGGTCGGTTTTGCACCATTGAAGGCATCTCCTACTTCACTATTTGTTCAGAGATAACGAGTTATGATGAAGGGAACTCTTTAAAAATTTTGACAATGCAAAGTGAAATGGACAGCACCGGTAGCTATCTGACACATTCAAATGCATTAAGCATACAGAACTGACTAATTAACAAAGAGCAAGAAGACAGTGTCAAATAGAGGGAGCGAGAGTAGTGCCAACAGTTCAAGACTTCAGTATAAAGTAATAGCATAAGAGAAAAAACATATAAAATTGAGCTTCACATGGTGGTTGATTACAACATTAAGTTTCTTGTCCCAGTAAATCAGCATAAATGTTCCCTAAATTTACAACTGAGCAAGAAACACTACATGCAGTATCACTACACGCCGTTCTCATACAAGAACTGAACCAGTAATGGTCAACTGAACCAGCAAGATCCATGTCTGTGATCAACCCATCATATAATCAACCAAAGACCGAAGATTTAGTAAAATACCCACAAACCCAAACAACAAATATCAAATTTGAACTACAAAATGAATAAACATGCTACAAATTAACATAAACAACGTGGCATTATTCTTTGAAATTGCAGAAAGAGAAAAAAAAAATCGCTTTTCAAAGAGAGAAGATGGAACTCCTTGAGGAGGGAAGATGGGCATATCTGAGAGGAGGAGGGTTTGAAGCAGATTGAAACCCTGGATTTTGAGTAATTTTAGAATTTGTGTAATAGGAGTGAATTAAGGAAATAAAGAGAATCAAGGACATATTGGAAAACAAAATCATGAACATGAGTTTTGAGGTTTTATTTTGTGAAAATTTGAACTGTGTAAAAATAACAGATCTTGAGATTGATCAACAATATCTCTCCCAATCTGCCGTGCCAGATTCCTAATTTCATCCTCCATCGATCACAAGAAGTAAAGGAAAGAAATGTATAACAAGAAACATAAACTTTATCTAGAAACAAACAGTAATCAAAAGAAGGTTTTAAAAATTACAGATCGCAATCCTTCAACTCTGATACCAAGATAAAAACCAGAAATTGATTGAAAAATTCATGAAGAACTTCATTGAAGAAAACAGTTATGAAAAGTTTTCTGCTATGGAAAAACAAAAACTGACTACAATTGATCTACTCTAAGCTATTTATACTAACTAAGCTACATAATTGTAACAGAAAAGTAACTAACTCTAGGCTAAACCCTAAACTACAGTGCCATAAATAAATACAAGAACACAAGAGGTACACATGGACAGCTAACAACTCTAACAGCTAAAACTGACAGCTAAGAAAAAAGAAAGCTGAAAGACTGAAGGCAGCAGCTAAGCTGCAAGGTTCCTGCAAGCATCTAACTGATACTTCTTCAATTGTTCACTAATTAAGTTAATATTCAACAAGAATCAAGCCTAAATGCTCTTAACAATGGAAGACTCGCAAAACTTAGGTAATCTGAATAACAAAAGTTCCATTAAAACTAACCAAAATTATACTTAACATTTTCATCAAATTGGATGAAAGAAACCAGGTCTCAAAGATTTCATGTCACAGTATCAATTGAGGAATAAAATTATCAGCCAAAAAAAAAGAAACATAAATGAGCAAAAGGAGATGATGAAATTAACAAAGTTGCAGATATAATCTGCACACTCCTAGTTACATGTATGATCTCATAATTCTTTGATAGGCCATGAATTCGCCAAGCACAACCACAGCAACCAAAATAACACCTTCATTCGCCATTAATACCAACTATAATCCAGTAAAGAATATATCTGGCACTTACTACTTAGCGATCATTCCAGACACTAGGCAAAGTCAGAAAATTTTAATTTATTTATGCCTCAACAACAAAACACAGAATGTTGGCAATTGAGTGATGAAGACAAACAAAACTAATATCAGAAAATCTCAAAGTTGCTGTATTACTAGTTTAGGGGTTCATTTCTAGATTGGATAGATCAATTTGGCTAAAAAAATCATAAAATCTCAAAACCATTAAAAATCTCAAAATAGATATATAAAAGTTAACAAAACCAGCAAGGGATTAAACTAATAGAACGGTGGAATAGGAAAGCAAGGGTTCACTGTTCTCACATCGTCAATGACGTGTTGGCCCACGACTATTGCAGGTCCAGATGTAAAATTTAGATTGCTGAAAAAGGAAGGGAGAAATTAGGTCTGGAGTTGGCAGCTGCTAGTTGTCACGATTGGGATCGAACTGGTCGCAGATGAAGAAGCATTTGGCCCAGGCAACGGAAAACCAGCGGCTGGAGATGGTGGTGTCAGGAGATGGGTGAGAGCGGCTGCTGAGAGAGGGTGAGAGCGCCAAAATAGAAATATCGTAAACCTCGTTAAAATACTCAATGCTCGAACTGTACTCAAAATCAAGTTTTTTTTTTTTTAAATAGTTGGAAACTCAATTTAAACAATATTCTCGATTAAATAAAATTTAACTAATATATTTAACTTGATTTGAACGAAATTTATTCTATTAAATTTAAATATATTTAAACAAAATAATGAAAAGATTTTTAACAATTAAAATAATATCAATAATAAAAATGAAACAATCAATATAATATCTATAAATAAATAATATTTTGGTATTTTGTCACTTACATTACATGTCCTCCAATAATTTTAACAATACTAATATCAACATAAGTTATGAGAGTCAATATTCAATTTGAAAATTAGTTTTTATATAACCATCTACCTACGATCGTGCACAAAGAAAATCAAAGTTATTTATTTTTCAACACCCTCAAAATTCTCCAACACTCATTTTTGTTCACAAATAATCTAGATGGATCCTTATAGCACACCTTCAACTTTATTCTTGGGAAAATAATGTTTGATGGTGTAGATATTTTCTTATTGATTAAAAGACAAGTAAAAAGATTATGTCATTAAGCTCTCATAGACTTTAATCATTGTTCACCTATACACTCTTTGTTCTCTCTCATAAATACCTCTATCTACACTCACTTCTCCTACCCACAAAGTTCCTATTTTCTCATTCTCCTCACTTTAAAAGCTTAGTAGCAAATTAAGAAGAAAAATAAATAGGAAGGATTTAGAGGTAGCAGAGACAACAGGAGAATTCTCAGCAAAAGACTACCATGAGCCTCCACTAGCACCCTAGATTGATACAGAGGAACTGGATAATTATATCTAAATGTACTAATCTAATGATTCTAATCAATTAGTATTATCAACTTTTTCAATCAATATTAGACTTTATACTATTGTCATTTCAAAATCAATATCACCATAAATAATACTATCTCAATAACACTTCCAACCTACAACTCTATATATAATTATCAATCCCTATTTAAATTTTCCAACCGTCATCCTACTTCAAGTTTCATAATCAATAAGTAAAGTGGTTTCTTTATTCTGGCTAGCTCAATCATCCATTAGAGTTCAATTTGAATAATTTACTAAGGATATAGCGTCAAGGTATATCATTCAGTTTTATCATTTATTTTGAGCAAAACATTATCAAGAAAGCAGTGAAAAAGAGAGAAAAATAAAAGTTGCTTCTTTTAAGCTATTATATACATCAAAATAAATGCACCGAATGAGATTCTTCTTACCAACAAGACCAAATGAGAGAAAATAATAATTTAATTTTTTCAAAATAATAAAGACCTAGCATTCACACCCAAATTCACAACAGTCTGTGAAAATAACAATAGGGAGAACAATACAAGCACCCATCACATTGTTGTAAAAATAAGTTTCCACCAACATGCTAGACAATGTGGTCACAAAATCCCAGTCTTCGAGAGGGGCAACCTTGTTTGGAGAGTTAGGATTTAGAAACTAAAGAAAGTGATCTAAAGCAGCGATTTGTTACCTCTCAACTTAGGTGACTTGACAACAGCGGTTGGCATTGATGGCTAATCATTGGAGAAGAGAAAAGGACAGAGGAGTCGTGTTGGGTTGTAAGGGCAAGCGATAACTAATGAAAAAAGGGCAGCCTTGTTTAGAGAGTTAGAATTTAGGAACTAAAGAATGAGATCTAGGGCTTTTAGGCTATTTAAATAGTGAGGGTAGAGATGTAATTTAATAAATAATAAAAATATTTGAGCTCAATTAAGCTCGCAAGTTTTATGAGACAAATATTGTGATACTCTAACTCGAATTCGACTCGACAAACTACTCAACTCGATTAACTCCAAATCGACTTCGAGTATTTTATGAGTTGAGTTCGATTAGTTTAACTCATTTACACCTTCTAGGCCAGTATATATCAATGGAAGTGAAGAATTAGTGTGGACCCCAGTATAAAGAAAAAGGTGAAGAAATTTTAGATAGGTTTATATGTAAAAAACGACATAGTTTCAATTCTTTTATTTATTAAATCTTGTTTTTTTTTATTTTATATAATCTAATTTAATCTAATCTAATCTATAATATAAAGTTGAGTTTAAGAAATGTTGACATGTTGCTCTTTATAAAAAAAATATTTGACATTTTTTATGGTAAAAAAGAATAAATATATTTCTAGTTCATCCCTTACCAATTTTTATAATTCTTTTTATTTCATATATATTTTCATTATGATATCTATATAAACTACCGAAAATTATTGGGATGCATATTTCTAGTAGTGTATAAAAATGTGTATGAAATAATAATACAATCTTTTTTATTGAGATATTTTTATAATGACCCTTGATGACTACTATTGATATTTTAATACAAATAGCAGATATGTTAACCCACATACGGCCACTCCTGGGCACTTAAATGGTCTGTCTTTTAGCTATCTATTTTGGTGCATTAATAGCATTCATCTAAAGACCTTATAAACCTGACAATGATTAATAAAGAAAAGAAACTATAATATATGTGTAATGAAATAACTTAGGATTAAAGAAAAAATAAGTTTTAGAAAGACATATAGGTAACACTGAAAATTTTATTTCTCAAAACATTTTGCCTTCTTACAAATAAAGAGCCTCATTATATAGAATACTCTTGAGAAACAAACTAACTAAAATTATTAAAGCAAAGTTACTAAAGATTTTTACTGTTACAAGCAAACTTTAATTATTACAAGAGGACACACCGATAATTAAAAAGTAAATAGTACAAATATATAGATTACTTTAATTTTTTTACAGATTGATTCATGACTAGGAAAGTAGTTCTTTTTTTTTGTAGTAATCTAAATCATAATTGAGTGATGAAGAAGGTTTTGCATCATGATTATGAGGTGGTGACATTTGTTCTTTAGAGACGATTATTCCATATATCTCTTCTTCTTTTCTCATATTGTCCATGTAATTGGAAAATATGGTTTCTCAAGGAGCATCTTCTTCATATTTGGGTCATATTTCTCGTGGAATGTATTGATTTGACTTCTTAATATGAATCTCTAGAATTATTTGACTTCCAGAAGATATGAGTCACAATTTCCCTAGAGAAAGTAGGGAAAACTCTCATAGACTTCAAAAGTTGAATAATGCTCATCTCAATACAAAAATAATGGCTGAGTGAATTTTGTTTGTTAGACTCTAATATCCTAATTTTTTTGGAGAAGTTGAAAGATAGTGTGTTGCCAAACAAATAGGGGTTTAAACCATCCTAGAATTTTTTGTGTGTTTCTGGTAATGTTTTGGCTGCAATAGAATTATACTATCGTACTGGCAAAAATTCAAAAGTTGTGAAATATATAACACACATATACCACAACATATTTAAAGATTCATCAGGAAATTATTCACTGAGAGAAATTTTGAAAAAATCCATAAAACCATAGTCTGAATGGAAAGCTTCTGGTTTGACAAAAGCATTTTTCATATCTTCATATTGCATTCAACTAGTAATCCATAATTAAGTTATTACATTGTTCCTTATTCAACATTCTTATTGTAGCTAGAGAGTGTGGAGAAAAACTAGAACTGGCCATTAAAATTAGAGGAATTGTCTGAGTTAAAGTGATAAGACTTAATTGCTTTGACGGTGGTCTAAATAGGAAATTTGGGATCAAATTCTTATCCCCTTTTATACGCTTAACTATGAAATTTTATTTTAAAAATTAATCATTTCATCTCAATAATTGAGCATGTGGCACTTGCTTTCGCTTGAAATTTAGAATCTTTGGGAATGATGAATAATCCATAAGAACTGTAAAATAATGACTAATCAAATGAAATATTTTGATGTCATACTTTACTGCCAATATTTCTTTAAAAGTTGAATGATAATGTCATTTTAAGTCCTTAAAGTGACCACTCGTATAAGCACAAATTTGTCTCTTCCCATCTTTTTCTTCTAAAATAATTTCTCTTCGTATTCATCTCTAGCATATGTCTAAATGATTCTTTTTCCTTCTGTCAGTATGTGCAAAAGAGGAAGATCTTTATAAATTTCCTTTATTTTTTTTACAATTTTTGTCTACTCTTGTGACCAAGATGGGACATTCTTATTTCAAAAATTATCGTAATAGCTGGACTACTTTGGAAAAGTGAGGAATAATATCTTTGACATAGTTTGCAATTCTAAGAAACTGCTAAATTTGCTTTACTGTCAATTTCTTATCAGGAAATTTTAACAATTTAAGCCTAATGTGTGGACACGACTGATATGCACCATATTCAAATTTTATTCCCAAAAATTTTATCTCGTCTTTTGCTAGATGCATTTTTTTTAGAAAGCATGATCTCATATTGGACTGTCAAGTCAGCAAATTGCTTTAATAAATGCTTATGACTGTCAACATCTTTTAATAAAAGCAAAATATCATCTATATAGATCAATACTGGTGACAATATTGGTTTGTAAATCTGAGTCATAGCTTTTTGAAAAAGTGATGAGACTACTTTCAAACCAAATGACATTATCGTCCCCTAGTAATGATAATAAGGAATACATAAGGTTGTCTTATGGTATCAGAGTTATGGTTATTTTTTGAAAGAATGTATATTATGTATGTATCTAAACTAATGAAGGATTAAATGTCTCTCTATCTTATGGAAACCAACTCGACACCTTTATCACCTGTTATTGTTCCTATTACTCTTTCTCATTTTTCTTTCCATTCTTCTTTTAGAACCTCTACCAGTAGGCGTTTAAATTTTTTTTATGAATTACAATATATTCCATATGAACAAAAAATTCCAGTTACTGAAATTTTATATCTTAGTCCTTGTGATGCCTATAACCAGTCCAAATCTTCTTAGAAAACCAATATAAATCATTGGTCAAAAGTACTTCCAAGTCTATAAATGAGTATGTCTAGTCTTCATCTTTTGATCATTGCACCATTAAAGGCACAGGAAAAAAACAATTTGTCTCCTTGGAAATTCCACTAGAATTTTTAACAAATATGAAAATGTGATGGTTATTCTCATTTCCATTTTATAGCTATTAGGCTAGTTCTTTCTTATCATGGGAGAAAAAGGCCTTCATATTTTTGCTAGAATAGCTTTGCTAGATACCGTGTATTTACAGTATCAATATGTTGTTATTGATACTGTAGAAACAACACTCAATGTTAGAACGGTGATGTTTACTTTCTTTCCAAATTTTAATCTCTCCTTGGATGATCCATATGTTCTTTTAGCTTTGAAAGTACAGGTTCAAATCATTGGTGCTCCTCAAGTTATGATAGCCACTACTGCAACACTCCATTATCAGCTAATATATAGGGTTCAGAATCATGCCCTGGATTTAGCTATTCCTATGTCAAATAATGTCTTGCTAATAGTTGTAGATGCATAATAGGTTCCCACATGTATGCATGTACCAAGACAAATATCCCAAGCTTGTCATATCCGCAAATTTAGGCCCAAGTCGCACGTGTCATTAAACTGATGTGTCGATTTGATAGGAGTCTAAATTCGGATTTTGAAAAAAAATAAAAACATAAAAAAATAATGGCAAATGTTATGGAAAATATTTAAAAATATTAGATTATGGTAAAGAATTAAGATGCAAAATTTGAAAAGTTTAGGGGTTAAGTTGCAAATTACAAAAAATTGAGGATCAATTAGGATAATCACCAATTAAATATATGAATTGGGACATTATTGTTAGAGGAGTGCTCTAAAGGCAATCACCTTTAACACTTATTGTACAAATTTATTTGATTAATAAAAGGCTTTTTCATTAATTTGATATTCATTTGATATATGAATTGATAAGTGATCTTAAATCAATTAATGAAGTCCTTGATACATAACATAGCATGAAGAAAATCATGATGAGATCATGATATTGAAATTCTTATCATGTGTAATTATTTTAGTATTAAAATTATCCATAGTCATAGGATTAATGAGACAGAACATTATTAATCCAGACAAACTAGCACATGTTACACTCCTTGATTGGATCAAGTAGTAGATCTCATAATCTATAAACATGAGATGTTTATAGTTAACATGTGGATGCTTGCTAAGTGTAGCTAAGTACATTGGATGACCAACTATGGGACAATTATATGGATAATCTATTCAAATGTCAATGATAGTCTCATCATAGCAATGGTGCAAGTATTTTTAGACTTGAGGTACTCAAGGATATCTTGAATATTGATTCTGTATTTTGACACTATTCCTTGTTGCCTCAAAGAGGTTGCTCATAGGGTGGTAATTGGATACAACTTGAGGTATTAGAAGGTAATTGAGTAACCAATAAAGGATTCACCACTCTTGATAGAAGAAGTGTATACCTATGGCCTCTTATTGTGGTAATTACTCGAGAATCTCTGGTTGGAGTGGAAATGTCATAAAGATAGTATTCAATAACATATCTAATTGAGTAATCAGTCTCAAGGACAAGAACTAACATTACTTATACTAGACTTGACATAGTCAGTCTAGTGAGAGTTGATACATGTCCATACTCTGAACCAAGTGGGATATAGAATGGTGAAATGAATAATTGCACGGAAATTGTCTATGGAAAGTTCGTAGTCAAACCACAGATTTTCCGGTCAATTGGGGGTCATGATGTGTTATGACTTGCTTAAAGTAATTATTAATTTAAGTAGCCAATATAACCGAGAACCTAATGGGTTACACGCATTAAAAATATGGAGAATGAGTAAAATGGTATTGGATAAGATCCAAAATATGAGAGAATTATTTCGGGATGGATCGCGATGAGATCGCACGGAAAAATCGTTTGGGAGGGTCATGGGCCCATGTGGGCTAGGCAGACTGCTGGCCTACCTAGCAGGCCAACTGGGCTGCCCAGCAACAGCCCACAACAGGCCCAGGGCGCTACTGCCTCTAACCCATTGGCCAACGACAGATTTTGGCCTTAAATAGGCTAATTATGGCCAATTACTATTCATTCATTTCCTTTTTCTCTATTTTTGACTTTTCATCTTTTCTTTGAATTTGATTCAAATAGAAAAGTCATCAAATGACAGAAAATAGACATGAAAATATTTTTTTGTGAAAAAATATTTTTAAGACATAACAAAATTCTCTAAATAACACTTTCAAAACTAGCATTTTGAATTTGTTCAAACCATTTCTCTTAATAGTTTCTTTTTCATTCTTCACGTGGATTATCATTAGAGACATCCTAGTGTGTATTGTTGTGATTTGCTACAACCCAATAAAGTGAAGATTTGAAAAACAAATAAGAAATTACAAGGTATAATTTCTAACCTTTATATTTATATAAATTAGTTTTAATGGTACACGTATGATCTTTTATTTCGGGTTTTGAAAATTTTATTTTTTCGCTGTGTTTATAAATATGATTCATTCTTCAAAACCCAACATTGGTATCAGAGCCTCCTTGTATCCATTAAAATTAATTTTAATTGAAAGTGCAATGGTATTGCATGTTTTTGATGATTTTGGATTAATAGATTTTGAAAAATTGAAATTAATTTGTAAAATATGTTATATACATTTTTCTTTCTCTAATTTGATCGTGGGATGATTAAGGATGATTATTTATATTGAAAAATAATTTAAATGTGATTCAAATAATTAATTTCAGATTTATTTCAAAAATGCCTAAAATTGTTTTATTTATGAACATGTGTTGTTGTTTGACTTAATTGATGGGGCTGATTATATTTTTCTTATAATTTGATTATAAAAAACTTATTTAGACATATTGAGAATAATTTTATGCCTTTATAAGTGTCTAATAATTAATTAAAAATTATTTTAATTAATTTTTCAAACAAACACAAAAAGGGGACTGTTTAAGCATACCCGGTGGGGCTGTTTTATTTGATTTTTTTGTATGTGTTTATTTTATTTCAATCACCTTAAAATAATTTTTATGTGATTAAAAATATGTTATTTTGATGTTAGATGCATGCCAAAAATAGTTTACAAACATTTGAAATTTTAAAAAGTTTAAATATCGAATTAGTCATTTTGAGCGTCTAAGTATGTTGGTTCGTTTGTCTTAGCAATTTTGGCTTGTGCCAAAAATATTTTGATGAACTTGAGCTGACCTAAAGATGATTAGAATGATGATTTGGTGTTCTAAAAATTTTTAAAATTTTTAGAAATTAATTTTGAATTAATTTAAGTTGTGCAATTGTAATTCTAGTATAACTAGAAATTGGTATGTATATTAAAATTAAATTGTTTAATTTTAACATCATAATATTATGATTTTAAGGATAATTAATTTTGAATTATTTCTGAAAATATGAAATTTAATTTAATTTGATTAAATATTAAATTTCACTTTAAAATGACATACGAAATTAAATTAAACGAAAGAACATATATAGGCAATTTCGATTCAAGCGTTGAATCAATTTATAAATTGAAATCCAAAATTGTCATTTTTATTTTGTGCATTAGAGAATGCATGTTATGAGTGTATGAAAAGACATGATGAATGATTATGGATTTAGGCTCAATGTGGTTGAACATGCATGAAATTATTTTTTTTTATGGTAAATAGGGTCTGCGTGTCCCTACTTCTTTTTCTTTCTTATGTATTTCTCTTCTCATCTTACTCCCCTCAAATGTAAATTCAGATTTTCTATAATTTGAAATATGTAATTAGATTTCATAGGTTTAGGATAGAATGAAGATACAAATGAGCAAGAAGGAAATGAGGTGGTATCATAAACAAGAAGACTTAGAAATAGGAATTTGATTTCTATTTTGGATTGTAAATTCATGCATATACCTAGGTAAAACCTAGTCAATTTCTCTTTGGCTCAAGAGATTGACTTTAATATGTCCATAATCACGTCATATAGTTAATGTAACTATATTTATATATCTATGTGATGAATGTATGATATATAAATACATGAAATAATAACTTGATGAGACTTAACAAAGAAATCCCTCACTAAATAAACAATTAAGTCTTACGCTGTCCATTAATATGGGGAGAACCAGAGTTCTTCTAGAGTTAGGGTTGTTGAGTTGCCTCAAACTCACTTTATAAAAATATGTTCAATATATTGCAATTAGATTTCACGATCAACGGGTTAGACCTAACCAATATTATTAACTTATTGGATTTGCGCTAAGGTTAATGTGTATTGGAGGTGAACTTGGATTTGTATACATGAGATGTACACATATCAAAAGTTGATAGCCCAATGTATGTGCACACATCAATAAATTGATATCACAAGATTCGATAGTTGCATGAATAATGCAATTGGTATGGATTAGATACCTACCAACCAAACTAAGGATAGCTTGAGTTGCCTTAAGGTTATTCTTAGCTAGTTGGATATCGACCAACTAGGAGAACTTCCATATAAGTTCTCTCGAGTTCAAAGTGAGAGCTATGGATTCGCAATAAAATAGTGGGAGTCATAATGCAATTTATTAAATACCTAATAAATATGCATTTTATGTACATTCTAACATGTTCTATTTTACATCTAGGTTGCTAGAATCATCATCATGACAAGTGTGAATTTGCGATCGCTAATAGAATCAAATAAGTTGTCTGGGCCTAATTTTTTGTATTGGCTAAGGAATATGAGAATAGTTCTCAAATCCGAAAAGATTGACTATGTCCTAGATGAGGCACTCCCTAATCCCCCTACTGCTAATGTTTCTGAATATGTTCAGAAGGCATATCAAAAGCATCTCGATGATAATGAGATGGCAAGTTGCATTATGTTTGCTACTATGTCAGCTGAGTTGCAAAAGCAGCATGAGGCTATGGATGCTAATTCCATAGTATGGCATCTAAGAGAGCTTTTTGATGAGCAAGTACATTCTGAAAGGTTCAAAACTTTGAGGTTGCTTTTCCGCACTAAGATGGTTGAAGGGACATCTCCAGTGCAATGTGCATTAAAGATGAATGACTATATTGAGAGGTTGGGCACCTTGGGATTTGTGATGAACCATGAATTAAGTATTGACTTAATTCTAACCGGTTTGTCTGATAATCATTCATATTTTGTTCCTAACTATACGATGAACCAAATCTCTACCACTATTCCTGAGCTGATTAACTTGCTCAAAACAGCTGAGCCATATGTCAAGAAGGACAAGAAGGTTGTGATGCTAGTGGACTCTTCAAGTTCTAAAAAGAAGAACGTTAAGAAAAAGAAGAAGTCCATGAAGCCTAAGGGAGGCGTGGCCAAGAAAAAGTCCAAGGAGATTGCTCCAAAGGGGACATGCTTCTAATGTGGCAAGGATAGCCATTGGAAGAGAAACTGCAAGGCTTACATGGAGTCCTTGAAGAAGAAGGCATTTGATGGCCCAACTACTTCATGTATTTTTGTCATTGAAATTAATAATGTTTCTGATAATGATATATGGGTATTAGATACCGGTTGTCGCTCACACATATGCCCTGACATGCAGGGCTTAAGGAACAGTAGACAGCTCAATCAGAGAGAGTCAGACCTACGCGTTGGAAATGGAGCAAGGGTTGTTGCATTAGCTATAGGAACATATGTATTGACCCTCCCTAGTGGGCTTATATTAAATTTGGATAATTGCTATTATGTACCTGTTTTGACTAAAAACATTATTTCTGTTTCAAGTCTAAATAAAGATGGTTTCCTTTTAGCTTTTAGTAACAATTGTTGTTCTATTATATTGAATGGAATTCTTTATGCTAATGGTACATTATGCAATGGAATATGCATATTAGATATGTTAAATCCAATTTTAAACATCAATGATAATAAAAAGGAAAAAACAAAATATGTTGAAATCATCTTATTTATGGCATTGTCGCCTTGGTCATATAAGTGAGAAATGCATGGCTAAGCTACACAAAAGTGGTAGTTTGGGGTCATTTGATTATGAATCATATGACACATGTGAATCATGCTTATTTGGCAAGATGACTAAATTACCCTTTAAGGGAAAGGGTGAACGTGCTGATGGACTTTTAGACTTAATACATTCAGATGTATGTGGTCCAATGTCTACACACGCCAGAGGTGGTTTCATCTACTTCATTACTTTTATCGATAAATACTCACGATATGGATACATGTATCTTATGAGATACAAATCTGAAGCTTTTGAAAAGTTCAAAAAATTCAGAAATGAAGTAGAGAAACAACTTGGCAAAAGTATTAAAACACTTCGATTAGATCGAGAAGGTGAATATTTGAGCCAAGAGTTTCTAGATTATCTTAGGGATAATGGGATTTTATATCAATGGACTCCACCTTACATGCCACAACACAATGGTGTGGCTGAAAGAAGAAACTGAACCTTGTTAGACATGGTAAGGTCTATGATGAGTTTTGCAGAATTGCCTAAATCCTTTTGGGGTTATGCACTAGAGACCACCATTTATATATTAAATGGAGTTCTTTCAAAGTCAGTTGATGTTACTCCATATGAGATATGGTATAACAAGAGGCCCACATTTTCTTACATGAGAATTTGAGGTTGTCCTGCTTATGTGAAGCGGATAATGTCAGATAAGCTAGAAGCTAAGTCTAACTGATGTTTGTTTATGGGATATCCAAAAGCATCATATGGATATCAATTTTACCACCCCTTGGAACAAAAGGTTTTTGTTTCAAAACATGCTATCTTTTTAGAAAGACAATTCCTTCTAAAAGGAGATAGTGGGAGCAAAATTGAACTTGAGGAAGTTCAATATGCTCAAACAAATGTTAATCAACTGCCTGAACCTGAGCTTGTTACTCATATAGATGATATAACAGCTCAACCTTCTGAAGCACAAGAGCTTCGTAGGTCAAGTAGGATACGTACTGTTCCAGAGAGATATGGATTTCTCATTAGTGAACAGAATGACATATTGCTCATAGAAAATGATGAGCCTACAACCTATGAAGAAGTTCTGAATAGTTCAGAATCTGACAAATGGCTTCAAGCCATGAAGTCAGAAATGGATTCTATATATGAAAAACAAGTATGGACTTTGGTTGACCCACCCAAAGGAATAAAGCCTATAGGGTGCAAGTGGGTTTTCAAAAAGAAAACTGACATGAATGGTAATGTGATTACCTATAAAGCTAGACTTATTGTTAAAGGTTATCGTCAAAGACAAGGAATTGACTAGGATGAAACTTTTAGCCCAGTAGCTATGCTTAAATCCATAAGGATACTCCTAGCCATTGCTACTCATTATGATTATGAGATATGGCAAATGGATGTGAAGACAGCTTTCCTTACTGGAAATCTGACTGAGGATGTGTACATGACACAACCAAAAGGCTTCATATCCAAAGATGGCAAAAATGTATGTAAGCTTCAAAGATCCATTTATGGATTAAAGCAAGCATCCAGGAGTTGGAATATTCGGTTTGATGAGACAATCAAACAGTTTGGTTTCCTACAAAATCTGGATGAACCTTGTGTTTACAAGAAGGTTAGTGGGAGTGCAATTGTATTTCTTGTGTTATATGTAGATGACATATTGTTAATGGAAAATGATGTCTCAGCCTTACAATGTAACATCACACCTTATACATTTGAGTATAACCTATCCTTGTGTCAAATAATCACATATGACATGCTAACAAGATATAAGATCCTTTTCACAGAGATAGTAAAAAAAACAAATTTTCATCATATCCTATAATATCATTCAATGACTTTTCAATTTAACATTAAGGTTTTTGCCACAATATAATATATCACATTTATTAAGACATAAACTTTGCACATAAGTATTTACGAGTTACTTTCATTTATACATTTTTAAAACTAATCCATAGTGACAATACATATTCAAATATATAAGTCCAAAATACATATGACATGTTTTCATGCTTGTGTGGAATGCAAGGAGAGAGAGTGATGATGTTCGGCCAGTGACCTGTTCTCCATGTCTTTTATACACTACTCAAAATGAGCTATTACTTTTACTTACCTGAAAAATGATGCAAATTGATAAGTTGCGGCTCAGTGAGAATAATCATCAAATGAGCTCTAAAGTGTCAAACAACTCATAGTAATAAATCACAAATCCAATATATACCATGTATTCCAATCCATTCATCAGTATCATATAAGTATCAATAAAGTTGAAACATATAATCATTACACTTTACGTATGCAAATGCTTTGCTTATTTCATTTTATTGTGACCAAGTTAAATAGACATTGCCCCGGGTATCCATCTGAACATTTTCCATGTGAACATTTTTATTTGCTAGCTAGCTTGATCATTTGTTTCATTTGCACATTTGTTGGGCCATAGGCCTCTTCTTTTGCTTTGCAATATCGATTAACTAGTCACAATGCCTTTTAAGTCCATATGCATATGCACTTGTACTTAAGCATTCATTAACCATTGTATCTTATCACATATACCATACATATACCATATATATATACCTCATATGTCACACATATACCTTGCATATACTATACATATACCATGTATATATATCACATATATCAAACATATACTTCAAATATACCACAATTATACCACTTATATGTACCACAAATGTCACAAATTATCCATAATCATATTATCAATGAAAAATCATAAGAATCATATAAATCACATAGCAAGCTAAGATTTTTCCTATGAGTCAGTGTGACCTTATGAGACTGTTTAGCCTATAAATTTCTCTATACTTGACCAATTAATCTGATTCTTATTCCTAATTCAAAATAACATATAATTATGTAACATATTAAAATTTCAGACTAATTGGATCATTGTATAATTTTTTGTGGAATTTTCTAAATGTGTTCTGTTTTCTGTCCTTAGGCAGTTTCAGAGTACTGGTTCATCATAACTTATAATATATAAGTTATATTTCAATGAAACTTTACAGGTTCAACTGGAACATTTTTAATGTTTACAACCTTTATCAATTATATCTCTAAGGTCTTAAAATTATAAAAAACAATTTGCTAGTCTAGAACAGAGTTGGCTTCTGGACCAGTATGATTTTCAAAGGCAATAACTTAGTTTATACATAACATATTAAGTTGAAATTGGTACCCATATTTAGATAATACATGGACCTAAATCTATCTATAAGGAGCTCAAATTGGCCAAACAAATTTCTGGATCTGCTCAGGGCACTAAGTAGGCAGTTCAAACCATGGAACAGTCATGGTTTCATTCACCATAACTCAAAATATACAAGACATATGAACCTAAAATTTGGTATACAGATATATAACAAATATATCTAAAACTTTTATATTTTGAGATACTTCAAATAATGGCTTTATCATATTCAAAACTAACAAACATAGTGGCTAACTCACTTAGGATTCACATCCGGACCAGTTTCAGTAGAGAGAAAATTTATCTTCCTATACACCAAATATTGCAAAAATGTTTACATATCCATAAATTTAAGACATAAAGAAACAATGTTTGTGTTTTAAACTTTTCCAGCAATTTCTATTGATATCAAAATCAGGGTGCAAGTCAGTGCCTATTAATGAATCTTAGCAACTCAAATCAACCTTATAACAATAAAAATTGTTTAATTACCAAGAACGAACTTGCAAGGGATCAATTTGCTACAAAAACTAAGTGAAACAAGGAAGAATTGAAGGCTGGAATGGGGGATGATGAAGTAGAAAACGGGGCTGAAGTGATGAGGCAGAAATTGGAGGAAGAAGATAAAACCAATTTTTCTTTTTGTCCTTTTCCTTTTTGTTTCTTTTTTCTCTTTTCTTTTCTCTTCTCTTATCTCTTATCTTTTCTCTTTTCTCTTATCTTTTCTTTTATTTTTCTTTTGTTTCATTTTCATTTTATTTTATCTATATTATTATTATTATTATTATTATTATTATTATTTTCACATGCATATAATTCCACCAATCCACATAATAATACAACTGAATCATTTGGTCCAATTTAACTAAATTAACAATGTAAAATGTTTACTAATCTTAATCTAATCATTTTTCATACTTTAATTTAGTCACCTTATTTCATTTATTTCTAATATTTTGTTATCATCATTTAGGTTATAAGTACACATGTGCGACTCGATACAATTGCCAAATACTATGACACGTAGCTAGTGCGTGTTATAAACTTGTTCCTACAAAAATACGTAAGAAATGCATGTGTTCAATTGAATTATATGCAAGATGCATATATTCAAATGAAATGCATGTGGATATACATATGGGGAAGGTCGAGGATGTTACATACAATCAGTCAAAAATTTGTTATCTAAGAATTTCTCTATGAAAGACCTTGGAGAATCAGTCTATATTTTAGGGATAAAGATCCATAGAGATAGATCTAAAAAATTGCTTGGTCTTTCACAGTCTACATACATAGATAAGATGCTAAAGAGGTTTAGCATGGAGCAGTCCAAGAGAGGATATATTCCCATGACCCATGGGATTACTCTCTCAAAGTCTTTGTGTCTAAAGACACAAGATGAGAGGACACACATGAGTTTGATTCCATATGCTTCAGCTATAAGATCAATCATGTACGCTATGATATGTACAAGACCCGATGTATCATATGCTCTGAGTGTCACAAGTAGATACCAATCGAACCCTGGTGAGGGTCATTGGGTGGCTGTCAAGAATATCCTTAAGTACTTAAGAAGAACTAAGGATGTATTCTTGGTATATGGAGATGGAGATCTTATTGTGAGCGGGTATACTGATGTCAGCTTCCAATTTGACAATGATGACTCAAAATCTCAGTCAGGTTATATATTCACACTAAATGGTGGAGCAGTTAGTTGGAAGAGTTCCAAATAGAAAACGACTGGTGATTTCACAACCAAAGCAAAGTACATTGCAGCTTCTAAAGCAGCAAAGGAAGCAGTTTGGATAAAGAAATTCATCACAGAACTTGGAGTGTGATTCCCAGCATTATTGATCCAATAAAATTTTATTGTGATAATAATGGAGCCATTGCACAAACAAAGGAGCTACGGTCTCATTAGAGATCCAAACATGTACTCAAAAGATACCATTTGATTAGAGAAATCATTGGAATGATGTAAAGATAGAAAGAGTGCCTACTGATCAGAATATTGTTGATCCTTTAACTAAGCCACTTCCCCAAAAGAAATATGATTCTCATGTACTTGCCTATGAAATTAAATACAAAGGCGATTGGCTTTAGTGCAAGTGGGAGCTTGTTAGAGGAGTGCTTTAAAGGCAATCACCTTTAACACTTATTGTACAAATTATTTGATTAATAAAAGGTTTTTTCATTAATTTGATGTTCATTTGATATATGAATTGATAAGTGATCTTAAATCAATTAATGAAGTCCTTGATACATAACATAGCATGAAGGAAATCATGATGCGATCATGATATTGAGATTCTTATCATGTGTCATTATGTTAGTATCAAAATTATCCCTAGTCATAGAATTAATGAAACGGGACATTATTAATCCAGACAGACTAGCACATGTTACACTCCTTGATTGGATCAAGTAGTAGATCTCCTAATCTCTAAACATGAGATGTTTAGAGTTAACATGTGGATGCTTGCTAAGTGTAGGTAAGTACATTGGATGACCAACTATGAGACAATTATATGGATAATCTATTCAAATGTCAATGATAGTCTCATCATAGCAATGATGCAAGTATCCTTAGACTTGAGGTACTCAAGGATATCTTGAATATTGATTATGTATTTTGACACTATTCCTTATTGCCTCAGAGAGGTTGTTTATAGGGTGGTGATTGGATACAACTTAAGGTATTCAAAGGTAATCGGGTAACCAACAAAGGATTTACCACTCTTAATAGAAGGAGTGTATACCCATGGCCTCTTGTGGTGGTCATTACTCAAAAATCTCTGGCCGGAGTGGAAATGTCATAAAGACAATCTTTAATGACATATTTAATAAAGTAATGAGCCTCAAAACAAGAATTAATATTACTTCGACTAGACGTAACGTAGTCAGTCTAGTAGAAGTTGACACATGTTCATACTCTGAACCAAGTGGGGTATAGAATGGTGAAAGGAATAATTGCACGAAAATTGTCTATGGAAAGTTTCATAGTCAAACCACTGACTTTCCGGTCAATTAAGGATCATGATGTGTTGCCAGATACTTCTCATGACTTGCTCAAATTAATTGTTAATTTAAGTGGCCAACATAATCGAGAACCTAATGGGTCACACGCATTGAAGATATGGAGAATGAGTAAAACGGTATTGGATAGGATCCAAAATATGAGAGAGAATTATTTCAGGATGGATCGCAATGAGATCGCACGGAAAAATCATTTTGGAGGGTCACAGGCCTGTACGGATCCGCGCGTGCTAGGCAGGCTGCTGGCCTGCCTAGCAGGCCAACTGGGTTGTCCAGCAGCAGGCCCAGCGCGCTGCTGCCTCCCACCCGTTGGCCAACGACAGATTTTGGCCTTAATTAGGCCAATTATGGCCAATTACTATTCATTCATTTCGTTTTTCTCCATTTTTGACTTTTCATCTTTTCTTTGAATTTGATTCAAATAGAAAAGACATCAAATGACAGAAAATAGATATGAAAATATTTTTTGTGAAATAAATATTTTTAAGACACAACAAAATTCTTTCAATAACACTTTCAAAGCTAGCACTTTGAATTTGTTTAAACCATTTCTCTTGATAGTTTATTCTTCATTCTTAGGATGGATTATCATTAGAGACATCCTAGTGTGAATTGTTGTGGTTTGCTACAACCCAACAAAGTGAAGATTTGAAGAGCAAATAAGAAATTACAAAGTATAATTTCTAACATTTATATTTATATAAATTATTTTAATGGTACAAGTATGATCTTTTATTTCGGATTTTGAAAATTTTATTTTTCCGCTGCATTTATGAATATGATTCATTCTTCAAAACCCAACAATTATATGCATGTGGAGGCTAGCCACACCAAGTGGCATGCATTAAGCCGTCAATTAACATAAGTATCTAGATATTTTTGGGCTTAGGTGTTCTCATCCTTAATTATTGTTGTCATTTTCTTCTTAATTGCTCTTTCATTCTTCCTTATCTATTTATATC
Source organism: Triadica sebifera (assembly GCA_023653625.1). Taxonomy (NCBI): domain Eukaryota; kingdom Viridiplantae; phylum Streptophyta; class Magnoliopsida; order Malpighiales; family Euphorbiaceae; genus Triadica; species Triadica sebifera. Next base: position 34,643,510 of record CM042894.1, on the reverse strand, counting down.
TAGAATTTTCTATCATTAAGTTATCTTTCATGTTCCTCTTGAAGCACCATACACCAAGTGAGATGAACACATTAATTAGCCAAAAGAATATCTAGATATTTAATATAAAAGTGGGACCCTATATTAATTAACTTTGGCATTTCTTCTTAATTGTTTCCTCTTCCATCCTTATCTCTATCATCTAGAATATTCTAATCTCCTCAAACCAGTCCACATTCTTCCCCTCCCAAATCTTCCATAGCTAAAGTTTGAGTTTAAGAAAAGAAAGTGAGAAAGAAAGGGAGAAAGGCATGGAAAAGTAGATTTCATACATAGTTGATCAAAAGGAAGCTAGAGAAAGTAAAAAGAAAGAAAAATATGACATTAACTAAGCCCTAGAACACATAACTTAAAACTAGATTCATGATAGTTTGGCATGCCAAGCAGAGGGGAGTGTGATGAAATCCATTAATGGTATGATTAATGAAACCAGTAATGACACTATTATGGAAGCTGGTAATGACACTATTATGGAAGCCGGTAATAACACTATTATGAAAACCCGTAATGACATTATTATTGAAGCCGATAATGCCACTCTTATTGAAGTTAGTAATGATACTATTATTGAAGCCAATAATGACACTTGTATGCGCACATCATATTACCCAAGTGGCACTCTTAAGTGCCTGGATGACAACTCCGTTATCCTAGTCAGTGGTTCATAGGTGTTGTGGGCAAAAATAAGTTATGGAAAATAAATGGAATCATAACTTGTGATATAATTAATTATGATGGACTATATAATGATGTTTTAATTAAGTAAAACTGATATGAGATAAAGGAATATAATTTGATGTTTATACATATTATGAGATGTATATTTGCATGAAAAGATGATTGGGCATAAATTGATATATGACAATGCATGTTGCATAAAATACTTTATTGCCTTGTTTATATGGACCACTAAGCCAATAGCTGAGCATGGGAGTTTCTCTCGTACAGATATAGTGAAGAATAAATAGAAAATAGTAGATAAAACTAGCGGTGACCTAATTCAGTAAAGCAGCCTGTTTCACATACTGTGGGTCACATAACTTTTGTATATTTTGGTTTGAACTTTATTTTATAATGGTTGTATAATAACAACACGTTTTGTAAATAGTACTTTACTATATAAGATGTATTTTATTTTCTTATTATAATTTTTTTACACCATAAAGTAAATAAATAGTAAATAATAAATAATAATAAAGAAAAAAAATATACGAATGTCTCATATTCATATATTTATATGAAATGATATTTTAACTGATGAAGTCAGCATAACACTCCCTTATCCAGGCACATGTTGCTAGGGTGAAGGGGTGTTACAAAACTGAACTTCTAAAGTTGTTAATAGAGATGTAAATAACAAATTATGAAAAAATTCAAAGTAATGCTCAGTCGATTCAACATTAGAAACCATAGATCCTGAAAAAGGTGAAAGGTACTGTTAAGACTAAATTTGTCCTATCTACAGAACCAAGCTCCAGTACTTCAATATTTCACAACTCAATTTATGATTAAGCCACATGAAGTTGAAAAAACTCCTGTAGTCACTGGCTTTGATTCAATCAAAAAGCCAATTTATGCTATGTATCAAGGAAGCCACAAAGTACTTGATATTGATTGTAATTGTGAAGATTGTAGAAGAGATACTTTATTATGACTCTTATGAATATGAGTCTTATACCAAAAGGAGGAGAAAAAAGAAAAATTCTTCCAAAAATAATATGAGGTGATGCATTGATGACAACGATCCTTCATTTGGATTACTTGGTCAACTATTAGAAAGTATGATTATATAGTCAACTTTTCTGACAATCATTCAAGTCTAAGATGCCTACTCCATCATCACCACAGTGGGATGAACCAAATACAAAACTGCTAAGGCTCGATCCTCCTTCATCACCACCCCTTTTGATCTATAAAAAATGATTGGAATGGATTAAAAAATATGAGCCATAACAGTATTGGGTTCCAAAGCCTTGCACTTCTCAAGCTATTAATCAAATCTGATAAATAAATCCTAATCCAGCTCCTATTTTAGCAATATGTATATTCCAACCCCAATAACATAATTTTCCTTCTCAACAGAAAACCATAGATCCAAATATGCAAGTTAAAAAAAAATTCATGGTCAAATCACCTTGTCTTGATGCTCATGGCAAACTATGAGAAATTACAGTTGGAAAATTTGTCCTTAATTGGTAGGGAAACAATGTTTTGGCATAAAATACAGTTCTTGAAAAAATTTATAAAAAGGTGGATCAAGTTACACAATATGTCAATCAATTAGAAACTAATGTCAATAGGCAGCTTAGTTTGCAACAACATTTTATTCTTCGCTTTCAAAAACAAATCATGCCTCTTTATCAAGAAATATTGTAGATGATCTAGAAAAAAAAAAAGCAAGACGAGATATCTCATATAAAAGAGCAACTTTCTCAAATTGAGAAAGATTTGCATGTTAAAACAACCTTTAACCCTTTTGCTTTCACAGTACACAACCTTTCCGAGAGCTTATTGTTCCAAACATCCTTACCCAACCTAATATAAACCCAGTCTTGCTTCAGCATTAAAATTATCAAAAAATGTTAAGAGAAAAAAAAATCATTTCCTCCAAACCACCTAAGAAAAAACCTATTATTCCTGTTCCTGTCACAGCAGTTTCTACGTCAACTACCCCATCCACAAAAACACCTCATGTAACCAAAAGACCTGAAAAACAACCAAGTTTAGATCTTTTCTAGGACTTGCAAGATCCTTACCAATATGTGACTTAAACACCTTCAAACCTAACAACCTCTTTTTTTGCAATCTTATACAAACCATTCACCCAAAATTCATCAATTTTGACATGCAAAATGATTTATCAAAATCAAATTTTGTCTATTTTGATAAAATTTGAGAATTCTTGTATCTTATTCATCAATTCCATCCACGAGTCCTTATACTTATCCTGCCACACAATTTGGTCAAACTAAATCTTTTGATTCAATTCCAATTATTCAAGAACCATTTGATGAAGACATGAGTGATACTTTTTATATTCCAAAAGCATCAAATAGTCATTGGTTCACAGTTGATGATTGTAACATCCTCGACTTCCCACATATGCATTATTACATGTATTTTGTTTTGACATATGTATTTGCATATATTTTACTTGAACATGTGCATTTTATATGTATTTTGATAGGAACACGTTAATGACATGCACTAGCTACGTGTCCTAGTATATTGCAATTGTATCAAGTCGCACGTGTGTTCTTATAACCTAAATGAGGGTAACAAGATATTAAGAATAAATTGAATAAAGTGACTAAATAAAAGTAAGTAAAATGACTAGATTAAGATTAGTAAATATTTTACATTGTTAATTTAATTAAATTGAATCAAAAGATTAAATTGCATATTGTGTTGATTTATGTAATAATAATTAGAATAATTAAAAAAATAAAAAAAATAAAAAGAAAAATAAAAGTAAAAAAATTAAAAAAATAAAAGAAAGGGGCAGATGAAAAAAAAGGAAGACAATTGTGGTGGCTTTTAACTTATTAGGCTGCCATTATCTTCATTTCCTTTCCTTATCTTCTTCTTCTTCTTCTTCTTCCTTACTTCATTCCCTGAATCCATTTTTTTGAAGTTCCAACCACCTTTTCATCTCTCTTTCACACCAGAAATTACAATAATAAGGTTAACCAATGGTGATTATAGGTGAGTAAACATTTATTTTATGTTAAGTTTGATTATGGTGTTCAGAGTTCATAAACATGCAGTGTTTTGTACCTTGGTTTCAATAATCTTAGAGATCGAATCTGAAAAATTTTAAAACATGAAAGTTGTTCTTTTATGTCTTAGATTTATGGATATGTAAACAGTTTTGCAAGATTTAGTATATAGGAAGAGAAATTTTCTCTCTACTGAAACTGGTCCGGATGTGAACCCTAAGTGGTTTAGCCACTGTGTTTGTTAGTTTTGAATATGATAAAACCACATTAAGTTTCTTTAGTCATAAATTAATTGATTATATATCCATATTAGGCTCACAACATTTTGGAGACCCACAAGGAGAGGATAGAAGATAAGTAAGGGTCGAAATCAAAGGAGAATGGTGAGTCTAATTATCAATTGAATTTTTTAGTGCATATGAATGTTGCTTGCTATGTGATTTATATGATTGTCATGATTTTTCCTTGATAATATGATGATGGATAATTTGTGATGTTTGTGGTACATATAAGTGGTATACTTGTGGTATGTTTGAGGAATATGTTTGACATATGTGATATATATACATGGTATATGTATAGTATATGCAAGGTATACGTGTGACATATGAGGTATATATGTGATATATGTATGGTATATATGGTAAAGATGTAATGATTGATGAATGCTTAGTTACAAATGCATATGAATATGGACTTAAAAGGCGTTGTGACTAGTTAATCAATATTGCAAAACAAAAGAAGAGGCCTATGGCCCAAAAAATGTGCAAATGAAACAAATAATCAAGCTAGCTAGCAAATCTAAATGTTCACATGGATACCCGGGGCAATGTCTATTTAACTTGGTCACAACAAAATGAAATAAGCAAATCATTTGCATACATAAAGAGTAATGATTATATGTTTCAACTTTATTGATATTTATATGATACTGATGAATGAAATGGAATACGTGGTATGTATTGGATTTATGATTTATTACTATGAGTTATTTGGTACTTTAGAGCTCATTTGATAATTATTCTCACTAAGTCGCAACCCATCAATTTGCATCATTTTTCAGGTAAAGAAAAGTGATAGCTCATTTTGAGTAGCGTATAGAAGACTGGAGCACAGGCTACTGGCCGAGCCTCATCACTCTCTCTCCTTGCATTCCACACAAGCATGAAAACATGTCATCTGTATTTTGGACTTATATATTTGAATATGTATTGTCAATCTAGATTAGTTTTAAAATGTATAAATGAAAACAACTTGTAAATACTTATGTGCAAAGTTTATGTTTTAATATTAGTGATATATCATATTGTGGCGAAAGCTTCAATGTTTACTTGAAAAGTCACTGAATGATATTATAGGATTTGATAAAAAAAATTTACTATCACTGTTAATAGGATCTTATGTCTTGTTAGCATGTCATATGTCATTATTTGACATAGGGATAGGTTGTACTCAAATGTATAAGATGTGGTGTTGCAATGATATTCTTCCAAGTCAAAGAAGAACCCGACTTTTGGAGATATATGCATGGATGGAAACAAAAGTCCAATAAGGAACTTCAGTTCCAAAAGTCATGTAGGAGTTTACCATTAGATTTATAGACAGTCTACGAGAATGGTAGATGAGAATCTCAGAATATGAAAAAATTACAATTATGCTAGCTCACAATAATGGTTGCTACATTGTCTTACATTGAAGTTGAGTTTATTGGAACTTTTGAAGATTCATTGGAAATAGTCAAAGGTGAATTCTTCCAATTAAAATATTGTTCTCTTAAAAGAAGGATTTGGACAAACATTATATGTGAGCTTCAAGTCGATATTATTAAATTTGTTTTGGTAATATCAATCTAAAGCAATAATTTATCAATTCAGTTCTAAATGAACTTGGAAATACAACTCTTTGCTACTTCAAAAAATAAAGAAAATCTTTAGAATACTTCTCTTTGGCATATATTTATCAGAAAATGCTTATGGTTCTTGAAGAACTTTGTGTGTCTAGAAAACAAGTCAAAGAAGCTCTAAATTGGACAAACAACATAAGTCTTGAGCATATCTGTAGTAGACCCGATCTCATTATCAAATGCTTGAACAAAAAGAATTGCAATTGCAAACAATGCAAAAAGGGTAAGTATTACAAGAAATACAAATTCAAAATCAGTTCTTTACATAAAGATCACAAGAAGAAAAAATTCAAATACTTCAAAAAGAAACATCAAAGATTCAAAAAATATGATCAATGTTATCTTTGTCGGAAAAATGGTCATTTTGCAAAGAAATGTCCAAATAGTCCTAAGCAGGTAGTCCAGCTAATTCAATAGCTAGAACATCAATATGATTTGGATTTTAAAGATACTGATATAGAGTCATTGTTCTCCATTGATGATGAACTCACTACAAATTCTCTCATAGGAATAGAAGCTCTATCTTTCTCCTCATATTTTAAGGAATAATGTTTTTCTATTATAGAAATAACATCAAATTCAGCCCAAAAAATTGCAATAGCACAAATATCCAAAAAAACAAATAGTTCCTTATTGTCCTATACAACTGTTCACAGAAAAATATGATTGACCCATTAAGACCACAACTGTTTATTGATATTGGTGCCCATAGAATAATTGCAAACCCAAGCTTCTTTCTATACCACTTCTAGAAAGCTCATAAGGAATTTTTAAGGCATTAGATGGTGAATTATTCTCAAATGATTAGATTATAACAAAGTCCATCAAAATCCAATTCCTTCCAAATTGTTCTGTATGGATCAAAGTTATGGGTTCATACCTTCCAAAAAAGGATATTCTCATTGGATTTGATATTCTTAGTCAATTGTCTCACTTATTCATCACTGCTCAAGGTCTTAAATATAAAAAAAATGGTTTTTGTCATATACATCAACTCCAAACTTGTTTATGGCTTCTATATATGAAATCCAGTCCTAGATCATTCAACAAAGTTATGTAGATAGCCATGTTGAGTTTCTCAAAAAATGTCAAACTCTTATCTAGACTAGACTAGAGTTTTATATTTCATTGCCATTTAAGCAGAATGAAAATATAAATCCCACAAAGGCAATTCATCCTGAAATGAATATAGATGATCTATCAATGGCTATCTAGGAATGCTCTCAGTTGTTGCACAAAAGTCTAATTAAGACCACAAAATCATATTGGGCTTGTCAAACATTATATGTGAACAAACATTCTAAACAAGTGAGAGGAAAGAAAATGCTTGTCATTGAATATAAGCTTCTTAATCACTTCCTGAAAGATGATAAATTTCCTCTACCAATAACTTTCTCTACCAATAATTTCATCATTATAATCTTATTATCCAAGAAGATATTGTATTTGTAACGACTGAGTCTCACTGGAATCAGGGTCTCGGCCCGTTGCCACAGTAGGCCCACCCGCCGTCTCACTGAGACCAACAGGCTACCGGGGTCCATGGCCCAATACCTCCAACCCATCACTAGATACACAGTCAATGCTGCTTGCCACAGTAGGTTGTTGGAGGCAAGAGTCGAACCCTTGACCTCCCTTTAGCCTCAGTAAGAGACTACCAATTGTACCATTATGTAACGGCTGGGTCTCACTGGAATCAGGGTCTCGGCCCGTTGCAACAGTAGGCCCACCCGCCGTCTCACTAAGATCAACAGGCTGCCGGGGTCCATGGCTCAATACCTCCAACCCATCACTGGATACACAGTCAACGCTGCTTGCCACAGTAGGTTGTTGGAGGCAAGAGTCGAACCCTTGACCTCCCTTTAGCCTCAGTAAGAGACTACCTTGGTACAATTGGTAGTCTCTTACTGAGGCTAAAGGGAGGTCAAGGGTTCGATCCCTGCCTCCAACAACCTACTATGCAGTCTGTTATGCAAAGGGCTGACAGTGATGGGTTGGAAGTATTGGTCCATGGACCCCGGCAGCCCGTTGGTCTCAGTGAGACGACGGGTGGGTGCAGTCTGTCATGCAAAGGGCTGGTCCAGTCGTTACATAAGTGTTTATTATTTCTTTTATTATGTGAAATGTTTTAGTGTATATATATATATATATATATATATATAACTTTCTATTGTTTATTAAATGAGAATTTTTGACTGGAGACAACGTAGTACTCCCTCATCTAGGCATACGTTGCTGTGGTGAGGGGTGTTACATGAAACTTCAAGCATCTAATAATTATGAGTTTTAATTTGTAAAATTAGGAATTATAAAATATTTTTATCATTTTAAAAAAACAAAGATATTTGGGTAACAATCAAAAGAAATCATACCCATGCATAAGCTTGACTCGATAGAACTTAAAAGGGAATGTTCAAAATTTGTGAATTTGACATCTCTAATAAGAACAAGAATATAGATGATCTATCAATGGCTATCTAGGAATGCTCTCAGTTGTTGCACAAAAGTCTAATTAAGACCACAAAATCATATTGGGCTTGTCAAACATTATATGTGAACAAACATTCTAAACAAGTGAGAGGAAAGAAAATGCTTGTCATTGAATATAAGCTTCTTAATCACTTCCTGAAAGATGATAAATTTCCTCTACCAATAACTTTCTCTACCAATAATTTCATCATTATAATCTTATTATACAAGAAGATATTGTATTTGTAACGACTGAGTCTCACTGGAATCAGGGTCTCGGCCCGTTGCCACAGTAGGCCCACCCGCCGTCTCACTGAGACCAACAGGCTACCGGGGTCCATGGCCCAATACCTCCAACCCATCACTAGATACACAGTCAATGCTGCTTGCCACAGTAGGTTATTGGAGGCAAGAGTCGAACCCTTGACCTCCCTTTAGCCTCAGTAAGAGACTACCAATTGTACCATTATGTAACGGCTGGGTCTCACTGGAATCAGGGTCTCGGCCCGTTGCAACAGTAGGCCCACCCGCCGTCTCACTAAGATCAACGGGCTGCCGGGGTCCATGGCTCAATACCTCCAACCCATCACTGGATACACAGTCAACGCTGCTTGCCACAGTAGGTTGTTGGAGGCAAGAGTCGAACCCTTGACCTCCCTTTAGCCTCAGTAAGAGACTACCTTGGTACAATTGGTAGTCTCTTACTGAGGCTAAAGGGAGGTCAAGGGTTCGATCCCTGCCTCCAACAACCTACTATGCAGTCTGTTATGCAAAGGGCTGACAGTGATGGGTTGGAAGTATTGGTCCATGGACCCCGGCAGCCCGTTGGTCTCAGTGAGACGACGGGTGGGTGCAGTCTGTCATGCAAAGGGCTGGTCCAGTCGTTACATAAGTGTTTATTATTTCTTTTATTATGTGAAAAGTTGTAGTATATATATATATATATATATATATATATATATATATATATATATATATATATATATATATATATATATAACTTTCTATTGTTTATTAAATGAGAATTTTTGACTGGAGACAACGTAGTACTCCCTCATCTAGGCATACGTTGCTGTGGTGAGGGGTGTTACATGAAACTTCAAGCATCTAATAATTATGAGTTTTAATTTGTAAAATTAGGAATTATAAAATATTTTTATCATTTTAAAAAAACAAAGATATTTGGGTAACAATCAAAAGAAATCATACCCATGCATAAGCTTGACTCGATAGAACTTAAAAGGGAATGTTCAAATTTTGTGAATTTGAAATCTCTAATAAGAACAAGAATAGATGTATTCAAGCCTTCTTTGGTTAAGAATTTTATTCCTATTTGAACTAAGCCAATATGGATGTATTTGTATTTTCGATTTATAACTTTTTTCAAGGAGTTATAAAAAAACAATTAAATGATTTCAGAAGGTTTTGACAATTGTATATTGTGTTCTTCAGCCTTGATTAATAAATCATTTCTAAAAAATTTGTTTTTAATGGTTTTATAATTCTGCTCTCTACTTAATTTTGGTATTTTCTAATTATATAATCCATTTTCAAAATCTTCTATTATTATTTTTTTCACTATTTACTATTTTCTTAGAATCATTAGAAGAGATGGAAGCAGAGTTTGAAGATTTAGCTCTACAGAAAATAATATCCATTTTATAAGGACTTTTATAAAGAAAATAAGAACTCTCTACAGTTATGGCCTTTAGCAACAATGACTTACTTATCATACTTTCATAGGCAAAAAAACTCAAGTGATCTTAAGATCTAAACTCAAACCTTTATAAAAAAAATAATAAATTACAATTTTGTATAATACTATCCCCTCAGACTCATCTACCCAATACATCCATATTGGCTTAGTCCAAGTATGAATAAAATCTTTAACCAAAGAATTCTTGAATACATATATTCTTATTGTTCTTAAATATGTCAGATTCATAAACTTTGAATATTTCCTTTTACGATCTGTCGAGTCAAGCTTATGCATGGGTCCAATTTTTTTTATATTGTTACCCAAAATTCTCTATTTCTTTAAATGACAAAAATATTTTAAAATCCATAGTTTTACAAATTAAAACTTATAATTATCAAATGCTTGAAGGTTCAATTCCTATTTCTTTTGTTTTCAAAATTCACGATAAAACTATGATGTCTGTTTTTGACACATGTGCTAGATTCCACAGTAAAAAAGGTGAAACCTTTTTTTACAAACAAATCTTACTAAAGCTAATATTGTCACACCTAGAAGTATTCAATGGGGAGAACATTTCTTTTCCATGAATGGGTCTTAGAAGGTACTATCGGGTCTAAACCCATTAAACTCATAAAACCTAATACCTAATTAAGACAAATAACCCAATATCAAGATGGAAGAGTCAAACTCTCTTTTAATAGGAAATCGACTAGCAGTAAATAATCAGATGATTCCTCTATATTGGACACTTTAGATCTAGGAAAAGTTTCTCAAATCCATTCAGTTATTAATATACTATTTAAAGAAATGCCCAAGTATTCTACATCAGACATACCTATAAATACAATTTTAATAAATGTAGATTACACCTTAGAAATACCTAGACCGATATATATCAATCCTAGCATAGAGAGTTCTTCAACTCAAGTCCAAGATACCTCTTCTGTTCAGCCCCAAACTGAACCAGACCAAGAACCTACCAGTCTGACTTTTTCAGTCATTACAAAAAATTTAGCACAAGAGTTAAATGTCATTGAAAAATAATTTCAAATTGATAAAAAAAATTACATGATGATTTTTATGGAAAACATAATCTTGAAAAAAAAAATGTGGTTTTTCAAAAAATCTTAGATACCAAAAAAAAAAGATTTAGGAAAAAAGTTATAAATTTGTTTGTGAAAATAAAATTCATATTTTCTTTGTTGATTGGTTTGAATATCCTTTGAAATATGCTAATCCAGTCATTATTAGAAATAAAATTATTGAATGGTAAATCATAATAGACTCTAGAAAAATCCAATCTATGCATCCACATTTTCAAGGTATAAATATCTTTTTCCATGATCTGATTGTAAAAGTCACTCATCTCAAAAATCCTAGTAGCGATGATAAGGTAAACATCAAAACTATTATTACGCAAAATAATTTCTCCAATACACATCTTAATACCATCGTATAGAAAAACAAATAGGAAAACAACCTATAATTTCTTTAAATCCCCAAACCAGTCATGAAAATTCAAAAATAATAAATCTCATTTTTGAACCTTTTAGATATCTAAAACCAGTACCAAAAATTTTCAAGACAATAGTTCATTGGTCCTAAAACTAGTAGTTCTTGTAACACCTCCTTACCCCACTTTAGTTTAGCAAGGTAAGTGAACATTACCCGACTAACTATCTTATAAGATTCGCTAAAAGTAGTAAATTTTTTTTAGGAAAAATATTACAAATACCAATACTCAAAATTTTATCTATTTATAAAATAGATTATTTTACATCCAAATTATATCCATTACATTAGTTTTATACACACCCAATATATACTAGATGAGATGAAACTATAATTTAATTTACAAACTTTTTAACAAAATATACCAAGAATAGTCCAAAGCTTTAAGTTGTTTTCCGTCTGGGTACCCTTATTTTTTCGAAAACTATACTATCTATAACTATTCTTTAGAACCTGCGTGAGAAAAAACCACCCACACTAAACTACTAGCTTAGTGGTGTTTCAGGGATAAAAATCTTATATACATATATTTTCTTATAGGATCATACATATGATTGGTGGCGATTTGAGTCACAGAGCATAGAGGCACCTGATCCCATGATGGGAATTCTTTCTGGAGAAATTCATTGAGCAACATATTCCTCCTATCTACACAAATGACAAGAAAAGAGAGTTTTTGACGTTAAAACAAAGGAGCATGTTGATAACAGAATATGAGAGAGAATTCACACATATCTACAAGTATGCTGGTGGCATTGTATCTATAGAAGCTGATAAATGTCGTCGATTTGAAGATGAATTGAGAGACCCAATCAAGCTACAAGTTTCAGCCCTACGCCTCATCTGCCAGAATAGTTGAGAGAGTTCTAACGGCACAACAACCAGCACAAGATAAAGGGTTCAGGAGACCCATGCCACAGCCGATTAGGAGACCATCAAGTGGCAAAAGGGCCAGATCTTTCAGTGGACGATTTCAGGCTGGAGGTTCTAGCATACCTCTTTCTTATAGACAAGGACAACCTATGAGATCTATTTCTTCGAAAGCCAGTGCACCGACACAGACACCACATAGATCTCTTCATTTACTAGAATGTCAACATTGTGGTCATTCTCATCTAGGAGTGTGTTGGTGGATGATAGAAGCATACTTGAGATGTGGCTCTAACGATCATATGAGAAGGGATTTCCTATATTACAGCATGGCAGAGGTTTGGGGAGCACTGAGCAGATACAGAGGTCTAGGCAAAGGTCTAGGCCAAGGGCAAGGTAGAGGAGGCTAATAAGGGCCCAGTTAGTTTAGATCAGAGACAACTGAAAGGCCAGAAGGTAGTAGAGTTGCCTCAGCCAAGGCATACGCCATGCGAGGCTGAGAGGAGCAAGATGTACCTGATGTCTTAATTGGTAAATTACTTCTATTTAGCATTGATATACATGCATTAATAGATCTGAGATTGATGCATTCATACATATGCACACCACCACTGGGTCAAGAGGGTTTAGAACCACAGGCTTTAGAATTCGAGATTTTTATGACTAACCCATTAGGGCATAGTGTGAAGGTTAGCAAGGTGTTTAAGGGTTGCCTAGTTAAAATTCAAGGCTGACAATTCCCAACAGACTTGATAGAGCTACCATTCCATGAGTTCGATGTGATTTTGGGAATGGATTGGTTAGCTTGTTATGAAGTGGTAGTAGATTATGGAAGGAAGTAGGGATCATCAGAATTCCAGAACAAGATGATATAGTGGTGATGGGTGAAAATAGAGGATATCCAGACAATGTGATATCAGTGTTGAAAGCTCGAAAACTCATCAGTAAAGGATGTGAAGCATACTTAGTGTATGTGATTGATATGAAAAAAGCAAGTCTGAAGTTAGTGGATATACCTACTGTTAGTGAGTTTTCTGATGTATTTCCAGAGGATTTTTCAGGGTCACCATCAGATAGAGAAATCAAATTTGATATCGATTTGGTACCTGAAACCATTTCTATTTCCATTACACCATATGGGATGACACCAGCGCAGTTGAAAGAGCTGAAGATACAGTTGCAAGAATTGCTAGATAAGGGATTTATATGAGCCAATGTATCCCCGTGGGGTGCTCTAGTATTATTTGTGAAGAAAAAAGATGGCACCATACGTCTTTGCATCGACTATAGGCAGCTTAATAGGGTTGCTGTTAAGAATAAATACTCGCTGCCTAGGATTGATGACTTATTTGATCAGTTGAAGGGTGCAGCCATATTTTCAAAGATAGATCTTCGATCAGGGTATCATCAACTGAAAATCAAAGAGTCAGATGTACCTAAGACGACATTCAGGACTTGTTATGGTCATTATGAGTTATTGGTTATGCCCTTTGGATTGACAATGCACCAGCAACTTTTATGGACCTGATGAACCGAGTGTTCAGTCCATATCTTGTTCAATTTGTAGTGGTGTTTATTGATGACATTCTTGTCTACTCTAGAGATCGAGTAGAACATGATCAACATCTTAGAATAGTGTTGCAAACACTAAGGGAGAAGCAATTGTATGCAAAGTTATCAAAGTGTGAGTTTTGGCTTGAAGTAGTTAGTTTTCTGGCTCATGTAGTTTTAGCAGAAGGTATTCGGGTTGACCCTAGTAAAATTGAGGCTATTATTAATTGGAAAATACCTCAAAATATGACAAAAATGAGAAGTTTCCTGGGATTATTCAGATATTATAAGAGGTTCGTGAAGAGATTTTCATCCGTAGCGACTCCGTTGACACGACTGCTACAAAAAGAGGTATGTTTTGAACGGATAGATAGATGTCAAGCAAACTTTGATCGACTAAAGGCAATATTGACTGAAGCACCAATTTTGACTCAGCATACTCTAAGAAAAGACTTTATTGTGTACAATGATGCTAGTCATAATGATCTAGGCTGTGTTCTTATGTAAGAGGGAAAAGTAGTTGCATATGTCTCTAGATAGTATGGGGAAAGATGTTATATCTATACAGATCACAAAATTCTTAAGTACCTTCCCTCACAGAAAGAGTTGAATATGAGACAACGAATATGGTTGGAGTTGATTAAAGATTATGACTGTGTGATTGACTACCAGCTAGGCAAAGCTAATGTAGTTGCAGATGCATTATGCAAGAAAATCTTAGCTGAGATGCGAGTGGAATCCACATTGATGCAGATAATTAAAGATGCTCAAAAGTAAGACAAGAAGTTAGTAAAGATAGCTGAGGCAGTAAAAAAGGGAGAAAATTCTTCATTTTTATTTCTTAAACCTTGAGGGGTATTTCCATCATTTTGATGATAACAAATAAAATAGCAATATTGTATTTAACATACTTGTTTTCTAAGTCTATTAAACAGGGTATGAAATAAAATAGCAAGAATGGAGAATGGAAGATTAATCCTTGAAAGATAAAATTAAGGAAGTAGCATGTTCACGCCCGTGAAAAAGCTAACCGTCACCAAAACCAACATTTGAAGTTCACGACCATGAAGGAAGACAACAAACTATAAAATGCACATTTAAGTCACGTCCGTGAATTAAATGTCACGCCCATGAACCTTTATGATAATTTCATCCAGAGAGCTTCATGACCAAAGTCACCACTTGGATCACGACTGGGAAGTTTGTCACGCCTGTAAAGATATATGTCACGCCCGTAAAGATATACGTCACGCCCGTGACCCAATATTTCAAAACCTTCCAGAGAGCTTCACGACAAAGGTCACCACCTCAGTCACGATTTGGAAGAATAGTCATGCCCGTGACAAACATAGTCACTCCCGTGAAAGATGAAAGAGAAAAATGTCAGGCGCGATTATTTGGGTTGGTGCAACGGCTAGTTTCGTATTAAATGCACTCTAACGACTATAATTAGCCATGGGAGTATAAATGCAAGTCATTTATACATTCAGTACAAGAGGATAGCAAATACTTTGAATCAAAATCTTATTACAAGCTATTTGTACATTTAATACTTCCATAACAAATATCTATTCTCTGTGAAAATATTTTTGCTCATCATTTATTGAGCAATAAAGATTTGTAAGTGTTTCTCTATGTAATCATTTATTACTCAAGTGAGTTTTGGGTATTTCTGGGTTAAGAGTAGAACACTTGTAAGGGTTAGTTGTGTGAGCCGTTAAAACACAAAGAAAAGGTTTCTTGTGTGAGCCTGTAAAATACAAGATAAAGGTTGTTTGTGTGAGCCTGTAAAACACAAGGAATTGATTATTGTGTGAGCCATTAAAACAAAAGGAATTTCTGGGTTAGGTGTGAGCCATTGTGAGAAACACTATAGTTGAGAATGAGCTTGTAAAACTCCATTGTAACACTTAGTGTGTTAGTAAAACTCCCAATTGCGATTGGAGAGAGGAGTAGGGTTTGTTAACACCCAAACCGTTATAAATATTCTTGTGTCAAATTTCTCTATCCCTCCTAAAATTAATTTTTTTTCCGCACTTTAAAGTTAAATTTTTAAAACTCCAATTCAACCCCCCTTCTTGGGTTAATATCTAGACAACAATTGGTATCAGAGCTTTGTCTAGCATCTAACCTGAAAAAGCACTAGTAAAGATTAAGATATGGCCAGTGAAGGATTCCAAAGTTTCAAACCTTACTTTGATGGAGCAAATTATGCCCATTGGAAGTTTCGGATGGAGACATACCTGGATAGTGAAGGAATTGAAGTCTCGGATAGTGTAAGAAAAGAATGGACACCACCAACCAGAAGAGGAGCTGATGGTGAAGAAAAAATCCTATCAAGAGATGATTGGACAGAGCCTCAAAGAAGAGCAAATTTCAAAAACAAGAAGGCAATGACAATCATCTCAAGCTCATTATCTATTGAAGAATGTGGAAGAATACAACACTGCCCAACAGCCTACAACATGTGGAAGACATTGGAAAATTATCATGAAGGAACTAAGCAAATCAAATCTAAGAAGATTCAACTTCTTACCTCAGAATATGAGATCTTCAAGATGAAATCCAATGAGTCAATCACTGATATGACCAACCGTCTTCTAGCTATTATAAATGGAATGAGGAAACTTGGGAAGCATCTAAGCCTGGAAGATGTAAACAACAAAATCTTGAGAAGTCTTTCTCTTAAAGACTATGGCTCAAGAGTTGCTGGCATAAAAAAAGCAAATGAAGACATGAGCATCATGAATAATGATGTGCTGATTGGCAAACTTCTCACAAATGAAATGGCAATGAAAAGAGATAGAGAGCTTGAAGCAAAGCCAGAAAAAAAAAAGTCTTTAGCACTCAAAGCCTCTACTTCAAAATCTCAAGAAGAAAGTGAAAATGATGAAGAAATGAGTGATGATGAAAATGAGGACGTTGTTATGCTGTCAAGGAGACTGAAAAGAATCATTGAGAAGAAAATGGGCAACTCCAGAAAATTCAGGCAAAGAAACCTCAAACAAACTTCTAATGATGCACAAAGAAGTAAGGAAGAGGTAAAATGTTATGAGTGTGGAAAGAAATGACATATCAAACCAGAATGTCCAAGGCTCAAGAAGCATAAGAGCAAATACCAAAGAGACAATTGGGAGAAAGGTCACAAAACCACATGGGATTACGAAAGCTCTTCAAGTGAAAGAGATGATAATGAAAGCGAAGAGGTCAACCTATGCTTCATGGCTATTGAGGATCACGTCTCAAATAAGGTAAGATCACTACACTCATATTCTTTAAATAATAGTAGTGATAATGATAATGATAGTAATAGTGATGATGATGATGATGATGATGATGATGATGATGATGAGCAAAGCCTTATAGAAGAATTAAATTTAGAACTAGAGAAATATAGGAGTAAATTCAGTACTTATAGGAATAACATTTCAAATTTGAAAAACAAAATGGATGCTTTAGAAAAGGAGAATCTTAAGCTTAAATCATCTAATGAATCTCTTCAAAAGTCATTAGATGAATATTCATCAAGACCCTCAACTGCTTCCTTGCTTAAAGAAAATAACACTTTGAAAAATGAAGTTGAGGAACTTAGAAATTCTATTTCTAAATTTCACAAAGGTAAAGAGAGTTTAGATACTCTCATTGTGTCTCAAAGACCACCCTTAATTAGACATGGTCTAGGATTTAAGGACACATCATCATCTTCTCACAAAACCATCTTTGTTAAGTCTAGTGAACCTCACATCTCCACACTTGTTGGAACAGCACCAAGGAATAAGCATATTAAACCTTCTATACATAAAAAGAATAATCATGTCTTTATGTATAAGAAGCATGCATCTAGAAAAGCATTAATTAATCATGATTGTGCATGTCATTGTTCTCAAAATAAGTTTAATAGAAATATGGCATTCAAAAATATTGTAAGACGAAAAAACAAGTTTAGACCGAAACAATGTAATTATTGTATGAAAATTGGTCACATAAATAAACATTGTTGGATAAGGAAGGCTCATTAGGAACCTTCATGTGCTAACCCCCAATGACCTAAGCTCATTTGGGTACCTAAAAATCATACTTGAACTGTGATTCTATAGGTATGCCTCAAGTCCACAATAAACAAAAATGCTTGACTAGTAGACAGTGGATGTTCAAGGCATATGATAGGAGATAAAGAACTCTTCAATGAAATCAAAAGTATTGATGGAGGTATAATTACCTTTGGAAACAATGCTAAGGGTAGGGTAATTGGTATTAGTTCTATTGGTATTAATGGTACTACTTTTATTAAAGATGTCTTACTTGTTGATGGCTTGAAACATAACTTATTGAGTGTTAGCCAATTATGTGATAAAGGAAAAAAAGTAATCTTTACTTTCAATGAATGTCTTGTGACCTCTATCGATGGTCAAGAGATATTTAAAGGAAATAAAGATGTCAACACATATATAATAGACTTACATGAATTATCTAACTATTCATCTAAGTGTCTTGTGACCACTAGTGATGAATCTTGGCTGTGGCATAAAAGGCTTGGTCATGCTAACATGAACTTAATACAAAGCCTCAGCACAGAAGAACTAGTAAAAGGACTACCAAGAGTCAAATTTGAAAAAGACAAGACATGTGAACCTTGCCAAAGAGGGAAGCAACACAAGTCATCCTTCAAAGCCAAAAACATAGTAAGTACCTCAAAACCTCTTCAACTCCTACACTTAGGCTTATTTGGACTTACTAAAATTGCTAGCTTATGAGGTAAACATTATGCATTTGTCATCGTAGATGATTACTCTAGATTTACTTGGATAATTTTCTTAGCTCAAAAGAGATAGTGCTTTTGAAAATTTCAAAAACTTTGCTAAAAGAGTTCAAAATGAAAAAGGGTATTGTATTTCAAAGATAAGAAGTGATCATAGCAAAGAATTTGAAAATGAAAACTTTGAAAGTTTTTGTCTTGAACATGGAATGTCATAGAATTTCTCATCTCCTAGGACACCTCAACAAAATGGGGTAGTTGAAAGGAAAAATCGAACTTTAATTGAAATGGCTAGAACAATGCTCAATAAGTATGGTTTACCAACTTACTTTTGGGCAGAAGCCATAAACACTGCATGTTATATTTCAAATCGAGTTTTCAAAAGACCCCTTTTAAACAAAACCTCATTTGAGCTATGGAATGGAAGAAGGCCCTTGATATCATACTTTAGAGTATTTGGATGCAAGTGTTTCATATTGAATACCAAGGACAACCTTGGAAAATTTGCCTCTAAATCTGATGAAGGTATCTTTTTAGAATGCTCTACAACTAGCAAAGCATATAGAGTATTTAATAAAAGATCATTAACTATTAAAGAATCTATGCATGTTGTCTTTAATGAATCTAGTAGACTTGAACTTGTGAAAGGTAATGTTCTTGATGATGTTGTAGGTAACATGGAGAGACTTGATCTTGAAAATGGAAAAGAAGAAAATGATCAAGAAGATTCACATCAAAATGATTCTCTACCTCAAGCTCAAGAAGAAAACGGGCAAGAACTCCTAAAAGAATGGAGAATGACAAAAGATCATCCAAAAGAGCAAATCATTGGTGATCTCTCCAGGGGAGTAAGTACTAGATCTCATTTCAAACATTTAGCCATTGACCTTGCTTCTATTTCTCAAATTGAGCCTAAAAATGTTAATGAGGCTCTTAATGATGAAAGTTAGGTAATTGCCATGCAAGAGGAACTCAACCAATTTGAGAGAAGTAAGGTATGAACCTTAGTAGCCAGACCCAATGATCATCAAATTATAGGCAGCAAATGGGTATTTAGAAATAAATTAGATGAACAAGGTTCAATAACTGGGAATAAGGCTAGATTAGTTGCAAAAGGATATAATCAGGAAGAAGAAATAGATTATGATGAGACCTATGCACCTATAGCTAGATTAGAAGCCATAAGGATACTTTTAGCATATACATGTCGCAGGAATTTCAAACTCTTTCAAATGGATGTGAAAAGTGCATTTCTAAATGGTTATATAGAAGAAGAAGTTTATGTAGAACAACCACCAGGTTTTGAAAGCTATGATTTGTCAAATCATGTTTTTAAACTTTCAAAAGCTTTATATGGTTTAAAACAAGCCCCAAGAGCTTGGTATGAAAGACTAAGTTCTTTTCTCTTAGAAAATAGCTTTACAAAGGGTAATGTTGACACCGCATTATTCATTAAAAAACATAAGCATGATATACTAATTGTTCAAATTTATGTTGATGATATAATATTTGGTTCTTCTAATGAATTGCTTTGTCAAGAATTTGTTAAGTGTATGACTAAGGAATTTGAAATGAGCATGATGGGAGAGCTTAAGTATTTCCTTGGTCTACAAATAAAATAAAGCAATGAAGGCATATTCATCAACCAATCCAAATATGCCAAAGATTTAATTAAAAAATTTGGAATGGAATGATGCAAGAATGCGAAGACTCCTATGAGCACATCAACAAAATTGGACAAGGATGAAAAGAGTAAGAGCATTAATGAAAAAGCTCTATAGAGGTATGATCGGATCACTTTTATATTTACTGCTTCTAGACCCAACATAATATATAGTGTTTACTTGTGTGCACGATTTCAATCATGTCCAAAAGAATCTCACTTAAATGCAGTAAAAAGAATTCTAAAATATTTACATGGATCATTGCATCTAGGTTTGTGGTATCCTAGATATTCATCGTTTTATATTATAGGATATTCAAATGCAGACTATGCTGGTTGTCTTTTAGATATAAAAAGTACTTCAGGTACTTGTCACTTTATTGGAGAGTGCTTAGTTTCTTGGTTTAGCAAGAAACAAGTTTCAGTTGCTCTTTCAACTACTGAAGCAGAGTATGTAGTAATAGGATGTTGTTGTACTCAAATGCTTTCGATGAAACAACAACTTAAGGACTATGGTCATGATATGAACCATATACCTATTAAATGTGACAATACAAGTGCTATAAATCTTTCAAAGAATCTCATTCAACCCTCTAGAAGTAAGCATATTGACATTAGACACCGCTTTATTATAGATCATGTTCAATATGGAGATGTTGCATTAGAATTTATAAGCACAGAAAATCAATTGGCAAATATTTTTAGTAAGTCTCTAAATGAGGAAAGATTTAATTTCATTAGAAGAGAACTTGGAATGATTGATGGATTAACCTTGTGATTGCTAAATTATCAAATCTTAAGTGATAATCTTGATTTTGTATCATATCACTAGATATAAGGTAGTAAAATTGATGAAAAGTTTATGTTATAAGGGATAGAATCTTCACAGAAATGATTTAGTCTTGTTTTAGGACTTAATTTTATTTGATGGAAATTTTAGGCAATTCACGTCTGTGACATATGTTCATGCCCGTGAATTAAATAGCCAAAAGAGGCAGTGTCTTTCACGACTTGATTCACGACATCGTTAACGGCTTCAAGTAGTGAAGCTTCTGTTCACGACTTCATTCACGCCCGTGAACATTTTCAAGTAAAACTCACAGAGACATTCACGCTTTGAGTCACGCTTTATTTCACAGGCATAAGTAGTGAAATTCAACCCTTCAGGCCCATGACTATTCGTTCACCACCGTGACAGTTTATCATTTACGCCCATGACATACAAGTGTAACGACTGTGAACAGTTTCCCGTCTTTATTCACGGGTAGAGTACCCCTTCAGCAAACTGTGAACACGACTCTTCATGACCGTGAACACATATTTTATGCCCGTGAATGCATCGGGTATATAAGAAATCAGCCGGTTATTCTTCACATTTTCAACTCCTTAAAACCGCTTTCATTTACATACATTGAATGGTGCATTGAAGATTCCGGCCCCCAAGTCACAAAATTTTGCTATAAATACCATCAAAGGTCCCTTCCTTCATCAAAAAGCATCATTCTTTAGGGTTTCCTCAAATTTTCTGTCAAATTTTTCCAAACCCTTCAAAGTTCATTTCTTCAATCCAAATGGAAACTGGCTCATCAAAGGGTACTAGGAAGAAGTCTCATACTCCCAGGAGGTACTCAGACTACCTCATGAATAGAATCTAGGAGCATTTCCATCCTCGGTACTCAACCTTGAAGAAAAGGCCTCTCATTTCATCAAGGTCCTTGAGTGGCAAACCGTACGCACTATCGGGCTTGAGACAGTAATGATAGAGCAACTCCAAGCCTGTCATTTGAAGGAATTCATGGACATTCATCAGCCCACTTTAAGGGAGCCAACCCTGGAAATTTTGAGCACTTTGCAAATGTCTCCCACTGGACGGTGAAATTCCAACTCTGCAACAATCCGAACACCCTCAATGCCACATAATTCGGGGAATTATTTAATCTACCCACGAAAGGAATCCTCAATGACAGCGAAGTGGAATTCTTTGCGACTCGAGCATGGACTCATTTTGGCACGGATTGTAGCTAGGATGTCAAGAAGAACAAGAGCACTCATCTCTGGTCCCAGTGCACAAATATTTTTGCATAGGTTTCTAACCTATAGCATATTTGCTCGGGGAGACAGCAATGGCACCATTAGGAAGTCAAAGCTATTTCTCTTTGAGATGGCTCGACAAGGTCTCACAGTGGCGCTCTCTCAATGGTTTGCAAACCATCTTCTGTCCATTGCCACCGAGCCCTCCGGAGATATACTCATTGGTGGCTATGTGACCCATATGGCCTTGAAGCTTGGCTATTTGAAGCTGGATGACCATCACTTCAATCTCATCCCAGGGCATCCTCGAGATCGCTTGGATGTCGAGTCCTTCATTAAGATGGGAGCGGCTGTCAGAATTGTTCATGAGAACAATATTTACTACCGCTTCATAGACACTGTTGGTGAAATAATTTGGGAAGATAATGATTCGAAGTACTTCAAAATCCATAATAAACTGTGGTAGAAACTGAATGACGGTCGGGTACAAATATTTTGACAATCGTGACACCAAATAAATACAATCGGGATGTATAACCAACAACTGAAAAAATATTACCGATGGTCGGCAGAAACTATCACTATGGTCGAGAATATGAAAAAAATATGAAAGTTGTTTTTTGGCGATAATTTCTTCAAATGGAATTTTCTTAGCACCAATAGGGGTAAGAATAAGATGATTTGTTGAAACAATCTAGCAAAATGGATGTTGTAGGTTCAAAAACCCAATTTTAAGCACTAAAAATTCTAATTCGATATGATAATATCATCCCCTGCCTTATGTGAACCATGAGTTGAAATTGACCTTAATTATATTCAATTGATGATAAAATAAGATGTTTGTTCATTCAATTTTGAAAAAAAATGCATATTTTAAGTCCAAAAATATCAATTGTTTGGCATTAAATACGTACATATTAAGTGAAATATAAATGTTATGCCACCAATTCCTTAACTAAATATTTAGAGACTATAAATTGGAATGATGATATCTAAATATGTTCCAAATAATATGCTCTATATAAAACAAATCTCATTTTCTTGCAACAAAATCCCTAATAAATTGTGGTTAAAAATGAATTATAGTCGGATACAAATATTTTGATGATCATGATACAAAAGAAATATGGTCGAAAAGTATAACCAACAACTAGAAAAATGTTGTCGATGCTTGGCAAAAACTATCATTACGGTCTGGTATATAATCATTTGATATGAAAGTAGCTATTTGGTGATAATTTCTTCAAATGGGACTTTCTTACCATCAATAAGGGTTAGAATAAAATGATTTGCAGGATCAATTTAGCAAAATGGACGTTTTAGGTCCAAAATCCTAATTTCAAACATTAAAAATTCTAATTCAATATGATAAGATTATACCTAGCCTTGCATGAACCACGAATTCAAATTGACATTTTTTATTCAATTGATGATAAAATTAGATATTTTATTCGTTCAATTTTGAAAAATGCACTCTAACGGCTATAATTAGCCATGGGAGTATAAATGCAAGTCATTTATGCATTCAGTACAAGAGGATAGCAAATACTTTGAATCAAAATCTTATTACAAGCTATTTGTACATTTAATACTTCCATAACAAATATATATTCTCTGTGAAAATCTTTTTTCTCATCATTTATTAAGCAATAAAGATTTGTAAGTGTTTCTCTCTGTAATCATTTATTACTCAAGTGAGTTTTAGGTATTTCTGGGTTAAGAGTAGAACACTTGTAAGGGTTAGTTGTGTGAGCCTTTAAAACACAAAGAAAAGGTTATTTGTGTGAGCCTGTAAAACACAAGATAAAGGTTGTTTGTGTGAGCCTGTAAAACACAAGAAATTGGTTATTATGTGAGCCTGTAAAACACAAGAAATTGGTTATTATGTGAGCCATTAAAACACAAGGGATTTCTGGGTTAGGTGTGAGCCATTGTGAGAAACACCATAGTTGGGAGTGAGCTTGTAAAACTCCATTGTAACACTTAGTGTGTTAGTGAAACTCCTAATTGCGATTGGGGAGAGGAGTAGGGTTTGTTAACACTCGAACCTCTATAAAAATCTTTGTGTCAAATTTCTCTATCCTTCCTAAAATTAATTTTTATTTCTGTACTTTAAAGTTAAATTTTTAAAACTCCAATTCAACCCCCCTTCTTGGCTTAATATCTGGGCAACATTGTTGATGGAAGATGGCACAATATACTTCAAGAATAGGATTTATGTGCCAAGTATGAAAGATTTGAAGATAGATATTTTAAAAGAAGCACATGAAACGGTATATACCATGCATCCAGGCGGGAACAAAATGTACCAAGATTTGAAAATAGAATATTGGTGGCCAGGGATGAAGAAAGATATCATCGAGTACGTTGCTAAATTTCTAACTTGTCAACAAATAAAAGCAGAACATCAATTAGCCATGGGATTGTTGCAACCAATACCGATTCCAGAGTGGAAGTGGGAGAGAATTGCAATGGAATTTGTAACCGGATTACCGATGACTCAAAGGAAGCATGATGCAGTGTGGGTGATAGTAGATTAACTGACGAAGTTAGCACATTTCCTACCAGTCATAATGGACTACTCATTTAACAAGCTAGCAAAAATTTATATAAGTGAGATAGTGAGGTTACATGGAATTCCAATGTCCATCATATCTAATAGAGATCCCAGGTTTACGTCACAGTTCTGGAAGAGTCTACAGTAGGCTTTGGGAACTCGATTTAATTTCAGTATGATTTTCCATCCACAAATGGATGGACAGTCAGAACAGATTATCCAATTATTAAAAGATATGATGAGAAGTTGTGTGCTTGAATTTGAGGGAAATTGGGCTCAATATCTACCTCTTATGGAGTTTTCATACAACAGTCATCAGACGAGTGTAGGCATGACTTAATATGAGGTATTGTATGGAATAAAATGTAGGACACCAGTTTGTTGGACCGAGCTGAATGAGAAAAAGTTGATTAGGCCTGAGATAGTTCAACAAACCGAGGAAAAAGTTAAAGTGATCAAGGAAAGGCTAAAGGCAGCACAAGATCGATAAAAATCATATGTCGATTGAAAGAGATGAGATATTGAGTATGAGGAGGGTGAAAAAGTGTTCCTTAAAGTTTCACCTTAGAAAAAGGTATTGAGGTTTCGTAGAGAAGGAAAGCTAAGTCCAAGATTCATTGGTGCTTATGAGATTCTAGAAAGAATCGGACCTATGGCACATCGTTTAGCCTTTCCACCAGAGTTAGATCGAATTCACAATGTATTCCATCTATCTATGCTAAGGAATATAGGTCTGATCCAACTCATGTCATACTAATTAAAGAGATAGAAGTACAGACAAATATGACTTATGAAGAGGAACGAGTGGCGATATTAGTATGTGAAGAAAAGATTCTTCGGAATAAAAGAGTTCATCTAGTTAAAGTGCTATGGCGGAATCATTCTACAGAAGAAGCCATATAGGAGAGCAAATAAGTCATGAAGAGGCAATATCCTTAGTTATTCACAAATTGAACAAGTGAAATTTCGAGGACAAAATTTATTTTAAGGGGGAGAGAATGTCATATCCACTAATTTAGGCCCCTAGTCACGCGAGTTGTTAAATCGACTTGACGGTTCGACCGGAGTCTAAATTTAGATTGTGACTGAAAAATAATTAAAATAATAGTAAATAATTATGGAAAATATTTAATAAAGTGAATCTCTTTGTCATTTGCTGATAATGTTAAATTGCAAATTTTGAAAAGTTTAGGGGTCAATTTGCAATTTACCAAAAATTGAAAGATTAATTGGGATAACCACCAATTAAATGCATGAAGTGAGACATTAAATATATGTGGTAGTTGACTTAACCAAGTGGCATGCATTAAGTGATCAATTAAAGAAAATATCTAGATTATGACTTAGGTATCCCTATTATTAATTAAGTTTGTCTTTTTGCCATTAATCAGTCTTTCTTCCTTATCTCCTCATATCTATAATTTTCTATGTTCTCTAAACCAACCACGTTTTTTCTTGAATCTTCCATGGCTAAAGCTTGAGTCTAAGAAGAAAAAGTGAAAAAGAGATGGAGAGAGGCATGGATGAGTAGTTTTCATGCATAGTTGATCAAGAAGAAGCTAAAGCAAGTAAAAAAAAAAAGAGAAATAAACTTGGAAAAAAATAGAAAACCTTAAGGTTTGGCTATGGAAGCAAGGAAGTGAAGGTAAAATGATTTTTCTTTTCTTCCATGTCTCTTTAAAGAAAGGTAGAGATTAAAATATATTATGGAAAATTAGAGATATGATGAAAAAAAGTTTTAATGATCTCTTTTATGTATTGTAGGAACTCAAATTGATAAGGATCTAGCTCAAATGAGTAAAGAAAAAAAGAAAGAGAAGTAAAGAAAAAAAAAGTTTGTGCATAACCTAAGGCAATAGCCTATGCCTTTTTTTTTAAGTTGCATGATTTGAGCATTTGACATGTTAATGATTCTGAATTAATAATATTTTGCGATAAAAATCCTGGGGATGCATGTTTGCTAGACTTAGAATTAATTTTGGTAAAAACTGAAGAGGGTAAATATGTGTAGTCTTTGCTGGAATTGATGAGCAATGAGTACATAAACTGTTATAACTTAAGTTATGAAATTCAGATTTGTGTGTTCTTTATTGAGTTTGAAAGCTAAGACCTAGGGCTTGAACTTTTATTTAAACCATAAAATCTAGATATATCTATAGCTTTTCAGAAAAATATATAAAATTCTGACCTTGAATCTGTCCAGGAAATTCTAGACAAAATTGTTAATGACTAATCAGTGTTAATTTGATCATATCTTTTGATACAAAACTCCAAATTAAGTGATTCAAATTGAATATTAAAGGTAAGATTCAGAAATAATTGTTAAGAAGACCCTATAATTTAATTCAAATTTTAACATGACCAAAATTAAAGTTCAAAATATAGCACAAAATCTACCAATGACATGGCAGCATATGAGTTGAGGAAAGTAATGAGTAAAATAATGTGAACTTTGTTATATTATGCAAATACTATTTTTATTAAGTAATTGTATGATTAATTGAACCTTTATATGCATGAAATGGGTGAATTTAATAACTATGAATTTTAATGACATTGAGTAAGCCCTAAAACACCTAACTAAAACTGGACTTAGGATAGTTTGGCATGCCAAGTAGGGGGGAGTATGATTAATTCTATTAATGGTACAATTAATGACCAGTGATGACACTATTATTGAAGTCAGTGATGATACTATTATTAAAGCAGGTGATGACATTATTATTAAAGCCAGTTATGATACTTATATATGCGCAAATCATATTGCTTGGGTGGCACTCCTCCTAAGTGTCTGAATGGCAACTCCGTTATTCTAGTCAGGGGTTCATAGGTATTGTGGGCTATAAAAAAGTGATTGAAAATAAAAAAAAATCATGAATTGTGATATGGATAATAATGATTATTTGATAAAGTAAAACAAATATGAGATAAAAGAATATAATTTGATGTTTACGCATGCTAGAATACTATGAAATGTATGAAAAGATGATTGGGTGTTGTGCGCTATGAAGAAATGATTAAAAATAAAAAGGGAATCATGAATTATGATATGGATAATAATTATGATTTGATAAAGTAAAACAAATATGAGATAAAAGAATATAATTTGATGTTTATATATGCTAGAATACTATGAAATATATGAAAAGATGATTGGGTGTTGTGGGCTATAAAGAAATGATTGAAAATAAAAAGGGAATTATGAATTGTGACATAGATAATAATGATGATTTGATAAAGTAAAACAAATATGAGATATAATAAGATAATTTGATGTTTATGCATGTTAGAATATTATAAAATGTATATTCACATAAAAAGATAATTGAGCATAAATTGATATATGACAATGCATGTTGCATGAAATAGTTTATTATCTTATTTATATACACAACTAAACCTAGAGTTTAACGTGGAAGTTTCCTTCCGCCCATATATAGTGAAAAATAAGCAAACGATAGTAGGCAAAAGTAGCGGTGACCTGATCCAGCAGAGCAGCTAGTTTCAACCATAGTAGGTCACATAACTTTTGTATTACAAATACTATAAAATAAAATTCAAATTATAAGCACATTTTGTAAATAACATGTTATTATATAAAATGTATTTTGTCTTTTTTGTTATGATTTCTTTTACACTACAAAGTAAATAAATAGTAAATAAAAAATATATATATATACGAGTGTCTTTTATTTATACATATATATATAGAACGATATTTTTAATCAATGAAATCAGTATAACACTCTCTTATCCGGGCACGTATTGCTAGGGTGAGAGGGTGTTACAATACAAACCTAGTTTGCACTCTCCTCACATCCATTGGGTATATACTCTTGCCTAGCCTGGGTCTCTGCAACATCAACACATCTGATATAAATCACATATTAATTAGAGTTCATGCTATTTAAGTGAACATCTTAATTATAGACCATCAAATGAAATAACTTTAATGGCCTTCATGTCTAACTCAGGTCTTCCTGTCATAGTTCAATTAAAGTTTCCGCAAGTTCTTTTCCTAATTAGGAACTTGACAAAATCTTTGAGGTTTTGAGTAGTATAACTTAGTCCTTAAAACAAGTCCTCTACTTAATCTAACTTTTTGGTTTGAGTTTAACTTGGGATTATATATATTCTTTCATTCTCTTTTTTTTTTTTTTGAATGCAAATATTTCCACGTGGCGTATAAGATTGAATGATTGATATTATACATGTAATATTTATGACAATTTATATTATAGGCTTATAAAATTGAATGTTTAATTGTATAGACTTATAAACTTCTTTTTCTTCTTCATTTTTTTCTGATTTAGGATCAGAAAACTAGCACCTCAAACAAACATTTCTTCGGATTTGACTACATTCGGCTCTAAAATCTCTCATATATTTTGCCGATATGAAATTTACTTAAAAATATTACAATTCAATGGTTTGTAAATAGAACAGTTCATATATATATCTAATGTTTTTTTTCATAAGTCATGAATTAATTTATGCATGTTATATATCTATAAATTATGCACAAATATATTAGTTAGTTAATCAAATATACTATTTTATTTAACTCAGGTACAAAATGATAAAAGGGTGTTACAAACATAACAATGCTAAGAAAAAGCATCATCAAACTATAAAAGCTTTCTTTTTAAATTCCCAAATTTATAATTCGGTGATGCCTTATGAACAAGCTTTTACACATACTCTAGTTGTTCATGTTCCTTAAGAAACGTCACTGATATGACAACGCTTGTTAACAATTCATCACCAAGTCAATAAATCTTACCGACACTTGTATAAGAAGCGTCAGAAAATGAATGATGCTAATATGAAAAGCATAGTAAATGTAATTATGTAATAATTTATTGTTGCTTAAAGAAATGTGTCAGTAAGTATTTGAACTTCTCTAATTTGGTGACACTGTTTCATAATGATCGAAAAATATTCTAACTTAATGACGCTTTTATAAAAAGCATAAAGAAATTAATGACGCTAATATTAAAAGCATCATAAATATAATTATTTAATAAATTATTAAAAATTTAATAATTTAATAATAATTTTTAAATTTAGTGACATTTAAAAAAAATGTTCCCAATTTAAAAGAATTTAAAGACACATATGAAAAAGAGTAAGTAAAATTTTAAATTTATTAGACACTTAAAAAAAAGGAGTCAGTAAATATTCAAACTTATTGATGTCTTTCCAAAAAATGTCAAAGAAATCTCTAATTTATTGACGCTATTTTATAAATGGCAGGAAATAATAATTTTTAAACCTTGTCGATTTAACAATAATTTATAAATATAGTGACACTTAAAAAAAATGTCTCCAATTTAAAAGCATTTCAATATTCTTACGAAAAAGTGTTAAGTAATTTTTTAAATTCATTGACGCTTAAAGAAAAAAGTCTGTAATGATCCAATTTTGGTGATGTTTTTTCATAAAATGTGAAGAAAATCTCTAACTTAGTGAAGCTAATTTATAATTGTCGGAAAATATTGTAACATTATGACACTTTTATAAAAATGGTCAGAAAACTAGGGATGCTAATATGAAAAACATCATAAATATAATTATGCAATAATTTGTTGAAAATGTATCGTTTTAAAATTTTTAAATTTAGCAATATTAAAAAACAAATGTCTCCAATTTAAAAGAATATAAAGACACTTATGAAAAGGTGTCAATAAATTTTTAAATTTAGTGTCGCTTAAAAAAATAAGTCAGAAAGTATTTAAACTTTGTGAAGAAAATCTCTAATTTAGTGATGCTATTTTATAAACGTCGACAAATAATAATTTTGAAATCTTGTTTGTTTAATAATAATTTTTAAAATTTAGTGACACTTTAAAATAGTGTCTCCAATTTTAAAAAAAAAAAATTCAAGACGCTTAAAAAAAGAGCAAGTAAATTTTTAGATCCACTAACACTTAAATAAAAGAGTTAGTAAGTATTTAAATTTGGTGACATTTTTTCAGAAATGGCAAGAAAATCTCTAACTTAGTTAAGCTAATATATAAACGCCGGAAAATATTCATGCTTTTATAAATAAATAAAAAAAAAAGTCAAAATTAAAGACCCTATTTTAAAAAGTGTCATATATATATATATAATTACATAATAATTTATTGAAAATGCATCTCTAAAAATTTTTAAATTTAGTGACACTTTCAAAAACTGTCCCCAATTTGAAAGATTTTAAAGATGATTATGAAAAAGAGGCAATAAAATTTTCAATTTAATGCCTTTTAAAAAAAAAAAATAAAATCTCGTATTTAGTGAGACTATTTTATAAACGTCGAGAAATATTTTAACTTAGTGACACTTTCATAAAAAGCATCCGAAAATATTCTAACTAGATGACCATTTTATAAAAGGTGTCTAAAAATTTGCATATATTAGAATGCTTTTTTAGTTGTATAGAGTTTGATATCTCACATCACTAGTACAGAATAGAGTTATATGTGTCTGTTATTTTGTATTTTATGCATCCGTTAAATAGTAGACACATATATAGGATACGCATATGATATAAATTTTATGTGTCTGTCGTTGTGACAGAATCATATAATCAAGTTATAGGCATCTGTCGTTTACTAATAGCAGACACATATTCATTTAATAATAGCAGACATGTATAACTGATTATATGCGTCTGCTATTAATAAACGATAAACGCCTATTGTCTTTTTTTTTAAATTAAAGCTCATATTATACTGCTACCATTCATATATAACCTGCTTCAAAATTCATAATAATTATGCTTCAATAAGCCACAATAGACATCCAACATTCAAGTCACAAATACTCAATAATCAAGAATTCACAAGACAACACAACTAAAAAAATAAAATAAATCAAAGCAATACAACATCATACCTAAAACAATTCACATGAAAATAATTAATCCACAAGTTCTTCAAAATTCTTTAATTTAAAATTATATTTCTCGTTAATATGAAATATTTTACAAAAGTAAATAAAAAGATTATATACACTCTTTCATAAAGCAATTTGACCACATATGTCGAATTTCATCTATTTGATCTTGACTATATGATCAATTTTTAAAAGCCTACAAGACAAATCAAACAAAGAATAGAAAATATATTAGAAATGAATAAATTAATAGCTAGTTATGTATCATACTTGTAATATAAACTTATTAGTATTTGAAAGAACATACCTTAAGCAATATTGTATCACTGTTATGATACACGACAATTTCGTACATATACCTCATGATGTAATATCCGCATTCAACACCTCCTTGTTGTTTAGGGCACTTAAAATAGAAAAAATAACAAAGGTCCATGCCAAATAAAAGATTATAAAATCATAAAAACTTTAATCTAACTAGTAATTCATAATATAAAATTTTTACCGAAATGTCATTCCATTTTAACCTGACACCTTTATTTTTTTCACCTTCTATAGCATAAGTTCTATAGGCTCTGAAAAATAAATGTATATCAAAATCGGCATTAATATTGAAAACGCTACAAATATTGTAGAAACTATTAGCTAGTAGTATTATAACTTACAAGTTAATATGAGGTTTCAGACTTATATCACGGCTGCCACAAGCTAGAGGATCCATGAAAAATGTCCCACTCTGTTCACAGCAAAATACAATCAATATCTAATGGTTACTAGAGATATACAAATATGTTGAAGTTAGTAAAAATGTTGAAAATAAAAATTATGCAAACATGAATGTAAATATTTCTTACTTATAGAAGTATGGTAGTAGAATGAAATGTTTATCTCTTTGTTCCTTCAAATCTTCTATAATATATCTTTCTACTGAGTTAGTCTCTATGAACATCAAACGAAGCATTATTGGACAAAGAAATCCGATCGACGATATAAAGAATGTATCGCATAAGTTATGAAGGTACCTGCATGCATGAATACAATACATACATAAGTATTATTTTTGTATTTTTTAATTCAATCTTATAATATTAGTAATAAATAGTATAATCTTACATCATAAATATACGAATAATCTAGACATCAAGCCATTCCATAGAGAAGAGTTAAGCAATGTCTTCCATACCAACATGAATCATTAGATTATCTACTAGATACTTAAACAATGTAATGTCTGCAGGAACTTCAAAAATATACCTAGTAGGAAATTTAGCAACCATCTCATGCATCAACCTCATGTCACCACTCAAAGTTGCCAAAAGTTTCTCATTAACTAAAGGCTCATGTTGTTTTGTAGCTGATTCTTTCGATAAACCGCTACCTTGTTTATTCTTTGGAGCCTTTTTTAATGCCTTAGATTTAAGTTCCTATGAATTAATAATAAATTATGATATATAATGATATATGAAATGTGATAATCTATATTTTATTATTTTATAAGTTTAGGAATTATTACCTCTCTAAGAACCACGAGATGTTGTGGCCATTGAACAAAGCTACCTTATACTTTCCCAACTGTAGTTAAGTATTCAGTAGGCACAGGAAGTTAGGCTTCATGACAGTCAGATAATACTTCATTTACAGATACCTTGACGTGATTGGGCATGATAGGTCGATTATGCACCATAGCATCAATAAGGGATGGATAAATCATCCCCCTTGCCACAATCACCTGCTTACCTTCATTAATGGTAGCAAGTTTGCATGATGTAGGTGTCTGCAAAAACATAAAAAATCAATATTAGCTAGATTAAAATGGAAGTGGAAGTAATGAAATTCAAAATTTTTACCTGTAATTCTGATGGTGGGTCCACAGAGTGACAACTACTAGAAGTTGGGTGAGCAAATGAATAACCCATCTCCACCTCCATATCAGGGCCAATTTGAGATGACTTCCTAGTTCTCTCCTCTATCATACTCTCAAGATGTGCAATATGTGCCGAGAATTTAGCAAATAATTTGGCCTTTACTTTAATCTTAAGCTCTT
Source organism: Triadica sebifera (assembly GCA_023653625.1). NCBI lineage: Eukaryota > Viridiplantae > Streptophyta > Magnoliopsida > Malpighiales > Euphorbiaceae > Triadica > Triadica sebifera. The sequence continues at coordinate 34,609,818 of CM042894.1, read as the reverse complement.
CTATAACTTCAGTGATATGGATGTTGCTAGTTTCCTTTTTCCAGGATTACCATAAAATTGTTTGATGGTCACAGCACTTCCAACACCTCTCACATAGCCAGAATGTTTGGGCTTTTCAAGTGCACGTGACAATATGTCATCAGGCCTCTCTGGTACCTAGCTACCTTGGGCGATTTCTCCCCGTAATATCTCCTATTCACTAGATAAACAATTTGTTATAAGCAATCATAGATAAAAAAAAAAAAGATACCTTGATATCATTGTTTGTTTAGCAAGTTATACTTACGATTTTTGTTGCCACCTCTTTTATCTTTTCTACTGGGATTATATAATTTCTTTCTTCTGTCTTTTTTGTTCTAGCTCTTACCCAATCGAGGCTTCGATCATATGATGATGTAACATCAGAGCTCATAGATGGTGATGATGAAAAAGAAGAGATGAGATCTTCAATAATCCATTGAGTCCTTTTCCCAACATAGCCTACATGACCCAAGAAATGTGGATGCACATTATTTGCTTGCTTTTCCTTCGCCTTGGCACAGATTTGCTGTTAAAAAAAATAATGAAGATCCCATTATCATGTCTTGCATAAATGTAAATGTAAATTGCATTAATCTACTTCATACTTAGTACCTCATATTCTTCATATTCATGTGCTTGTTTAAACTCCTCCCAATCTTTCTCGGTGATGAAGTCATATAATTCCAATGGTGACTTTTGCACGTATTTATTCTTTATGTACTTAACCACCAATCGATACTTAAAATCCTTCCACCGCATTCCAACAATTTTTAGTACAATATTTTTCTTATCATCTGGAATGTTGAACTCTTTCTGCAAAATAATATTTTAGATTAATTAGTTTTAATTCTTTACAATCAAACTTGTTAATAAATTTGAAGGAAACTTACCTTGATATCTTCCCAAATTATATTTTTAAGACCCTTATCGACCAGATCCCAGCTTTTTATCGTGATGTTCACATTGGAACGTGCAACAAGGCCAATGTAGGAACTAAATATATCGGCGTATGTTCCTATTGGGCGATCAAATTCATCAAAATCTATTGTCTTTTGTTCATTCCCTTGCTTCTTCAATTTTTTGCATGTAGTAGCTCCCCTAGGTTTTCTTTTTGTCATGATACTTGATGGCTCAGAATCTGGTTGTTCATTCGACATGATTTCCTATAACATAAGTATAACAAAGAAACATGTTAGTATAATCCACAATAATAACACTTTATTTCAAAGGAAAATAAAAACAATAGATTTATTTGATAAACAATAACAAAAATTGGTAATTATGAGTATAAACCACATTAATCATATTACACATTTCTAAATAAACTTACAATAAACATATATGCATCAATTATTGGCGATTTTCAATTCATAAGCCTTCAGTATGATTATCACGCATGTAATTTGAATCTAAAATATATTCCCCAACTGGCATAGGTAACCCGATAGAAAACGGGAGAGTCTCATCAAACTAATCATATTCTTCCTCATCTACCACATCATCGATACCAACAATACACCTCTTACCTTGAAGAACAATAGACCACTTACTATCGCCAGGGTCAACAATATAAAATACTTGTTTAGCCTGTGAAGCAAGAATGAATGGATCATCTTGATAACCCAATCGGCTAAAATCGACCAAAGTGAGTCATAACTCATCCACTCGAACACCGCATCGGTTTTCAATCCGTTTACATCAGAAGAGAGGAATCATAAATTTCCTGTAATCAAGCTCCCAAATGTCTTCAACTACACCATAATATAACATCATAACATCTATTGGCATGGTGTCTTTAGCACTAGAAAATTCTTGTGATGAAGCTATCAAAGTAACTCCACTATTTTGCATTGTGCTTTTGTCATCCTGACGTTTAGTGTAAAAGGTATATTCGTTGATGTCATATCCTTCATAAGACCATATATTCAACCCAGGGCCATAGGCTATCCATTTTATGGTATCAGTTACATCTTCTGGCACTTCTGATAACTGACGCATCACTCGGTCTTTAAACCATCCAATAAAAGAACCATTATGTTCATTTGTCAACCATATTTCACCTTTGGATGGATTCAGACGCCTTAAAATGGACATGTGCTTTTCTAAATATGGATGAACTTCTCTAAGGTGGTGCAACACAAGGAGATGTGCTTTCTCACGCATCTGAGCACCGGATAATACCATTTTAAATCCAATTGTTCCTTTACCTCTAAGTCTTCCCTCGTGATGAGACTTAGGAATGCCAATAGGTTCAACACCTGATAAGTAGTCTGTGCAAAATTCAATACCCTCATCAACCAAGTAACCTTCAATAATGCTACCTTCAGATCGATATCGGTTCCTCACATACCCTTTTAAGATACCCATGAATCTCTCAAAAGGATACATATACCTTAAATACATCGGACTGTATAATTTAATCTCTCTCACAAAATGAACAACCAAATACACCATTATGTCAAAAAGGAAGGTGGAAAATACATTTCAATTTGACATAGAGTAACAATAATATTGGCTTGCAACTCATCCAAATTATCTGGATCAATGACCTTACAACAAATTGCATTGAACAAAAACAAAGTCTTGTAATAACATTCCTCACATGATTCGATAGTATTCCTCGAATTGCTATCGGTAAATATTGTTGCATCAATACATGACAATCATGAGACTTCATACCTATCAACTTCAATTCTTTCATTGACACAAGACTTTTTATATTTGATGAAAATCCATATGGAACTTTAACACCATAAAGACACTCACAAAAGCTTGTTTTCTCTTTTTTAGACAACGTATAACAAGCTGGGGGAAGATATGTTCGTTTCCCTGTATCTTGAGGCACTAACTCCATCCGTATGCCCATTTCTAACATGTCCTTTCTTACTTTGATACCATTTTTTGTTTTTCCCGGTATATTCAACAATGTCCCTATTATAGCATCACAAACATTTTTCTCAACGTGCATAACATCAATACAATGACGAACTGGTTAATATTCCCAATATGGAAGATCCCATAATATAGATCTCTTTTTCCAATGACCATTTTGAGCAGGTTTAAAAGGTTTACCAAATGGATTATCAATATCTCTAACTCGTTTAAAAATCTCATTTTCTATTAACGGAAAACGAGCTACTCGTATTTCGGTATATCCATTGAAAAACATTTTCTTCTTATGATAAGGGTGATTAGGAGGGAGAAATGTCTTATGACTCATATAAACATTTTTCTGGCTATGATTTAAATGTTGGTCCATTGTGTTGTCCTCACAAATTGGACACGCTTTTGCTCATTTCACGGTGTACCCAGATAAGTTACCATATGTCAGAAAATCATTTATAGTGCAAAATATCATGACATGTAAGGTAAACATGCTTTCACTGTATGCATCATACACCGGCACACCTTCATCCCACAACAATTTCAAATAATCAATAAGTTGTGCAAGGTAAACATCAATATCATTTCCCAGTTGTTTAGGCCCTGATATCAACAACGACAACATAATATACTTATGCTTCATAGTCAGCCAAGGAGCTAGATTGTAAACCGCAAGAAGAACTGGCCACGTGCTATGTTTACTATTGAGTGTGCCATGGGGGTTGATTCCATCCGTACAAAGTCCAAGCCTCAGATTCCTAACTTCACCACCAAATTCTGGGAACGTTCTATCAATTGTTCTCCATTGAGGAGAATCTGCAGGATGTCTAAGTTTTCCATCATGTTTTCTGCCTTCTGCATGCCACTTTAAGTTTTTTGCATCTTTTTCATTTGAATCTTGGTATTATAGGTAAATACCATAATACTTTAGCTGGAGGCCATTTTTTATCCTCAGAAGAAACTTTCCCAGGTTTGTAGCGTGACGCTCCACACCTTGGACACTCATGCAAGTCCTTATATTCATTTTGGTATAATACACAATCATTTGGACATGCATGTATCTTCTTATATTCCATACCCGTGGGACACAACATTTTCTTAGCCTCATATGTAGATGTGGGAAGCTCATTTCCCTCCGGAAGCATGTCTTGCAACAGTTCTAATAGTGTCGTGAAACTCTTATCACTCCATCCATTTTTTGCTTTCATGTTACAGAGTTTAAAAATGACTGACAATTTTATGAAATTACTGCAACCGGGATACAAAGGTTTATCAACATCGTTTAATAATCTCTGAAGGTATTCCGGCCTTTCCACAAAATATTCCATATCATTTATCATCTTGTCTACACAATCATTCTCTTCATCATCAATGTTATTTTCTCCTTGCTGATCAAATTAATTATTATTATAACGTGTCCCAGTTAAAACACTCTCACCATGCCATATCCATCGTGTGTAACCTTCCTTAAAACCACACCTTATTATATGAGATTTTACTATATGAACATCTCGAAATTTTTTCATGTTCTTACAATCAACACAATGACATACAATCATTTCTTCTCTTTCCCTTATTTGCTTTTCCTCCGCAATTCTAATAAATTCCGCAACTCCATTCAAATATTCAAATGTAGTGCGTCTACCATACATCCAACTTCGATCCATATCTAACCACATAAAAAAAGGTTCAATATATATAAGCCTTATTGCTTTTTAATCAGGAGAAACATTATATATAATATCCTTAAACATCTAATGAGTAAATCTTGAATGAGTATTTAGGCTAATTAAAATTTTCATATTTTTTATGCTTTTTAATCAGGCTAATCTCCTTCATCTCCTTAAACAATTCCAATGCCAACTCATGTTTATTATTCTTGCAATAGCTACTAATCAAGATATTGAAAGTAAACATATCAGGCCTAACTCTATCCTTCAACATCCTATCATAAATTCCCATAGTCTTATCATGCATATTTTCCGTACATATGAATTAAAACACCAATTCCTATAGCACCACCATATTCAACATCACCACATTCACATCCACCAATACCATATCCAACATCAATACTAGCTCTAATTTGGGTAGCACAACCACCACTACTGTCACGTTCGTTAGTTTAAGCCTCAACCGACACATGGGTTTTACATGATTGGTTTTGGTGAGCTTGCTTACTGATAATAGATTATGATTGAAAGAGGGCAAGTATAGAACACTTGTTGCATCTTGCAGGACCTTAAGAGTAATTGACAGATTGTCCTTAGAAAAGTAGTGGAAAATCTCTATGTACTAAATCCTATTTCCTTTTTTGTAATCAAGAATGTAGTTTCAAAGTTATTGTCTTTCCCCAATTATATTGTAAATAAGATTTTAGTCAATAATGTGGTGTTCTAGCATAACAGACTAGGGCACCCCTCTAATTTTGTTTTTTCACAATTGCATTTCATCAAAAAAGATATTTTTATCAGTTATTCCTTGTGATATTTGTTCTATGTCTAAGCAGGCTAAAACACTCTTTCCCATTAGTAATTTTAGAACAACTAAGCCTTTTGAACTTGTGTATGCAAATATCTGGGGACCCAATTCAGAACAATCTTTACATATGCAAATATTTGTTGGAATATGGTAGGTAGATTATACCCACTAAAGATAGCTAGCAATATTATGATTATACCCCACTAACTCAGTTATGGTTATACCAAAGAAACAACATATGCAAAATAAGCACTTCATCACATAAGCATTTCGTCAAAAACTTTGCATACCAAAATAAAAGATAAAATAAAAAATTACCTAAAAATGACTCAACAGTACTCGCGATCTTCTTTGCAGCAATACAAACAAAACCATCAATCTCTTCAACCCAATACCGTCGGCCAACACATCTCTAGTGTGGGAGAAACGATGGTCAAGTTAGATTTGTTGAGACGAAATGTATGAGAGAGTTTCAGAGTGGCGCGCTTTGTTGCAGGCGAAATGCCATAGTACTGTGTATGACGCTCGTTTTGGTTTTTAAAAAACTTATATGTGTCTGTCTTAAATAATAAGAGACGCCTATTATAATAGCGTATGCGTATGTCATTACATAAAGACATACGCTTAAACCTTTATATGTCTGTCATTTATAATAACAGATGCATATAGTTAATATATAGCTTAACATATTTACAAAAATGTCACTGCCTATTATATAGCATATGCGTTTGTCATTAATTAAAAACAGACACCTATAAAATTTTTATGCGTCTGACATTAGATAAAAACAAACATCTATTATATCTTTACTTAATATTTAATATATAAAATTAAACTTAATTATCTGCATAATAATATAATTTAGCAGACATCCTTTAATATTTATATATATATATATAACTAAAAATAATAAAAAATTAAATTAATATTAATTAATTAATTCATCATATATGTATATTATTAGTTAACCAAACATGACATATATTTAATTAATTAATTTAGATATTATTTGGTTAAATATCAATTTGTCTTTTTTTAATTCAATTTTTTAATTACCACTCTTACTTTCCAAATTAATTAATTTATTTTAGACGAATATATATATATATATATATAGAATACTGTTAGAGATGACAAATGAAAATGCCTATATTTTAATTTTTAAAAAATTTATAGGTGTCTGTCTTAAATTATAACAGATGTCTATTATATAGAATATGCGTCTGTCATTTAATAAAAACAAACGTCTAAAACTTTATATGACTGATATTTATATTAACAGACGCATATAACAAGTAATATATTTACAAAAATATCACCGCCTCCATTTTAAGCATCTGTCATTTACACAACTGTCATTTACACAACAGACATATATAACCTTTAACTTAAAGTTGTTATTGTACTAGTGCATAAAAATTACAAAATCAGTACTACATAATTAAAGTTAATTGTTAAGAATCATATGTTGGTTTACTATTCACCAGTACTTACTTCTACATCAATTAACCATTCATACAATTAAAATTGTCAACTTTATATATATTGCAGTAATTTTTGACACTGAATATATGAAATTGAAATCCCTCCCTATCTACCAAAACAAAGATGGCCAAATTTGGAGGGAGAAAGGGAAAAAACAAACATTTACTTTTCAAATTTTACATTTCAGTATCCAAAAGAAATTGGGTATGCCTTTGATGATACCTATGCACAAAATTTTCTAGATCATTGAAATGATCAAAATTTTATACAATCTAAGAGTGTCAAGACCAACTATGCAGCTATATGCCTATATCCATATTGATACGACGATATATTATTTGTCTATTGTTTGAGAAAGCCAATGGTGAGAATTTGGCAGTAATTAATGAAGCAATGTCGATAACAAAAAAGATTGAAAGTTGATGTCTGAAGTTCATTAATGGCTCCAGTTTCCCCAATCCCTGCTAACCAATTCTCCCCTAAGCCTACAGTAACTGCTGAGTTATCAGTAATAGAAGAAGGAAAGGTTACACCTTCACAGCCACCAACACCTGATATTACTGTTTCTCCAATCAATGCACATAAGGCATGCTTTTTTTTCTCCCATTCTTCTGATAAGATTCAGTGTTGTTTCCTTAACAAAATTAAATTTATATTAATTTACTGTTTTTTTTTTAATTTTGAAATGAATAGATAATTGCAGAGCTGGTGGGGACTTACATAATAATATTCATAGGTTGCGGTTCTGTGATTATTAACAGCAATAGTAATGAGATACATCAGCTATCAATGGTGGGTATAGCAGTGGCATGGGGTTTGTCTGTGATGGTGATGATTTATAGTTTAGGCCATGTCTCTGGTGGCCATTTCAATCCTGCTGTAACTATTGCTTTTGCAGTATCTTATAAATTTCCATGGAGAGAGGTTAGTAACACTTTCAAAAACTGATGATTTAGAGTTACTACTCTACAGGCTGACAAAATTAATGAAATCTATCCGACCGAACCAATGAGTTTGCCTAGGGTTGTTCTAGTTGATCAGGTCGTTTGAGATTTTAGAGGGATCGATTGAATTCCATATTTGAATTTAGGTGGGGTTGATTGGGTTGAAAATATTTGTTTGTAAAGTGACTAAAAACCAGTTAGTAAAGCTATGCAAATCGATTCGAATTTTTTTAGAGTAGAGTACGGGTTGGTTTATAGAATGGTTATATGTGATGTTGGGGATTGGATTTGGCTATTTGCTCACCCTTACTATTCTATCTATATATCCGAAAAAAGTATATTCATTTCTATTTTCAGTTTTCACATATACATGATTGAAGTTTTTTTTTTTCCAATGTATTCCTAATTAATATAAGGAACCTATTGAAAAACTAAACAATGATCATTTATTATTATTGATAATAAGGAATATAATAGAGAATGAATAAATTAAATACATTTTCAAAAAGTAAAGTAAGCTATATAACTAAGACTGATGAAAAAAGAAATATGAGTTTTTTTAAAAAAAAAAAAAATTGGTGGGCAGGTGCCAGGATATGTGGGATCGCAGTTGGCAGGATCAATACTAGGAATTTTGAGCCTGAATGTGATGCTGCATGGTGAAAAAGTCGATGTAAAGGTGACAACAACTCAGTTTGTGGGTGAAGTAACTGCTATTGAAGCCTTTTTATGGGAGTTTATAATCTCATTCATTGTAATGCTAACCATTTGTGGTGTTGCCACTGATAATAGAGCTGTAAGACTCCCTCCAATTATGCCTTTTTATTTTCTTTTCGTTTCTTTTTTTTTTCATTTTTCCCTTAAATTACAAGACAGAAGCTCAACCATCATATTACTAGCCTAATAACTCATTATTAATTAGTCAATAATTCAACTTTATTTTTATTTTAATGGGTACCTAAAATGCAGATCAACGAGTTGTCTGGAGTAGCAGTTGGGGCTGCAGTGATTATTAACATGATAGTTGCAGGGTAAAGGGTTGTATTGATTTTAATTTGTGAAAGATAACATAAAAATTTAATATGATTTAATTTTAAATTTGGTGGTGTAAATTTCAGGAGCATAACAGGGGCTTCAATGAATCCTGCAAGAAGCTTTGGGGCTGCCCTTGTTTCAAAACATTTTGGGTGTGTTTGGGTGTATGTTTCGGCTCCAATATTTGGAATGATAGCAGCTTCCACCATTTATTCTTTTCTTTGGCTTCCTCCCTCTGAAAATTCGGATATAAAGAATGTATAGCCCTTTATTTTGCTCTCAGTTTGGATTTTTTTTTTTTTACTTTTTTGTTACAATTTGAATTAATATTAGCTATTCTGAATATCTTTGACATTCTACCATTATAATATTTCAAGATTCAAATCCAATCTAACTATAAGTCAGCTTCTGCTAGTTCAAATGATGCATATATTATGAACAAATCACAATAAAAATGAGAGACTATGAATTTAATATTTAATTAATATTTAGAAGATGTAAAAAGAAAAGAAAAATAAAATAAAAAGAAAAGGCTAAGCACCAGCGCTCCCTCCAGTCTATACTAACAAAGAAACGAAAAAAGAAGTGGTAAACTTACAATTAATGTTGTCAGGGATTCTGACTCAGTCTCTCTTTTTAATATTTAAAGGAATGCCACACATACATTCTTACAATTCAAGTAAAAAAAAAAAGCAATTTAAATATTTTAATTTTTCGAAAATTTTTATAAACTAAGTATTTTTATTTTATTATTTTGAACATAGTGGCCTTAATAAGGAGATGAATATAAATTATATGAATTAAATTTAAATTGAACAGTTTGACCGTTGATTCCTTAGTTTCATCAAAATATAAAATGAAGGCCTTTGTGCCTAATCCAAGTTGCATTTGCAGGGATAAAAATGATTATTGAAATTAATAGAATGGGATTTGGGCTTAACCTTTTCCTTGTACGATTTTAGGCTTACCTCATGTCCCTTATTATAGTTAGTTGGAAAAATGCTTCACGTTGACATTGGTACGATAAAGCCTAATTAAATAAAATTTCTAAAAAAAGTCCCTAGTCCAACTAAACGAGGTCGTTTTGAGGTGAGTGATCAACCCGGATCAACTTCAAAGGGTAGGGCAGTCATGATCAATCATTCGGATCTTTTCGATAGTGGGACTTTTGTGATTGTGAGGGCAAGTTGTGGTCGCAACAAATTTTAGTCCCGTGATAGAAATACTTAAAAACAAAGGGCAAATATGTTACACCTGTGATTTACACCCTGACTTTATATATATACTACAATTGTGTGTACTGCATTATAAAAAAGTACCGATAAGAATCTAAATACGAATAAATAAAATTTTTATTAATATGATAATATGAATAAGAAGTTTATCAAATGGAACAATGCAATTTTGTGTTATGCAAGCAAATTGAGACGAAAGATCAGGTTGAATTTTGGATTTTTTGTTCAATAGTGAAAATATAATTTAAGCATACCGAAATATGGAAAATACTATTTTAAAGTCATATGTGGAGTTATAAGATGAGATTTTAAAGTTAAGAGGTTGAATTATGGAAATATAATTTTCAGTGTAGATTTACAGCCTAATTTTTCGAATCGGGAGTTAGATAGATGTGTTCAGGATCACAATGAGGTTGATCATTGTATTTTAAAATTTTTCGAATCGGGAGTTAGATATATGTGTTTTTGGATTTGGTTGATGTAAAGTTAGGGTTTATGGAAAAAATATTAAACAATTAAATAAAAATAGGAAATGAAAAGAAAAATGCTTGAGAATGATGGATATAGTGAAAAATTAATGAAAATAATTTTTAGAAAATTTTGTGGAATTTTTAGAGAATTTCCATAATTATGGTTAAATTTAAAAAAATAAAAAATATTTTGGAAGAATTTTTCCTTAAATTGAAGATAATAGAGTTGATTAGAGTGTTTATAAGTGGAAAATAACTTTTGGAATGAAAGAAATATTTAATAGAATTTTTCGGTGAATATTTAGATTATTAGCCTAATTATAAAAAAATTTATTGTAAGTTAGTGAATATTATTTTGGTGAAATTGATAATGAAAAATAAAAGAAAATAAGTTAAAATGATTAGATAAATTTATTTGGAATTTTTAGAATATTTATTAAATTAATGAGAATTTTTGAGTTGGAAATGGAATTAGATGAATAATAGAGAAAAATAGTTTCTGATGAAAAATAAATAAAATAAAATATTATTTTATTATAAAGTAAAATAATATTTAAAATTTTTGATTGTACTGGAAAGCGTATTGACTACCAAAACTATGATCTATGCGTTAAATACGCATAATGAGAACAATTTTAATTATAAGATCTTGAGATAAATGAGTGCAGAGAATCGTCGAAAAATTTAAATCTTATTAGATTTTATATCGTGTGAGTTTCTATAGCTAATTGAAATTGTCTATTTTTAGGCGCGATGTTGGGGCAAGAGCTGACAGACACCAGCAAAACATAAACAGGCTAGTGCAATTGATCTTATAATATTACATATATATATATATAAGTAATTAATAAAAATTGGCAAAATATGAAGTAATAAGTAAATTATTAGATTCAAATGATTTATAATATTACATAAAATATATTTTATATGAAAATTTTGAATTTTTACAATTATTAAGTTTGAAATATTTTATTTGTGTTTCAAAAAAATTAAAAGTTAAATATACTTTATGATGATATTTATTTTGATATAAAAATAATATTTATCGATTTTATGGAAAATATGTGACATTCTTATAACAATCATTATATACGTACGTGACGTGAATTAATGCGATTATAATCGATGTGTGCCAAATTTTTTTCTCATTTTAATTTAGTTTAATGATCATTATATTATTATCACTTAATTAATCATTTTTATTTTTCAAAAATTTCGGCAGCATAACGGCTATAAACTAACTACTTAACCTGCAAAGCAAACAATTCTCAGTTTATTTTTGAGTACAACAATATATATAATACCTTATATTCTCTATTCATCCATAAATCCATATTTCATTATTTACATATATAATAATAATTCACAAATATCATTGTCATAATATATACAAAATTTCATTCTTACAGCTTCATATCCATACATATATATACATGCTATACTACTTGCTTAGCGTTAATATGCTCTGTGGTGATTACTAATTTAAAAATTTTTATTGCCTATATTTCCAGGTATTTAAACATGCAATAACATTTTTAACAATTCATTCAATTATTCTTTTATAAATATTTTACTCTTAATTCACTATTTAATATGTTTATTCAATTAACAATATTTCTCATTTTATTTCATAGTTTTTTTTATTCTTCGCAATTTAATCATTTTTCATTTTTCTTCTTTAATTAATCATTCTTTTTAATTTTTCATTTAATTAGGTACAAAATTCACTTTTATTCTTAAATTTCTATTTATTTACAGTTATGTCATTACTCTATATTTTTTTACGCTTTTGCCACTAAGAAATTTTATTTTTCGTTTATTTACCTTTTAACTACATAATTTAACATTTTATTTCATTTTTTCCACTTATTTCTCATTTTTCAATGTTACTATTTTTTTGTCACAATTATTATTATTATTATTATTATTATTATTATTATTATTATTATTATTACTTTTTATCATATTTATCATATTTTTCACATTTATCATTTTTATTATATTTTTTACATTTATCATTTTTCTTATATTTTCACTTTTATCATTTTATTCACATTTGTCACTTTTATCATTTTTACAATTATACCATTTTATTATTCTTATCATATTTTTCACTTATTTATTACTTTTATCATTATTACTACTTTTATTCAAATTTGTCCCTAATTTTCATTCGATAGAAAATTTTCGGACCAGATACATGGAATATGGACCCAAAAGTTTACTACACTGAAAAGTAATCCCAATGGACCACTCAAGCACTACATTGTACACTATTTATTGAATCACTGTCACTGTAGTAGACCATCTTTGGCCTACATAAGTGGGTTGTCATGACTCGCACCGTAGTAATAATGTCCCTATGGCTAGCCAATTATATTCTGGATTATATTTAACCATCAGAAAAATAACTAAGGGTATTATTTTATTCATTTTATTCAATTTCTATTAAATTCATAATTTCCATTATTTTTACATTATTAATCACTGAACATTTTATTCATCCATACAATTTTAGCTCTACCATAATCTTTTCACATTTTTCATTCTACTATATCAATATTTCATCATTAATAATCAATTAAGTCATTAAGCTCACTAAATACACTTTATTACTTATTTTTCATTTCATGCATAATAAAATCAATAATTAGAAAAATATTCTATATTTCATTTAAAAATTCTCAATAAATTTATACGCACTAAAAATCGTATTTCCTTGCATTTCATAACTAAATTTTCATTTAATTAGCAAGAAAAATATTAATTTTTTCTTCTTCAATTTTTGGCCTATAATTAATTTTCATCATTAAAATTTTTCTTTTACTTTCTAATTATTCATTTCACTAATTTATACATTCATTATTGCATATGTATCATAATATTACACTAAAATGTATTTATTCCTTAATATTCATTTTTCACATAATAAGGTCATATTTTACAATTTTCACTAATTAATTTTTTAATTGAAATTAACCATTCTAATTCACTTTTCATAATCCCTTAAATCATGTTTTGAGCATTAATTAACAATTACATGCAAACCATACAAAATTCCTAATTTTCCATAACTCTAAATCATGCTCAATTAATGAAAATAAGTAGATTTTAGAATTACTAACCTTAATTTTTTGTTTAGGTCTTCTTAATCTTTCTTTTCCTTAGTCATTTCTATGGAAGCACCTTCACCTTCTATTGAACCTACCATGACCAAAAATTTTCCTTTATTAATTCACCGTTATTTTGCTTCCTTAACTCAAATAAACTTCATATTTATCATCTACATATCTTAAACTACTTATTTGAACCATTAAACTAATTTAAAATCATAAATTTCACTTACCTCAAATTTGTATCCTAACTTTTCTCATTTGATTTTCTTTCACTCTAGCCCTCTAATTGAAGATTAAAAATTTTTATTAGCTACTAGAGATGCTACAATTATTTTTGGGTGGTTGATTTTGGTGTAAAAAGTGAAGAAAATTGAAGAAAATTGGAAGAGAAATGTGAGGAGATAGGTTTGGCCATGCCTAAAAAGATATCTATGTATATCTTTTCAATCAAAATTTTGATAAAAAAGTTGAATTTATGAAGTTTTTGTAATTGGAATATGTTTTGTATTTCAACTACATCAAATGATCTTTCAAATTGGTCAAGACTTTCCAGTTTATGGCCACTTCTCTATGGTACCAGTTGAAGGGATATCTATATGATCCGATCGATTGTGTAAAGCACGCAGTAGCAACAGAAACGGGGAAAGTATAATCAAGAATCTATTTTTTAATTCGATATGGATAAATGATCTTTCTATGTTATACTATTCAATTCTCGACGATGAATCGATTTGGTTCGTCCGTTTCGATATATAAAAATGATCAGTTTAAGAATGCTTTAAGAAAAATAATATTTCTTTTCTCCTAAAAATAAGAAAAAAAACACATTTTTTTTTGTAAAATCTCGTATATTAATAAGTTTCTATTTCAACATGTAAAGAAAAGGACAATGGGGAAGAATGAGTTACAGAATTTTCTCTAAAGAATTATGATATTTAGGCCAATTTATAGTGGCTTAAGTTGGGTGAGCTTGGGCCAAACAAAATCCAACTCATTTAGACCCAATTATGCACTATAAATTATTTTTTTCACTTTCCAAGTCAATTTCACCCAAATTTGATTCCATAATTCATAAAATATTTTTATATATCTACACAAAAATTTTCAACTCAATTGAAGTCCATTTTCTGTCCAGCTCACTCAAATCGGACTGATAATTCAATTTTCGGTATTACCGTAAAATTCATTTTTCACTGTCAAATAATCCTAAATATTATTTAGAGTCTATCCATATTTTAAAATAATTTTTTTGATATCGTTTGCTATTTTTTATAGTCCAATTAAAGTACAGTCAACCAACTATTTAATTAAATTAGATCCCATTTTTTCTTAATTTTGACTTTCGAATACTTATTGGATCTCATATTCACTCCAAATTTTACCCTAATAACCTATATTTTTCTATAATCAAATAAAATATTTTCATCAACGGGTGTATTTTTAACTCTTGGGTATGCAGATCAATTTCGAAAACTACAGTTTACAACTAACTCGGTATTTGGGTCATTACAAAATGATTGAGAAATTAGAAATAAAGTATTTTTTTTGGAAATTATTCTTATGCTTTGAAATGCAAAAATAAATTGAATTACGAATATGAGAAATTTTGCACACATGTTAGCCTAGACGCGAACTAGGGTATTGTTGATATGCCAATAGGGTATAAATTACATTCCTGTGCATTTCTGTGGATTTATGAAATATTTGTGATCCTGTATATTTCTGTGGATCACTTGATACAATTTTTAGTCTAGTGCGTTTCTATGGACTAAATAACATTATATTTGGATCATGGGCATTTATGTGGATCCTGAGTTGATATGTGATATGATATTTCTTTGATTTCCTAAGAGTAACTCTAGAATGGTATAATATATGGGTATATGAAAAAGATATTATTAAATGTTGATCCTTGACGGGTATTTCCATCATTTTGATGATAACAAATAAAATAGCAATAATGTATTTAACATATTTATTTTCTAAGTCTATTGAACAGAGTATGGAATATGATAGCAAGAATGGAGAATGAAAAATTAATCTTAAAAAGATAAAATTGAAGAAATAGCATATTCACACCCGTGACCTTATGTGTCACGCCCGTGATGAAGCGAAGCGCCAACAAACAAACATTTAAAGTTCACGGCCATAAAGAAAGATAGCAACCGTGAATGAACATTTCAGTCACGCCCGTGAATAAATGTCACGCCCTTGAGAAGACATGACAAATTCTTTCAGAAAACTTCACGACCAAAGTCACCACTTGGACCACAGCTTGGAAGGATGTCACGCCCGTGAAGTTAAAATGTCACGCCCGTGAACAAATACTTCAAAACCTTCCAGAATGCCTAATGGCCAAGGTCACCACTTAAGTCATGGCTTGGAAGAACAGTCATGACCGTGAAAGATGAAAGAGAAACATGTCAGATGCAATTATTAGGGTTGGTGCAACAACTAGTTTCATATTAAATGCACTCTAACGGCCATAATTTGCTATGAAAGTATAAATGCAAGTCATTTATGTATCCAGAATAAAAGAGAGAACAAGGAGAACAAAAGAACAAGAGAATAACTAATATTTTGAATCAAAACCTTGTTGTAAGCCATTTTGTGCATTTGATATTTATTCTCTGTGAAAATCTTTTTGCTCATCATTTATTGAGCAATATAGATTTGTAAGTTTTTTCTCTCTGTAATCATCTACTCAAGTGAGTTTTGGGTATTTCTGGGTTAAAAGTAAAACACTTGTAAGGGTTAGTTGTGTGAGCCTCTAAAATACAAAGAAAGGTTATTTGTGTGAGCCTTTTAAACACAAGGTAAAGGTTATTTGTGTGTGCCTTTAAAACACAAGGTAAAGGTTATTTGTATGAGCTTGTAAAATACAAGGAATTGGTTATTGTGTGAGCCATCAAAACACAAGAGATTTCTGGGTTAGGTGTGAGTCATTGTTAGAAACACCATAGTTGAGAGTGAGCTTGTAAAACTCCATTGTAACACTTAGTGTGTTAGTGAAACTCCCAATTGAGATTGGGGAGAGGAGTAGGGTTTGTTAACACCCGAACCTCTATAAAAATCCTTGTGTCAAATTTCTCTATCCCTACTAAACTTAACTTTTCATTCCGCACTTAAAAGTTAAATTTTTAATATCCAATTCAACCCCCCTTTCTTAGCTCAATATCTGGGCAACAATTGGTATCAGAGCAAAGTCTAGCATCGAAGCCTAAACAACGCTAGTAAAGATCAAGATAGGGCCAATGAAGGATTCCAAAGTCTCAAGCCTTACTTTGATGGAGCAAATTATGCTCATTGGAAGTTTCGGATGGAGACATATCTGGATAGTGAAGGAATTAAAGTCTAAGGTAGTGTTCGAAAAGAATGGACACCACCAACCAGAAGAGGAGCTGATGGTGAAGAAGAAATATTATCAAAAGATGATTGGACAGAGCCTCAAAAAAGAGTAAACTTTAAAAACAAGAAGGCAATGGCAATTGTCTCAAGCTCATTATCCATTGAAGAATGTGGTAGAATACAACACTGTCCAATAGCTTACAGCATGTGGAAAATATTGAAAAACTATCATGAAGGAACGAAGCAATTAAATCCAAGAAGATTCAACTTCTTACTTAAGAATATGAGCTCTTCAAGATTAAATCCAATGAGTCAATCACTGACATGACCAACCGTCTTCTAGCTATTATAAATGGAATGAGAAAACTTGGGAAACATCTGAGCTTGGAAGATGTAAATAACAAAATGTTGAGAAGTCTTCCTCTCAAAGATTACGGTTCAGGAGTTGCCGGTATAGAAGAAGCAAATAAAGACATGAGCATCATGAATACTGATGTGCTTATTGGCAAACTTCTCACACATGAAATGGCAGTGAAAAGAGATAGAGAGCTTGATGATGTTGAACCTTGAAGGGTATTTTCATCATTTTGATGATAACAAATAAAATGGCAATAATGTATTTAACATACTTATTTTCTAAGTCTATTGAACAGGGTATGGAATATGATAGCAAGAATGGAGAATGGAAGATTAATCTTAAAAAGATAAAATTGAAGAAATAGCATGTTCACGCCCGTGATGAAGCTAAGCGCCAACAAACCAACATTTAAACTTCACGACCATAAAGAAAGATAGCAACCATGAATGAACATTTTCAGTCACACCCGTGAATAAATGTCATGCCCGTGAGAAGACATGACAAATTCTTTCAGAAAGCTTCATGACCAAAGTCACCACTTGGACCACGGCTTGGAAGGATGTCACACCCGTGAAGTTAAAATGTCACGCCCGTGAACAAATATTTTAAAACCTTCTAGAATGCTTCACGACCAAGGTCACCACTCAAGTCACGGCTTGGAAGAACAGTCACGACCGTGAAAGATGAAAGAGAAACATGTCAAATGCGATTATTGGGGTTGGTGCAACAACTAGTTTCATATTAAATGCACTCTAACGGCCATAATTTGCTATGGAAGTATAAATGCAAGTCATTTATGCATCCAGAATAAGACAGAGAAAAAGGAGAACAAAAGAACAAGAGAATAACTCATATTTTGAATCAAAACCTTATTGTAAGCCATTTTGTGCATTTGATATTTATTCTCTGTGAAAATATTTTTGCTCATCATTTATTGAGCAATATAAATTTGTAAGTGTTTCTCTCTGTAATCATCTACTCAAGTGAGTTTTGGGTATTTCTGGGTTAAGAGTAGAACACTTGTAAGGGTAAGTTGTGTGAGCCTCTAAAACACAAAGAAATGTTATTTGTGTGAGCCTTTAAAAAACAAGGTAAATGTTATTTGTGTGAGTCTGTAAAACACAAGGAATTGGTTATTGTGTGAGCCATCAAAACACAAGAGATTTCTGAGTTAGGTGTGAGCCACTGTTAGAAACACCATAGTTGGGAGTGAGCTTGTAAAACTCCATTGTAACACTTAGTGTGTTAGTGAAACTCCCAATTGAGATTGGGGAGAGGAGTAGGGTTTGTTAACACCCGAACCACTATAGAAATCCTCGTGTCAAATTTCTCTATCCCTACTAAACTTAACTTTTCATTCCGCACTTAAAAGTTAAATTTTTAATATCCAATTCAAATCCCCTTCTTGGCTCAATATCTGGGCAACAATTTGTATCAGGGAAAAGTCTAGCATCGAAGCCTAAACAACGCTAGTAAAGATCAAGATATGGCCAATGAAGGATTCCAAAGTCTCAAACCTTACTTTGATGGAGCAAATTATGCTCATTGGAAGTTTTAGATAGAGACATATCTAGATAGTGAAGGAATTGAAGTCTGGGATAGTGTTCGAAAAGAATGGACACCACCAACCAGAAGAGGAGCTGATGGTGAAGAAGAAATATTATCAAAAGATGATTGGACAGAGCCTCAAAGAAGAGTAAACTTTAAAAACAAGAAGGCAATGGCAATTGTCTCAAGCTCATTATCCGTTGAAGAATGTGGTAGAATACAACACTGCCCAATAGCTTATAGCATGTGGAAAATATTGAAAAACTATCATGAAGGAACGAAGCAATTAAATCCAAGAAGATTCAACTTCTTACTTAAGAATATGAGCTCTTCAATATGAAATCCAACGAGTCAATCACTGACATGACCATCTGTCTTCTAGCTATCATAAATGGAATGAGAAAACTTGGGAAGCATCTAACCTTGGAAAATGTAAATAACAAAATCCTGAGAAGTCTTCCTCTCAAAGATTATGATTCAAGAATTGCCGGTATAAAAGAACCAAATGAACACGAGCATCATGAATATTGATGTGCTTATTGGCAAACTTCTCACACATAAAATGGCAGTGAAAAGAGATAGACAGCTTGAAGCAGAGCTAGAAAAAAGAAAGTCTCTAGCACTAAAAGCCTATACTTCAAAATATCAAGAATAAGTTGAAGATGATGAAGAAATGAGTGATGATGAGTATGAGGACATTGTTATGCTCTCAAGAAGATTGAAAAGAATCATTGAGAAGAAAATGAGCAACTCTAGAAAATTCAGGCAAATAAACCTCAAATAGGCTTCTAATGATGTACAAAGAAGTAAGGAAGAGGTAAAGTGCTATGAATGTAGAAAGAAAGGGCATATTAAACCAGAATGTCCAAGGCTCAAGAAGCATAAGAGCAAATACCAAAGAGAAAATGGGGAGAAAGGTCACAAACCCACATGGGATGACGAAAGCTCTTCAAGTGAAAAAGATGACAATGAAAGCGAAGAGGTCAACCTATGCTTCATGGCTATTGAGGATCACATCTCAGATAAGGTAAGATCACTACACTCATACTTTTTCAATAATGATAGTAGTGATAATGATAGTAATAGTGATGATGATGATGATGAACAAAGCCTAATAGAAGAATTGAATATAGAATTAGAAAAATATAGAAGTAAATTCAATACTTATAAGAATAACATTTCTAATTTAAAAAATAAAATGGATGCTTTATAAAAGGAGAACTTTAAGCTTAAATCATCTAATGAATCTCTTCAAAAGTCATTAGATGAATACTCTTCAAGACCCTCAACTAAATCCTTGCTTAAAGAGAATAATACTTCAAAAAATTAAGTTGAGGAACTTAGAAATTCCATTTCAAAATTTCACAAAGGAAAAGAGAGCTTAGATACTCTCATTATTTCTCAAAGACCACCTTTAATTTGACACGGTCTAGGATTTAAGGACACATCATCATCTTCTCACAAAACTATTTTTATTAAGTCAAGTGAACCTCACATCTCCACACTTGCTGCAACAGCACCAAGGAATAAGTACACTAAACCTTCTATACATAAAAGGAATAATGAAGGGTTAGTAAGCCTAAGAAATAAACCTCAAAAGACTAATCATGCCTTTATGTATAAGAAGCATGCTTCAAGAAAAGCATCAATTAATCATGATTGTGCATGCCATTGTTCTCAAACTTAGTCTAACAAAATTATGGCATTCAAATACATTGTAAGACCAAAAAGAAATTTTAGACCTAAATAGTGTAATTACTATATGAAAATTGGTCACATAAATAAACATTGCTGGATAAGGAAGGCTCATTGGGAACCTTCATGTGCTAACCCCCAAGGACCCAAGCTCATTTGGGTACCTAAAAATAATACTTGAATTATGATTCTATAGGTATGCCTCAAGTTCACAATAAACAAAAATGCTTGGGTAGTAGACAATGGATGCTCAAGGCATATGATAGGAGACAAAGAACTCTTCAATGAAATCAAAAGTATTGATGGAGGTAAAGTTACCTTTGGAAACAATGCTAAGGGTAAGGTAATTGGCATTGGCTCTATTGGTATTGATGGTACTACTTTTATTAAAGATGTCTTACTTGTTGATGGTTTGAAACATAACTTGTTTAGTGTTAGTCAATTGTGTGATAAAGGAAACAAAGTAACCTTTACTTCCAACGAATGTCTTGTAACCTCTATTGATGGTCAAGAGATATTTAAAGGAAATAGAGATGTCAACACATACATAATAGACTTACAAGAAATATCTAACCCTTACTCTAAGTGTCTTATGACTACTAGTGATGAATTTTGACTGTGGCATAAAAGGCTTGGTCATGCGAACATAGAATTAATTCAAAGCCTCAGCATAGGAGAACTAGTAAAGGGACTGCCAAAAGTCAAATTTGAAAAAGACAAGACATGTGAACCTTGCCAAAGAGGGAAGTAACACAAGTCATCCTTCAAATCCAAAAACATAGTAAGTACCTCAAAACCTCTACAACTTCTGCATTTAGATTTATTTGGACCTACTAGAATTGCAAGTTTAGGAGGTAAACATTATGCCTTTGTCATCGTAGATAATTACTCTAGATTTACTTGGGTAATTTTCTTAGCTCAAAAGAGTGATGCTTTTGAAAATTTAAAAAACTTTGCTAAAAGAATTCAAAATGAAAAAGGGTATTGCATTTCGAAAATAAGAAGTGACTATGACAAAGAATTTGAAAATGAAAACTTTGAAAGTTTTTGTCTTGAATATGGGATTTCGCAGAATTTTTCATCTCTTAGGACACCTCAACAAAATGGGGTAATTGAAAGGAAAAATAACTTTAATTGAAATGGCTAGAACAATGCTCAATGAGTATGGTTTACCAACTTACTGTTGGGCAGAAGCCACAAATACTGCTTGTTATATTTCAAATCAAGTTTTCAAAAGACCTCTTGTAAAAAAAACCTCATTTGAACTATAAAATGGAAGAAAGCCTTTGATATCATACTTTAGAGTATTTGGATGCAAGTGCTTCATATTGAATACCAATGACAACCTTGGAAAATTTTCTTCTAAATCTGATGAAGGTATCTTTTTAGGATACTCTACAACTAGCAAAGCATATAGAGTATTTAATAAAAGGTCATTAACTGTCAAAGAATCTATGCATGTTGTTTTTAATGAATCTAGTAGACTTGATCTTATGAAAGGTAGTGTTCTTGATAATGTTGTAGGTACCATGGAAAGACTTGATCTTGAAAATGGAAAAGAAGAAAATGATCAAGAAGATTCACATCAAGATGATTCTCTACCTCAAGCTCAAGAGGAAAACAGGAAAGAGCTCCCAAAGGAATGGAGATTGATAAAAGATGACCCCAAAGAGCAAATCATTGGTGATCCTTCAAGGGGAGTAAGTACTAGATCTCATTTCAAATATTTAGCCTCTGACCTTGCTTTTATTTCTCAAATAAAGCCTAAAAATATTGATGAGGCTCTTAATGATGAAAGTTGGGTGATTGCAATGCAAGAGGAACTCAACCAATTTGAGAGAAGTAAGGTAGGGACCTTGTTACCTAGACCCAAGTATCATCAAATTATAGGTAGCAAATGGGTGTTTAGAAATAAACTAGATGAACAAGGTTCAATAACAAGGAATAAGGCTAGATTAGTTACAAAAGGGTATAATTAGGAAGAAATAATAGATTATGATAAGACTTATGCGCCTGTAACTATATTAGAAGCCATAAGAATACTTTTAGTGTATGCATGCCATATGAATTTCAAAATCTTTCAAATGGATGTAAGAAATGCCTTTTTAAATGGTTATATAGAAGAAAAAGTTTATGTAGAACAACCACCAGGTTTTGAAAGCTATGATTTGCCTAATCATATTTTTAAACTTTAAAAAGCTTTATATGGTTTGAAACAAGCCCCAAGAGCTTGGTATGAAAGACTAAGTTTTTTTCTTTTAGAAAATAACTTTACAAAGGGGAATGTTGACTCCATATTATTTATTAAAAAGCATAAGCATGATATTCTAATTGTTCAAATTTATGTTGATGATTTCATATTTGGGTCTACTAATGAATTACTTTGTCAAGAATTTGCTAAGTGTATGACTAGGGAATTCGAATGAGCATGATTGGTGAGCTTAAATATTTCCTTGGTTTACAAATAAAACAAGGAAATGAGGGCATATTCATCAACCAATCCAAATATGCCAAAGACTTACTTAAGAAATTTGGAATGGAAGGATGCAAGAATGCCAAAACTTGAATGAGCACATCAACAAAATTGGTCAAGGGTGAAAAGGGTAAGAGCATTAATGAAAAGCTCTATACAGGTATGATCGGATCACTTTTATATCTTACTGCTTCTAGACCCGACATAATGTATAGTGTATGCTTATGTGCACAATTTCAATCATGTCCATAAGAGTTTCATTTAAATGCAGTAAAATGAATTCTAAGATATTTACATGGCTTATTGCATCTAGGTTTGTGGTATCCTAGAAATTCATCCTTTTATATTGTAGGATATTCAAATGCTGATTATGCTGGTAGTCTTTTAGATAGAAAAAGTACTTCAGGAACTTGTCACTTTATTGGAGAGTGCTTAGTTTCTTTGTTTAGCAAGAAACAAGTTTCAGTTGTTGTTTCTACTGCTGAAGCGAAGTATGTAGCATCATGATGTTGTTGTACAGAAATCCTTTGGTTGAAACAACAACTTAAGGATTATGGTCATAGTATGAACCATATACCTATTAGATGTGACAATACAAGTGCAATAAATCTTTCTAAGAATCCCATTCAACATTCTAGAAGTAAGCATATTGACATTAGACACCATTTTATTAGAGATCATGTTCAATATGAAAGATGTTGTTTTGGAATTTATAAGCATAGACAATCAATTGGCAGATATCTTCACTAAGTCTCTAAATGAGGAAAGATTTAATTTCATAAGAATAGAACTTGGTATGATTGATGGATTAACTTTGTGATTGCCAAACCTTGATTGATAATCTTGTTTTTGTCTCATCTTACTAGATATAAGGTAGCCAATTTAATGGAAATATATGTTACAAGGGATAAAATCCTCCTAAAAATGCTTTAGTCTTTTTTTTAGACTTAATTTTATTTGATGAGAATTTTAGGCAATTCACGCCCGTAATATATGTTCATGACCGTGAACTAAATCCCCAAAAGAACCAGAATTTTTCACAACTTGCTTCACGACATGGTTCACGGCTTCAAGTAGTGAAGATTATGTTTCACGACTACAATTTTTTTATTCACCCCTGTGAAACCCTTCGTTCACGCCCGTGACGCATTTTCACGACTGTGAACATTTCCATACAAAAACTTACTGAAGCTTTCATGCTTTGTGTCACACTTTATTTCACGGTCATAAGTAGTGAAGTTCAACACTTCACACCCATGACTCATTTTTCACCACCATGATTGTTCATTATTCACGCCCGTGACATTTAAATGTCACGATCGTGATCAATTTCATGCCTTTCTTCACGGGTAGAGCATCTATTCAGCAAACCGTGAATACGACACTTCACGCCCGTGACTACGTGTTTTACGCCCGTGAAGAGGTCGGCCATATAACATTTCTACCGGTTATTTCTCACATTCCAACTCTCCAACTTCTCTCAACTGCTCTCATTTATCAACATTGAATGTCATATTGAAGATTTTGACCCCCTAGTCACTAATTTGATCTATAAATATCCTCAAAAACCACTTCCATCATCAGAAATCATCTCTCCTTAGGGTTTACTCAAAATTTCTGTCAAACTTTTCCTCTCTTCAAAAATTTCATTCTTTCAATCAAGATGGAAACCGGTTCATCCAAGGGTGCTAGGAAGAAATCTCATGCTCCATGAAGATACACAGATTACCTTATGAACATCATTCCCGAGCATTGCCATCCTAGATATTCTGTGCTAAAAAAAAGGCCACTTCTATCCTCAAGATCGTTTGAGTGGAAAACCATTTGTACTTTCAGCCTCGAGATTACTATGACAGAGTAGCTCCAGGCCTGTCATTTGAAGGAATTTGTTGATATTCATCAACCAACTTTGAGGGAGCCAACCTTAGAGTTTTTAAGCACGTTGCAAGTTTCTCCTACTGGCACGGTGAAGTTCCAATTGTGCAAGAATCCGAACACCCTGTCTGCCACAAATTTTGGAGATTTGTTCAACCTTCCCTCGGATGGCATCCTGAACGACAGTGAAATGGAGTTTTATGCTACTCAGGCATGGACTCACTTTGGTATGGATTGCAGCTGGGATGTTAAAAAGATGAAGAGCATTCACCTTCGATCCCTAATGCACAAATATCTGCATAGGTTTCTAACCTATAGCATCTTTGCCAGAGGAGACAACAATGGCATAATCCGGAAGTCTGAGCTTTTTCTCCAAGAGATGGCCCGAATAGGCCTCACAATGGCTCTATCTCGATGGTTTGCGAACCATCTCTTGTCAATTACCACAAGCTCTCTAGAGACATTCTGATTGGCGGGTATGTAACTCACATTGCCTTGAAGCTCAAATACTTGAAGCTGGATGCACATCACTACAACCTCATCCTAGGGCATCCTCGAGACCGACTGGACATCGAGTCCTTCATCAAGATGAGAGCGGCTATTCGAATTGTGTTTGAGAACAACATATACTATTGCTTCATCAACACTACTGGCGAGATCATTTGGGAAGAAAATGACTCAGAGGACTTCAAAGCTGGCCTCTAAAGAATTCAGCAGAAAAAGAGTGCTCGAGTTGAGGTGGCACCTCCAGAGGTTGAGCAGGACATCGGACAATCCACTGCCTCCACACCAAATTTGGCTCAGCAAGTGGTTGACCTCTTGGCACCACGATTTGAGCAGCTATAGGCTTTGATGGATGAGAGGTTGGAGAACCTCAAGGACTTCATGGAGTCTCAGATGGACAACCTTGAGGTAGAAGTTGCTCGTCTTAGAGATAAGATGTCTGGTTAGCTGTTAGGCTAGATGTTTATGTTAGCCTGTTATGCTTGTTTATTTGTAGGAAATTTTAATTTTCTTTCAGAATTTTTAATATCTTTTGTACTTTTCTTTCAAATCTAATATATTTGCTTTTGTTTTCCATTGTGTTTTATTTCTTCGATATTCTTTTTTGTTGATGACAAAAGGGAGAGAAACTAGCAATATATTGAGTTAAGTGCAAAGTTAAGTGCAATACTAAATTTTGAATCAAAATGAATATGCAAGTATGCAAATGAGCTTTATACACCTTAAATATATCTTAAGTATACTTTGCATATACCTTGATGCAAGTTACATGAATGATATGCACTTGATATACTCTGAATATACCTTAAATATACTTCATGCTTTAAAGAAAATTTTGGTATGCATTGGATATACTTTCCATATAACTTGCATATACTTAAAACTAGAAAGTATATTTTGATGCTACACTTCATCATTCCCTACAATTCTTGTACTTTAGCATTTTTTTATCCAAAGCATCTTTTGAGGGGGAGACTTCTCAAAAGCACATATTGCTAGATTATTTGTCACCATCAAAAAGGGGGAGATTGCTGAACCTTGAGAGGTATTTCCATCATTTTGATGCTAACAAATAAAATAGCAATAATGTATTTAACTTACTTATTTTTTTTAAGTCTATTGAACAGGGTGTGGAATATGATAGCAAGAATGGAGAATGGAAGATTAATTTTAAAAAGATAAAATTAAAGAAATAGCATGTTCACGCCCGTGACCCTATGTGTCATGCCTGTGATGAAGACTAGCGCCAACAAACCAACATTTAAAGTTCACAACCATGAAGAAAGATAGCAACCGTGAATGAACATTTCAGTCACGCCATGAAGAAAGATAACAACCGTGAATGAACATTTTTATTTTTTTATAGCATTTCTTATTCGTCCAATATATGGATCAGTGTACGAAAGGATAAGGGATGTTACAATTTTATTGGTATTAGAACGTGGTTTAGACCGTTCTAAGATAGCAAGGGGTGGAATCAAGATTGTCTGCTCATGCATTGGTTTTTGAAAAATAATTTGAATTTATAAATATAACTGCTACTGCTTCCTAATGTGGGCCACTGTTGTGCTTTATAGGGTGATAGATTCCAATTACAAAGGGCTAGAGAAGAGGCCCCGGATACTTATGAGCCATTTAACACTGATGCTTCATACCTTTCATCCCAACAGCGAACAATTGAGGGCGGTGCATCCACCTATAGATCTGATAGATGGTGACCACATAAATATGAGAGACATGCACCAGTTCTGGGTTCAGTTAGAGAGGAGTTGCTAGAGGATATGGCTAATATCTTACGGCGTTCTGCCTGACCAGCCACTATTGAGATGAGATTTGAGAGTCTTCCAAAGTTGGGAGCTCCGAATTTTTACGGTCGTAAGGAGGATGATGTGGCAACTGCAAAATATTGGCTGGAGAGGGTAGATAGAGTGTTTCAACAAATGGATTGCACATCTCGAGAAAAATATAGATATGTGGAGTCTCTACTGCAGGAGGGGACTTACGACTAGTGGAAGACAATATTGAAGTGCCCTCAAACACCCGATCCACCTTCTAGAAATTCTTTTTAGAGCAGTTCAGGGAGAAATACATCCTTAGGGCTTATACTGACCAAAAGAGACAAGAGTTTCTTGATCTTCGATAGGGTGACATGTCTGTGATTGAGTATGAGAAGGAGTACACCCGCTTTAGTAAGTATGCAAGAGGTGTCATTAGTGATGAGATTGACATATGTAGGAGATTCGAGATGGGGCTTCGACCACCTATCAGAGCAAAAGTCGTGGGCTCTCAGATTAAAGACTTCGCCAGCTCAGTGATAGCAGCAGAGGTAATAGAGGAGGTGATTGTTGTAGAGTTGAAAACTGTAGCCCGAAGCCATAGTAAAAGATATTTTTATTAGCAGAGTACAAGTTCTTCAGATAGTAAGAAATCTAGGTTTTCTAGTGGTCGATTTTAGAGGGGATTTAGAGGTTCAGGTGCACTAGCCTGGCGAGACCAGCCCACAAGATCAGCACCATCGGTTGCTAGTACATCAAGCACAGTTGGGGGATGACCCGCTGCATCTATAACATGCCAGTAGTGTGGCAGGTATCATGGTGGTGAGTGTTGGCTAACATCCAAAGCCTATTTCATTTGTGGGGCAACATGCCATTTCAAGAGGGATTGCCCATACCGAGATAGAGGCAGAGCCTACAGAGGCAAGACTGATTTTGACACAAGGATCAGTACCTACTAGAGGTCGAGGCAGAGGTCAGATTAGGGGAGATCGAACTAGATTAGTGCAAGTTGGGTTGGAGATTGCTAGTAGGCCAAGGGGTAGCCACATCGCACCTGCTAAAGCATACGCCATAAGAGCACGAGAGGAACATGATGCTCTAGATGTTATCGTTGGTAAATTTTCTTTACTTGGTTTTGATATATATGTTTTAATTGATCTCGGGTCTACACATTCTTACATATGTACTACATTATTGCTTGGGTGCATTTAGAGATTGAGAAATTAGAATTTGATATAGTAGTGACGAATCCCCTAGGTCATAGTGTCAGGGTTAATGGAGTGCACCGACAGCTATCCTTAGTGAGTCAGGGTGAGCTATATCCCACAAATCTAATTGAGTTACCATTTCATGAATATGATGTCATATTAGGGATGGATTGGTTAGCTCGACATGAGATAGTAGTGGATTGTGCCACCAGAAAGGTAATTTTTAAGAAGCTTGGGTGCAAGGATAAAGTGGTACAAGATATTAGAATGAAGATGCCATCTAATGTTATTTCTGCTATGACGACTCAGAGGTTGATTAGGAAGGGCAATAAAGCTTATTTGGCATATGTAGTTGATACCAGGAATGAGAGTCCAAGGCTTTAGGACATTCCTATAGTTTGTGAGTTTCCTGATGTGTTTCTTGAGGATTTGCCAGGATTGCCTCCAAATAGGGAGATAGACTTTTCCATTGAGTTGCTACTTGGTACTGCACCCATATCCATCACATTGTACCGAATGGCACCAACAAAGCTTAAAGAATTGAAAGTACAATTGTAAGAGTTGATGGATAAGGGGTTTATTAGACCTAGTGTATCACCTTGGGGTGTGCCTATATTGTTTGTGAAGAAAGACGATGGCACCCTACGACTGTGCATTGATTACAGACAGTTAAATAAGGTGACAGTGAAGAACAGATACCCACTACTATGAATAAATTATCTTTTTGATCAGTTGAAAGGTGCAGGGGTATTCTCCAAGATCGATTTGAGATCGGGATATCATCATTAAAGGTCAAGCAGAGTGATGTGCTTAAGACTGCCTTTAAGACTCGGTATGACCATTATGATTTCTTAGTCATGCCATTCGGGCTGACGAATGCATCAACAACATTTATGGATATGATGAATAGGATCTTTAGGCCCTATTTAGACCAATTTATCATAGTTTTCATTGATGCCAAGAACAGAGAGGACCATGATCAGCATCTTCGGATTGTGCTTCAGACACTACGTGAGAAGCAGTTATATGCTAAGTTATCCAAATGTGAGTTCTGGCTCGAGGAAGTTAGATTTCTGGGTCACATGGTATCAGCAAATGGGATCAGAGTTGACCCTAGTGAGGTTGAAGCCATTCTCAATTGGAAGCCACCTTGAAATATAACTGAGATATAAAGTTTTATTGGGTTAGCAAGCTACTATAGACGATTTGTGAAGGGTTTCTCTTCTATAGTTGCTCCCATAACATGATTACTTCTCAAGGATGTTAAATTTAAATAGACAAATAAGTGTCAAGAAAGCTTTGATCAGTTGAAGGCTATGTTGATAGAGGCACCAATTCTGATGCAACCCACTACAGGAAAAGAGTTTGTCGTATACAGCGATGCTTCATTGAATGGGTTAGGCTGTGTACTCATGCAAGAGGGTAAAGTGATAGCATATGCCTCTAGACAATTGAAACTGCATGAGAGGAATTATCCATCGCATGAGAGGATTTATCCTATGCATAATCTAGAGTTGACAGCTATTGTATTTGCTTTAAAGATTTGGAGATATTATCTGTATGGAGAAAAGTGTTATATCTATACAAATTGCAAGAGTTTAAAATATTTACCTTCACAAAAAGAGCTGAATTTAAGACAGAGGCGTGGCTAGAGCTTATTAAAAACTACAATGTGTTATTGACTATCAGCTTGGAAAGGCTAATGTTGTGGCTAACACTTTGAGTCAAAAGAATCTAGCAGAGCTTTGAGTCCCACCTATATTAGTCTTTTGGATTAAGGATGCTCAGAAGCATGATTCTAAACTAATGAAAATAAGAGAATCCATTTCCAAGGGGGAGAAACCTAAATACTCAGTTGGAGCTTATGGTGGTATCTATTATAGTGGTAGACTATGCGTGCCTGATGTCTCAGGATTGAGATGAAATATATTAAAAAAGGCACATGAATCGATTATTTCCATGCATCCCGACAACAACAAAATGTATCAGAATTTGAAGCCTTACTATTGGTGGTCGGGTATGAAGAAAGACATTACAGAGTATACTACCAGATGTCTGACGTGTCAGCAAGTAAAAATAGAACACTAGTTGCCATTAGGGTTACTGCAATTTATTGTCATACCGGAATGGAAATGGAAAAAAGTTACTATGGATTTCATGTCAGGACTACCATTGACTCAAAGAAAATGTGATGCACTATGGGTGATCATTGATAAGTTGATGAAGTCTGCACACTTTTTACTAGTCAAGATGGACTACTCTATGGATCGATTAGCAGAATTATATGTACAAGATATAGTCTGGTTGTAAGGTGTGCTATTGTCTATCATTTTAGATAGAGATCCCAAATTCACCTCACATTTTTGGAAGAACCTACAGGGATTTTTGGGTACTCGACTCCACTTCAGTACGACGTTCCATCCTCAGACAGATGGACAATCAGAGCGGGTGATCCAGTTGCTTGAGGATATGCTTCAGAATTGTGTGATTGAGTTAACAGAAAGTTGGGATAGGGATATGCCACTGATGGAATTTGCATATAATAACAGTTACCAGACAAGTATTGGCATGGCTCCTTATGAAGCACTATATGGCATAAAATGTAAAACTCCAATTTGTTGGACCAAGCTCAGTGAATGAAGGATACTGGGATCCAATTTGGTTCAACAGATAGAGGAGAAGATTATGATTAACAAGGATATACATAAGGCATCCAGTGATAAACAAAAGTCTTATGCAGACTTGAGATGCAAGGACATCAAATACAAGATTGGTGACAAAGTGTTCCTGAAAGTATCTCCCTAGAAGAAAATACTACGGTTTGGAAGGAAAGGCAAGCTAAGTCCCATATTTATTGGGCCTTTTGAGATAACTGAGCGAGTGGGACCAGCAGCCTATAGGTTGGCTTTACATCCTAAATTGGAGAAAATTCATAATGTATTTCATGTATCGATGCTTAGAAGGTACAAATAAGATCCATCCCATGTCATTCTAGTAGAAGAAATTGAGGTACAATCAAATTTATCTTATAAGGAAGAGCCAATATCTATTCTAGCCAGGGAAGTGAAACAACTACAGAATAAGCTGGTACCTCTAGTGAAAGTCCTCTAGCGGAGACACTCAGCCGAAGAGGCGACATGGGAAAAAGAGGAGATAATGAGGAGCCAACATTCTCAGTTATTTAGTGATGACTTACTATGTATGATTTCGAGGACAAAATTTTTTAAGGGGGAGAGAATTGTCACATCCGCGATTTAGACCCTGACCGTATATGTGTACTGCAGTTGTGTATACTACACTATAGAAGAGTACTGATCAGAGTCTAAATACGGATAAATAAATATAAAAAAATTATATTAATATGATAATATGAATAGGAAGTTTATCAAATGAAATAATGCAATTTCGTGTTATGCATGTAAATTGAGACGACAAACCGGGTCGAAATTTGAGTTTTTCGCTGGGTAATAAAAATATAATTTAAGCATACCGAAATATGAAAAATATTATTTTAAGGTCATAGGTGGAGTTATAAGATGAGATATTAAGGTTAAGGGCTTGAATTGTAGAAATATGATCTTCAATGCAGGTTTACAACCTGATTTTTCCGATCGGAAGTTAAAGAGATGTGTTCAAAATTGCAAACGGGTCGACGTGATTGAAATTGAATTTTAAGATTTTTAAAACTGATAAATTAGAAATCGGGCGACGGATATATTTTTACAAGTCAAATTAATAAAAAATGATTAAACCGTAAAAACGTAATTTTTGTACCGGGTGTCATTTTGTAAGATCGAAGAGACAGTTTTGAAGAAAAAATTATTTTATAATTTTTACTATATTTAATTTGATGGAATTAAGTTATTTGGAGGTTGAATTTTGGAGAATTAAATTTGATTATGAATTAAAATGAAGGAAAATTTGTGATTGGTAGAAATTTTGTTTAAGTCAAAATTAATTAAATTTTGATTGGGGCATGTGCCAATATTTAGGGATAATTAATTGTGCTATTAGCCAATGAGGGGATTATTAAGGAATTAATTAAGATTCATTAAATTAATTGGAGTATAAATAGGAAGTTATCTAGAATTCTCTACAAAAAGAACAAATCTTCATCTTCTTCATTTATCTCCACCATGGCTGAACCTCTAAAAGCTCTAATCCCTTGATTCCTTCAATGTTTCTTCTTTAAATCATATTTATTCAACAATCAAAAGGAATAAGGTAGTATTGGTGTGAAGAAAAAAATTAAAAGGGGAAAGTTTTGGCAAAAAAAATCAAATTTTAGCTTAATACCCATTTAAAAAAGGTAATAATTTTATTCATTTCTCCATTTAATTTTGTTGGTTTGATTATTACCATATTTATTCTTTTGAGTTATGGTGTGATATTGTTTGGATTTGGTTGATGGAAAGTTAGAGTTTATGGAAAAAATATTAAACAATTAGATAAAAATAGGAAATGAAAAGAACAAGGTTTGAGGATGATGGATATAGTGAAAATTAATGAAAATAATTTTTAAAAATTTTTGTAGAATTTTTAGAGAATTTTCATAATTATGGATAAATTTTAAAAAAATAAAAAATATTTTGGAAGGATTTTGCCTTAAATTGAATATAATAGAGCTGATTTGAGTGTTTAGAAGTGAAAAATAACTTTTGGAATGTAAGAAATATTTAATAGATTTTTCGGTGAATTCTTAGATTATTAACCTAATTATGAAAAAAAATTTATTGGAAGTTATTGAATATTATTTTGTTCGCATGGAAAAGCATGTTGATGACCAAAATCGTGATCTATGAATTAAATATGTATAATGAAAAAAATTTTAATTATAGGATCTCAAGATACATGAGAGTAGAAAAATGTCGAAAAATTTAAATCTTGTTATATTTTATATCGTGTGAGGTTCTGTAGCTAATTGAAATTGTCTATCTTTAGACGCAACATCGAGGCAGACGCTATCTCAAGAAAAAGGAAATGAGTTGACAGACACCGACAAAATATAAAGAGGTTAGTGCAATTGTCCTTATAATATTAGTTATATATATATATATATATATATATATATATATATATATATATATATATATAAGTAATTAAAGAAAATCGACAAAGTATGAAGTAGTAAGAAAATTATTAGATTCAAATGATTTGTTATATTACATAAAATATATTTTATGTGAAAATTTTGAGTTTTTACAATTATTGAGTTTGAAATATTTTATTTGTGTTTTAGAAAATTTAAAAGTTAAATATTCTTTATGATGATATTTATTTTGACATGAAAATAATATTTATCAGTTTTATGGAAAATGATTGAGAAATTAGCAATAAAGTATTTTGTGAAAATTATTCTTATGCTTTGAAATGCAAAAATGAATTGAATTATGAATTTGAAAAATTTTGTCCACATGTTAGTCTAAACGTGAACTAAGGTACTGCTGACATACCAATAGGGTATAAATTATGGTTTTATGCATTTCTATGGATCAATGAAATATTGTGATCTTGTGCATTTCTGTTGATCATCTGATACATTTTTCAGTCATGTATATTTCTGTGGACTGAGTAATATTATATTTGGATCTTGTGTATTTCTGTAGATCCTGAGTTAATATGTGTATGATACTCATTTGATTCCCTATAAACAAGTCTATGGTGTTATAATATGTGGGTATATGAAAAAGATATTATTAAGAAATTAGAAATATATTGTATTATGAATTAAATGTATTATAGAAATATTATATTATTACTTTTACAAAAAGAGATTTAAATTTTGATTTGGTTCCACTTTAAATTTATATTTTGTTTTAATGACTATTATTATAAGAATTTTGCATCACTGAGTTATATACTCAGCTCAGAAGTTTGTTTTCTCTAGAGTTGGTTACAAGAGTAGCTGACAACGTCTAGACTTGTAGATAAGAGATGTTCATTGGTGGACCCACATGATAGAGCTTAGCAGTAGCAACAATAGCCACCCCAAACGGTTTGGTCTTCTTATTGCATTTTGATATATATACAAGTTTTTAAAATTTCATTATGACATGTATATACATATAAAAAAAAATGGGTTGTAATTAGGGGGTGTATGCATAATATTTTATTTTATATATTTTAAATTTCTTATATTATATATGTTAAAAATTAAAGGAATATTTTTGAAAAGATTTTTATTTTCTGTAACACTTCTTATTCGTTCAATATATGAATGAGTGTACGCAAGAATAAGAGATGTTACAAAATAACTATTAATGACAAAATATAAAATGTAGAAAATAAAGACTGAAGAAAATAAAACACTTGTATTATATAAATAAAGGACTTACAAATAAAAGAACAAAAATATTTGTTTGGTATAAATGTTGCAAAAGGCATAATCTCCAATAAATATTGTCCTATATATGGTGCCACATGAGCGGTACATGTGACTAATAAGAGTATTTTCAAACATAATATTTAACCCAAAATGATAATGTTCACAAAAATGTCATGACATCATTGGCAATGGACTTCTCCCACTATGGTTGGCTCAATTTGTATATACTCTTTCTCAAATAAAAATTATGGACCTAGACCGTTTTTTAGGCTGGTGTAAACAAATGCCCCTTTTGACTTATAATTTCTTTTTATGAAATTATAAGATTGATCTTGTTTTCCTATTTACACTAGCCTAGATTTACGATTCTTGTATTACCCGATCATTTTGACACGGTGGTATTAAAATCTTCTTATACTTAACGATTCACAACCTTCATGCATAATTTTTTACCATTAGTAATTTTCTCCTGCAAACACATGTCACCTATGACTGCATAGAGCATTCAATACGTTTTATCCTTTGCCTTCGTCATTTAATAACTATCAGACACATTCGATTATGTCCCCTAGAATTTTGAGTAGCAATCATACCTAATAGTTAATTCATGTAAAGAACAATTGTTTTTCTCATTTCTCATACTTGTTGATTTATCCAAAGCCAGTTACCATTTATTTCCCTAAGTATAGATACCCTTTTTAACCCTCTTTCATCTTCATCATTTTGCTTTCCTCATTTAATAACTGCAGACACATCTAATTTTGTCCCCTAGAATTTTGAGCAGCAATCATACCCAATAGTTAATTCATGTAAATGACAATTACTTTTCTCATTTCTCATGCTTGTTGATTTATCCAAAGCCATTTATTATTTATTGTCCTAGGTATAGATACCATTTTAAACCCTTTTTCTTCTTCATCATTGTCGCTCTTAGCCTTTTATTTTTAAAATTTTCTAGATTTGTAGCTTACTTCTTCAGTTGTTCATAGTCATTGTTCCGTTCTCATTTAGTTAGTGTTTTAATGGATTCTTCATCCCAATCTACATCTTAGAATCAAGAAGCTACCAGCTTGCACTGCCAATTACTCTTTTAGCAAAGTACGAAGTATCCTAGGCTTTTGAAACCATTGACACAATGGATTTCAAGACCTCAATCCCTCAATTTGGTCCTTGCCATTTCTCTATGGGATTGACTGTAAAGGTTCCTTGAACAGATGATCCTCATACCTTTCTCCTTTCCACCAATGAGCCTCACATGTTTTGCTGATCCACCAAATTAAAATTTCTCAATAACAAACTCAGAAATTGAGGTATGATTCGTAATGATTACTTGGTCTAGTTAAAAAAATCCTAGGGTTTTGAAACTATTGACACAATGGATTTCAAGAACTCAATCCCTTAATTTGGTCCTTGCCTTTTCTGTATGGGGTTGACTGTAAAGGTTCCTTGAACAGATGATCCTCATTCCTCTCTCCTTTCCACCAATGAGCCTCACATGTTTTGCCGATCTACCAAATTAAAATTTTTCAATAACAAACTCAGAAATTGAGGCACGATTTGTAATGATTACTTGGTGTAGTTCAAGAGAATAGTTATAATATATACTGACTATTGAAGGAATGACATCTATGACCTGATCTTGATGTCAAGATATCCAATGGACTATAATAACACCTTATTTGGTGCAATCATACAATTTTAGTCCAAGACCATCAATGCTTTCATCTTCTATTTCGATTTGATGACTATCACTTTATACCATTTAGAGTGATGTTGAATCCCCCTATTTCAGGTTTCAGCTTATCTTCCACTTCTTTGAATGTTAGGATTGTTGAGAAAAAATTTAGAATGAACAACTCTAAATTAAATATCTCAAAGAAAAAATTCACTCAAAAAATTAGAGACACAACACAAAACTTCACAAAGCTAGAAATATTACAAAAAAAGCTCTCAACTCTCACAAATACTCAAGACTTATAGTCTTTTCACTCTTAGTTTAAACCTTGGAAGTGTACCTATTTATAGGCTCAAAGTTTAATCCACACCATACATTTGTTCAAATCTTCACCATACATTTGGTGGAAAATTTGGTATGGTAGATGTACCTAATATGGACTTAATGTTTCAACAAATTAGGTGGAGATGGGTGTACCTAATATTTGCTTAATTGTTCAACACAACAAACTTCATTTTTCAACAAATTGGTGGTGGGTATACCTAATATTTGAACAAATTATTTGACATTGATTCTTAACACTCCCCATCAATGTCAACTCCCATTCTCTGTACTATGTCAAGCTGTCGATGAAACATTTTGAGATTGCCCGTACCTAGACCTTTTGTGAGCAAGTCTGCAACTTGATCATCCGTTTTGATCTGTTTCATCTCAATTTCTTCTTGCAGAACTTTATCTCTAATAAAATGATAGTGCACTTCAACATGCTTAGTTCTTGCATGAAAAACTGGATTCTCTGCCAAACGAATTGCTGATTGATTATCACATTACAATGGAACTGCATAATCTACTTGTTGATGTAGATTATTCATTAGTTGTATCAACCATGTACTCTCTTGAGCTGTGATTTCCGCTGCTCGATACTCAACTTCAGTGGTTGATAATGATACCATTGGTTGTCTCTTGCTACACCAAGAAATTGTTCCAGAACCAAGCTTAAACACGTGCCCAGTTGTTGATCTCCTTGTGTCATGATCTCCTGTATAGTCAGCATCGCAATAACCAGTTAACTTGCAGTCTTCATCTTTCCTGTACAAAAGACCATAGCCAATTGTAATCTTCACATATCTCAGTATTCGTCGAACTGCTTCTAAATGAGGCTTCTTTGGATTTTGCATGTACCAACTCATCACACTAACTGCATAAGAAATGTGAGGGTGAGTTAAAGTTAAGTAAATCAGACTGCCTACCAATTGTCAATACATCATCGCATCTTCCAAATCTTTTCCTTCATGTGTACACATTTTATCATATGGTTCCATCGGTGTCGAAATTGGCTTGCATTCGAGCATTCCGACCCTCTTCAACAAATCTTTAGAATATTTTTGTTGACAAATAAATATTTCTTTTTGTGTGTGATCAACCTCTAAACCAAGGAAGTGCTTGAGTTGTCCAAGTTCTTTCATCTGGAATCAAACTGATAAATTTTCTTTCGTTTGAAGAATTTCTGGCTCATCAACATCGGTTATGATTAAGTCATCCACATACACTAGAAAAATAGCTAGCTTTCCTTTATTAGCTTTGACAAACAAGCTGGAATCCATAGGTGTTATTGAATAACCACATTGTAATAAAAATTCAGCAATCTTACCATACCACGCTCTGGGTGCTTGTTTCAATCCATAGAATGCTTTTCGAAGTTTACACACATATTCAGGATGATATTGGCTCTGAAAACCCATTGGTTGGATCATGTAGATTTTCCGATCCAACTCTCCATGAAGAAAAACATTCTTCATATCCATCTTCTACAAATTCCAATCTTTGTTGGCTGCAAGTGCAAGTAGAACTCGTGCTATTGTAAGTTTCACCACTGGATTAAATGTTTCATCACAATATAGTCCATACTGTTGAGAGAAACCACGAGCTACCAATCGTGCCTTGTACCTTTCGATTGACCCATCTGGATGACTCTTTATCTTGTAAACCCACTTACAAAATATGGGTTTTACATCTCTTGGCTTTGACACTAGATCCCAAGTTTGATTTTGCTCAAGTGCATCGATCTCTTCTTTCATAGCCAACATCCACTCAGAACTCTACAATGCTTCTTTGAATGTCTCAGATTCTATTATAGTGTCTTCTGCGACTATGGTTGCATTGGCATATTTGGGATTTGGCCTTCATGTTCTTGTTGACCTCAAAGTTGAGATTGCAGAGTTGATTTTTCAGTTTCACTGGGCTCACCTTCATCATTTGGTTGTTGATACATGCCAGTTTGCCAAGGACTTTGAGTCACTTTTTGTTTGACATCATCACTATTTTGATTTCCTAATTCATTTGAACTTGGTTGAAGTTGAACAATATGCTCCTCCATCTTTTGTTGTAGTGTGTCCCCAAATTCTCTGGAGTCTGGCAACACCTCCTTCTCTGAAGACCACCAAGAAGAGGCTTCATCGAATACCACATCTCGTGAAGTGTAGCATCTTTCACTCATTGGATCGTAACATTTCCACCCCTTTCTTTAGCTGTCATATTCCACAAAGATACATCTAACAACTTTCTTGTCACACTTGCTCCATAGATGATTATGAACAAATACATAACATAAACAACCAAATACTCGAAAGTAGCTAACTGTAGGTTTCATGTTCCACAATTTCTCAAACGGAGAAACAAATTCTAACCTTGGTTGAGGAAGTCTGTTGATCACAAAGGTTGTAGTCCTCATTGCTTTAGCCCAAAACCTTCCCGGTACATTCTTTGCATGTAACATACTTCGACAAACTTTTTCAAGATGTTGGTTCTTTTTCTCAGGTACACAATTTTTTTGCGGTGTGTTGGCACAAATGTTTTGATGATGTATTCCATATTGCCTTAGGTATTGAGAGAACTCACTTGAGTTATATTCTCCCCCATTGTCTGTGCATAAGCAACGAATCTTCTTTCCCACTTCTCCTTCGACTGACTTTCTGAACTCTTTAAATTTAGAGAATGTGTCAGATTTTTCTTTCATAAAGAAAACCCACACATGCCTTGAGAAGTCATCAATGAATGTCACCATGTATCGCATACCATCAATTAATGGTTGCTTAATTGGTTCGAATACATCAGAGTGAACTAACTCTAATGATTCTTTTGCTCTAAACTTCGATTCATCATATCGCAGTTGGTGTGCTTTACCATATTGACATCCCGCACAAACTATGTCTGTTCACACGTCAAGTTGAGGAAGCCCTTTAAACATCGACTTCTTCATCATCACACTTAGCTTGGAATAGCTAACGTGACCTAACCGCATGTGCCATAGATCTGATGTCTCATTTTTCCTTGTCCTATCTACATATACAGATTCTACTGACATCATGTAGATAGACTCCAATCGTCGCCCCTCCATTGTTGGTGTTTCTGAGATTTTTAGGTCATGATACACCTTCACATCTTAAGGACTGAACAAGGCATAGTGGCCTGATCATGTCAATTGAGCCACAGATAACAAAATTTTCTTCATTCTTGGGACATGGTAAACATCTTGAAGTGGCATATGGTTAGAATTATATCGAGGTGTAACTATCGTCTTACTTATGTGAGCTATCGATAATTTTGAGTTGTTGGCTGTCACTACCACATGACATTCTTTATACTCAGACAAGTTTTGCAACTTTTGTTTGTCACCCGTCATATGATTTGAGCAACCGAATTCTACGATCCAGTCATTTTTATAGTTAATATGTTTTGATGTTGTTACCGTGAGAGCTAATTCTTCTTCCTCCATAGCGAATAATGCTTTGGCATCCCAACCATCTTTGCTATTCTCCTTAGAAATGGAAGTAGCAATGTTACTTTCAATATATTTTTTCTTGGTCCAACAATCTTTCGCCAAGTGACCCATCTTCCCGCAGTTGTAACACTTTCCATCGAACTTTCTACTATTACCGCGATTCTTTGAAGCTCCCCTTAGACAAGAGCCTCCCTTTTCATTATTATTTGTAGATCCACTGCCAACGTACTGCTTGAAAGTGTCTTTGCTTTTTCTGGTAAAAAGTGCTTCCTCCTCACCCTTCAACGAGACTCCTCCCATTTGCTTAGTCATAGCTTCCTGACTTGCAAGTAAATTTTCAAACTCAACAAGTGACGGTTGTGTCATCCACCCCTGTATAGCGGCAACGAACCCATGGTATTCGGGTCTCAAACCATGGATAATTATTCTTTTTATCTTGGTTTCTCCAATAGTAGCTGTTGGATCTAGCTCTGAAATTTTGCTGCATATTGCTTTCACCTTGTGAAAATATTGGGCAATTGTCATATCACGTTGCACCATTGATAGCAAATCGTTCTCGAGAAGTTGTATTCTTGTATCATTCTTCTTTAAGAAAAGTGTAACAAAAGTGTCCCATGCTTCCTTTGGTATTTTGGCATCTCGAATGTGCTCCAACATTTCTTCTTCAATTGTGGTTTTTAAAGCAAACATCGTTTTTAAAGCAAACATCGTTTTTAATCTTCCACTTTCGTAAGACATCTTATGTCATTGGTTGTGTAACTTCACTACCACCGACAGTCTCCCAAAGGTCTTGATCTTGTAGGTAAGACTCCATACATGTTGCTCATGTGTTGTAGTTTTTGTTATTGAGCTTCTTAATTTCTCCGACTAGTTGAAGGTCACCCATCGTGTCGACATGATTTTGACTATACCGAACAAGCTTGATCAACAAACTTTAAGTGTGTCAAACTTCTCACGACTCAATATAGCTCTACTAAGAACGATATCTGATCGTCCCCTTCTGATACCAATCTTCAAGAGTGAATAATAATTTAACTTATTTTTTGATGTGGAGGATCCACTTATTAGTGACAACCACAGAGTATACAATAAGTAAATATTGACACTCAAGTTAGGCTCTGATACCAATTGTTGAGAAAAAAATTTAGAATGAACAACTCTAAATTAAATATCTCAAAGAAGAAATTCACTCAAAAAATTGGAGACACAAAAAAAAACTTCACTAAGTTAGAAATATTACAAAAAAAGCTCTCAACTCTCACAAATACTCAAGACTTGTAGTCTTTTCACTTTTAGATAGTTTAAATCTTAGAAGTGTGTTTATTTATAGGCTTAAAGTTTAATCCACACCATACATTTATTCAAATCTTCACCATACATTTGGTGAAAATTTTGGTATGGTAGATGTACCTAATATGAACTTAATTTTTCAACAAATTAGGTGGAGATGGGTGTACCTAATATTTTCTTAATTTTTCAACACAATAAACTTCATTTTTCAACAAATTGGTGGTGGGTATACCTAATATTTAAACAAATTATTTGACATTGATTCTTAACAAGGATATCCTTTGTTAGTGGCTTAGTTGGCAGACCTTTCTAGGACCTTCAACGTCATATTGTATCACTCTAAATTAAAAAAAAAGTATAAACCCTATTGTAGTGTTTTGTCTTCTAGAAATACCCATCTATTTCCTACATTTTTTCCACTCTACATTTCCGTGATTGCCTCAACTTTTAAATTTCTCAATTCTCTATTCATAATATATATATATATATATATATATATATATATATATATATATATATATATATATATATATATTGTGATAAAAATTTATATTTTACAAATAAATATTAGTTTATTGGTATTGATCTGGTGACTAGATTGCATGGTTTCAAATTTGAATATTCAGTCAGACCTGTTATATAAAAAATAAATTTAAAATAAAAAAATTTAAAAAATATATATTTTTAAAATAGAGTAAATAAGGAAGTAGTTTTGTATATAACAATTTTTTAAGTATTTATGTCTTTTTTCAAAAAAAAAAGGTTTGCATGTTAAAAATCAATCTAGGCAAAATTCATTGTGTCGGCCTCTGCATTTAAAAACTAAAAAACTAAAATATTTTTAACCCAAATTTTTTACTCTCATCGTCGTTGTTCTCTCTTTTCGACCGCTTTGCCTATATTTATCTTCTGTCTTCCCAACCACTTACCTTGCCTCACGTTGTAATCTTGTCTACTACCAATTTCCCCCACTTTGCCTTTCTTTGTCTTTTGTCTTCTCAACCACTTACCTAGCCTCACATCGTCATCCTGTCTAATGTCAATTTCTCTAGTCTTTGTTTTTCATCAACCTAATTTGATGTTCTTATAAGTCTTGAATTTTTTTTCATTTTCTCTCAAGTATTGACT
Source organism: Triadica sebifera (assembly GCA_023653625.1). Lineage (NCBI taxonomy): Eukaryota > Viridiplantae > Streptophyta > Magnoliopsida > Malpighiales > Euphorbiaceae > Triadica > Triadica sebifera. Next base: position 34,567,165 of record CM042894.1, on the reverse strand, counting down.
TCTTTGGGTCTCTACTTTCATATGAAGCCATCTCTCCTTTCCCTTCTTCTTCTTCTCCCCCTCTTTCTACTACAGGAAAATAGTAAAATTAGGAACTAATGACTCTCTCCGCTACTACTCGCAATAATATCAATATCTCTACAAGAATAAAAAAACTATCTCATTATTTCTATTATTGTCATCATCGTCATCTGATAGCTAGAATCTAAGTGTCAGCTCTTGAATTTTTGAAGAAGGAGATGAGATTGCATAGGCTAGGGTTTAAGAAGAAGATGAAGATTGCAAAGGCTAATGCTAGGGTTTAAGAAGAAGATGGTTTGAGAGGAAGAGGTGATCAAAAAGGTGTCTCAGACACAATTTTGAGGGAAAATTCTTAGTTTATGAGGGTTGAAAATATTAAGTTTGTAATTAGAAACTGAAAAGTAAAGAGAACTTGAATCTTGAATTGAATTGAAGAGAAGAGTTTTACACTTTATATAGTTCATGGCTGGAAACTAACTCCTACTAAATCGGTAATCAACTAACTATAAAAAAGAGCAAAAGATAAAAATACAGTGAAGGTATAATCTGAGAAGCAACATATGAACAACAATAAAATGACAACAATGTGAGTTTAAACAACTTTCTTATTCACGTGTAATGCATGTTCTTCTTGCTAAGCTGAAGTTGATTGCATGAAATCATTCCTCTTATGTTTGTTACTGCTATTAGTGAGAAAATTTGGCTCAATAAAAAGATTTTCAATTTTAGGATAGAATATAAAAAATTTCTAGATTTATGGTAGTTTTAAAAAATTGACTAGTGGTGGTTGTGTGCCAAAACCCACACTATTTTTATTTTATCTTATTTTTTAAATGTTGTCTATTTACTTATCTTAGCCTTGCCGGCCCAAACAAATTTTTATTTTCATTTCTATCTATTCACTTATCTTGGCACTTGCTCATTTGTTTTGGATTTATCATTTTTCTAATATGGAGAGTTTTTCCTTCTCCTACACTATCTAATGTGCTTTTTTAGAGGATTTTCTATATATCAATTTTTTATTTAATATTTATTTTTTATCGATCACTCAATATATAAAAATTTCAAAGAGGCTCCAAATGAAGAGCTGACTTAGTCAAGAAAATATGAAACCAACAAATATTTAAAAAATAATTAAAAAAATTAAGGGATATGTACACCACTTCTGGCACACAAATCTTGGTCTCCTCCAAGTCAACTTTTTTTATTCCAAAATTAGAAATAGTTTTTTAAAATACCCTAAATCTAAAATTTTTAAAATTCAACCCTAAAATTGTAAATTATTTTTTTTAACCATAATAAACTAAAAATTTTCCCGAATTTTGGAAGTGACCTTGTGTGAAGCCTCCAAGATAAGATCATCCATCTTATATCCAGCCCAAACTTTTGAAATTGCTGCAAAAATCAATAATTTTATTGGGGAAAAAAAAAAGAATGCAATAGATATTCAAAACGTATCATCACTTTAACATATCCAACAAAAAATGTCTATTGTTTCTCCATTAAACGTGAATTGAGTTGCAGGGATGGGATGAGCCGTAAAGAGGGGTTGAGTCACAAATTTGGATTGTGATGTTCAAATGTTAAAAGACACAAGGATAATTGTGTAATTTTACACTCTTTTATTTTGAAACATTTTTCTAAAATTTTATGAAAATAATATATTAAATTTTTTTAAATAAAATATTAATATCTTCATCACCATTTATTAAAATATTAATATCGCATTATTATCATTAATTTTAGACTACAAATAAAAAAATAAATATGTAATAACGAAATTAAATAAAAATTAAAATTGAGGACCCAATTAAATAAAAATAAAACGATAGGAATAGAATCATTAGAGGATAGGGAAATGGGTTTAGCCGTTAATATATAGCCAATATGTCCTATGTTTCACAACCGCCACATTCAGTTATTGGTTAGTCATTCAACGGTTGCGACCTATTGTTTCGACACCACGTATTTGGCGTCTAATAAGTCTAACATCAGCTCATCATTTGTGCTTAAATTTTATCTTATTTTTGACACCGCATGTACAAGTCAAAGCTTATCGGATGCACGTTGCAAAAGAAAAGAAAAGAAATGCTTAAGATATTTTCGTCATTTTGATGATAATAAATAATTAAACAATAAAAAATTTAATTATATTTTGTGCTCTAATTGTGTTTAGAGAGATGATGCATTCTTAAAAACTTGAAGTTGTCGAAAGAAAATAATTAAAGATCAAAATATTAATAAAATGCAAAGTGTCACACCTGTGATTCAAAAAGTCACGCCTGTGACTTATGCCACGCTCGTGGTGAAAGATCACTACCCCGATGAAAATAGCTTTTCACGACCATGAATATCAAATTGCGACTATGAAACAAGTAAGTGACAAGACTGTTCATTCAAACGTTCATGCTAGTGAAGCACTGACCCAACTGTGAAGATTGATCAACTCACATTCGTGAAGATTTTGTCATGCCCGTGAATAACTATTCATTTTTAGACAGAATAAGTCATGGCCAGAGTCACAACTTTCATTCACGGCTACGAAGAACAGTCACGCTTGTGAAACATTAGTCACGTCTGTGACCCTGGAGAGAGAAATTGATTAGGCGTGAACAGAAAAACAGTTAAATGACTATTTTCGCATTTAATGCACCCCAAAATGACTATATTTGCTATGGAAGTATAAATACAACACATTTATGACTTCCAAATATAAGATATACAATCATTCAATCTTTAATATTGTATAGCCTTGTGCATTTACTTTGATTCAACAAACTTTTATTATTTGATTATAAAACCATAATTGCTCATAATTGCTGAGCATTTTGTTTGTGCGTATTTTTTACTTGTAATCAATTACTTAAAAATGAACTTAAATGAGTTGGATTGTGAGTGAAACACTTGTAAAAGTTTACTATGTGAGTCATAAAAATACAAGGATTTGGTTGTTGTATTAGCCATTAAAACACAAAAGTTTTTTTGGGTTAGGTGTTAGCCAAAAGGGAAACACCATAGTTGAGAGTGAGATAGAAAAAACTTTATTGTAATACTTCAAGTATTAGTGAAACACCCAATCGAGATTGGAGAGAGGAGTAGGGTTTGTTAATACCCGAACTTTTATAAATCTTATGTGCATAATATCCTTCTTCATTTCTCAATTTATTATATAGCATATTCCTTCAAGAAAAATGTTATTTTCCAACCAATTCAACCCCATTTTCTTGGTTATTGTTTTGGGCAATAATTAGTATCAGAAATTGGAGATTGGAGAGAGGAGTAGGGTTTGGTTATTGTTTTGGGCAATAATATTGTTTTGGGCAAAGACTAGCAATCAAGCCCAAAAAGCGCTAGTAAAGATCAAACTATGGCCAACAAAGGATTTCATAGTCTCAAGCCCTTCTTTGATGGAGCTAACTATGCGAATTGGAAATTCAAGATGAAAATTTATCTCGATAGTGAAGGAATAGATGTTTGGAAGTTCGTTCAGAAAGAATGGACACCTCCAAAAAGAAGGAATTCTGAAGGAGAAGAAGAAATCACACCAAAGGATGAATGGACAGAAATTCATAAAAGAGAAAATGGCAAGAACAAAAAGTCATGTCTATCCTAATCAATTCTTTATCTCTTGAAGAGTGTGGTAGGATTCAACATTGTCTTACCACTTACTCTATTTGGAGGAATTTGGAGAACTACCATGAAAGCACCAAATAAGTTAAGTTCAAAAAGGTTCAATTTATTGTCACCGAATATGAGCTCTTCAAGATGAAGCCAAATGACACCATAGCTGAAATGACAAATCGTCTTCTTGCCATTGTCAATGGCATGAGGAAGCTTGGAAAACACTATAGCTTGGAAGACATAAATAATAAGATTTTGAAGAGTCTTCCAATGAAGGATTATAGCTCAAGAGTTGCAGGCATAAATGAAGAAAATGAAGACTTAAGTGTGATCCCCAACGATGTACTAATTGGCAAACTTCTCATTCATGAGATGACTCTAGTAAGAGATAAAGAAAATGAAGGAGAAAAAGAGAGGAGAAAGTCAATTGCACTCAAAGCATCAACTTCCATGCCTATAGATGAAGATATTCTTAGTGATAAAAAAAATAGTTGATGAAAGAGATGAGCAAATATCCCTACTTTCAAGGAGGATCAAGAGATTGATCTTTAACAAATATGGCTCAATCAAGAACTACAAGCAAAGGAATTGAAGATTCACTCCTAGAAACTTCTCATCCAATAAAGGCAATGAAGAAGTAAAGTGCTATGAATGTGGGAAGAAATGTCACATAAAATCAGAGTATCCCAAGCTCAATAAATACAAGAAAAGACCCAATAAAGAAGATAAAGAGAAGGCTCACAAAGCCACTTGGGATGATGATGACTCCTCATTCATTGAATAAGTAGGGGAAGAGGAGGTGGCTAACTTGTGCTTCATGACTATTGAGGACGACTCCATTGATGAGGTATGCTCTATATCCCAACATTGTGATTATTTTTGTGATTTAATTGATGATGATGATGATGATGATGATGATGATGATGATATATATATATATGAAGTGTTAAACCTTGAAATATAAAGATATAAAAAAACTAGAACTTTATAGAAAGAATAGCTCAAAGTTTAAAAATGATTTGAATGACCTTTAAAAGGTTGTTGAAGAGCCAAAAACTTCAAATGATTCTTTAAAGAGATCATTAGATGAAATTTCTTCAAAACCCTCAACAAATTCTCTTTTAAAAGAAAATAATGTTTTAAAAAACAAAATTGAGAAGCTTAGAAATTCTATTTCTAGATTTCACAAAGGGAAGGAAATTTTAGATACTTTAATTATATCATAAAGACCTACTTTAGTGAGACATGGTCTAGGCTTCAAAGAAGCATCATCATTCTTCTCATCTAAAACCATATTTGTCAAATCAAGTACACCACAAACCTCTGCAATTGAGGTAATAGCCCCAATGTTAAAGGCAATTCACACATAAAACCCTCTACTCAAAAGAAGAGTAATCAAGGGTCACTTGGCTCAAGAGGAAAACCTCAAAAATCCAATCATGCTTTCTTATACAAGAAGCATGCACCTAGGAAAACACCTATCACAAATGCATGTTTATGTCATTATGCATATACACCACCTAGGAAAATAACAAAGCCTTAATACGTGGTAAAATGGAAAAGCATACATAAGTCTAAACTATGTCACTATTGCATGAGAATTGGACATATAAACAAACATTGTTTTATAAGGAAAGCTCATTGGGAACCTTCTAATACTAACTCCTAAGGACCTGAGTTCATTTGGGTACTTAAAAACCAAACCTAAATTATGGTTTTGTAGATATATCTCAAATCCACATCAAAGGAAAATATTTGGTTAGTGGATAGTGGATGCTCAAGGCATATGACCGGTTACAAAAATCTCTTCACCCATATCAAAAGGATTGATAGTGGTAAGATAACTTTTGGGAACAATGTCAAGGGTAAGGTAATTGGCATTGGGTCTATTGGTTTAAATGGTGCAACATTAATTGAAGATGTTTTCTTATTGATGGTTTAAAACACAACTTGTTAAATGTAAGTCAATTATGTGATAAGAGAAACCAAGTCACCTTTACCTCTAATGAATGTCTTGTAACCACTCTAAATGACCAAAAGATATTCAAAGGAGATAGAGATGACAATACTTACGTAATAGACTTACGCAAGATATGTAACATATCCTCTAAGTGTTTTATGACCATTAGCGATGAGTCTTGACTATGGCATAGAAGGCTTGGTCATGCAAGCATGAATTTAATTCAAAGCCTTAGCAAAAGAGAGCTAGTAAATGGATTACAAAAGGTCAAATTTGAAAAGGATAACACGTGTGAACCATGTCAAAGAGAAAAACAACACAAAACATCATTCAACTCTAAAAATATTGTAAGTACCTCTAAACTATTACAAATATTACATTTAGATATTTTTGGACCTACTAGAGTTGCTAATTTAGGAGGTAAATTGTAATGTCCAGTTATTTAGACACTGATCGTATGTGACAAAGTCAATGCAAACCGGGTCGATCGGAGTCTAAATCCGGATGCACAGAAAAATAATAATATTTAAGGGAGATTTATTAAGGACATTATTAATTGGGAATTTAAAGGTTTAGTGCTAAAATTAGTTGAAATAAAATTTCTCTTTGGATTAAATGAGGATTTATGGAATGGTTTGGGATTATTTTGTACAAAGAGGAGATTATGAGTTAAATGATATATTATTTAAAGATTAAAAATTTATTATGATTAATTAATCAAATTGACCAATAGGAAATAAATCTAGAATTTTTTTTTTACATTTATAACCTAATCTTTATCTTTTCATTAATGCCCATTAATTAAAATTGATGAATCACATGCCTAATCACCATTCTAGAATTCTTTCATTAATGAGGCATTGATTAATCTAATCCTTGTCACCCATTCTAGAATTCTCTTCATTAATGAGCCTTATCCTAAACCTTATCTTCTAATCCTTGTCATTAGTCTAGAAGTTTCTTCATTAATGAGGCATTTAACTTAACAAAAATATCTCCTCTTTCTCACCTTCCATTGTCGTCCACCTTCTCCACTATTCTCCACCATTTTTATTCCAATTTTAGCTAGTAAAAGAGAGGAAAGAGTAATCCAAGTGATAGAAAACTCAAGAGAGTAAAGGAAAAATCAATTTGGAAGGTAGAAGAAAGGAAGAGAAATAAGAAAGAAACAAAGAGAGAAATTTTGTCAAGGTGAGTTCTTCTTCAATCCTCTTGTTTTTATTTATTAATTGAGATTAAAGTGATGATAATTAATGTTAGAAATGAGGAAGAAGGGGCTGTCTAGGTGATGGTGGGTTGAAACAAAAAGAAATTGGTTTGATGATATGAGATATGTTTGATGGTTTTAGGGCAAACCAAGGACAAGGGTAGAAGCAATCTTGAGGAAGGGAAATGAAAGGAAAAAGCCTAGGAAAGGGAGAAAAGATTAATAAGGTATGTGCTTGTATGACAAAAATTTAATATGTTCATTTTATTGTTAAATCTTGTGTTAATTGCATGATTAATGAGTGGTTGTGTTGTTATATGTGTTGCTGAAAATTTTATCATGGAACAGTATGCATTAAAAATTCGATAACTTAGGTTCTGGAACTCTAAATTCGGTGTTCTTTGATGTTTTGGAAACTTAAGACAGATATCTAAAACTTTCATTAAGGACATAAGATCTAATTATGAAGAAAACTATGTTAAAAATTAACACAAATATGAGACTTGAAATCCGCCTCGGAATTTCTTGGGCAGATTTTAGCTGAGCAGTCAGTACTCAATCAGTCATAACTTTGTCTACAAAGATTAGAATTAGTTGCTTCAAAATTTAAATTAAAGATAAGATATGTGGATAAAATTTATTAGAATAAAACTTAATTAAATTCGGCCAGTAACAGCATCAAAATTGAGATCTAAGACAGAGAACGAAATCTGTCCAGAACAGGGCTGTTGAAAAAAAGTGAGTTTTACATGTAAATTGATTTGGACCTTATGATATGAGATGAATGATGTTGATATGAGTGATTATTATGTGATAAGCCATTGATTCCATAAAAATTTATTGAGAAAATAAAACTATGAAATAATTATTTGGTGTATATTTTGACCACAATGAAATTATTACTTGAATAAATTGAGATGAAATAATTAAGGCCTAAAACACCTAGCTGGGAACTAAGGTAAAGGATAGATTGGCATGCCAATAAGGGGTAGGATATGTAGGCGTAAAATGCCGAATTAATTGATGTAGGCATTAAATGTGCCGAGTTGATTTATGTCGGCACTACATGGGCCGAGTTGATTGATGTAAGCACTAAATGTGCTGAGTTAATTTATGTAGGCACCATATTGTGCCGAGTTAAATTATGTACGCCATGCGCCGAGTTAAAATTTTCCGGCCAAAAATGCCCCGTATCCTAGCTGATAGTTCTAGTTATTAGTGTTGGGCATAAATTTGAATAAACAAGACAACATAAGATATGATAAAATTGACTTATTGTGAATAATTATTGAATAATAAAATGAGGAAAATTATGGTGTTATTAAAAAATAATATTATCCAATGATATTATGCAATTAACATAATTATCATGTGAAAAAGGAATTTTGTGTAGTAACAATTAACCTGCAAATTAATTTATTGCTGATAAATTTATAATATTTCTTTTATTTGATTTTTAAATGTATGAATGTGTGAAATTTTATAAATTTGCATATTAAGCTTTTGTCATATAAAGCACCACTAAGCTAGTAGCTTAGCGCGTGTGGTTTTCCCACGCGTAGGTACTCAAGTAGTTAGTGAATAAAGGATGAAGCTGCCAGAAAGAGAAGAACACCAGATAGTGGGTAGCAGCATTTGAAGATCTTTTTGTTTCAATGTATTACTTTTTGTAAAACATATTAGCAAGTTTTATTTTCATGTTGTGTGATACTCATATTTGGGTCTGTAAATAAAATATTAATTAATAGAACTTGGTATGTAATCTTTCAGAAAATGAAATGATTTATTATGAATGAATTATATAAATTGGTATAAAGTATATATGTATGGAAAAAAAATGGGAGACTACATTTTAGATTTACATTCAGATATTTTAAAATGAGAATATGCAAAACAATTATGTAAGCAAGTTAGACAGAAAATCAAGAGTACTGTAGCACTCATTTACTTTGCTACTATTAGTAGAGTAAAGGGGTGTTACATAAATACTATGCATTTGTCATTGTTGATGATTACTCTAGATTCACATGAGTAATTTTCTTTGCTTAAAAGAGTGATGTTTTTTATTCCTTTAAAAACTTTGCCAAAAAAGTTCAAGATGAAAAAAGGATATTTTATTTCTAAAATATGAAGCGATCATGGTAAAAAATTTGAAAATGAAATATTTGAAAACATTTGTTTAGAATATGGTATCTTTCATAATTTTTCAACTCCTAGAATATTTCAATAAAATGGGGTAGTTAAAAGGAAGAATAGGACTTTAATTGAAATATCTCAAGCAATACTCAATGAGTATGGTTTACCAACCTATTTTTAGGCCAAAGTCACAAATATCATTTGTTATATTTCTAATCGGATTTTCAAAAGACCTCTTTTAAATAAAACCTTTTTCGAGCTATGGAATGAAAGAAAACCCATGATCTCATATTTTAGAGTATTTGGATGTAAGTGTTTTATATTAAATACCAAGGATAATCTTGAAAAATTTGCCTCTAAATCTGATAAAGGTATCTTCTTAGGATACTTTACAACTAGCAAAACTTATAGAGCTTTTAACAAAAGGTCATTAGTTGTAGAATAGTCTATGCATGTTGTTTTTGATGAATCTAGTAAACTTGATCTTGTGAAAGGTAATACTCTTGATGATATTATAGGAATAATGGAAAAACTTGATCTTGATCATGAGAAGGATGATGAACCCTCAATGAAAGATGATGGTGATCAAAAGGAGTAACAACAAGATATTTCTCTACCTCAAACTCAAGAGCAAGGGACTCAAAAGCTTCCAAATGAGTGAAAATTCATAAGAAACCATCCCAGGAACAAATCATTAGTAATCCTTATAAGGGTGTAAGTACTGGAACTAATCTTAAACTTTTAGATTCTAATCTTGCTTTTGTCTCTCAAATTGAGCCAAAGAATATTGATAAGGCTATAAATGATGAAAATTGGGTGATTGCTATGCAAGAGGAGCTCAATCAATTTGAGAGAAATAAGGTTTGGACTTTAGTTCCTAGACCCAAAAACTATCCAATCATTGGTAGTAAATGGGTGTTTAGAAACAAGTTAGATGAACAAGGTCTTATAACTAGAAATACGGTTAGATTAGTTTCCAAAGGGTACAATGAAGAGGAATGCATAAATTATAATGAAACCTATACTCCGGTCGCTAAACTATAAGCTATTAAAATATTTTTAGCTTTTGCATGTCACATGAATTTTAAACTTTTTGAAATGAATGTCAAAAGTGTCTTTTAAAATGACTTTATAGAAGATAAAGTCTATGTTAAACAACATCCCAGTTTTGAAAGTCATTCATTGCCAAATCATATGTTTAAGCTCACTAAAGCATTATATTGTTTAAAACAAACTCCAAGAGCTTGGTATGAAAGACTTAGTGCATTTCTATTAGAAAATGACTTTTTAAAAGGACATGTAGACATAACTCTTTTCATTAAAAAGCACAAACATGATATATTACTGGTTCAAATTTATGTTGATGATATCATTTTCAGGTCTACTAATGAATTGTTTTGCCAAGAATTTGCTAAGTGTATGACTAGGAAGTTTGAAATGAGGATGATGGGTGAGCTCAAGTTCTTCCTTGGTTTTCAAATCAACCAATGCAATGATGACATCTTCACCAACCAATCTAAGTACACCAAAGAAATATTAAAGAAATTTGGAATAGAAGGGTGTAAGATTGAAACGACTCCAATGAGCACATCAACCAAATTGGATAAAGATGAGAATAGTAAGAGTATAGATGAAAAGCTTTATAGAGATATGATTGGATCTCTTTTATACCTTACTACTTCTAGACTTGACATTATGTATAGTGAATGCTTATGTGCTAGATTTCAATCATATCCTAAAAAATCACATTTGAATGTTGTTAAAAGAATCTTAAAATATTTACATGGCTTTCTACATCTAGGTCTATGGTATCCTAAGAACACTTCTTTTCATATCATTGGTTTTTCAGATGCTAATTATACTGATAGTTTATTAGATAGAAAAATCACTTCAGGTACTTGTCACTTCATTGGAGAATGCCTAGTTTCTTAGTTTAGTAAGAAACAAGTTTTAGCTGCTTTATCTACCGCTAAAGCAGAATATGTGGCAGCAGAGTATTATTGCACTCAAGTTCTTTGAATGAGACAACAACTTAAAGATTATGGTCAAATTATGGATCATATTCCTATCAAATGTGATAATACTAGTGCTATAAATCTTTCTAAGAACCCTATCCTACACTCTAGGAGCAAACATATAGACATTAGATATCATTTCCTAAGAGATCACATCCAAAATGGAGATGTTGTGTTAGAATTCATTGACACAAACAACCAATTGGCTGATATTTTTACCAAACCTCTCAATGATGAAAGGTTTTGTTTTATAAAAAGAGAGCTTAGAATGCTTGATGACACCATATTGTCTTAGATGATATTTTTTTATGTCATATGTATATCTTGATTAATTGTGAACCTTGACTAATATTTTGATTATTTGATGTTTTACATGATCAAATTGTGTGATAATGTTTAATTTTATTGAAAAAACATGTTTAAAATGTTTAGGAATCCTTAAGATATCACATGCTTTTGAATGAGACTTAGTTTTATTTTTTTGAGAACTTTTAGGCATTCACTCCCATGAATAAATCTTCACAGTTGTGAAAATGGAAGCCAAAACCAACAGATCCAATCATGGTTTGATCCCGTGACATGATTTTTTTTTCACGCCCGTGATTGTTCAGTATCATGACTGTGAAAATGCCTTAATTTTTAGGCAGTATCGTTCACGCCCTGAGTCACAGTTTAAGTTCCTACCTGGCTAACCATGAACACGATCATTCACTCCCGTGAATCGATCAAAATAAAACCTAAAAATCATTGTTTTCTCTCACTTTCTCTTTCTTCAACCTTCTAACCGACGCATCCTCTCATCTTCTGCGATCAAATTCCGACCTCTAAATCACCATTTCCCACCAATATTTGTCGAGATCATTCACAAAACACTTCCTCAACTTGATTTCAAGATTTTTTTTATCAAGTTTTGGTGAAGTTTCCAACCTTAGGCTCGATTGCCCTTTCTCTTTCAAAGCTTCCATCTCACAAATGGCTTCCGGGTTTGGCCAATCTAAGGGGAAAAGGAGGATTATGACACCAAAGATACACACAGATTATTTATTCAATGTCATACTTAACATTACCATCATAAATATGTTAGCCTCAAAAAATGACATTTCTTATCGACGAGGACCTTCGATTGGGGATGTGTCAAGGCTTTGGGTCTTACCTCTAACATGAAGGTTTGGTTACGTAAGTGCGACTTGCTAGAGTTTGTTGACATCTATAGACCTACCTTTCGAAAGCCAACTTTGGAATTTCTTAGCACATTGTAGGTCTCTTTGATTTGCAAGGTCTCCTTCCAGTTTTGTAAGCAGGAGAAAACCCTGACCAACGCTAAATTTGGGGAGATTTTCAAGCTCCCGCATAAGGGATTGATCCATGACAATGAGGCTAGATTTTACCCTTATGATGTCTAATTTTATTTTGGCAATGACTGTAGTTGGGACGTCAACAAGATGAAGAGCACACACCTAATATCATAAGTGCTTCGCTACATTCACCGGTTTCTCACCTACAACATCTTTGCTCGGGGTGATAGCAATGGCTTATTTCAGAAGTTTGAACTGCTTCTATTTGATATGGCTCAAAAGAGTGAGCCTGTGGCACTATCCTAGTGGTTTGCTTCTCACTTACAGTCCATTGCCTCCAAGCCTTCACGAGACATTCTTATTAGAGGTTATATGACTCATTTGGCAGTAGAGCTAGGATTTTTGGACTTCAATAATCATGTTTACAATATTGTTCTAGTTTCTCTTAGAGACCGACTCGACATTGAGTCATTTATCAAGATGGGAGTAGCAGTGAGAGTCCACCATAAGGATGAAGTGTCTTACCACTTTATCACCCCAGCAGGAGAGGTGGCATGGGAGCCTGAAGTGTTGGGTTTTGAAGAATGAATCATATTCATAAACACAGCAAAAAATAAAATTTTTTAAAACCCAAAATAAAAATCATACTTGTACCATTAAAACTAATTTATATAAATGTAAATGTTACAAATTATACCTTGTAATTTTATTTGTTCTTCAAATCTTCACTTTGTTGGGTTGTAGCAAACCACAACAATCCACACTAGGATGTCTCTAATGATAATTCACACGAAGAATGAAGAAGAAACTATCAAGAGAAAATGGTTTGAACAAATTCAAAGTGCTAGCTTTGAAAGTTTTCTTGAGAGAATTTTTGTTGTGTCTTAAAAATATTTTTTTTCACAAAAAATATTTTCATGTCTATTTTCTACCATTTGATGCCTTTTCTATTTGAATCAAATTCAAAAATAAGATGAAAAGTCAAAAATGAAGAAAATGGCAACTAATAAATAGTAATTGGCCTAATTAGGTCCAATTACAGCCGTTGGCCAACGGATGGAAGCTGCAGACGTGCTAGGCCTGCTGTTGGGCAGCCCAGCTGGCCTGCAAGGCAGGCCAACAGCCTGCCCAGCCTGCACGGGCCTGTACGGGTCCGTGACACTCCCAAACGATTTTTTTCGTGCGATCTCATCGCGATCCATCCTAAAATAATTCTCTCATATTTTGGATCCTATCCAAGACCATTTTACTCATTCTCCATATCTTCAATGCATGTGACCCATTAAGTTCTCAGTTATGTTGGCCACTTAAATTAATAATTAATTTAAGCAGGTCATGAACGGTATCTAGCAACACATCATGACCCCCAATTGACCGAAAAGTCAGTGGTTTGACTACGAACCTTTCCATAGATAATTTCTGTGCAATTATTCCTTTCACCATTCTATACCCCATTTGGTTCAGAGTATGGACATGTGTCAACTCCCACTAGACTGACTACGTCACGTCTAGTCCAAGTAATGTTATTTCTTGTCCTTGAAGCTCATTACTCTATTAGATATGTCATTGAAGACTAGCTTTATGACATTTTCACTCCGGCCAGAGATTCTTGAGTAATGACCACGACAAGAGGCCATAGGTATACACTGTGAAAAAGTGGGAGAATAAGTAAGCAAATAAAACTGTTAATGCAAATATGACTTGGCCTAATCAACTTGCAATATAACCTTTCATATACTTAGCATGAATATTTTGCTTATCTTGATACGAATGCTATGTCTATTGCTTATTTCAAAATCTTTTAAAGCATCCTGTACTTCTTTATGATTCATGTTTAGCACCAATTGAGGGGAAGAAATTTTATTTTCTCTTTAGACCCCCATATTGCTTAATTATTTGTCACCATAAAAAAGGAGGAGATTGTTGAACCTTAAAGGATATTTTTGCCATTTTGATGATAACAAATAATTAAACAACAAGGAATTTCATCACATTTTGTGCTTTAAGTGTGCTAGATAGGTTATGCATTCCTAAAATATTGAAGCAAGTTGACAAAAAAGAATTAAAGATCAAGATATTTATAAAATGCAAAGTGTCACACTTGTGATTCAAAAAGTCACGCTCGTGATTTATGCCACGCTCGTGGTGAAAGATCACCACCCCATGAAAATAGCTCTTCCCCATGAATATCAAATCGCGACTGTGAAACAAATGGCAAGACTATTCATTCAAATGTTCACGACAGTGAAACATTGACCCAACTGTGAAGATTGATCAAGTCACACCCGTAAAGATTTTGTCATACCTGTGAATGACCATTCATTTTTAGATAGAATGAGTCATGGTCAGAGTTACGACTTTTATTCATGGCTACGAAGAACAGTCACACTTGTGAAGAATAAGTCACATCCGTGACCCTGAAGAGAGAAACTTATTAGGCACGAACAGAAAAGCAGTTAAACGGCTATTTTCGCAAATAATGCACCCCAAAATGGCTATATTTGATCTAGAAGTATAAATACAACACATTTATGACTTCCAAATGGAAGATATACAATCATTCAATCTTTAATCTTGTATAGCCTTGTGCATTTACTTTGATTCAATAAACTTTCATTATTTGATTATAAAACCATAATTGCTCATAATTTTTGAGCATTTTGATTAGTGAGTGTTTTCTACTTATAATCAATTACTCAAAAATGAGTTTGAGTGAGTTAGGTTGTGAGTGAAACACTTGTAAGGGTTTATTGTGTAAGCCATAAAAATACAAGAATTTGGTTGTTGTGTTAGCCATTAAAACACAAAGATTTTTCGGGGTAGGTATTAGCCAAGAGAGAAACACCATAGTTGGGAGTGAGCTAAGAAAAGCTCTATTGTAACACTTCAAATGTTAGTGAAACACCCAATCACGATTAGAGAGATGAGTAGGGTTTGTTAATACTCGAACCTTTATAAATCTTGTGTGCAAAATATCCTTCTTCTTTTCTTAATTTATTATTTAGCATATTCCTTCAAGCATAATTTTATTTGCCAACCAATTCAATCTCCACTTTTTGGTTATGGTTTTGGGCAATAAGAAAGAAAAGGTAAATAAGAATGCAAAGACTTCATCTTCCCTTCTTACAATTGCATACACTAGACAAAAAATTCCCATCAAGAAAAAGCAAATGTTTAATCTTTGCGAATATGCATACCTGTCAATGAAATATTTTGTTCCAGTGGTTAATACCAGCCCTTGAGTCCTATTCATAAACCTCTCGTTCATGCCATTAAGAATGGATTCTCTATAAAAGTTTTTATTTGAATTGGTAAACAATAACACTTTAATCGGCAAACATCATATGGATATGATCTCTATCGATATCTCCTCAACCATCCACCAAATTATCATCAATGGTGTTGCTCTTCTCTCTTGCACCTAATCCACAACCACTAAAATGGCTGATAAAACTTCAGATCCACTCAATCTGCAAAATCCTACAAAATCCCAAATCAATCTAATTAGATTTCCAATATAGGAAAGCACGCGATGGAGTTTAGATTGAAAGTGGAGGTGACTTTAATCTCGATTGTGATATTGTAGAGTTGGATATAGTGGAATTGTTGACGGAGCACGTTCATTTTTGTGAAGTGTGTGGGAAAAGATTCAAACAAGATACAGATATGTGAATGCACATGGGTGCCTATGAAAACTAGTTCAAAATGTTAGAGGAGACAGCTAAGCCTGATAAGGGGAACGAATCATCAACAACGAGGAAAACACAATTCTCCTATCTGTTTTAGGGATGTAATCGAAAAAAGAAACACAAGAAGTTGTAGCCATTGAATTCGGTGATCTGCGTGAGGAATCATTTAAAAGGAGCCATTGTCCGAAAAAGTATTCTTGCAATCATTGCAAAGAGAAGAACTTCTCAGTGGTGGCAGATTTAAGAAGCCATCTGAAGCATTGTGGAGAGTCAAAGTGGAAGTGCTCTTGCGTTACTTCCTTTTCAAGAAAGGATAAATTATTTGGGTATATGGCTTTGTCTGAAGGCCACATGCCATCTGTTGTTGGGGAAAATAATGATAAGACAAAAAACGAATTGGCAGCTATGGAGGACAATGAAGATGATGAAGGAATAGTAAAATAAAGGGAAATTTTGAATACTTTTGTGGAGAATCACTAAAAAAATCAACAAACAGCGATTACTAAAAGTGGTCTCCAAACAAATTTATCTACCACACAACAACCACCAGTGGTGGTCGACAAAAACTTGGTTGCTAAGTGAATTTAGCAAACACATTTTATTTGTGGTCTCTATTTAGTGACCACTGTCTTTGTGGTCTCTATTTAGCGACCACTAACAACCACAATAATGGTCGTTATATGATCATATTTTTTGAAAACCAAGTGGACCAAATTGCGACCGTATAGCAACCACGTTGTGGTGGTCTGTAAATATGGTCACAATTTAGAGACCATAACAAAGTGGTAGCAAATTAGCAACCACATACGTGGTCTCTAAATATAGACCACAAGTTTTGTAGTCTTTGACAGAATGGTCGTAAAAGACCCATATTGAGACCACATTTGTGGTAACAATTTAGCGACCACATAGAGACTTTAAGATTTGTGGTCTCCATATTGTGACCAAAATATGATATCTAAATAGAGACCACAACAAAGTGGTCAATATATATATTTTATATTATTATTAAAATTAAAATTAAAATTAATGCTATTATTATTAAATTTAATTTATTTATTTAATATGTAAGTAATTATTATAAATAATATTAATTATATTATTAATATTAAATTTATTTTATTTTATTTATTTAAATTAAAATTGTTGCGTTGTTGTATTAGAATTCTCCTAATCAATATAATTTTGATTGAATGAAGGACTAACAACATCCATAACCATTGTCTGGTAATCGTTGATTGAATTAGAAAATCCGAACGCATTCATAATATATTGTTCATTTATCACTTACTCTTTTTCTCTGTGCCTATTCCACACAAAATATCTTGGTTTGAAACCATATCTCAGTAGATGATATTTCACTATGTCCACATCAAGAAATTGACAATTCTGACACTTGTATTTTAGACATGGACATTTTATTTTTTTTCCATCCATCCACTCCAAATTACTTGACACAAATTCTATGAATTTTCAACATTAGAAACAAACTATGGATTAAGAAGACCTTCAATCAACCTCTAGTACATCCAATTTCTATCATCACTCATTGTTGACAACTACAATAAGTATCTCATAACATTATGGACATAACACACCTGCATACTTATAGTTTATTTACTTTATGTCATCCTTATCACTCATGTATTCATTATAAAGGTATGAACTTAACCCCCTAATTCTTCAACTGCACAAACTGGAAAATTCATTTATTCAATCAAAGAACAAAATGATATACTATCAAATTTCTACATATGTATATCATATAATGTGTAACAAATCATAATTTATATATAAAGACATGTATTCCCAAACTGTCTACACTAGACAACTCAATAAATTCTCATAATCCAATGAGAAAGACACCAAATAAATTTCTATGGATAAAATATACAAATATATACTTTTAGTTTTTATTAATTTAGTTATCTTATTTCTAAAAATCTACCAAAATTTCGGCAGAGTTTCCCCTAAAACTAGGCACTTTCAAATTTTTTTTATCTGTGATTTGCCAAACATAATCATAAACTTAAAAACTAGATCCAGATTGGATATATAACTAACAAATGTCACTATTTAACTCATATATGAATGATAGATATACAATGATGAATGCATTATTTATAAAGAGTAACAAACTATTACAAAAGGAATCAAGAGACATAAAAAGACCTATATTATGTTGCAATTGTATCTACATATTACAAAAGTCATAACAGAAATAGTTGTCCACAAAAATAAAGATCAGGAGATATAAAGACCCATATTATATTGCAATTGTTGTCGATAATCAATCAAATTAAATAAAATTCTAAATCAAATCGACCAATATTGCAATCATCCCATATGAGTGGTGCCATCAAATGTTTCTTCAAAGACACAAAGGCCACTAATTATATCATACTACATTATATTAATCTTTGAGGAACTGCATACCATTTTATAGGAAATAAGATCAATAAGAAAGTAAAAAACTCAACCATGAAAACAATTCAATATCAACCCATAAACTCAACACATTTATATCCTTACAAATATAAGAGGAAATTCTAGTACAACATTATTATTGTATTAAACAACCATTTGTGACTTAACCAAAGTCCACCACATCTAAGGAAACAAAGGTATAATAGCAATAATATTTAAAAATATTTACCTCAAAAGGGCATGTCAATACATAGCACTCATTAGTAGTCCATATATACACTTTGATAAAAGGGGATGCAAAATAACATGAAGTGGAAACCCAAGTTAGAATAACATCACTTAAACTTGCATTTATAAATGAGCGTTAACTACAAAAGATTGAAAGAAAGTAAATAAGTGCATAGATATATCATGCAATACTTACAAAGAATAACAAAATTAATATTTATAACATACTTAGCTAACATTCAATAGAAGGAGCGTTCGTTTTTAAAGTTTATTAATTACAAATACATGTATTTTAAAATTATGTATAATTATAGTCATCTAACATATAAATTAATAATAATTATAACTTTCAGTAAATATTTACTAACATTTTGAATTTGATTGCCAACATTATAAGCCATTATATATTAGCTAGCTATAAATAGCCATTATTAACTACCAACTATCTCAAATATTTTTTTAGATACGTCAAACAGTAAATTAAACAATTAAATCTTTAGAATTTTTTTTGCTTATCAATTATCGATCATTAAACTAATCAAAATGCCCTCAAATTACACTTCAAATAAATCAAATTAACTTACTAGAATTAATTTTATTTGCAAATGAATGCAAAATGATCATTCCTTTATTGGAATAATATGTATTAAGTAAGAAATTTTTTTCAAAATGAAATAAATTTTATTTGGCAATTTCTATAAATGAAAAGTTCAATTCAATTTTTTTTCTTTTATAAAATACGTTTTTATATCTCAAAATAAATTTAAAGGCTTTTAAATTTGAAATTCATTTTTAAATTGTATCAATTTTTCGTAAAAATTGCTTTAATTATAATTTATAATTAATTGCATGAAATTACTAACAATAGCATTAACCAACTTATCATATATATTTTTTGACACTAAGAATTACGGGGCTAGCAATTTACTTGCCATCATTTGACACTAAGAATTTGCTTAAAAGCTTAAAACACTAACATAAAACTCAGCAGACTCATCCAAATATTATAAAAGAGAATGAAACAATCAAGATGCGAAAATAAAAGGAGTTCAAAGAAAGAAAGAAAGAAAAAAGCAGTCATAAATATACAATGTTTACAAAGAAAATTAATTTTTTCAAACTGAATTAAAACCTAAAAATGTGTGAGTAGGTTATACCTCATGCAATCATAATGGTGAGATTGCTGGAATAATTATAATCACCAGAATATTATCCAAAAGTATATGAAACAGTTATGGAAGATGATGCACTATGAGATAAATAAATCTTTGATTGGCATACAAAATGAAAGGAAAGAAGCGGGGGAGATAAAAATTGCGAGCTTTAGGGTTTGTGGGAGCGATGCCATTTTAAGATGAGGAGGTGGCGCAATAAACATATACTTAGGTTTTCATTCCAAAGAAAAGACATTTAGTGTTACGGGCTTGATCTTTTGCTAGCAACATCCGTGCGGCACTAGCAATCTCCTTATTAAGAATGCTAGTTAGCTTATCTTTCCAATGCTAGATATTACTAGTAAGAGAATAAATAAGCTAAAGAACTTTGAAAGAAGAGAGAACTTGGAGAATGCTTAAGAATTGCTTAATATTGCTTGTATTACTTGGATGAATACAAATGAATTACATGAGCTATATATAGGTATCCACCTCCTCAATGGATGACCGAGATCCATTCCCACCTACTAGATGAATGGTTAGGATTAACTCCCACCTACCAAAATGAATGGCTATGATTGATTCCCACCAACCAAATGAATGGTCAATATCAACTCTCACTTACCAAAATGGATGGCTAAGATTGATTCTCACCTACCAGATGGAGGATCAGGATTAATTCCTACCTATTTTAATGGACAACCAAAATCCATTTAATCTAACGGTGTACAATGGTCTTCTAGAAAATTATACATGTGTAAGAAATTGTACATGTGCGGGGAACCTCGGATGAACCTTCACAGTGCATGATATTCTCCCCCACTCAATCTGGCAACTCCCTCGTTGCATCCCTTTTGTATGCTTCGATCAAGTCCTTAAAGGACCACAATGTGAGTTCATGCTCCCGACTTGCTTCAGTATTTGGGAATCCCTTCCATTTGACAAAGTATTCTCTATAACTTGGATGGGAGCCTCGCCTTGGAATAACCCGATGTGCAAGTATCTCTTCTACTTCACGTTCGGGTGATATGGTGATAGTCGTAGGTGCTCTTTTTGACTCGTTTCGGCTTGGATCCTCCTTGTCAGATGAAAAGGTTTCAACAAGCTCACATGAAACACTGGATGCATCTCCAAATATGAGGGCAATGTTAAGCAATAGGCTAGCTTACCAATACATTTTTCCACAGGGAAATGACCCTCGTAGCACCTCACTAGGCCTTTATTTACCTTTGTAAACCTTCAGCTTTGATGAGGGAGGAGATTTTCCATAACTAGGTTTCCTTCCTCAAACTCCAAGTGCTTTCTCTTCGCATCGGCCAACTTCTTCATTCTTTTTGCGACCTTTGCTAAATGTGCTCCTGCCATGTCGGACTTCTCATGCCAACCTTTGGCAAACTTGAAGGCGGATCGGCTTGACCCTTATATCCAATGGCAAGAGTGTGTTGAGTCATTGGTTGTTTCCCCGTAGCTATCTCAAACGGACTGGCTCCCGTTGACTCACTCTTTTACAAATTGTATGAGAATTAGGCGATGTCAAACAACTTTGCCCAATCTTTTTGGTTGTCACTCACATAATGCCTCAAATATAGCTCCAACAATGCATTTATCCTCTCTATTTGACCATTAGTTTGGGGATGAAAGCTTTTGGAGAAATTGAGTTCTAACCCCATTAACTTGAAGAGCTCCATCCAAAATCTTCTTGTGAAACGGGTATCTCTGTAGCTCACAATTGTTTTTGGAATGCCCCAGTACTTCACCACATGTCTAAAGAATAGATGTGTTGCATCTTTAGCAATGAATTTTCTCTGCACAGGGATGAACACCCCATATTTGATGAATCGGTCCACTACTACCATGATGTTGTTGCAACCTTCAGACTTCGGTAGGCATGTGATGAAGTCCATAGAGATGCTTTCTCATATCTTTTCTGAAATGGGCAATGGGTCTAGTAATCCTGCTTATCAGTTTTGATCCACTTGTCTTGTTGGCACACAAGATATGTTTCACATAGAGCTCAATGTTATCCCGCATTTGGGGCCAATAGTAGTCACATTCTACTAGTGCCAATGTACGTTTTGTTCCCAAATGTCCCGCCCATTAAAAATTATGGCATTCTTTGATTATTTCCTTCCTCAAGTCTTGCCATCTTGGCACATACACACGATCTCCTTTGGCGGTGAGCAATCCGTCTTTAAGCCAAAATTGGCATGTCTTCCCACGACTTGCCAAATCAATCAAACTTTTGGCTTGCAGTTCTTGCTCCATTCCCACCTTAATACGATCCACCAATGGAAATTTTGGACTTGTAATGGCAGTCAGTTCAGCCTTTCTATTAAGTGCATCAGCTACTAGATTGGCCTCGCCCGGCTTGTACTCCATTACGAAGTCGAATTCTGCCAAGAAAGCTTGCCACCTCACTTTCTTTGGTGTAAGCTTCTTTTGATTGAGGAAGTAGCTTGTTGCAACATTGTTCGTCTTCACCACAAACTTGAACCCCAACAAGTAATGTCTCCAGGTCTGCAAACAATGTACTACAACGGTCATCTCCTTCTTTTGAACCATGTAGCGACATGCAACATCATTCAACTTTCGACTTTCATAAGCAATAGGATGACCCTCTTGCATCAAGACACCACCAAATGCAAAATCGGAAGCATTAGTATGTACCTCATATGGCTTGGTGTGATCAGGAAGGGCCAAAACAGGTTCTTCGGTCACCTTCTTCTTCAGCGACTCAAATGCTTTTTGACATTTATCGTCCCAATTCCACGATTTGTTTTTCTTCAGCAAATCAGTGAGGGGTACAGCAATGGAAGAATTTCCACAGATGAATCTTCTATAGCAATTGATGAGGCCAAAGAAGGATTGTAGTTCAGTTACCTTCTTTGGCGGCTCCCAATCAACGATGACTTGTACTTTGGACTTGTCCATTTGTAGTTTACTTCTGCCCATGATATGCTCTAAAAACATTACTTCAGGTTGTGCAAAGGCACATTTCTCCTTTTTGACATATAACTCATTCTCCCTTAGTACTTGGAAGACTTGTCTCAAGTGATCAACATGGTCGTCAAGTGTTTTGCTATAGAAGACAATGTCATCCAAGTAGACTACCACAAATTTGTCTAAGAACGATTGGAAAACTCTATTCATAAGAGTACATAATATGGCAGGGGCATTTGTAAGTCCAAAGGGCATTACTAGAAATTCATAGGAGCCATACCTCGTAACACATGTTGTCTTTGGATCATCTCCTTCCACAATCCTCACTTGATAGTATCCCGATCTTAAGTCAAGCTTGGAAAACCATCTTGCATCTCCAAGTTGATCAAACAAGTCGGCAATCAATGGAATTAGATACTTGTTCTTTATTGTGATCTTGTTGAGTGCTTGAAAATCGATAAATAACCGAAATTCCCCATCGTGCTTCTTTTAAAAAAGTACAGGTGCACCTAGGGATCCTTTGATGGTTGGATATAGCCTGCATCCAACAATTCTTTCAACTGCCTTCTTAATTCTTCAAGCTTAGGAGGTGTCATTTGGTATGGAACCGCAACAAGGGGTCTTGCACCTGGGATTAGTTCAATCTTGTGGTCCACTTCTCGCTTAGAGGGAAGTGATTTTGGCAACTCAGATGGCATAACATCTTTGAAATTCTCAAGGACATGAGAGACTTCCCTTGGCATAGGCTCCATGGACATGTTTTTCTCTTCCTTTAGTGTGGCAAGAAAAGTGGGTCTTGCCTTCTTCATTCCCTTATAGAGTTGCATGACTGATATTTGCTTCGCTTGTAGGCTTGACTCTCATGCTAATGGCACCATGCACGTGTTACCTTCCTCCAATATGCACATTGTGTTGGCACAAGGAATAGGCACCGCCTTGACTTGGTCCATGAACTTCAAACCAAGCCCAATTGCATAATCATCCATTGGAACAACAGAGAAGTCCATCAAGCCATGCCACTCACCTAGGCATACCTTCACTCCACGAGCAACTCCAAAGGTGGACTTGGCTTCGGTATTGACTGCCTTAATCCATCATTTTTCGCCTGTATACTTGATGCCAAACCAATTTGCTTCCTTTACTTCTAGGAAGTTGTGGCTTGCTTCCGTGTCTACTAATGCTTTCACTGTTTGCATGCCCACCTTAGCTTCGACGAACAATCGTCCATTCTTTTCAGACTTGGGCACCTCCACTTTGGCTTTGATGGAGTTAAGAAGTTGTAAGGATCCCAACCTCGTCTCTTTATGTTCTCTTTCTTCGACAAGGGCAGAAATCTTGGTATTCTTTGGGCAATCTCTTGCTTTGTGTGGACCATCACAAAAGAAGGTAAAATGATTTTAAAAAAAGTGTAATTTTGAAATAAAAAAATTAAAATATAAATTTGAAAGAGAGTAAGAAATGGAATATAATTGTATATACTTCCCTTTTTTGTAATACTTATGTATTTTTTCCCAACTTTTTCAAATTTGGACTTAACTTTTTGCATTCAAGTTCCTACTTTATCCAAGCTCTCAAAAAATCTTGTTTTTCTAGGATTGTTATATCACGGATTTGGGTCCATATTGCATTATGGAACTCATTTCTTCACAAAAAGCGTGCGTTTTTCTGAAAATGTATTTTGGTAAACTAATGAATATAAAATAATTTAATCAATTATAATTTATAGATTTTTCATTTTTGAACTTATAAGTTTATTAGTTATAACTTAAAAAGTTCATTGTTTTGAACTTATAGTTCATCGTTTTGGACTTATAGATTTATCATTTTAAAATTCATTGTTCAAATTTTACAAATTCATCATTTTTTAGATGCAGGTTCATCATGTAGAGGCTACAGATTTATCATTTAGAACTTATAGGTTTATCAGTTACAACTTATTGCCTCATCAATTATAGATTTATCCTTTTGAATTTGTAGGTTTGTCTTTTTGAAACCAGAGGTTTATCGTTTAAATTTTGCAAATTTAATATTTACAGATTCATCATTTACTTTTTATAAATTTATCATTTTGAACTTGTATGTTTATTTTTTTGAAACTACAGATAATCATTTTTAAACTTATATATATCACTTTCAGATTCATCATTTTTGAATCTGTATATTTATTGTTCAGATTTTGCAAATTCAACATTTATATGTTTATCATTTATAACTTGAAAATTCATCATTTTGAACCTGGAGGTGCATTAGTTTAAAACTATAGATTTATCGTATTTAAATTTACAGATATCACTTACAAATTTATTATTTACAGCTTATAGGTTATTTACTTACAGGTTCATTACTTTTACCGAACTTATCGTCTTCAATATCCAGTAACTCAATTTTTTCTCTATATTATTAATTTTTAGTTCAAATATCTCCACTTTCAACCATTTTCTTTCACATAAAAAATTAAAATTAAATATTTTTATCCTAAATAATAATAAAAATCATTACAATATTCAAAAATACTAAAAATAAAATCAAATATACAAATAAAAAAATTCTCTCTCTAAAAATAAACTTAAAATATACAAATTTTTTTTATTTATGTGAATAAGAAAAAGAATAAGAGAAAAATAAGAAGAATAATAATATGCTGAAGAAAAAGAGGAATAAGGTACATAAAAAATTAATAAATGACATCGTACTAATTAATTGTACATGAAAGATTATACATCCGGATTCATGATATAATTTGCGGTTTTTCCAGGGATGGGGTTGAATAGGATGTGTAATGTCCAGGCCTGGCCCGGTCCAGCCCACTCTTTCTTTCAGCAAATCTTAGCCCAATTCTCTCGTTCCAACTTCTTCGAACCACCGCAGCCGGCGGAGAAACTTCCATCTAGTCACTGTCGATGCAATTATGGAGATAAGCTTTCCTCGCTAGGTGTCTGCCTCCCTGACAAACCGTACTAAACAACGAAAGGAAGAAGGGAAAACTGAAAGGAAAATTCACGACTCATCACTTAATTTTATATTCTTGTATTTTGTTGAAGGTCAATCTTGTTAATGATGGGCCAGCGACTATGCAACTTGATTTGCCACAATCATCGAAGTGAGTGCCGTTAGCTAAAATGATCCTTGCAATTTGGTGAAATTGTTAGTTTAATGATTAAAGTGCAGCATTAAAGTTGAGAGTCAATGAATAACCAAAGTCATACTGCTTTGCTCTTCTGGAGCACAGAGGAAGAAGCAGAAGAAATAAATGGGTTTAAGTGGCATGTTTATTAGCACCTACAACAGATCTATGTTGCTCCTGACAACCTCAATCAAAACGTATTTAATTGTGGTGGGATAGAACGATTGTTTCTAATTTAATTTAACTAAGGGAGTATAAAGATTTCCTACAAAATTGGCCAAACAACAATGCAGCATATTGGCTCCCAAAAACCTCCTGATGATTCAATTGGGCAAAAGATTTCTTGGCTAGTGTCTTTAAGTCATCATTTTAGTTCAATTCTATGCTTATCATTCTGACTCATGTTAAATTGAACTTTGTCCCAATAACTAGTAAAAATTGGTTACAGGACCATGTTGCACGGTGAATTGAACTCAGTGGGTGCTATTTCCAGAGCAAAACAGATGGATTCAAGTGAGATGATGATGACGAAATGCCTAATTATGAGTTGGTTCATGAAGTTGCGACGAGGAAAAGGTGAAGGAGAATGGTTTTATGGAAGTGAGAGAGCATCATTTATGGAGATGGAGAGTGAGGAGGGAATGAGGGAGAACGAACTTTATTGCTCAATTTATTGATTTCTGTAACTAATACTTCACTCTTTTTCATGCTTAAATTTTCACAATATTGTTTGAAATTATTTTATCATATAAATCCATTGATGGTTCTTAGACAGGAAGACAGGAAGAAATATACACATTACTAAATTGCCCTTAATTAACGTTATTGTCTTTTTTTTTAATTGGAATTTGCAATTAATTAATATTACCTGATATACTACATGTATACTATAGATATATTTTATGTATACATATAGCGCACAACATGTATGCTGATATATTCTTTTTCGTACGGTATTTATGTAAAAATTCCCAAAATGTTTTTAAGGGTGTAAGTTTAAGAATTTATTTGAGTTGGCTAAATGAGCTATAAGTTATGCAAAACTCTCGAAAGAGAGAACAGAAGAAAATATCTTTAAAAAATGATGCACTTGAGACCCTTTAGAGGTCAAGTATATATGTGGGCCAAGATGATAAAATTCATTTGGGTAAAATATTGTGATAATGACACAAATATATAAAATAATTACAAATAAATATTTCAAATATATCACCAAAATAAAAAATAAAGGATAAATATTCTCTTCCACAATTTTTTTCCCAAATTAACCCTTATTTTATCTGAAGGATAACATGTCACGCGCCTTCACACGCCTTTACATATACTCGAAACACACGCCCCATAAAATATTGTTGATGGTGCTAACTAGTAAGCAGTATCTATATATGGCGGCATTTTGGTTATTAGAAAGCTGATATCCATTTCTGTGGTTGGACTTTGTTTAATTCTTTCTTTGCCGTAAAATAAAACTTTTGAAAATTGAAAATGCCTCAAAATTTTGGGTCATATATACATCTGATTAATTTTTTATTTTATTTTAGGGTTTTTAATCTATTCACATGTTATTTTCAACTTAATTGCATTTTGTCAGAAGGGCATAAAATTTAACTCTAGAGTATTAAGTATTGATTTTTTTTTTTTCTTAATGTTGTTTTGGAATTTTAACTAGTATAGTCTGAAGGAATAAGAGTTACTAAAAAATCACTTGTTAGTAAATTTTACTAAAAGATATATCCTACTTATATTTTATAGTATATATTTTATATATATATATATATCTATTATATTCAAATTATTTAAAATATTTACATAAAAATGTCCACAATATGTTTTATATATTTTTGTGTTATTCATAATTATTAAATATATAGTAAAAAATATTTGACAAGTATATGATACTTAGATATAGAATATATGTTTTATATATTTGTGTAACATAATTTTCAATAAATCTAAATATCGCAATTCTGAAATTTATATTTTTTTAACAAATAGAACTTTTCTTACAAAACCTCCAATTTTTAATCTAGAATTTTTTGAAATCTTATAATTATATATATTTAATTTATATTTTTTTGAAATCATATAATTAATAATTTTATAATTATACATTAAATTTACAATATATAATTAATTATTAATTATAGGATTTTTTCACATATTTCTTTGACATCATAAAAATTTATTATGCATTTTTTTACTTTTAAAAGTTATATAGTAAAAGGTATATTATAGTATATGTCATATAATTATTAAATGTATAATAAAAAAAATATATGAATTATATGGTATTTATATATACACTATATCTTTTTATATCTCTGTGCTATTCAGAATTATTAAATATATATATATATATATATATACACACCTTATTAATGATACTTTTGTGGTTTTATATGTAAATTTTATTTATAACTTATTTTAATAAAATATTTTTATTATTTTTTATTTTATTTATTCATATGTCTTTTATCATATATTTCTCTTATACCTTGTATATATTATTTTCTATTCAATAGTTCAACTGTATTACAATAAAAAAAATAAAAAAATAAATGTAACAATTAAAGAAAATCCTAATAATTCTTTTATTAAAACAATTCAATAAAAATTGGAAAGTTTTGTAAGAAAAGTTTTATTTGTTTAAAAAAATATAAATTTAAGAATTACGATATTTAGATTTATTGAAAATTATGTTATACAAATATGTAAAACATATACTCTATATCTAAGTATCATATACTTGTCAAATATTATTTTACTATATATTTAATAATTTTGAGTAACACAAAAAATATATAAAATACATTGTCAGAACCATATAATTCACGTATATTTTTATGTACATATTTTAAATAATTTGAGTAATATATATATATATATAATTGTTGTACCATATAGATTATCATAGATATCTGATCTAATATTATCTCTAGTACAATACAGTAGGCCAAAATATAGTGCACATGTCTAATTATTCTTAAAGGTTCGTGGCATTGTATTCCACCGGCACAAAGTATAAAACCTTCTTCACCCTATTGTAGATTTACTGTTACCAAACATCTTAATAACACCACAAAGGATTGCAGCACATGCGTTTCTAGCCTATAAACCTTTTGTAGAATAATTCTAATGATTAAAATTTCTAATAAGCAATTCAATACAACGGATCATACTTGAAATAAAAACTATTCTTCTCTGATATTCCTGACAATCACAAGATGAATTTAAATTTACAATATTCTCATATCTATGAATCCTTATAATATTACTTTTCAAATTATATAATGCATATTTAAGAGAAATTAAATCTGTTAACTCTTGAAAATTTAAAAGAGAGAGAACAGAGATAAAACTTTGGAGAAAATTACTCATTTAAATGATTAAAATGAAATACCTTTATTAAAATCGATTGCTGATGATAATACAGAAGAGTCTTGAATAGAATGCTGACATTCTTTTAAAAATATAAGCTGTAGGTCTAAGGTTCTGGAACATAGAGAGGTTGATATTACAAGAGGGTTTGATTTCTTTTCTCTAATTTTGATTTTGTTTTCTGCTCTGCCTAAAAATGAAAAATCTTGAGTATTTATAGAAGAGGTAGAGGTCTCTGAAGAATTATTGTTGAAGATGATGGCCGACAGGTAAAATCTCTTTATTAAAGTTGGTTGTCAGGTCTTAATAATTGCTGATGAAGATTCCCTTTTGATAAGTTTTGCTGTCAATTGAAGATAAGGTGGCCGACACTTGAAGATAAGATGTGCTATCAAACTTTTTTTTTTTTACTTACATCATTCTGATTACATGATTACATTATTTCATGCTGATTACATAATTACATAATTACATTATTTATAATTCAAAATTATAATCCGATTCCTGTGAATTTAGACTAAATATTGGATTTTTATCTTCTGATCCACTTGAACTGTTGACTTTACTGGAGTATACATTGAGTAAATCTTGTAATTCCTTAGGATTAGAGGCTGTCGCTATCCTTTTTAATATTTCCTCCTTATTTTTCTTAAATTCTTTTGAAACTCCTTTTTCTTCAGTAATTTGCTTTGTTGGGGAAAAATAATGAATAACTGCTTCAATTTCTGCTTGACTATTATTAAAATTATCCCACCATTTGGTACGGAATTCCCTATAAAGAGTCGGGAATCGAACTTCTGATCCTTCATCCAGGTAGTATGTCCAAGTTGTAATCCAAAGTACTTTGAAGGTTATGGTGAAATTGACCAAAAGTTTGACCATACTTTTTTCATGAGGAAAATATCTTGAGTATTGATCATATCCAATGGCAACATCATGAGGAAAATTTTCAACTAAATTGCCAAAATATAAAAACCATGAATAAAACCAATTTGGCATTTCAGTTGTAAATTTGTTTGAGAAATAGAAAAACCAAGAGTGATTATAATTTCTTAAATAAAACGTTTTATACCAAGTCATTTGATAATCGTAATAATTATAAGTATTTTGTATAAAATTATTTGAAAACCTTTTGCTGGTGTGAATCTGCTGATTCCACCTAACTGAAGATAAAACATCCAAAATCTTAACTTTTGAATAAGCAATTTTTGTTGGATCTGTTCTGTCAAAATTATGTTCAAATTCTATAGATCCAGAATCTATTAAAATATTTTGATAGTACTCTCTAGTCCTTGAAAAATCAAATTCATGAAAGTGAAAAGCTTTTGGATATAAAAAAGAAATGAGTTTGATAAAACCTTCAGAAGCTAAAGAGGCTTCTTCATTATCAAGGGTCTTAACAAATAATTTTGTTGAATGGAGTATATAGCCCGAGTTTGACTTTTGTGGGATTTGACTAGAGGATGGTTTAGATGGGCTTGGAGTAGATGGGCTTGGACTAGATGGTCTTAAAAGGGCTGAGGTGAAAGAGTGTCTCGTTTGAGTAGATGGGCTTCTAGGCCTTATTGGGAAAAAAAGGTTTTGACTAATTAATGGTGTTAGTCTTGAACTAGATGAGCTTGAGGAAGATGAGCTATTCTGCTTATTATATGTTGCTCTTGTCAGAATCTGCTTATTAGAATTGTTCTGTTGATTATTCATTTTCCCTGTAGGAATTCATGAGATAAAAAATCAGGAAGAGAATTGTTCTCTCCTTTGATAAATTCAATTTCAAAATCAAAGTTACTTAAAAGAACTTGCCATCTGGCAAAAATTTGTTTGAAAACTAAATTTTGAACATCCTTTTCCAAAACATATTTTGCTGCGAAACAGTCAATGCGTAATAAAAAAATTTCATATATAAATCGTCTTCAAATTTTTTAATGCATAAAACAATGCTTAAAATTTCCTTTTTAATAGTAGAATAATTTGCTTGTGTATTATTCCAACATCCTTAATAATATCTAATTAGACTTTCTTTATCATTATATTTCTGTTTAAGTATACCCCCAAAACCCTTATCACTGACATCTGTTTCTACAATTAAAAATGCTTCGGGATGAGGTAGACTTAGACAAGGTAAATTCTTGACTCTAGACTTTATTTCTTTAACTATCTTAGTATGTTCTTCTGACCAAGGTTTAGGGTTTTTCTTTAATCTATCATATAAAGGTTTACATAAAATTCCTAAATCTTTGAAAAACTCATGAACATAATTTAAACATCCTAAAAATCTCTATAGTTGCTTTTTATCCTTAATTTCATCTGGAAATGTACTAGAAAATTCTAGACTTCTAATAATAGGTTTAATTGTACCCTGAAATATATCATGTGCTAAAAATCTAACTTTTGTTTGGAATAATTTCATCTTAGATTGTGATACAACCATTCCATTAGAATGTATAACTTTATAAAAATTTTCTAAATGTTGCTTATGCTTATTAATAGAGTTTGAAAATACTAATACATCATCAATATAGACAATTGAAAAAGAACTTATTGGTCTTATTATATCGTTCATTATATTTTGAAATTCTGAAGGAGCATTCTTTAATCCAAAAGGCATTACGTTCCATTCGTAATGACCAAATGGTACATTAAATCCAGTTTTATATTTATCCTCTTTTGATATTTGTATTTGCCAAAAACCTAATTTCATATCAAATTTAGAAAATATTTTTGCTTCATATAATTTTTTTAATAAATCTCTTTTATTAGGTATTGGGTATCTAATCCATTGTAATACTTTATTTAAAAGTTTATAATTAATTACTAATCTTGGAGTTCCCCTTTCTATTTCTGCTGCGTTCATAACATAAAATGCAGAACATGACCATGGAGATTTAGAATATCTAATTAATCCCTTTTTCTTTAAGTCTAATATTTCTATTTGACAAGTTTTTTCTAAATCTTTATTCATATGTATAGCTTTTGATTTCGTTGATATTTTTGATTCATTAAAATCTTTAATATATGGTAAGTTGACTATATGCTGCTTTCTGTTCCAAAAAGCATTAGGAATAGGTGCACATATATCTATCTTGAATTTATCTTTTATATCTTTTATTTCTTTCTGAATGTCTGAAGAATTTATTTTTTCATCTAATTTTCTTATTTTTATTTCATTTGATAATTGTTTTAAATGTTGTTTTTTTTATTTTTTATTATATTAATCTTTTGAATATTGTTATCCTGTAACAAACTTATATCTTTTGTCTTAACAGGAAATGAAAATTCAAAAATAACTTCTTTTCCTAAAATATTCATATTTATACCTTTTTCTGATACTGTAAATGGGTATATCATTGTTATAAAGGGTGTTCCTAATATTATATTTGTATTTAAATTTTTAACTAATATAAAATTTGTCTTAAAACAATATCCTTGATTACATATCTTAACATTAGACAATTTATAATTTACTATTAACCTAGATCCGCTTGCAGTATGTAATCTTTCTGATATTTTTTCATAATACTTAGTAGGTGTTAGTCCTTCTTGAATACAATTTTGATCAACACCACTATCTATTAAAGCTATTGTACTTAAATGTGTATCATTAATGATCAAATTTATCTTAACATACCACTTTTGATAATTTATTTTTTGTATACTATTTATATATTCTGTTGAATCATTTGATTCCATTTCTTGCTGTTTAAATATTTTTTCTAAATCTCTAGCTAGATTTTTTCTTTCTAATTTATTTACCTTTTCTTTTAAAATATTAATTTCTTCTTTTAATTCTGATTTAATATTTCTAACTTCTTCTTGTAAATCTTCTATTTTAACAATTTTATTGGTTTGCTTAAATCTATTACACACTTCTTCAAAATTATAAGGTCTAAAATCTTTTGATTTAAAAGTAGTTCCTATAGTATCTTTTAATTTTAATAAATATTCTTTTTTAATTTCTGAATCATCTATTTTTTCTATAATATCTAATAAAAATTCTTTTTCAGTATTTATTATATTTATACTATTACAATTACAAGGATCTAAACAATCATAATCATTTTCACTAGAAGATTCTGAATTAGATTCTTCGTTCAATATATTTAAATCGTTTTCTGAATGTTAAATTTTATGCACTTCTTACAAAATGCAATTAAGTTGAAAATAACATGTGAATAGATTAAAAACCCTAAAATAAAAAAATAATCAGATATATATATGACCCAAAATTTTGAGGCATATTTTGATTTTCAAAAGTTTAATTTCACGCCAAAGTAAGAATTAAACAAAGTCCAACCATAGAAATGAATGCCAGCTTTCTAATGACCAAAATACCGGTGTGTGTTTCTAGTCTATATAAGGGCGCGTGAGATGTTATCCTTCAGATAATATAAAAGTGAATTTGGAAATAAAAAATTTGTGGAAAAGATATATTTGTCTTTTTTTGATTTTGTTTTGGCGATATGTTTGCGTCATTATCCCTATATATATATTCTCAAACGGTAAATCTTTCTTACCACAATTTGCACTTAATTTTTTTTTTTTGGCTTTTTCTGTGCAAATTTTGAACTTCTCTCTACCTCTGTTATCTATGGACGAAATTAAAAGAAAAAAACACACGTTCCTATTTTGTGCCAATTCTACTCATTTTGCTAAAATGTATTTTTTCACATTTTTGTTAATTAATTTTAAATCACATTATATTAATAATTTATCCGGTCCTTTTAGCGGCCACATAAGATAGGTAGGTAGATAAAAAATAAACAGCAAGTGCACGAGTAACACAACCATCAAAGTCTTTATTACTACTCGAGCCAAGTATGGATAAGAAACAAAATTCACCCAGCCTTATTGTTTTAATTCCATTAAGGAATTCGTTGGATTTGTAAACTAATTTCATGATGCTAAAATTATATTTTTTAGAATGTTATGTTATTAGGTATAAAGAAAATTAATTAATTAATTAATTAAAGGAAAAATATAATAGAAACACAAAGTTAATATGAATTTATAATTCCATAAAATTTTTTGAGTTCATTCGTTGCATGAATTTGAGTGAATAAAAACACAAGTTTCTTGTAACATGGATTCTTTCTGTCTTAGCATTTATGCCTTGGTCCGAAAATTATTGTTTCTTTTTCTTTTTCTTTTTTTTTTTTAATTTGTTAATTATTTTGATAATTTTAGTTATAAATTTCAGACACGTACATCAAACACAAACAAATAGTGCAAAAATGAAAATTAGAAAAGATTATAGAAAAAAAAAGAAATAAGATTATTATCAAAGCAACTTTTACTTGAGCAATAGTGAAAAGATGCTGGTTCAGTATGTAGCCCCAGAAATTATTTTCAAAGCCACCACACTAATGAGCTTCTTCTCTTAATTACATAATCAAATTCATAATTAGTATTTTTCATTTTCTTCAAAATCAGAGAACCTAATTTAAATTCAAGGATTTATAGGGTAAAGATGAGGAGCCAAACGGGGCTTAGCAAAAGCCACCACAGGTTCAGCCGGCATTAGCTCGTCAGCAGCCTCTTTAATATCAATGTGTCTAGCATTCCCTGGAGCAGACCAGGTGAAGCACTGAATCATCCTGGCTAGAAGCATCGTAGTCATGGTGCTTCCGAGCAGCGCCGCCACGCACCCACGACGGCCAGTGCTGAAAGTGATAAACCTCAAGTCGTGCTCCGTCAGGACAACTTCACCTTCATTGAGGTGGCGTTCAGGGTCGAACCTGAAAGGATCAGGCCAGGTGTCAGGGTTCCTGCCCAGGCCGTAGCGGCTGATTATTGCCCAGCTTCCTTTTGGAATATAATAGCCGCCGATTTCGGTGTCTTCCATGGCCACATGAGGAGGAATGAAGCAGGCAACTGGGTGAAGCCTGTAACCTTCTCTTGCACAGGCTTTTATATAGTTAAGATTTGGAATATCGGACTCTTGAACTAGCCTGTCTCTGCCCACAACCCTGTCGAGTTCTTCTTGTGCTTTCGTCAGTAGCTCTGGGTGATTTATCAGCTCTGCCATTGTCCACTCTGAGGCGTTTGATGGGTTATCAACTGTTGCTATCATTATCTCCTACAACCATACCATGTATATTAATTTCTTCATTATGTAATATAAGATAAATGATTAGATTAACAAGAGAAGGATTTTGTTTATTGCTTTTTTTTTTGGTACACAGGATTTTGTTTGTTTTTATAAAAAAGAAAATGATTTTGTTGAGAAAGCATGATATTGACACTTGTTGTACGGGTTATAGTTACCAAAATTGGATCTAAGCAAGCACATAAATAAGATTACAATTTGATTGAAATCCTTCCTAGTTATATATGGTGATAACACTTGTGCTTAAAAAATTTTCAGATACTTTCATATTTTCAAAAATTAGATTAGCATTTAAATTTATTTATTTTATTATCTGTAAATACTTTAGCTAATGTGATATTGATATGATTATAATTTTTGTAATTTACGTTAACATCATTTGAGCATTAAATTGTTTAAACTATTTTTTTTATAAAAAAAACAAATTAGATATCTATTGCATGAAATAAAGAGTAGTAAAGATTGAGCATACAGCGATTTGATTCTTGATTTCATCAGGAGTAAGCAGTGGCTTGCCATCAGAATCGCGAAGAGTAATGAAAACATCAAGCAAGTCTTCCATTTCTTTTCTTTTACCGCTTCTCCAGAGTTGGATCCTTTCATCAATCAAAGGGTTTTGAAGATCCCTTAGGGTCTTATTTGCACCAAGAACAAACTTT
This sequence comes from Triadica sebifera, assembly GCA_023653625.1. Taxonomy (NCBI): domain Eukaryota; kingdom Viridiplantae; phylum Streptophyta; class Magnoliopsida; order Malpighiales; family Euphorbiaceae; genus Triadica; species Triadica sebifera. The sequence goes on along the minus strand of CM042894.1, from coordinate 34,531,208 downwards.
TCTTGTCCATCAAGATCAAACCCCAACAAGAAAGGGATATAATCAGATATACAAAATCCATACAAATACTTAAGTGCAGCGAAAATGGCATCCACATGACAGATTTCTTCAGGCCCCGGTCCTCCATCAGGGCTCCCTTTTCCAAAAAATCTCTTGCTGAACACTATCTTTCTGATCACATTGCCACAGTAATGGCGTGTGGCAATTCTTATATTGACATTTTTATTGGCTTTACACTGGTTATTTATATAGAAAACGAGATTATCTGCCTCGTCTGCTCTTTTGTCGTGGAGCCACTTATGCCTAGCCGGAGAAATTATTTCTGAAGTGAGAATTTTTCTCATTTTTTTCCATTGATCATTGTGTGGCACCACGATTGTGGTTAAGTATCCTCCGCTCATGGTCTTAGCGGACAGAATCATGGGCCTGCTGGCAAATGCCGCGTCGTTTTTCTTCAGCATTTGGCGGGAAAGAGCAGGACAACTCACGGGAACAACGTAAGTTCTCCCAAATTTGAACATGGCGATCTTGGTGTTTCTTTCCTTCATCCATTGGTCAATCCACCGCCATGTCGGCCGGTTAATTAACATTTCTGGCATATTTCCGATCAATGGCCATGGTTTTGGGCCTGGTGGGAGAGGGAGCTTCGTGGTTCTTTTGTTTCCTGCCCTTTTTTGGAGCCTTATAACACTCAGAATGGAGATCATGAGAGTGACAAGTAAAGCTTTAAGGGTGTTGATGGTGGTAGTGAAGGAGAACGCGGCAGCCGCGGCTGTGAGAAAAGGTGCGGTGGTTTCATTCATGGCCATATTGGTTTGCCCTAAGCAGTTCAAGTTGCCAGCGCTATGACCAATCAACTATAGAGGAGAAGGAAAGGCTTTTTGAATTGATGCCATGCACGTTCTTTGCTTCGGTATTTATAGGGGTTTCTTAAACCATGGCTTCTGAGGGTATTACAGTAAAATTTTAAGAAAAATGAAAGTGATATTTAATAATAAATAATATTATCGGATAATTTATATGTCAATTCATTATTAATTTCATTTATAAACGAGTTCATGGAAAAAAAAATTATTTGAAAAATTTATGTTAGCCATTAAATTATATATAGTAAAAAAATGAGAAAAATCTTCACGTGCTTGAATTCCATTATAATTTAATTCCAGACACGCTCACCAAACTTCACGTGCTTGAATTCCATTATAATTTAATTCCTTCTCTACGCACACACTCACCAACTTTTTTGCAATAATTTGCACGCGCTTGAATCCTTCTCCCCACACGCACATCTATATTTCCGCCATCTCAAACATAACAGGTGATTTGTATTTATGGATTATTATATCATAGTTCCAATTTTATATTACTTTATATAATTCATTTTTTCTAATCTCTCCGTTTTCTTAGTTATAATTTACAACTTTATGATTTTGGATTTACATATTCATCATTTAGAATTTAGAAGTTACAATTTAATCATTTATAAGTTATAGATTTATCATTTATAATTTATAGATTCATCTTTTTGAATTAACATGATCTTTATTTATAAACTACATGTTTATCGTTTAGAAATTATAAATTTATAACTTGTTATTTTATCACTTATAGATTTATCGTGTAAATTCATCATTTTGAAACTAAAGGTTTATCATTTAGATTTTATAAGTTCATTATTTACAAATTCAACGTTTACAACTCGAAAATTTATCGTATAAAAACTACAAGTTTATCATTTAAACTTTGCAGGTATATTACTTATAAGTTTATCATTTACAACTTACGGGATTCATCATTTACAAATTCATTATTTCTACCAAATATATCGTTTTCAATTTCCAGCAACATGATTTTTTCTTTCTATATTATTTTAATTATCTGTATTTTCAACAATTTTATTTTACAAATATATCAACACTAATAATTTCATCACAAACATTAATAATAACAATAACTAAAATTTTCAAAAATAATAAAAATAAAATCAAATATGCAAAATATAAATTAGACAAATTAGACATTAGATATGTATAAGTTGTGATGTTTTATTAAACTGTAAAAAAATAAGAACACTTACATTTCATCTGGCACGCTCAGCTATCGATACAGATCCACATGTATGTTGTGATGACCCCGATCTTGTACTCCTAGTCTCACTCTAATAGTTTTTCACTTAATGCTCTCTCATTGACTAGAATGAGACATCACTCCACTCATGCTGCCAACTTTGCAACACATCATCAGACACAAATTGGGGTTTTCCTTTAACTCTTTAGTGGTATAGCATATTTCAATATCTCTTACTCATGAGCTGCTCCCATAACGCGTTATCCACCCAATTCCAAGCATCCTCCCACTTACAGTATTTCTATAAAAAAAATGTAAACAAATAAAGTTAGTTAATATATAAAAAAAATTATAAAAATTTAGATGGATTTTTCCCTAAAAAGTGCATCATCCAAAAATTATCTGGAAGGTTTTTCAATGTGTATTCAAATTTTTGAATTAATTCTACTAATTCACACTAACTAACAATCATATTATTTGATAATTCTCAATCTATGCAACTTATAAAGCATTTTCCAAACAATATTAATTAGAAATTGTCTTTCATTTTTAATCATAACAACATTTTAGCATTCTAACACAATTATGATGCAACATCACCTTTAATAAATTTTAAAACAATTTAAAAATACAAGTTTCATCAAACTTCAAATTCACCCCAATACAGATCTTACACCTCATGTGGCACCACCTTCTACCTATATCCCTCTAGATCGAGCCATTCCTGAAGATATGGGATATCGAGCTGCCATATCATAGGACTCTGCAAACTTGCAGTTATATAAATTCACAAGTATTATATTTAACATAATGTATAATTAATATATAAAATAAACAAGTATGAAATGTCTTACCTTCCATCATGCAATTGCAATCTACTACGACTATCTGAGTAACTGTTCCCAACAATGGTGCCTAAATTGGAAGTGACATGAATATGTGGTTGTGACTCTATTCTTATTCCTGGAGAGTGGGATGTCAGAGGTATCTCGATGGATGGTCCAAAAGAACTTGATGGACCAGACTGTGCTTAATGATGAGGCAGGGCCAACTAATGTGCATGTGCCTGTTGCTGTGGATAGGTTGACTGTCTTTGTGTTAAATGTTGTAAATGAGGCTCCGGATGCTACTGATGTAGAAGCAACTACTGTGTATGAAGAATGACCCCTCCTAGCACCTCATCCTCAGATGCATTTAGTGGGGACATCTCTAACGCGATCTTGACCTCTCATATTAGATGGAAAAAAACATACAACTAATGACAATTAATAGTCAAAGACATTTTTCAAAACATTAGCCAATTAGAACTACCTTTATTTACTGTCAGTTTCATTCATATCATTTAAATCACATTCATCCTCTGAATGAAATGAGCTTTCTGTTTATAATTTTAGCTCTTTTTCTTCTTCTTCAACATCATCGTCCTCCACAATAACTTTCAGGTCACCTATTGAATTAGTCAATGTCATATGTTGTTCCTCTTCCATAATTTCAATATTATGGATCTTGATTGACTCATCTTGAAATGGGGGAGGTTTTTGCATATGTGTACTCTAGGAAAAGCTTTCTGGCATTTCAATAACTCCTATTGGTTTGATTTTTGATACTACCCACCAATCGTTTTTCTCCCTTCACAAGCTTGGGTATGAACAATAACACACTTGAGCTACTTGCGTTGCTAAGACAAAGGGTTCATACTTCATATATCATCTTTTATAGTTTACCTCAATAATATTGTACCACTTGTGAACCTTTGTACCCACATTAGGAGTAGGATCAAACCACTCATACATGAAGAGAATTGTTTGCTTAATTGGCCAACTAGGATATTTTAGCGCAACAACTTTCTTTAACTAACCATACTAATCATGTACGTTAAGGCTATAGTTTTTTTCCCTTTATGAAAACCCTATTGTTCATTGACATTATGTTTACAACATGTCAGACTATGAAAAACTTACATCCGTTGACAAAATAGCCATTGTATATTGTAATAGTTCCCAAAAGATCTTTTCCAAGATCTTTGAGGAAGTCACTGTGAATACTATAGTTTGGATCATTTTCTTGATACAATAAGATATAGCATTTTGTACATGTTAAGAATATGAAGTTTAATTGACAGGTTGAGAAAAAAGGAAGCTCACGTAGGCTTTGAACCAGATAAAACAATTTACTTAAAGTTTAGCATCCACTTCTACGTTAGTAATGTTTGGATTGAGGTGTTGCAATATATCAGTGTAAAACCTTTAATTTTGATGGAACTTTGTACATGTTAATCAATATATAATTTAGTTGTAATTAGTATCACACAAAGGAGACTTTCAACATAAAAGAATAATAACCTAACATAAGGTTCAACTTCTTCATAGTTAAGTAATACGTATGAATGAGCAACCTTGTATTTGTAATGGGTCATATGCCTTTTTCTGAAATGACCAATTGGCCTACCATTGCAGTTGAAAAACAGATAGGTTTAAAGGGTTGTCTGATAGAATATAATCGCCACCACTTTCGTAAATTTGAAAAACGGTCCTTGATTTTATTTGTATGTGATCCTCGAAATGATATGTACAAATGTCAATGTTTCCTCAATAAGATGTGAACTGCATATCAAGCTTTTAATATGGGCCTCGTTTCGAACGTTGAGCTTCAATTTTCAAAAATACCTATAAAGTGATATATATATGAATCAATTAAATGTTATTACAAGATTATGATTTAGAAGTTAGGTTTTACTAACCTTTCAAATGGATACATCCATCGAAACTGAAACTACAACAATGCGTGCCTCATAGGGTAAGTGAACAAAAAGATGTTCCATATAATATAAAAAACTTGGAGAGAGAGAATTTTTTTCAAACTTGCCTAAAATAATTGGGATATCTTATTCAAGTCTTTCGATGTCTTCATTTGTATTTACTATTGCAGTTAAAGTTCTAAAAAAAAAAGCTAAGCTTGGTGATAGCCTTCCATACATTAGCAGGTAGCAATTCACAAAATGATTAAGGCATTAACCTTTGCATAAAGACATGACAATCGTGACTTTTGCAAACAACCTCAATCTCTATTTATCCCAATATCTACCCTTGTTTGAAATGTACCAGTAAGGAAATTTTAGCTTTATAAACAAACCCTATAAATCCTCTATAACGCTAGTTTCTATAGTATTAATTGTTTTGCTAGACCTGGAATTGCAATTTGCTTTCTTGTTCATGGTTGCGATTTCTTAAAGCTCTAGTGATCACTACCACGTGGCTTTGTTTGGGTTGGTTTGCTTTGCAATAGTTGACTTATGATGAATTTTGCAATTGCTAAAATTGCATTGCAGTTGCGCTGTTATTATCGTAAGATGTTGTTGCAGTCGCAATCCCCACTATGAACCATTTTGTGCAATCTTGAGGTTTTCCACTTGATGTCAAGGTCATGATTCTTCTTGAGCAGCCATGAAATTTATATTGCCCTGAACCTCTAAAGATGTGGTGTGCATGGATTGGTCTTCTGCTTTAAATATCATAATTGAGAACTGACATTTCACAACGAACATTATAGTTATGCTTCTGCTCATGAACTCTAATGCTTCCTCAAACACTTTTAGCTTTATGAATTGAATGCTGCTAAATGCTGGGCGTGGTTGTGAAAACCACTTTGCAAGTATGTCAGTCTTGGTATCAATTTTGAAGTCCTTTGAAATTTCTCCAAGTACTTCAAAACTTTATAAGACTTTATGACCTACAAAGTAAACACTTAATGTAATGGTTCATGCCCAATTGTCATATAACAATATGCAAATGGCCAGACTATGGAAGCTAAAATAGTTAACCCATGTTATCACTAGTAGTTGGTGCATATACTTATAAATCTCTCATCATTTTTCATTTCTTTCCAATGTGGGATTCAGAAGTAAGCACCTCTCTAGATTTGAATACATTAAGCCCTAAAATCTCTCTCATATTTTGTTAATGTGGGATTTGCCCATGGATATTATAATTCATCACCCATATAGGTTTAGCGTCCTCGTTGAGGTTTGCCTCACCATTGCTTAAGGTTGCAATCGAGAGTGGCTCTAATACCAAATTGGAATAACTTATGCCCAATTGTCCTATAACAATCTACAAATAGCTAAACCACGTGGCCTAAAATGGTTAACCTAAGTTTTCAGTAGTAGTTGGTGTATAGGCTTATAAACCTCTCATCTTTCTTCATTTCTTTTAGATGTGAGATTTGGAAGCGGACACGTTAAGCTAGCACATCTCCAAGTTTGAATACATTCAGCCTTATAATCTTTCTCATATTTTGTCGATGTGGAATTTGTCTAAAGATGTTACCATTAAAAAACACATTGGTGACATTCAATTTGATTGTTAAGATGAAAATAAAGAGTTAGCAACTTAGGTCAACAATTTTTACTTTTTTATTTTGACTATTAAATTGAGCAAAAATTGAAATCAAGTGCTTAAAATTAAAGATCTCATGCCAAACAAACTTTTCCTTTTTTAATTATTGGGTAATTAATAAATTAATTTTTTTAAATACTTCTTTTTTTTTAAAATAAAAACTTCTCCTCCATACCTCTACCTTTTTTTAAATTTTTCTTTCAACATATCTCTCCTCCTTTGTCAATATAAAAAATGGTTAAAGCAATAACTTAGGTCAATGAGAGATAAAAGCAAAACCAAAAAAGAGAATTTTAAAAAAACAATTATAAGATATGTAAGGCATATTTGATCAAATTGAATTTTTTTTGTGTGCCACAAAATAAAAAATTAAGTGCAAATGCTATAACATCCCTCTATACAGCCAGGGCAAATATTGTTGTACAGATGGATACCACACAACTATATATATCTAAACTGTTATTAATTAAAAATTTTGTAACTTATCTTTATATCAAGATTATCATATTATACACTATACAAATTTTAAACATTCATCCGACATAATCTATAGTAAAACCATATTTGTATCTAAATATTAACCAAAATCAAACCATAATCTAGCTTAGGCAACAACCACCCTTATTCCAAGATCATCCTTATTAAACCATAATTAAAAATCAATTACATGTCCTTTTTCTCTATCCCATGTCATGTGAAATAATCAATAATGAAATGAATGAGATAAAATAATAGACCTAAGACAGGCTAACTCTAACTGGCTTGATCTTCTCTTTTTGTAAACTCAACCATCTACTGGTTCCAAATCTGCATGTGGGGAGATCCACACACTAAGCTACTAACATGTGTGTGGCTAGGGGTTTGATTGAAGTTATGTGCATTTTCTATCGAAATATGAAACTTCTATATTTAAACATGCACGTCTTCACAGGCATGAATACTAGTGTGATGGTCGTGAAGATGTTCAGCTTCAAAAATTAAAATTTGTGATGTTCACAACCGTTATTAACTCTATTGTAGGTGTGAACACTGGAAACATTACTTTTCCTATATTTTTCATTATATTATAGTTTCTAATACCCATAACCACACATATACTTCCCATATACCTTCAATATACCTTTTTAAACACTTAAACTTCTAGGCCCTAACTTGCGGGCATTACATTTCTCTCCCCCTTAAAGAAATTTCGTCTTCAAAATTACTTGGTGTATTGTCTCTAAACAATTATGGATATTGGGCTTTCATCACCTCTTCACTTTCCCATGGAGCTTTTTCTGTTGCATGGTTTCTCCATAATACTTTAACTAAAGGTACTCGTTTGTTCCTAAGTTCCTTAATTTCTCTGGGCAGAATCTGAACTGGTTCTTCCTCATATGTCAAATGTGGTCTCACCTCAATGTTCTCGACTGAAAAAATATGAGAAGGATTTGATCTATATCTTCTTAATATAAAGACGTGGAACACATCATGAATCTTGCTCAACTCAGGTGGTAGAGCAAGTTTGTAAGCAATTGGTTCCACTCTTGCTAAAATCTCATAAGGCCCTAGAAATCTTGGGCTCAATTTGCCTTTCTTTTTGAATCTTAATGTCATCTTATGTGGAGAAACTTTAAGGAAGACCTTGTTTCACACTACATACTCGATATCTCTTCTTTTGGGATATGCATAAGACCTTTATCTATCCAATGCTGCCTTTAATTTGTCCTAGATAACCCGTATCTTTTCCTCTATTTCTTGTATCAAATTTGGCCCCATAAGCCTTCTCTCATTGAGCTTTGTCCAACACAATAGTGTTTGACACTTTTTACCATATAGTGCCTCATAAGGAGCCATTTTGATACTAGACTAATAACTATTATTATAAGCAAATTCCATCAATGGAATATATTTGTCCTAGCTACCTTCAAATTCAATCACATAACTTCTCATCATATCCTCTAGGATTTGTATGACCCTTTCTGATTGTCCATATGTTTGGAGGTGAAAAGTTATATTGAAGGTGCGCTTAGTACCCAAAGCTTTCTATAGACTGTCCCAAAATTGAGAAGTAAACTTGGGGTCCCTATCTCAAACAATGGAGACTGACACTCCATATAGTTACATTACATCATTGACATAAAGCTTTGATAGCCTATTCAAAAGGAAATCCTTTATGATAGGCAAGAACTGGGCTGACTTCGTAAGCCTATCCACTATAACTGATACAACATCGTATTTCTGAGAAGTTATTGGCAACCTAATCACAAAGTCCATAGTAATCTGCTCCCATTTCCATTTTGGTATAGTAATAGATTGCAATAGTCTTGATGGTACCTGATGTTCTGGCTTGACTTGTTGATAAGTCAGGCATCTGGTTATACACTCTATGATATCTCGTTTCAAACTTGTCCATAAGTAATTACTTTTTATACATTCTATTTGGGTGCATTGTATATCTGGTCTTATGTGCTTCCTATAATATCCTTTGTCTCAGCTCAATAGCGCTGGGCATGAATAAGCGACCCTGATAGTATATTCCACCATTAAACTCAGTTGTATAATATGATCTCTACCCCTTAGAGATTGTCTTGTCTATCTCAACAAGTTGATTATTCTGCCTCTATGCATTAATAATCTCTTGATTCAGTGTAAGTCAGATGTGTAACTCAGGCACTATCTTCCTACTCAATGCGTTAGCCACTACATTGGCCTTGCCTGAGTGGTAGTTAATAACACAGTTGTAATCTTTTATTAGCTCTAGCCACCATCTTTGTCTCAGATTAAGACCTCTCCATGTAGGAAAGTAGTTCAAACTCTTATAGTTTGTATAGATGAAACATCTCTCCCTATAGAGATAGTGACGTCATATCTTCAATTCAAAAACAATGGCTGCCAACTCTAAGTCATATGTGGGGTAATTCATTTCATGTATCTTCAGCTATCTAGATGCATATGCCACTACCTTCCTTCTAGCATCAATATACACCCCAGTCTATTGTGAGAAGCATCAATGTATATGACATACTTCTTATTAGGAATTGGTTGTGTCAAAACTAGAGCATCTTTTAACATCTTTTTCAAACTATCAAAATCTCCTGGCATTTTTGGTCCACTCATATTTCACATTTTTTCTCAGTAGTCTAGTTAAAAGAGAAGCAATCATAAAAAAATCCTTTAACAGATCTCTTATAGTAACCAATTAACTTAAGAAAACTTATGATCTCTGTCACATTATAGGGAGGCTTCTAACTCATAACAACCTCCACCTTGCTAGGATCAACCTGTATACCATTTGACAACACAATGTTTCCCAAAAAAGCTACCACATTAAGCCAGAATTCACGTTTCGAAAGATTAGCATACAATGTTTGCTCCCCTAGTGTCTGTAACACTATTCTCAAGTGCTTATCATGCTCATCAGGTGTCTTAGAATACACCAAAATGTCATAATAAAAACCATAATACACTAGTCTAGGTAGGGTCAGAATATTCTATTCATCAACTCTATAAAGATTGCTGGAGCATTGGTTAACCTAAAAGGCATAACTACAAATTCATAATGCCCATATCTGGTTTTGAACGTCGTCTTGGCTATATCTTTTATCCTTACTCTCAACTGGTGGTAACCTAATCTCAATTCAATTTTCAAAAACACACCTATATCCTTCAACTGATCAAATAGGTCATCAATCCATGGTAATGGATATCTATTCTTGATTGTCACCTTGTTCAACTATATGTAGTCTATGCATAGTCTGATAGACCCATCTTTCTTTTTCACAAATAACATCGGTGCACCCTATGGAGATACACTCGGCCTGATATACCCCTTCTCTAATAATTCTTACAGTTGAGCCTTAAGCCCTTTCAACTCGGATGGTGCCATTCTATATGGTGCTGTTGATATAGGTGTTGTGCCTAGGATGAGTTCTATAGAGAACTCAACCTCTCTAATAGGTGGTAACCCTGGTATATCTTCAGGGAACACATTTAGGAATTCATTCACTATAGGGATATCTTGAAGTTCTAGACCTCCCTTTCTAGTATTAACCATATGAGCCAAATAGGCTTCACATCCCTTCCTCATCATTTTCTTTGCCTTCATCATTGAAATAACTCATGAAGCTGTGGGAACAACTCTTCTTCCACTTTCACATCTCTCTGTTTTATAGTTTTTAGCATCACAAATTTTTGCTTGCAGTCTACAATTGCACCATGTTGTACTAGCCAATCCATGGCCAAAATGGCATCAAATTCATGAAAAGGAAACTCTATCAAGTCTACCAGAAACTCCCTCCTTTGTACAGTCAAAGGACAATCTATATATACCTAATTCACTAACATGTTGTGTCCTAAAGAAACCTTAATTTCATATTCAAGATTCTCATTTATCATATTATGTTGCCAATGAGTGCTTGTGCATATATACGAGTGTATTGAATTCGGATCAATCAATGCACATATATTAGAGTCATAAAGAGAAAACATACCAACAATCACATATGTAGCTTCATGGTACTCTATTAAGCACTAACAGCGGCTGCAATTAGCTTGGTAAAGCTGTAATGCTGAAGTACAACTTCAAAGTTATCTATTTCTACATTTAGGCCATACTCAAACCTTATGCACTTGTCCCTTTCACCGGTGATCATTATTATGGCATATTTACTCAGTTGAGTAAACTCCCTCTGATACTCAGTCATTGTCATATTGCCTTGCTTGAGGCTCAAAAATTCTCTCTTCTTCTCATCCATATAAATCGGAGGAACGTATTGTTCCTTGAACTTTGTCACTAAGAAATCCCATGTCATAGGCTGTGGAACCTCTAGTTTTAGTAAGACTTCCTTCCATTAGTCATAAACATCTTCTTGTAGCAAGGCGATAACATATTTGGCCTGCTAGTCAGTGACCACATCAAACTCATCACAGACCCCCTCTATCTTTTCAATCCAATACTCTACAGTAGTAGGATCATCATCATTTATTCCAAGAAAATCAGTAGCTCCAAACTTACAAAACTTGTCTAACTGTACCTTTGGCATTGGCAGTAGAGATGAAAGAGCTAATGCTAGTGTTGGTGGTACAACTCTAGCTATATGTTATAATAATCCTTCCATCTACTGCATTAATAAAGTCTGGTCTTGATTAGTTTTTTAGGAGCTTGCTACTCAGGGACTAGTACTGCATTTGGACCCTAAATACTAGCTACAATGGGCTGATTTGGTGCTCTATTATATGGAGAGCTTTGGCTTTCAGCCATGTCATTCGATTCGGACGCCATCTCACTCTAGTCCTATAAGTTGATAGAAAAGTAGCCCAAGTTATAATTAAATGAGATGCATATATGTATGCATGATAACCTCTTAATCCACTTAGGTCTAAAACCTTACAAACCTAAGCTCTGATACCATCTAATGTAACACCCCTCCATATAACTCGTCGTATAGATGGATGCCACACAACTGTATCTATCTAAAGTATTTTGAATTAAAAATTTTGTAACTTATCTTTATATCAAGATAATTATATTATATACTATGCAAATTTTAAACATTCATATGACATAATCTATATTAAAACCATATATGAATCTAGATATTAACCAAAATCTGGCATAGGCAACAACTGCCTTTATTACAAGATCAACCTTATTAAACAATAATTAAAAATCAATTACACGTCCTTATTCCTGTTCAAGAAAATTTGTCCCTATCTTATGTCATGCGAAATAATCAATGATGAAATGAATGAGATAAAATAACAGACCCAACACGGGTCAACTTTGACTGGCTTGATCTTCTCTTTTTGTAAACTTAACCGTTTACTGGCTTTAAACCTACATGTAGGGAAACTTACACACTAAGGTATTGACAGTTTAGTGGTACATATAAGCATTCAAATTCTAGCATGCATTCACATATTAATATCACATCTCATTTTCATAAACATACTTGGGTGCTTGATCATATCTTCATATGCATAAATATACATGTAGAAGTTCATTCATATTGAATTAATTTCAATACAGTCATAACATACATTGTACAAGTGATTTCATCAATGTAGTAACAATACATGTCATTTGTCATAATTTTATATCATCATAGTCACAATGAATTCCATCATGCATTGCAAGTATACCATTATTGATTCCATACATAAATATATATCTGATTTCCGATTCACTAATTTTCTGTATACTTATTACAATGTCTATGTATTGTGTTACCAATTTGTGGTTTCTTAGCCCAATACTCTAGAACCCGGACTACCTGAATGTGGGTTATGAAATAGAAGCCCTTTTACCAAAGCTACATCATTTATGTCACATTCTAATGTTTCACATAATCATCACATCATTCCTGTAATTCATAGCACCTAGTGTGGAACCATGTTCCCTAATCATGTCATTATGTTGTATATTATCTCATTTAATCATGCCAAGTGTGTGTGTGTATATTACTCAAATAGTTTTATCATATAAATCCACATGGACATTTCTGGATATAGGTTATTTAGGGACATGAAACCTCCTGTCATGGGTTGTCTACTCGTTAATGGCTCTGTGATTATTCACGGGGTATGAACATTGGTTCATAGATGTGACATACATTCATTCATGACGTGATACATCAAACATAAGCAATATTCTAGCATCGATTCAAGCCAATTCTACACACATTCATGCGAAATACTAAAGCTAACCAATGTTAGCCACACCTATCAACACTTCTGATAATTTAACCTTTAAAAACAAATACAATATGCATTTAATCATACTTTAATCCATCATTCTAGGCTCAATGCCTCATTCATCAATTCCATACATCAAAACGCATTTATTAGTTAATATATCAGTTCCATTATATATTCCAACATTAACAATTGGATTAAACTTGATTTTAGTAATGCCAAATCATAAATTTCTTGTCATTTAACATGTCAAAATCACAAATTCACATCACACACATGTGAAATCGAATAAAAAATATGTAGACATATAAATCTTAATAATGGAGCCTTAAAACTTGAACCTCTCACATCTTCTGCCTCTAGTGGGTGTCTCCACCTTTAACCTCATCCCCTTATACAAAATTAGAGACTATAATATCATTTTAATTCTGAAATTAAACTAGTTATGCCATAACTAATAACAACCTTATCTTAATATTGTTTTAATGTCTATAATCACAACCCCTCCATTAAACCATTTCGAAATAGATCAAAGGACATAGGGGAACGTGACCTCTTACCTCTATTACATGAAAACACAAAACAAATCATACTAAAAAAATGTGTTCTTATGCTCCTTGATTCCAATATTGATATCTAAAGCAAAAATCTTGGTTTTTAATCCATTTATACTCTCTTTATTAGTGGATATTTGTATTTAATCAACTAACAACAAAAGAGACTGATGGAGAATGGTTTTTAGTGTTTCAGAGGGTTGGTGGCTAGGGTTTTGATTGAAATTACTTGCGTTTTCTATCAAAATATGAAACTACTATATTTAAACCTACACTTCTACATGGGCATGAACACTAGTGTCATGGCCATGAAGATGTTCAGTTTTAAAAACTGAAATTTGCGACATTCACGAATGTGATTAATCCTATCACAGTCACAAACACTGGAAACATCACTTTTTCTATCTTTTCATTATTTTGTGGTTTCTAATACCCATAACTATATATATACTTCTCATATACCCTTAATATACATTTTTAAACATTTAACTTCTAGGTCTTAACATGCGGGTGTTACAAATGCAAAAGAGTTAAGGTTATGAAATGCTTCATATTTTCCCTTCTTACTATTGTGGCACATCCTTTTAGGCTTGCTCCTTCTCAACTTGATCACTTTTCAAAATTTTCTTAGCACATGCCTTTTGAGAAGTTTGAATTTGTCCTATCATAATTTGTGATAATTTCTCTGGACTTGCTCCTCATTATATTGATAATTTGTTCTCTTTCATCACTCTTAAATGACACACTTCCAATTTTTATTGCTTTATGAACTCCAAGAAGTTCAAGCGAAGGTGCTTGATATCAATTTTTATGTCTTGATACCAATTGTTGAGTCTTGAAGAGTGAATATTATGATGGACAACTTCTTTTGTCCATTGATTTTCTTGCCTTTAAGGGATACGCTTCCATAATTGGTCATGTGATTTAATCAGTCATCCACTATCTATTAGTTAAACAATTTTACTATCTACCGGTTGAACAATCTTTTTTATTGTGGATATTGAGGCACACCTACAAAAATAAAGTAATTTTTCCTTTTGGTATGCAAATTAACTTGGGTCCATAGGGATTAGTTATTGAAGGTTTTATCTTGTAGAGGTGAGCCTTACTAATAAAATAATGAATAATTATATGTTCAAACCTCATACAATAGTAGCATTATTTAGATTTGAAAGCCTTCTTATTTATGTGCTTTGTTTGAGGTTTAGCCCTCACCACATTTTTAAAAATATCATTATAATGAATGCATGACCATGTATGTGTGTGTGATTTGGCCTACAAACATGCTTTCTATACATGAAAAAAAAAACCTTACAGTTTAGGGGCTTTAATGAAATGAATGGTGTTGGAAGATGAAGTAAATGATGAAGCCCTATTGAAATCTAAGCCTTGTCTAACCAAAATATGTCTTTGAGATACCAAAAGTGTATCTAAGCTCTCATTTCTTTTGTGAAATTTTGAAATAGAAGGTTTTCAACTCTTCAAGCTCATCTTTTAAAGTATCATTTTATTTACATAAAGCATAAAAAGGTTGAAGTTTTTGAAGAAAATTCATCTAATGATTTTCTAAGAGAATTATTATAGTTTTTGAGATTTAATACCAAAATTTCTAAATCTTTTAAACTGTTTTCTAATTTAAAATAATTTTTGTTACAAAACTCTTTTTTTCTTTATATATATTTTTTCAAATTATAGAAACATGGCTTTAATGAATTCATTATCTACATTATGCTCACTACAATTATTACTACAAGAATAGGATATGGAGCATACCTCTTTGGAGTTTTCCTTCATGACCATTAAGTAAAGAGTGGCAATCTCCTTGCCATTGGCTTATTCTTCACTTAAAGAGCTATCGCTCTAAGTTTCCTTGTACCTATCTTCATTCTCCACATAGAACTTCTTATGCCTCTTGTGTGTTAGGGCAAGTTGGTGTGACCTTTCTTTTCTACACTTATAATAAGTTGTTTGGCCCTTCTTCTTCCTTTGAGAGTACTTGAAGGGCTTTTTCTTATTGTTATACTTTCTCTTGAGGAGCTTTTCAATTTTCTTGGATAGTATGATAAACTCATCATCACCTAGCTTGCTTTTTTCCTTTTCGCTAAAGCTTTCACTTTGATGTTGAAACTTTGAGCTTGAGAGCTATGACCTTTTTTCCTTTCTCCATCTCTAGCTTCTTTTTGTCACTTTTTCTAGTTTAGACCTAACTAATATGTGAGTTTCGCGATTGGATGTGATGGACCTACCAAAAATCGAGTGCATTTGTGACTAGAATAGAGGTGAATCAATTAGAGTCTAAATATAAACTTAAAATAAGAAAGAAATTTAGTTATGAACATGTTACGTTAAGAATTAGTATGAAAATTGATAAAAAGATCAAACTATAATTCTATAATTTTTGCTGATTGCAAAACTGAAGACATTGAGATGAAGTATAAGTTGAGATGTGAGTGTTTATGTATTTTTATGTTGAAACTCCAAAGTCTAGGGCCCAGAATTGAAAAAATAAAACTTAGGGTCCTGCTCTATGGGAATAGTAAAAGTACAAGAATCATTTGAGATATTTGCCAATACTTAATTTTAATGGAGCTAGATTAAACTTAAGTAAGATTAATTAATTTAAATTAAATAGATATTTGCCTACACGTGTAAGGCATGCAACTTAATTTATTTTTAATCTACATATATAAGACCAATTTCCCATTAATCCTATTTTTCTTCTATCTCATTTTTGCAAGATATAAAATTTAGCAAGTTCAACTTCTTCATTTTTCTCAACAACCCAAAACCTTTACTCCTTATTTCCTTCATTTTGTTCTTCTTTCTTTCAAATTCTTAATGGACACCCATCTTCATCCATTAACTAATATGTACGAATTGAAGAATAAGAGATAAAAACTCCTTTCTCCTTAAAGCTTATTGACTTGAGACACTACAAGCCAAGGGAAAGAGAGACTTAGTTCGACTTTAGCTAGAAGGAGAGATAATTGGTCTTGCATGTATGGGATTGAGATAAGGAGAAGAAGTATGGAAGCAAAGAAGTCATAAATTGGCTATGGAAGAGTTGAAGGTTGGCTTGGCCATAAGGGTAATCTTCAAAGAAAAGCAAAGCATGTTGAGAATGGAGACTTACATATCGACTTTGAGGCTTAAGGATGATTGATAACACATTGTTAAGCTAAGAAAAAGTAAGAACACTAATTTGAACCTTAGATTCCTTGAAGAATCAATTTTAACTCCCATTTTTACCATGGAGCCGAGACACTAAATGACCAAAAAGGTGGGTTTGAGTTTTGGTCACAACTTGTAAAGGATAAAAAAAGGGCTTGCATGTGTAAGATAAGCTTTACATATTGGAAATCTAAGCATTAGAGGAAGGAATTAAGAGGAGGAGTCATAGGCCTTTACGAAAATCTTGAAATGAGCTTCTCTTCTTGACTAAGAGCTTACTGTTCACTTTTTAGTTTCATTCTTTTCCTCTTCTCACTTTTCTCTTAAAATTTGGTGGGTTGAGAATTAAAATCTAATATATCGTTCCATCTTTTTTTTTTTAAAGTTTAGTAAGTAAATTGGGAAGGAAGATTTTTAACTCTTGATGCAGGTCTTGGTAAGGTTTGAATTGTTAAATGGATTGAAGCATTAAAATGGGAAGAAATGCTATTATGGAGAAATTAAGGCATTTGAAGATTAACTTGAAGAAACAAATAAGGAATGTGTAGGTCCATAAGATATGAGATTTGTATAAAGCATGCCTAAGATGGACTCTACATATGACATGTCAGACAATGAATGTGCCAACGGTGGATTCTATGTTAAACTTTATGCATCCCTCCATAATTAAGCCTGTATTAGAGTAGGACAGATTTGTTGGCATGCTAATAGGGACATTATAAGTGTATGTGTGAGAGACATTTGGCTTTAGCTGAACCATCCTACTTTTAAGTCATGATTACCTTATTCTATTTATAAGGACGAGAGTTTTTTTTCTCTTGCGTAGATGGGAGATAGTGATCAGATAGCATGAAATAGATAAAGATCATTATGGACCCTATAGACCCCACCGTAGGAGCACATCAGCAGTAGTAGAGCTAGCTACCCTATCAAGGTTGGTCTTACATTTTTATTATGTCATGTAGATAAGTCAGTCACTACATGTATCATGTACATATTAAGATTATATGTATATATATGAACTCTGTAAAATTTAACATTTTGTAAATAATATAGTTTTGTTATTAACAAAATGTAAATGTTTTAATTCCATAAGATGTGTTCTAGTTATGAGTTCTAAGTGTCTATAAGTCCTATATAGACATGTCCATCAGTTAATTGGTGGTGCCGTCTTACCTTATTGTAAAGCATTAAGGTAAAAGGGGAGGGAGGGGGGGGGGGGAGTGTTACACCTTCTTCCTTACCAAAGCCATTTCATAAGTAAAAACCTTGCCAATGAGAACATCAATTGGAATTTGGCTTAAGTCCTCATTTGCTTCTTCTATCCCAAAATCTCTTGACTCGGTCTCCTTCATGGGAAGACTTCTTAAGATCTTGTTGTTAATATCTACCAAGTTGTAGTGCTTCCCCAACTTCTTCATCCTATTGATAATGGTAAAGAGCCTATTGGGCATGTTGGTAATGCTCTCATATGGCTTCATTTTGAAGAGCTTATACTCCATTACAAGCAATTGTATTTGACTTGTTTAATGTCTTTATGATAATTCTCTAAGGTCTTCCTGTGACACTCTTATAACAATTCTTCTATACATATGTTATGTAGTTTTATGCGATTACCAAGTCTATTGGTATCTTCTAAAATTGATTATAGTTGATGTGTGTATTTTTTTTAACTTAATGACTATAATATCGTTACCACTTTATTATTATTATTATTATTATTATTATTATTATTATTATTATTATTATTATTATATTATTATTATTATTATTTTATTTTTTTATCCAAAAATTTCAATTGTATAATGACTATAAATCTAACTATCCCATCTACATTATAAATAATCCTCTGCCTATATTGGGCTCAATAATTCAAATGTAATATAAGATATTCTCCATTCAACAAAACTAAATATATCACTCTTTACATATAATAGTTCATTAAAGTTCATTATCATATCATATACATAATCCAAATCCTATAAACATATTCATATATACGTGCCATTCATAATAATATATTTTGTAAATTTTTCCTTTCAGATGCTCCCAAATGGTATGCTTGCTTATGTGTCTTCCTACCTATTATCTGCATGTAATTAAGTAACTACATGCTGAATATTAAAAATGTTCAGTGGTGATTATAAATCTAATGATTTCCATTATTTCCAAATTATACACATCATGCAATATCACATTCACTATATTATTCAAAATTTTCTATTTAATATATTAATTATATTTTTTCTCAATATTTTATTATTATTTACCATTCAATCACTATTTAATATCTTTATTAAATTAACAATTTACTTAATTAATTTTATAACTATTTATTTTTATTTTTATTTCATTTCAATCCTCAATTTATTTTTTCTTTAGTTACAAATTAAATTTTGGTTTCTAAACTTCTATTTATTTATAATTATGTCACTACTTTATGCTTATTTACACTTTTACCACTATATGTATATATATATTTTAATTTTTTTCTTTTCATTTATTTTTTTAAATAAATAAATTACCATTTAACTCTTATTTTACCAATTTATCTCTGATTTTTTTCAATTAAGTCAATTTTCATTTTTTTTTTAATTTTACCCCCTTTTGCCATATTTTTAAATTTACTAATATGTCATTTGTCATTCTTACCAATCTTGCCATTTTTGCCATATTTATCATTAAATACATAAATCATTATTTAGCCCTTATTATTATTATTATTATTATTATTATTATTATTATTATTATTATTATTATTATTATTATTATTATTATTATTATTAATTTACTCCTAAACTTTCATTTTTTTTCAATTTAGTCATTTTTCATTCTACTTCTTTAATTAACTACTTTCTTTTTTTTCCCCAATTTTATACCATTTTACAGTTTTACTATTTTTTCTATATTTATCAC
The DNA here is from genome assembly GCA_023653625.1 of Triadica sebifera. Lineage (NCBI taxonomy): Eukaryota > Viridiplantae > Streptophyta > Magnoliopsida > Malpighiales > Euphorbiaceae > Triadica > Triadica sebifera. The sequence continues at coordinate 34,511,431 of CM042894.1, read as the reverse complement.
TTTTATCATATTTATTATTATATATTTTTGTCATATTTGTCACTTTTATCGCATTTACTATTATACTCTTTTTGTTATATTTGTCGCTTTTATCTTATTTATTAATTTTATTATTTTTTATTATATTTGTCACTTTTATCGTATTAATTATATTTGTCACTTTTATCATATTTATCATATTTGTCATTTTTATTATATTTATCATATTTGTCACTTTTATCATATTTACAATTATACCATTTTTGTCATATTTACCCATAGTTTCAATCCGATAGAAAATTTTCGGACTGGATACATAGGACGTGAACCCCACAAGTGTAACACCTCCTCTCCCCACTGTAGTTTAACAAGGTAAGTGAGCATTACCTGTTTTACTGTTTTATAAAATTAATGAAGTGAAGTAAATATTTATTTTTATTTTTTTACGAGAATATTGTAGACACTAAAATAAAAATTATTACAATCATAAATACTCAAAATTTTATTTATTTATAAAAAACATTAATTTACATTATAATTCATGTCTATAATACACACTAAAAGAAATAAAACCATAATTTAATTTACAAAATTTTTAATAAAATATACCAAAAAGAAAACCAAAGCTTTTGCTGCTTTCTTTCATGTACCATTTTTCTTCTGACAATTCTACAATCTATCACTACCCTTCTAAAATCTGCGCAAGAAAAAATCACTCGCGCTAAGCTACTAGCTTAGTGGTGCTTCAATGACAAAAAATTTTACATACACATTTTATTACATGTCATTTATAAATTTAATAAGTAAGACATAAAATAAAGAATTATATAAAATCAAAAAAATTTCATCAAGCATGTAATATTTAACAATTTAATTCATACAACATTATCGTAATGACATACTTTAACATTATTATTATTTTTCATTTTTCTTGTGCCCATAATACCTATAACCGAACTAACGAATAGGAATAACAGGGTTGTCATTTTCGGCTTTCATAATATTGCATTGAGCGCTTTTATAATAATATTATTACCGGCTTGATAATTTTGCGCTGAGCACATTTATAAATTACTATTACCGACTATCATATTTGGCACCGAGTGCCTTAAATCTCCTGATTGACATGTCAAAGTATTCTCAATTCTAGTTTTAGATTAGATGTCATAGGGCTTAACTATTTTTATATTAATTCATAATATTTTCCAAAAAACTACAATATTATTCAATTATCATAATTATGCTTATTTATTTTTGTTCTTTATTCCCTTTATTGTTGCAGTAAAATCTCATGCATAAATATTTTTTTAAACATTTATAATTATCATTAAAGTAAATATTCAAATTAATTATTACATATAATTATCACAATACATGCAAAAGCCCAATATTTTATGTTTTTACCTCTGACAAATTTCGAACATGTTTTTGGGATTCATTTTTAACCCATTTATAATTTGAATTGGGAGTTCTGGTCTTCTAACAATTTTTATCTTATTGTCTTAGGTTTTAGATGCATCAAAAATCACTTAAATACCAATTTTTTTATCAAAAATTATGATCAATTGAATACTGCATAATCACAGAAATTTCTGCTCAGAAATTTCTGTTTCTGGACAGATTCTAGGTTTGAACTTCATGCATTTTTCTGGACACATCCAGACATAATTAGATTTTTATAGTTTAAATGAATATTAAATCCCTATGTCTTAGGTTTCATTTCCAATAAAAAACATACAAAACGGAATTCCAGAACTCAAGTTATAATCAAAATAGTCAAGACTGTTCTTGGAATTCTATATTCAAGTCATCAATGAATACAAGTTTATCTTTCAAATACATTCATCATATGTATTCATTTTTATACCAAGATTTTCAGATCACATTTACATTTACATATCTCAATTAGTTCACACCATTTGGTCTCATTGCCATATAAAATATCAAAAGTAACAACTAATCACATTACATATCAAAAACACAATCATATCAAACCTCAATACATAGTTACACATATATAAACATCATGTAAGATTTTTATCAATGAAGCACATACCTAATCAGCCTTGGATCTTCCCTTAATCCTTATTTTTCTCCCCTTATTTGCTATCTTTCTCCTTACATTTGTCACCCTCTTGAGGGCCTCTCACTTGTTCATTTGATTTTCCTATACAACCATACCATATCTCAATTCCAATATTCATTTTCAATGCTTTTCATGTCTACATAATATTCTAATGCTCCTAATATGTTTTATATCTTAATTGAGCTAAAATGTACTGAGGTTAAACTTCCCTCTTAATATGTCATGGTTGCCTAAAGACCATATCCTAGTTCCCAATTCATTTTCTTCAATTCAACACTCAAATCATACTTAATCTATCACCAATTGTTGTGCTTCTATGCTAATTTCAAATTTCCTCAAAATTCTTAATTATGGTAGCCCCTCATTCATCCATTAACATCATATTTTCTTTAGTTTTTAAGCCATAAAATAATTAACTAACATAAATTATCATTAATTCAAAATTTAGCTACACTTTCATCAACTAATCACAAACTTAAATTTCTAAGGTCAATCTTGCAACATAACCTATATCTATCAAACCTAATCACATCTATCATCCTTATAAGTCTCAAATGGAAGGAAAAATGTTGAATTTAAGGAGAATAAACTCACCTTAAGGATCCTCCAAGTGGACTGAAATTCTGTCCCAACTCTTCTCCCTTTTTATTCTTCTTTCTTTCTTCCTTCTTGCTCCTTTGCTCCTTTTATGGCAAGAACTCATTTATTCTGAATTTTTCTCTCTCAAAACTATTTTTTTCTCACTTTTTCAAGGTGTGGCTGAAGCAAAAATGGAGGTTTTGGGTAAGGAAGGGGGATGACAAAGAGAGGAGAAAAGATGAAGATGAAGATGGCTTATGGAATAATGTAGAATTTTGTTCTTCTTTTTGACTTTTTATACCTTGATTAAGGTTTGGGTCCCTCTAATTAAAATTAATCCTAATCCTTATTGGTTCATTAAGTTAATTAATCTTGATTAACATTTAAACTTTGAAAAATTCCATATTTACCACATATCCCTCCATATTCACACTTTTTCCCCCAACAATTGCCATAATACCAATTTTGTCCATAGGCAATTTTATTTTATTTTTTTAATTTTAGCACTAATATTTTTAATTTCTAAATAATAATACCCTTGATTATTTTTTTTTATTATTATTCATTTTTTATGGGTTCAAATTTAGACTCCGATTGAACCTGTGCGCCTCACTTCGATCGCGTGCAATCGGGGCTTATATCACTGAATGTTACAACAAGTCCATTACACTGAAGAGTGACTCCGAAGGATCACCCGAGCACTGCACTATACACTAATTACTGAATTACTATCATTGAAGTAAATCTTCATTGGGCTACCTAAATGAGTCACCATGACCCGCATCGTGATAATGATGTCCTTATGGGTAGTAAATTATATTATGGACTAGATTTAACAATCAGAAAATCACTAAGGGCAATACCTTATTCCTTTGATTCAATTTTCATTAAATTCATAAATTCCATTTATTTTACATTATTAATTATCTAATATGTTGAACCTTGAGGGGTATTTCTGTTATTTTGATGCTAACAAATAAAATAGCAATAATGTATTTAACAATGCTTGTGCTCTAAGTTTGTTAAATAGGATATATCTTGAATAGAATATGATGCAAGAATGAAAGAAAACTTTTGAAGATCAAAATAATGTATTTAACAATGCTTCTCCCAAATTGAGCCTAAAAATATTGATGAGACTCTTAATGATAAAAATTGGGTGATTTCTATGCAAGAGGAACTCAACCAATTTGAGAGAAGTAAGGTGTGGACCTTAGTTCCTAGACCCAAAAAGCATCAAATCATTGGTAGTAAATGGGTATTTAGAAATAAACTAGATGAACAAGGTTCAATAACTAGGAATAAGGCTAGGTTAGTTGTAAACGGTTATAATCAAGAAGAATGAATAGATTATGATGAGACCTATGCTCTGGTAGTTATATTAGAAGCCATAAGAATTCTTTTAGCATTTGCATGTCATATGAATTTTAAACTCTTTCAAATGGATGTCAAAAGTGTTTTCTTAAATAGTTTTGTAGAAGAGGAAGTTTATGTAGAATAACCACCAGATTTTGAAAGCCATAATTTTCCTAATCATGTTTTTAAATTTTCAAAAGTCTTGTATGGTTTGAAACAAGCTCCAAAAGCTTGGTATGAAATACTAAGTTCTTTCCTTTTAGAAAATAAATTTTCAAAGGGAAATGTTGACATAACATTATTTACTAAAAAGCATAAGCATGATATTCTAATTGTTCAAATTTATGTTGATGATATCATATTTGGGTCTACTAATGAATTGCTTTGCCAAGAATTTGCTAAGTGTATGACTAAGGAATTTGAAATAAGCATGATAGGTGAGCTTAAGTTATTCTTTGGTCTACAAATAAAACAAAGCAATGAGGACATATTTATCAACCAATCCAAGTATGCCAAAGATTTAATCAAGAAATTTGGAATGGAAGGATGCAAAAATGCCAAGACTCCAATGAGCACATCAACAAAATTGGATAAAGATGAAAAGGGTAAGAGCATTAATGAAAAGCTCTATAGAGGCATGATCAGATTACTCTTATATCTTATTGCCTCTAGGCCCGATATAATGTACAGTGTATGCTTATGTGCTAGATTGCAATCGTGTCCTAAAGAATCACATTTGAATGTTGTGAAAAGAATATTAAAATATTTACATGGAACATTGCATCTAGGCTTATGGTATCCTAGAAATTCATCCTTTCATATCATAGGATATTCAAATGCAGATTATACAGGCAGACCCTTGGATAGAAAGAGTACTTCAGTCACTTGTCACTTTATTGGTGAATGATTAGTCTCTTGGTTTAGCAAGAAACAAGTTTCAGTTGCCCTTTCTACCATTGAAATGGAATATGTGGCAGAAGGATGTTGTTGCACTCAAATCCTATGGATGAGACAACAACTTAAGGATTATGGTCATAGTTTGGACCATATACCCATCCAATGTGACAATACAAGTGCCATAAACCTATCTAAGAATCTCATTCAACACTTTAGAAGTAAGCATATTGACATAAGACATCATTTTCTTAGAGATCATGTTCAATATGTAGATGTTGTATTAGAATTTATCGATACAAATAATCAATTGGCAGATATTTTCACCAAATCTCTTAATGAAGAAAGATGTTGCTTCATAAGAAGAAAGCTTGGTATGCTTGATGAATTAACCTTATCTTAAATATGATTGTCGATTGTTAACCTTGAATGTTAATTTCCTTCATATATTGCTTCTTATTGACTAATATTTTAAGGTATGAAGTGGTTAACATGTTGCAAATATATGTTATAAGGTATAGAAGCATCTTAGAAATCTTTTAGTCTTATTTTAGACTTAGTTTTATTTATCCATTCATCCCGTGACATATACTCATTGTAACGCTGAATTCAGCCAAGCATCGGCCCTACCTGAAGTCCACATGCTGAGCCCACCCGCCGTCTCACTGAGACCAACGGGATGCCGGGGTCCATGTCCCAATACCTCCAACCCATCTTCTTTAATCAGGCAGGTTGTTGGAGGCAAGAGTCGAACCCTTGACCTCCCTTTAGCCTCAGTAAGAGACTACCAATTGTACTATGTAACGGCTAGGTTCAGCCAAGCACCGGCCCTACCCGAAGTCCACAGGCCTGAGCCCACTCGCTGTCTCACTGAGACCAACGGGCTGCCGGGGTCCATGGCCCAATACCTCCAACCCATCTCCTTTAATCAGGCAGGTTATTGGAGGCAAGAGTCGAACCCTTGACCTCCCTTTAGCCTCAGTAAGAGACTACCAATTGTACTATGTAACGGCTGGGTTCAGCCAACCATGGTACAATTGGTAGTCTCTTACTGAGGCTAAAGGGAGGTCAAGGGTTCGACTCTTGCCTCCAACAACCTGCCTGATTAAAGGAGATGGGTTGGAGGTATTGGGCCATGGACCTCGGCAGCCTATTGGTCTCAATGAGACGGCGGGTGGGCTTAGGCCTGTGGACTTCGGGTAGGGCCAATGCTTGGCTGAACCCAGCTGTTACACTCACGACCGTGATCATAATTGCCAAAAGTTCTAGTAGCTTTCATGTTTTGCTTCACGACATCCTTCACGGCTAGAGGTAGTGAAGACTATGTTTCACGACCATGACTCTTTTCTTTCACTCCCGTGAAACTCCTAATTCACGCTTTTGAAACTTATTCAGGACTGTGAACTTATATAACAAGTAATTATAGAACTGTTTACTCTTTATTTCACGTGTTGCCTTACAATTAGAAGTAGTGAAGATTGCACTTCACAACCATGACTCCTTTTGTCACAACCTTGAAATTCATAAGTAACGCCTATGACTATTTAAAGACACAACTATGAATCAATTCATATCCTTTATCACGACTAAAGTGCCTTTTCAACAAACCGTGACCACGACATATCACGCCCGTGATTTATTGTTCACGACCGTGAATTTGTCGACTTTAAAACAAATTTTTGCTGTTTTTCTCATTTCCAACTTTAAAAATTCTCTCAATTAAAGCTCTCCTTCAATATTTCTCACAAAATATGATTTCCTCATATTCTTTTCCATCTATAAAATCCTTCAAAACCTTTTTTTTTTTAAGAATCATAACATCTCTAGGTTTGTTCTCAAATCCTTGGTCAGAAAATCATTCTCCAAATCCTTGTTCCAAAATTATCATAATGGAACCCAACTCATTTAAAGGCATAAGCAAGAAATCCCATGCTCCGAGTTGCCACACGGACTACCTTCTCAACATCATTCTGGAGCATTGCCATCCAAGATATGCCATTCTAAATAAAAGACCCCTACTTTTGTCTCGTTCCTTCAAGTGGAGTGCTGTCAAGACTCTCGGTCTTGAGACAAGCATGATAGAACAATTGCAAGCTTGTCACCTTAAGGAATTCGTAGACATTCAACGACCAACGCTAAGGGAACCAACTCTTAAGTTCCTTAGCACTTTGCAAGTCTCTCCCACTGAAAAAGTCAAATTCCAACTCTGTAAGCATCCGAACACCTTCACAGTAATGGAGTTTGCACTATCTTCAAGCTTCCCTCAGATGACATTCTCAATGAGAGCGAAGTGGAATTCTATGCCAATCCGGCTTAGACTCATTTTGGGTTGGAAAGTAACTGGGATGTGAAAAAGACTAAGGGCATACATCTTTGGTCCCCTGTGCATAACTATTTACATAGGTTTCTTACCTATAGTATATTTGCTAGAGGAGATAAAAATGTGGCAATTAGAAAATCAGAGCTCTTCCTATTGGAAATGGCTTGAAAAGGTCTATCGGTAGCTCTATCTTGATGGTTTGCAAATCACCTTCTTTCAATTGCAACAAAGCCATCAGAAGATATCTTGATTGGAGGGTATATGACTCACTTTTCCATTGAGCTGGAATATTTAAAACTCGATGAGCATAACTACAGTCTTATTCCAGTTCATCCACGAGACCGACTAGATGTCGAGTCCTTTATCAAGATGGGAGCAGCTGTTCGCATTATTTATGAGAATAATGTTTATTACCATTTCACCACTCTAGCTAGTGAAATTGATTGAAAAGACTAGGATATTGATGATTTCAAAGCTGGCCTCCGGGGTATCCAGCAACCAAAACGAGCCCAAGTTGAAACAGCGACACCAGAGGTTGAGCAAGAGGTTGGTCAATCATCAGCTTTTACCACACCTAGCTTGGCGCAGCAGGTTACTGATTTTTTAACACATTGCTTTGACCTAATATAGGCTTCCATCGATGAGAGGTTGGAAAACCTTAAAGACTTCATGGAATCTCGTATGGATAGCCTCGAGGTGGAAGTAGCATGCCTTATAGATGGTCTGTGAGGCTTGAAGCCTAATTAGAGTCTTAGTTTTCATGTAGTAGTTTTATTTTTAACGGTGTAGGACTTTAATTTATGTTTTTAAACTTTGTAATCTTTCTCATTCTTTTAATATTATTACATTATTATCATTTTATTTTTTTATGATTTGTTTTATTGATGACAAAAGGGGGAGAACCTAGCAATGTATGCAAATGTGTGGTTAATTGGTATATGTTGTGTAGTAAAATGCAAATGTGTTGTATAACATATACGTCACATATACCTTATATATACCTAAATAGTTAGCAAACAACTTTGATATACTTTGGATATACCTACATATACCTAACTAGTTAGCAAAGATCCATGCTATAAGTCTTTCAATTCTTGCACTCTATTATTTTTCTCTTTAGCATCTTTTGAGGGGGAGACTTCTCAAAAGCAAATATTGCTAGATTATTTGTTACCATAAAAAAGGGAGAGATTGTTGAACCTTAAGGGGTATTTCTGTCATTTTGATGCTAACAAATAAAATAACAATAATGTATTTAACAATGCTTTTGTTGAACAATATATATCTTGAGTAGAATATGATGCAAGAATGAAAGACAACTTTTGAAGATCAAAATAAGAAGAAATAGCAAAGTCACACCCGTGATATAACTTAGCACCAACTCTCCAACATTCAAAGTTCACAGCCATGAAGGATCATACCAACCGTAAATGATCAAATTAGTCACGTCCGTAAAAAAAAGACACGGCCATGAAATAATATGTTAAGTTTTTCCAGAGAGTTTCACGCCCAGAGTCACCACTTGTACTACGGTTTGGAAAAATTTTCACGTCTGTAAAAGTATAAAATCACGTCCGTGATCAAACACTTAACATGTTCTTCTAGAGAGCTTCATGACCAGAGTCATCACTTGGACCATGACTTGGAAGAACATTCACGACCGTGATACATATAGTCACGCCCGTAAATGATGAAAGAGAAACATGTCAGACGCAAAATTAAGAGTTGGTTCAACGGCTACTTTAGCATTAAATGCACCCAAATGACTATAATTCGAAGAGAAAGTATAAATGCAAGACATTTATGAATCCTAAAATAGAAGAACAACAATAACTTTGAATATTTAATCTTGTTGTAGCCATTGTGCATGAATTATTTTCAACAAAATCTTTATTCTTTGTAAAAACTTAATTGCTCATAATTTTTGAGCATTATAGGTTGTTGAGTAGTTTCATTGTAATCAGTTACTCAAAAGTGAGTTTGGGTATATTGGATTAAGAGTGAAACACTTGTAAGAGTTTATTGTCTGAGCCATAAAACACAAGGAATTAGTTTATTGTGCGAGCCATTAAAACACAAAAAAATTTCTGGGTTTAGTGTTAGCCATTGAGAGAAACACTATAGTTGGGAGTGAGCTTGTAAATCTCCATTGTAACACTTAGTGTGTTAGTAAAACTCCCAATTGAGATTGCATAGAGGAGTAGAGTTTGTTAATACCCGAATCTCTATGAATCTCGTGTGTGATATCTCTTTATCCTTACTCTATTTAATTTTATTCTGCACTTAAAGTTAAGAAATTTTTATTTCATAACCAATTCAACTCCCTTATTGGTTCATTGTCTGGGCAACATAATATTTTATTCATCCATAACCAATTCATCTCTACCATAATCTTTTTCCACACTTTCCATTCTAATATATCAATATTTCATCATTAATACTCAATTAAGTCATTAAACACACTTTATTCATTATATTTCATTTCATGCATAAAATAATCACTAATTAGAAAAATATTCAATATATATTTTAAAAATTTTCAATAAATTTTTATACACTCAATGTTATGTCTTCTTGCATTTTATGACTTAGTTTTCATTTAATTAGCAAGAAAAATATTAAATTCTTCTTCTTCATATTTCGGCCTATATCCATTTTTCATCATTAAAATTTTTCTTTCATCTTCTAATAATTCATTTCACTTTTTTATACATCCATTACTACATATATACCATAATATTACACTAAAATATAATTATGCCTTAATATGTATTTTTACACATAATATGGTCATTTTTTCAAAGTTCCACTAAATATTTTTTTAATTGAATTTAACCATTCTAATCCACTTTTTATATTTCCTTAATCATGTTTTAAATTTCTATTATCATTTACATGAAAATCACACAAATTCTCTAATTTCCATAACCCTAATTCAATCTTAAACAATGAAAATAGGTAGATTTTGAAATCACCAACCTTATTTCCTTCCTTTAGCTTTCCTAAGTTTCTTTTTCCTTTGCCTTTTCTTTTCAAGCATCTTCACGTCCTTGATAACCTACCATGGACAAAATATATACATCATTAATCCACAATTATTTTGCTTCCATAACTCAATCTAACTTCATAACTATCATCTATATAACTTAAACTATCTATTTGAACCCTTAAATAAATTTAAAACTCTTAATTTCTCTTATCTCAATTTTGTATCTTAACTTTTCTCATTTGATTTCTTTCTGCTCTATCCATCTAAATGACAATTAGAGACTTCCACTAGTTACTAAAGAGGCTGAACTAATATTAGGGTGCTTGATTTTGGTGTAAAAATTAGAGAAAATGGAAGAAATTTTGTGAAGAAAAATGGAAAACCCATTTGGCCAAAGGAGAAGCATGAGAGGGCTAAATAAGGTGCATAATTCTCTAGAGAATTCTAATATTTTAAACTTAAAAAGGTGGTTGGAATGGGCTGGGCATTGGTCAAGACAAGTGGTCCAACCCCATTAGGCCCATTTGTGAAATTAAGACCAATATATATATATATATATATATATATATATATAGCCACATAAAATTTTTTAATTCGATCGGAATCTATTTTCTGTCCAGCTCACCCAAACCGGATTGATTAGTCAAATTTCGGTGCTACCATAAAATTCATTTTTCATTGTCAAATAATTTTAAATATTATTTAGACTCTATCCAAGTCTTAAAATAAATTTTTAGATGTCGTTTATTATTTTTAGTAACCCAATCAAAGTACGGTCAAACCAATTTATTAATTAGACCGAGACCCTTTTTTCTTATTTTTAAATTTTGAAAACTTATTTGACTTCATTTTCACTCCAAATTTTACCATTGAACTAGTCATAACCTATATTTTTTGATGATCAAATAAAATATTCTTCACCCATGAGTATATTTTTGACTCTGGGTATACTGATTAATTTCGGAAACTACAATTTACAACTAACCAGGTATTTGGGTCATTACACTTCCAAATGCTATATGTGGAATGACAATGTTGCACCCGTCTGCACTACTCTCTTAACAAGAGCCTAGAAGGATAGTCATACTTTATTGTTCTTGCCATTACCTTATTTTACTAGTCATTCTTAATTTATAACTTTCATTGATGACTTTTTTAGCTACGGATATGTTTATCTCTTTAAAGAAAAATTAGAGGCCTTTGATGTGCTCAAAATTTTTAAAATTGTGATTGAAAACCATTTAGGCAAAAGCATTAAAATTGTTAGGTCTAACTGGAGTGAGTAATATGACATTATGATGAAGAAGGGCAGTACATAGGACCATTTGCCAATAATTTAGAAGAGTGTGGGATTCTTGCCCAATGTGCTATCCTAGTACTCCTAAACAAAATGGTGTGGCAGAGAAATCGTACTCTCATTGACAAGTTCAGATCTATGATAGATAGAAGCAATTTGCTTGGACACTTTTAGGGTGAAGCCCATAGGACTGTCATTTATATTTTGAATAAAATGCCTAATAAGTGGATTTCTAAAATACTTTTTAAAGTATAGATAGGTGGAAAAACTATAGTCTTAATCACTTTTGTGTTTAGGGTGTCCCCCAAAGGTTAAAATCTATAATTCTTTTAAAAGAAAATCTTACCCCAAACTTCTCGTTGCTTCTTCATAGGCTATCTAGAATTGTCCTAAAGGTACAAGTTTTATTATTGTAATTGTAGTATAAAGATTTTTTTTAGTACATTAATGCTAAGTTCTTAAAGTTTAATGTTTGTGATGAAGATTGAAGTGGTGATATTGAATTACTTCCTCTTAAAAAGCAAGTTACTATTCCTATACCAGTTGTGCATGAGAAAGTAGTTTATTAACTTGAGGTAAAAGAAGCCGAAAGAGAACCATTAGTAGAAAATTTTTAAGTGGAAGAGTCTGAACCATAACTAGTTGAAGGAGAGGTTGTTAGTATATCTAATAGACAAAGGAGACCCGTTATATCAAACGATTATGTTGCTTATTTGAGGGAAACTAATTGTGATGTTGAGCATGTGATAGACCTAATATCATATGGTAAGGCAATGCTTAGTCCCTACTGTAGTGCATGGAAAAAAGGTATGAATGATGAGATGGACTCAATGTCATATAATGGGGTGTGAGAACTTGCAGAATTGCTAAATGGTTTAAAGCCAATTAGTTGTAAGTGGGTATCTAAAATCAAGTTGGACTTAAATGCTAACATAGAAAGATTTACAGCAAGACTAGTGAAAAATTGGTTTACTCAAAGAGAATACATAAATTACAATGAAACCTTTTTTTTTTTTTCTGTATTTTCTACTATCTCATTTACAATGATGTAACATTTGTAGCACATTTAATTAAAGTTGCATTAAATGAATGTGAAAATTGCCTTATTGAATGAGAATTTAGATAAAGAAGTCAATATGGTACAACTTGAGGGTTTTATAGTTCTTGGAAATAAGCACGTGTATGCAAGTTAAAAATGTCCATTTATGATTTCAAGCAAGCTTTTTGACAATACCTAAAATTTGATAAAATTATTACTAGTTAAGGTTTTGCAAAAAACAGGATTCATGAATGTATATATCTCAAGACTAGTGGGAGGAGATTCACTTTGCTTATTTTATACGATGATAATATTTTGCTTGCTTGTCGTGATTTGGGATTGTTGCATGAGATGAAAGCTCTGTTGGTGAAGACTTTTGACACTATAAAAAAATGTCAATAATTGTGATGCCACTTAGCAACACCTAAAACAGTCTCGCCAATAAATTGCGATGCAACGCAACATAATGGCAATAATAAAGTGATATTTAAATGCAGCGTTGCCACAGCGATGCTATGATGACACAAGAGGAAAAAATAAATAAGTGATGCCTCTTGTGCATCGCTAAAGTTAGCACCAATAGTTGGCGACATGTTTGGGGACATCATTATGTCACTAGTTAGCACCGCGGCCTGTGTGTGTTGCTAAATTTAGAGGCAACCAAGCGCCATATCTATTCATAGTTTAGCGGTGCCATACTGGCATCAGTAAGCTACATATCTAGATTCAAAACACAAAATGATTGATCGTTTTAGTTAGCAATGCGGCATATATAGCAATGCCTCGCTCATGTCTCTAACCTTTGAAGTGAAATGTGCCATTTCATTAAATTAACAGTTACCTAATGACTCCTTAGCGATGTGATCTTGGCATCGCTAAATATGTCGATTGAATTTGGTGATTTGACTAGAGATTCCTAAAAATGCAATGAATTGAAATCTGAAATCCCTAACCCATTGAAATTCGAAACATCCAAACACACGTCAGTGCCACTGGATATTCTCTCAATTGTCCACCACTGGAGAGTCTGTTCTCCATCCGCCACTAGAGATTCTGACTATTGGTAAAGATAAATATTCCATGAAACAAAAACTCCCATTTGGATCAACAACTACTACATCCTTAAAAGTCAGTAATGATAATCTGTCTCTACGTTCTTCAGGATGCATCGGAGGATAATGGAATAGAGTATAAGGCAAGATGTATGAATTTATTTTTCTATTTTTACCAATGCATATGATACTGAAGCTATATATTGAGTATGTATTTTTTTTTTACGTGGGTGTGAGTTAGCAATTTTTTTCCATAATTCATTGTTTCTAATACAGTCATTTGATTATGATGTGAACTCAATCTTTTTATGTGGAGTGATGACATTAGGGATTCAGATAGTTAGGGCAGTGATGATGAGATCTATGAGAGCACCATATCATTAATTGATAGGATTGATAGAATTGTTATCAGAAAATTGATCAGGGTGTGAATCTTTTTTGCATGCTCAAGAAAACATAAGAGAAGTGATTTAGGCCTAGTTTAAGAGGGGTGCCAATCATTTGATAATTAAGATTATTGATTAATGATTAATTGCTAATCATATACTCAGATATTTCATTTTTAAAGAAGTATATGTGTCCTTCGAGTGTGACAATGGTATAAATGGATATAAAATCCTTATTGAATCATTCATTTAAAAGTGAGTATTTTTTTAAAAAATTTGTGTTGATGACAAATATTAACATAGATGGTATAATTGATTTGCAATTTAAATAAAATTATAATTATCATTTTTTTATTTATTTGAGGTTTGAATTTTAGACTTTAAGTTTTTAATTTGAAAAATTGTATCCAAGTTTATTTTATTTAATAATTTAATATTATAATTTATTAATTTTTTAACTTAAATTATTATAAATGAAAATTGAAATATTTACATTTTTATATATATAGATATGTTATCGTACCTGTATTCTAATTTTTAATATTTTTTAGTCGTATTTACGTATTCTAAATTAAAAAATAAAAATTTGGACTTAATAGATATGTATCCGTATTAGATACGAGACTAAACAACAAATGTTATAAGCAGCTTTTTATTGAAAGCAAAAAATGGTCTTGTTTGATTTTATATTTGATTAGTCTATCCTGAATTGGGTACATTGATTGTTTAACTACCAATTCCCATGACATCTTGCGTATGTTTATAGACTTTCTCTCAGTAGATGCCAACAAAAGTATTATGTTCTTATTGGTGAAATTATTTCAAAGAAATCTTAAACCTAATTTATTTTGTCAAAAATTTGTTGTTCTTAATATTGGAATCCCAATGCAATATTTTCAGCTTGGAAATATCTTTATAATTCATCAATTAATTTAGCCTGGTATTCTAGAATTTCTGCACCACATGAAACTCACATGAAAAAGCCCTAAATCGATGTGCGAAATATAAATGAAAATTAGTGGAAAAATTAGGAAAACGTGCAGTGTGTTGAATTCATTGAACGATTGAATTTTAGCCATGAGAGGACAAACGATGGTTGGTTTTGTGAGAAATTGCAAGGACAAGATAAACTCACAAGTCACAATCACAGCCGCCCATGCAATTAGGATTAATGTAACTCGATCATTTTATAAAGTGGGGGACCGAAATTGTTCTGGGGACCAGCATGCTCTGGGAATGCATTAACAGTATCTCACGGCACTCAAACCGAATTATAGACCAAAGCAGCCTTTCATTGTTGTCGATACAGAAACTGTTGTAATAAATGATGTTCTATTCTCCAAGCTGTGATATATTTCACCCACCCCTCTTCTGTGTCATACCATGGGATTGAATTCTCCTTAGCATTGATGAGTTGGCATATGTCCAATCTTCATTGACGAGTTTCCCCATATATATATATATATACACATATGGCCCCTCTCCGATTTTGATAAATGGAGGTAAAGACAATAAAATTGTAACCATATATATATATATATATATATATATATATTCTCGTGGAAGTTTTGTTGGGACCATTGACTTCATATCATCCAGACCCCTTAATGTTTTACTCCATGCAATGGATATGATAAACATGTATTCGTCATTGGAAGAATTTCAAATTTGAAAAATTCTGGACAAATCTTTATTCACACGAGTGGAGAATTTAAAAAAAAAAAAAGAAAATCTGTTTGACGGTCTGGATCAAATTTGGCCCATAAAATGGGATTGAAGCACAGCACAGGATGTGAAAACTCGTCTTTTTTCTTCATTCTAGTTTAGGGTGTATTAATTACCAAATAATGGTAAGGCCCATAAAAGCTTAGAAGTCGATGGTCAATGCTATGCTTGAAATTTTTTGGGAGTTATTTGTTTAACTGAGCTCTACTATGTGATTCCCATTCCATTAAATCACGTATGTGCTCGTTATTTCTTCTGAATTTGAACATTATTTTTTTCTCTTTTTATTTAGATCGAGCAAGCTCAATTTTGAAGTAAAACTCAATTTTTTCAGTTCTATTTGAACCTGTTCTTGGGATCGTGTTGCCATCAATTGTCCACTTCTTTGTGGAATTTGTCTTAAAGATGAGCTATTTAGTCAACAATGTCTTCTTCTACTGCCATTTTAAGTTATCAGAACTTTTGTCTTTATCCTTTACTTTTCTTTTAATTCTAAGCTTTAATTAGGAATTGCAGATAGTGTAGTATACTGTTGTGAAAGTATAATTGTTTATGTATTGTTCTCTCGAAAAAAAGATTATATTATTTCGACTCATAGATTTCGACTTATAGATTTCAATCATTTAAAGTGATCTCCGCTTATGAATCCAGTGTCTTGTTATTGAAAAAGAAAAACAAATTAGAAATAAGATATTAAGTCTAATTGTAATTTTATTAGCAAATGTTCATGAATATGCAATTATAGTTTGGGCTCGATCTCTTGTCACCTCTAGTTTAAGTATTTATGCACTAACACCCATCAAAAGCCATTAATGTTTATTGATATATTAGCATCATTGTCCCTTGTTCCTCTAAGAATAATGTATATATATAATATATATTATTGGGATATCAATGAGGCCATCCAGCCGTTATCAGTACTGAAGGCTCGGGCAAATAAATTATATAAGTTGTATCCTATTTCGTATTAGTAAGATTAGATACGAAGAACGGTAAAGAATATCAATTCGTAAAAAGTAATGCAGAAATCCTTTTTTTTTTTTTGGGTAGACACCAACCCTACACTTGGACATCCAATCGAGTTCATATTCCTTGACTTGAAATAGCCAGCTGTATGCAAGTATTGTGGTTTCGCTATATCCAAGATCATCAACGCTAGTTAATTATCTGGCACCTGTTATTTGCAATGTTAATAATCTGCATGGAGTAAGTTATCTTGTTTTAATCCTTGTCATGTTTACTTGGTGATTTTGTGACAAATCCCATTCCAGTGGCCTAGAATGATTCACACTTACAAGGGGAAGCATGTTGGGCTTAAAGAAGGTCTTTAGAACTCGAATTTTTTAAGGGGTTTGGACGAATTTATTAATTTGCTTCTAGCTGACCAAATTGGATAGACATTGAGAAAATTAAATATTAGTGCATGCCAAAGAAGTGTTGTGATACAACTTTTAGAAGCACCAACAGAACCAAATACAATATACTTACTAGGGGTCAGCATTGGTTCGGTTCCGTTAAAAACCGAACCGAATTTAAATAAATCGAACATAACTAATTCATTTATAATAATACTGAACCCAAGTATACTTAGAATAGAACTTAACCGAGCCAAAATATTTCGATTTAATCGATTTTGTAAATTAATTTATTAATTACTATAAACTATAATTAGTATAATATTTATTAATTATAAAAATCAAAATCAATCATAATAACTTTATAAATTAACATAATTAAAATCAGTTATCATAATCTTATAATTACCATAACTAAAACTAAAACTTTGTAAATTAGTATAAATATTATCATAAATTTATTAATTACCATGAATTAAATTTAGTTAATAAAAATTAAAATAAATTGTCATAGTTCATGATTTTATCAATTATCATATATCAAAATGTAATTTTTATCTAAAAATTATAATTAATTGCTACAAAATTAATAAAATATATATATAATAAGAAATTTAGTCAGTTCAGTCTAATAATTTTTTCAACGTTTTCAACTGAACCGAAAAACCGAAATTTTTATAAATAACCGAATTGAATAAACTGAAATCAGTTCGGTTTGGTTTTACACACCCCTAATACTTAAACTACAGAACTTTTGTAGTGAAATTTTTTGCCACTTAATATATAAATTTTACCAAAAAAAAAATTTCTCTACTAGTTCGCTACTAAAAATATGTCACTAAAACTCTTATTGGAGAAATTTTGATTAACCACATTTTTATGGAGAATTACATATTTGCCACAAAAATTCCTTAACACTTATACTTTTAATGGCAAAACTATTTTTTCACTAAAAAAAATAATTTGTGGTGAAATGCATTTGTCATTAATTCTATAAATTAGTGATGAATATTTTCCCCACTAAAAGTCTAAAAAATTTGTGAAAAAATATTGTTTGCCATAAAATATGAACTTTTTGTGATTAAATAATTTTTCCATTAAAAATACGAATAATTTGTGAAAACAATTTCATCATAAATTTGTTATTTTTATTGGCATAATTATTTCTCCATGATATATTTAATTTTAATATCATTGAAAACTCGAAAATATAATCAAAGTACAATGTAAATATGGAAAGTTTATAATATTCATTCATATTACAAATTGTATAATTTATACATACAAAAAGATGGGTTCACAAAATAGACAGTATGGTCCATTAAATTTACAGGAATCAAAAATTTATGTCATGGTTTTACTAGCCAAAAGAGTTTTCAACTATATCATTTTGAGCATTATGTAACATCATTGACCTTCCCCACATGCATTTCATCGAACATAAGCATCTGGCATACAATTCAATTGAACAAATGCATTTCATACGTATTTTCGTAGGAACAAGTTTATCACACGCACTAGCTACGTGTCCTAGCATTTGACACTTGTATCGAGTCGCACTTGTGTAGTTATAACCTAAATGAAGATAACAAAACATTAGAAATAAATTGAATAAGATGATTAAATTAAACTAAGAAAAATAATTAGATTAAGATTAGTAAACAATTACATTGTTAATTTAGTTAAATCGGGTCAAATGATTAAGTTGTATTATTGTGTGAATTAATGGAATTATAAATCTATGTAAATAATAATAATAATATAGAAAAAATAAAATGAAAATGACACAAAAGGGAAATAGAAGAGAAGAGAAAAGAGAAATGAGAAGAGAAAAGAGAAGAGAAGAAGAGAAAATGAGAAAATGAGAAAATGACAAACAACAAGTTGGCTTTATCTTCATATATCTTTCCCCATTTCTGCCTCCTCACTCCAGACCGACTTCTTCTTCATTTTCCTCCATTTCAGACTTCAAATCTTCCTTGTTTTACCTAGTTTTTGCACCAAATTGATCCCTTGCAAGTTCGTCCTTGGTAAGTAATCAATTCTTATTGCTTTAGGGTTGATTTGAATTGCTTAGATTCATTAATAGGCACTGTTTTGCAACCCGATTTTGATGCACATCTAAATTGATTCTGGACAAGTATAAAACACAAAAGTTGTTCCTTTTTGTCTTATATTTATGAATATGTAAACGGTGTTTCGTGATTTGGTTTATAGAATTAGATATGCTCTTCGTACTGAAACTGGTCAGGGTGTAAACCCTAACCAAGTTAGCTACTGTGTGGTCTGATTTAGAATATGTTAAAGCCCTTATTTGAAGTCTCTCAAAACATAAAAGTTGTAGATATATGTGTTTTGTATCTGTATACCAAATTTCAGGTTCATAGGGCTTGTAAATGGTGAGTTATGGTGAATGGAACCATGACTGTTCCATGGTTTGAACTGCCTACTGAGTGCACTGGGCAGATCCAGTACATTGGTTGGCTAATTTGAGCTTGTTAGAGCTAGATTATGTAATTTCTCAAAACATAAAAGTTATAGGTATATGTCTTATATAAATTATGGTACTAATTTGAGCTTAATTTGTTATCTATAGACTAAGTTATGGCCTTTTGAAGTCATACTGGTCCGGAAGCCAATTCTATTCTGGAACAGTAATATGTTTGGTATAATTAGAAGACCTTAGAGACATAATTGGTACAAGTTGTAAACATGAAACATGTTCCATATGAACCCATATAAGTGTCTGTAAAGTTTAATTAAAATAGGACTTATAGAGTGTAAGTTATGATGAACCCAAATGAGTACCCTGAAACTGCCTAAAGGCAGAAAACAAGGCAGAAAACAGAACACTCTTATAAATTTCACCAAATATTGTAAAATGATCAAATTGGTCTGAAATTTTAATATGTTCTCTAATTATATATTATTTGTAATTAGGAACAAGAATCATATTAATTGGTCAATTATAGAAAAATTTATAGGCTAAACAGTCCCATAAGGTCACACTGCCTCATAGGAAAAATCTTAACTATTGACATGAACAATGCATATTAATTTGTTTAAGCCACATTAAGTATCTCTAATTATGAGTTAATCGATTATGTTTTCATATTAGGCTCGCAACATATTGGAGACCCACAAGGAGCAGATAGACAATAAGTTAGGGGTCGGAATCAAAGGAGAACGGTGAGTCTAATTATCGATTGAATTCTTAGTGCAAATGAATGTTGCTTGCTATGTGATTCATATGATTGTCATAATTTGTCCTTGATAATATGATGATGGATAATTTGTGACGTTTGTGGTTTGACATATGATTGTCATGATTGTCCTTGATAATATGATGATGGACAATATGTGACGTTTGTGGTTTGACATATGATTGTCATGATTGTCCTTGATAATATGATGATGGACAATATGTGACGTTTGTGGTTTGACATATGATTGTCATGATTGTCCTTGATAATATGATGATGGGCAATATGTGGCGTTTGTGATACGTATAAATGGTATACTTGTGGTATATTTGAGGTATATGTTTGACATATGTGATATATATACATGGTATATGTATAGTATATGCAAGGTATATGCGTGGCATATGAGGCATATATGTGGTATATGTATGTTATATGTGATAAGATGCAATGGTTCATAAATGCTTAGTACAAATGCATATGCATATGGACTTAAAAGGCGTTGTGACTAGTTAATCAATATTGCAAAGCAAAAGAAGAGGCCTATGGCCCAACAAATGTGCAAATGAAACAAATGATCAAGCTAGCTAGCAAATGCAAATACAATTGCAAATGCAAATGTTCACATGGCAAATGTTCACATGGATACCCGGGGCAATGTCTGTTTAACTTGGTCACAACAAAATGAAATAAGCAAAGCATTTGCATACATAAAGAGTAATGATTATATGTTTCAACTTTATTGATACTTATATGATACTGATGAATGGAATAGAATACCTGATATATATTGGATTTGTGATTTATTACTATGAGTTGTTTGGTACTTTAGAGCTCATTGGATGATTATTCTCACTGAGCCGCAACTCATCAATTTGCGTCATTTTTCAGGTAAAGAAAAGTGATAGCTCATTTTGAGTAGTGTATAGAAGACATGGAGCACAGGTCATTGGCCGAGCCTCATCACTCTCTCTCCTTGCATTCCACACAAGCATAAAAACATGTCATCTGTATTTTGGACTTATATGCTTGAATATGTATAGTCATTTTGGAATGAGTCTAAATATGTATAAATGAAATCAACTCGGAAATACTTATGTGTAAAGTTTATATTTTGATATATGTGATATATCGTATTGTGGTTTTAATGTTGACTTGAAAAGTCATTTAGTAATTTTATAGGATATAAGACTTGTAAAGTCGTTAGTTGATTTTACAGGATATGATATGAAAAAAAAAAATTTACTACTATTGTTAACAGGGTATTTTGCCTTTCCAGTACGCCATGTATGATTACTTGATATTTGGATAGGTTATACTAAAATGCATAAGAGGTGTGACGTTACATTTTTGGTATCAGAGCAGGGATAGGTTCCATGGGAACATGCATATGCATAAGCGCATGATAACATATGCATCATATGTGTTGAACATTATGTAGTGATATACTTTCATTTATTTTAGGGACATCATAAGACATGATACACCAAGGAGGGAGAGGCCGGCCGAAATGCATTCTCATGAGGCATCACCTCATTTACATAGAGAGCAACCAGCAATAGGAGCTAGAGCTCCAGTACATGCATCACAGTCATCTCATGCAGAAGTACCCCATGAAAACCTAGAACAAGAAGTATGTGGTCCTGAAATGTACAAGGAAAGACGGTATGACAAGCTAAGGAAACATGGTGCAACTGATTTCAATGGCACAACAGACCCAGCAGAAGCTGAGACATGGCTGAAAAGGACACAGAGGGTACTGAATATGATGAGATGTACTCCAGATGAGAAATTTGATTATGCAGTATCCTTACTGCAAGGAAATGCTTATGAATGGTGGGAGACAGTCCCTGACAGTGATGCACAACCACCGGTGTTGACATGGAATGATTTTCTCCTGGAATTTCAGAACAATTATATGCCTGAAGCATATAAAGATGAGAAGAGGAAGGAATTCCTGAATCTGAAGCAGGGGAATATGTCTATTGCGGAGTATGAAGTACAATTTAACAAGCTTTCCCATTATGCCACTTTCATGGTCTCTACTGAAAGAGACAAATGCAGGAAGTTTGAGGAGGGCCTCAAATATGAGATCAGAAACAGAGTCACGACTACTGATCTTGATAGTTATGCTAGGCTTAGAGCTGTTGCAATCAGAGCTGAACGGTTAATGAAAGAAGCTGGGGAACAACAAATAAAAAGGCCATCACGTGAATTCTTTGGTGAGTCTAGCAGAAGGTTGGGGAAAAGAGGTAGATATATGCCTGCACAAGCTGGTAACAGAAGTGGGTACTCTAGTTCTAGAGGTTGAGGAATGACTTTCTCTTACCCAGGCAGAGGGCAGAGCCAATATGTTGAACAGAGGCCCACATGTAGTCATTGTGGCAGACAGCATACGGGCGAATGTAGAAGGCTCACAGGAGCATGTTATTTCTGTGGATCGATGGAGCACATGTATAGAGACTGTCCAAATAGAGCCAAACTAGCAGAGACTAGCAGAGACAGAGGAGTATCTGAGACTACTGTTGAGGCACCGAGGGTCTACCCTACTAGTGGGACACAAGGCAGAGGAAGAGGCAGGGGCAGGACTGGTACACTGGGCAGAGGAGTGACCAGATCTGAAGGTCAGAGTTCTAGACCCCCTACTCAGGCCAGGGTGTTTGCTATGACTAGACAAGAGGCAATGGATGCTCCCGAAGTAGTCACTGGTAATATTTATATTTCTGAAATATTAGCATATGCATTGATTGACCTAGGCTTCACTCATTCATTTATATCATTGCATATGGCATCTAAACTACATCAAATGCATGAGCCTTTGGGGATTGACATAAATGTGAGTACTCCATTGGGAACAGTGGTAGTTGTGAATAATGTCTGTCGTGATTGCCTGATATGCATTGACAGAGCTGAGTTAATAGCTGATCTGATTTTATTGCCAATATTTGAATTTGATGTGATACTGGGAATGGACTGGTTAACTAGACATCATGCAATAGTGAATTGCTTTACTAAGGAAGTAATTTTGGAATCACCAAACCAGCCAAGGGTAGTATTTCTAGGTGAAAGAAAACTTGTGCCTACATGTCTAGTTTCAGCGGTAAAGGCATTTCGAATGATCAAAGGGGGATGTGAAGCATATTTGGCATATGTGACTAATACTAGAACCACTGATAGCTTGCTTGAAAATATACCAGTGGTAAGGGAATTTGCTGATGTATTCCCAGATGATCTACCTGGTTTACCACCAGATAGGGAGATAGAATTCACTATTGAACTAGTACCAGGAACAACACCAATATCAAGGTCACTCTACAGAATGGCCCCAGTTGAGTTGAAAGAGCTGAAGGCCCAATTGCAGGAGTTACTTGATAAAGGGTATATCAGACCTAGTGTATCACCATGGGGAGCTCCAGTGTTATTTGTTAAAAAGAAAGATGGAACAATGAGATTGTGCATCGATTATAGGCAACTGAACAAAATGACGGTGAAGAACAAATATCCGTTACCCAGAATAGATGATTTGTTTGATCAGTTGCAAGGAGCCCAAATATTCTCCAAGATTGATTTGAAATCAGGCTATTACCAGCTGAAGGTAGCAGAAGCAGATGTTCCAAAGACTGCCTTTCGAACCAGGTATGAGCATTATGAATTTTTAGTAATGCCATTTGGATTGACTAATGCTCCAGCTGCATTTATGGCTTTAATGAATAAGGTGTTTCAACCATGTTTGGATAGGTTTGTGATAGTATTTATTGATGACATATTGGTGTACTCAAAGAATAGGGGAGAACATGAACAACATTTAAAAATTGTGTTGCAAACTTTGAGGGAGAAACAATTATATGCCAAATTGAGTAAATGTGAATTCTGGTTAGATCATTTGGTGTTTCTTGGACATGTGGTGTCGTGTTAGGGCATAGAGGTTGACCCAAAGAAAATTGAGGCTATGGTAAATTGGGAAGCTCCTAAAAATATTTCAGAAATGCGTAGTTTTCTGGGTTTAGCCGGATATTATCGTAGATTTGTTGATGGATTCTCCTTAATTGCTAACCCTTTGACTAAATTGTTGAGAAAGAATGTGTCTTTCAAGTGGACTCCAGAATGTCAGAGGAGTTTCGATGAACTAAAGCACAGGCTAACCTCAGCACCAGTGTTAACCATCCCTACAGGTACAGGTGGGTTTACAGTATATAGTGATGCTTCTCACCAAGGCTTGGGATGTGTGTTGATGCAACATGGTAAGGTGATAGCTTATGCATCCAGACAACTGAGACCACATGAGATCTCCTATCCAGTGCATGATTTAGAATTGGCTGCAGTCGTATTTGCATTGAAGATTTGAAGGCATTATCTGTATGGTGAGACATTCCAAATCTTCACAGACCATAAAAGCTTGGGTTATTTGCTAACACAGAAAGAATTAAACATGAGGCAGAGACGGTGGTTAGAGCTATTGAAAGATTATGACTGTACAATTGAATACCATCTAGAGAAAGCCAATGTGGTAGCAGATGCATTGAGTAGAAAGGCTAGTGGCAGTGTAGCTCACTTGCAAGTATCCTCTTTTCCATATTTGATTCAATTACGATCTATGAATGTTGAATTAAATATACATGATGAAGGATCACTTATTGCTACTCTTCGAGTCAGACCTATATTAAAGGAGAGGATCAAAGAAGCACAAAGCAAAGATCCTAAATTGTGTGAAAAAATTGAATCAGTAAGGCAGGGAAACAGTAAAGATTTTCAATTGCAGGATGATGTACTGATGTTAAAGTCACGCATATGTGTTCCAGACACTGAGAACTTGCGTCAAGAAATAATGGAAGAGGCACACAATTCACCCTATGCAATGCACCCAGGGATGACAAAGATGTATCACAGTTTAAGGCCTCATTACTGGTGGCCAAGAATGAAGAAAGATATAGCAGAATATGTTTCCAAATGCTTGACATGTCAGCAGATTAAAATTGAACATCAGGCACCAATTGGTAAGTTACATCCATTGCCAGTGCCAGAATGGAAATGGGAAAGAATAACGATGGATTTTGTCTATGGATTGCCAAGAACTCCACGGAAAAATGATGCAGTATGGGTAATTATTGACAGATTAACCAAGTCAGCACATTTTCTACCTATCAGATGGGGTTGTACACTTGAGAGTTTGGCCAAATTATATTTGAATGAGATAGTCAGATTGCATGGCATTCCAGTGTCCATTGTGTCTGATAGAGATCCACGGTTTACTTCACGTTTTTGGGTGAGTTTACAGAATGCATTGGGAACAAAATTGAACTTTAGCACTGCATTCCACCCACAGACTGACGGACAATCAGAAAGGACTATACAGACATTGGAAGAAATGCTTAGGGCATGTTCTATGGAATTCAGAGGTGCTTGGGATGAATATATAGCATTGATTGAATTTGCTTACAACAACCAGTATCATAACAGTATCCAGATGGCACCATATGAAGCATTGTATGGCAGAAAGTGCCGAAGCCCTATCATTTGGGATGAAGAAGGAGCACATGCATTAGAAGGACCAGAGATAGTGCAAGACACAGTGGATAAGATCAAAGTTATCAAGAACAAGCTAAAGGCAGCCCAAGATAGATAGAAAAGTTACGCTGATCAGCATAGAAGGGAGATGGAATATGAGATAGGTGAAAAGGTATTTCTTCGTGTATCTCCATGGAAAGGGATAATTCGATTTGGCAAGAAGGGTAAATTGAGCCCAAGATACATAGGGCCTTATGAAATTCTTGAGAAGATTGGTCCATTGGCTTATAGGTTGGCTTTACCACCCGAGATGGCTTAGATACATAATGTGTTTCATGTGAGCATGCTTAGAAGATACAGGTCAGATCCTACACATGTACTTAAAGATCAAGCCATTGAGATTGCAGAGAGCATGAGTTATGTTGAGGAACCAGTGCAAATCATTGGATACAAGACTAAACAGCTAAGAAATCGAGAAATACCTTTGGTTAAGGTATTATGGCGTAACCATTTACAAGAAGAGGCAACATGGGAAACAGAAGAAAATATGAAAAAGCAATATCCACACCTGTTTTCAGGTATTAATTTCGAGGACGAAATTTTTAAAAGGAGGGGAGAATTGTAACATCCTTGACCTTCCCCACATGCATTTCATCGAACATAAGCATCTGGCATACAATTCAATTGAACAAATGCATTTCATACGTATTTTCGTAGGAACAAGTTTATCACACGCACTAGCTACGTGTCCTAGCATTTGGCACTTGTATAGAGTCGCACTTGTGTAATTATAACCTAAATGAAGATAACAAAACATTAGAAATAAATTGAATAAGGTGATTAAATTAAACTAAGAAAAATAATTAGATTAAGATTAGTAAACAATTACATTGTTAATTTAGTTAAATCGGGTCAAATGATTAAGTTGTATTATTGTGTGAATTAATGGAATTATAAATCTATGTAAATAATAATAATAATATAGAAAAAATAAAATGAAAATGACACAAAAGGGAAATAGAAGAGAAGAGAAAAGAGAAATGAGAAGAGAAAAGAGAAGAGAAGAAGAGAAAATGAGAAAATGAGAAAATGACAAACAACAAGTTGGCTTTATCTTCATATACCTTTCCCCATTTCTGCCTCCTCACTCCAGCCCGACTTCTTCTTCATTTTCCTCCATTTCAGACTTCAAATCTTCCTTGTTTTACCTAGTTTTTTCACCAAATTGATCCCTTGCAAGTTCGTCCTTGGTAAGTAATCAATTCTTATTGCTTTAGGGTTGATTTGAATTGCTTAGATTCATTAATAGGCACTGTTTTGCAACCCGATTTTGATGCACATCTAAATTGATTCTGGACAAGTATAAAACACAAATGTTGTTCCTTTATGTCTTATATTTATGAATATGTAAACGGTGTTTCGTGATTTGGTTTATAGAATTAGATATGCTCTTCGTACTGAAACTGGTCAGGGTGTAAACCCTAACCAAGTTAGCTACTGTGTGGTCTGATTTAGAATATGTTAAAGCCATTATTTGAAGTCTCTCAAAACATAAAAGTTGTAGATATATGTGTTTTGTATCTGTATACCAAATTTCAGGTTCATAGGGCTTGTAAATGGTGAGTTATGGTGAATGGAACCATGACTGTTCCATGGTTTGAACTGCCTACTGAGTGCACTGGGCAGCTCCAGTACATTGGTTGGCTAATTTGAGCTTGTTAGAGCTAGATTATGTAATTTATCAAAACATAAAAGTTATAGTTATATGTCTTATATAAATTATGGTACTAATTTGAGCTTAATTTGTTATCTATAGACTAAGTTATGGCCTTTTGAAGTCATACTGGTCCGGAAGCCAATTCTATTCTGGAACAGTAATATGTTTGGTATAATTAGAAGACCTTAGAGACATAATTGGTACAAGTTGTAAACATGAAACATGTTCCATATGAACCCATATAAGTTTCTGTAAAGTTTCATTAAAATAGGACTTATAGAGTGTAAGTTATGATGAACCCAAATGAGTACCCTGAAACTGCCTAAAGGCAGAAAACAAGGCAGAAAACAGAACACTCTTATAAATTTCACCAAATATTGTAAAATGATCCAATTGGTCTGAAATTTTAATATGTTCTCTAATTATATGTTATTTGTAATTAGGAACAAGAATCATATTAATTGGTCAATTATAGAAAAATTTATAGGCTAAACAGTCCCATAAGGTCACACTGCCTCATAGGAAAAATCTTAACTATTGACATGAACAATGCATATTAATTTGTTTAAGCCACATTAAGTATCTCTAATTATGAGTTAATCGATTATGTTTTCATATTAGGCTCGCAACATATTGGAGACCCACAAGGAGCAGATAGACAATAAGTTAGGGGTCGGAATCAAAGGAGAACGGTGAGTCTAATTATCGATTGAATTCTTAGTGCAAATGAATGTTGCTTGCTATGTGATTCATATGATTGTCATAATTTGTCCTTGATAATATGATGATGGATAATTTGTGACGTTTGTGGTTTGACATATGATTGTCATGATTGTCCTTGATAATATGATGATGGACAATATGTGACGTTTGTGGTTTGACATATGATTGTCATGATTGTCCTTGATAATATGATGATGGACAATATGTGACGTTTGTGGTTTGACATATGATTGTCATGATTGTCCTTGATAATATGATGATGGGCAATATGTGGCGTTTGTGATACGTATAAATGGTATACTTGTGGTATATTTGAGGTATATGTTTGACATATGTGATATATATACATGGTATATGTATAGTATATGCAAGGTATATGCGTGGCATATGAGGCATATATGTGGTATATGTATGTTATATGTGATAAGATGCAATGGTTCATAAATGCTTAGTACAAATGCATATGCATATGGACTTAAAAGGCGTTGTGACTAGTTAATCAATATTGTAAAGCAAAAGAAGAGGCCTATGGCCCAACAAATGTGCAAATGAAACAAATGATCAAGCTAGCTAGCAAATGCAAATACAATTGCAAATGCAAATGTTCACATGGCAAATGTTCACATGGATACCCGGGGCAATGTCTGTTTAACTTGGTCACAACAAAATGAAATAAGCAAAGCATTTGCATACATAAAGAGTAATGATTATATGTTTCAACTTTATTGATACTTATATGATACTGATGAATGGAATAGAATACCTGATATATATTGGATTTGTGATTTATTACTATGAGTTGTTTGGTACTTTAGAGCTCATTGGATGATTATTCTCACTGAGCCGCAACTCATCAATTTGCGTCATTTTTCAGGTAAAGAAAAGTGATAGCTCATTTTGAGTAGTGTATAGAAGACATGGAGCACAGGTCATTGGCCGAGCCTCATCACTCTCTCTCCTTGCATTCCACACAAGCATAAAAACATGTCATCTGTATTTTGGACTTATATGCTTGAATATGTATAGTCATTTTGGAATGAGTCTAAATATGTATAAATGAAATCAACTCGGAAATACTTATGTGTAAAGTTTATATTTTGATATATGTGATATATCGTATTGTGGTTTTAATGTTGACTTGAAAAGTCATTTAGTAATTTTACAGGATATAAGACTTGTAAAGTCGTTAGTTGATTTTACAGGATATGATATGAAAAAAAAAAATTTACTACTATTGTTAACAGGGTATTTTGCCTTTCCAGTACGCCATATATGATTACTTGATATTTGGATAGGTTATACTAAAATGCATAAGAGGTGTGACGTTACACATTATGCTCAATAAAAAACAGAAAGCATGTATTTGCTTGCAATTTTTTTAATCCATATTTGTCTATGACCATCTTTCTGTAGATTTTTGCATAATTTTAAGTTCTACTAAAATAAAATATTATAAAAAAGAAAAATGTTTCATCAAACTCAAGTATTTTCACTCATACATAGTATACATTAAAAAAATGATCACTAGAGAAAGCCATTTGAAAAAAATAATAAAAAGACAAATATGGTGGAATGAGGTTAACTTGAAAATACTGTAAATTAAAGGCAATATGGCCCATTAAATTTTTCTAGTTGGGAAAGAGTAGTTACAAACCTTATTGCAATGGACGACACAATAAACAATTAAAACATATATAGGTAAATTCTATTGAACAGCTCATTTAATTAGAATATTCACCACTAAAACTGTCTACCTGAAAATGAAAACTAAAACAAGTAACATAATTAAAAAAAAAAGTATTACAAAAAATTATCGCACAGGACAAGTGCATGCACCTTTCATGAGATCAGGCCATTCATGTGAGACCAACCATCTTTTCTTTTATAGGGAAGGCACATTGTCTATCCTATCTAATAGTTTCTCAAGTTTGAAATTTCTTTCATTTTTACTTCAACAGACTCAGATTCCATCAAAGCTCTTAACTTGTGACCATAACACTGAGTGGAGAGAACAATTAAGATGTTTAAAAGTGTTAAACTAACACAAAAAACCTTCAGTAGTAACACTTGAAATTAATTTGAGGTTGAGCATCAATCATTAGGGCTTTTCTATATCCTTTCATGATGCTCAATGTCCAATTTGGGATCTGTCCAAAATGACAAATAACAAATACAGTCAGTATCTCTACGAACCTCAGGCTTCCCTGCTGAAAGTATACGAACCAAGAATGACATTCCCACATTTGGAGCTCGAACAAGACAGAGGGTCGGTGTTTCTAGATCAACTTATGACATAGCCCGCAAAGTCTGAAAACTACAAGTATCCAAATTGGCCAAATTTCTATTATTGATTGTAATATAATCAATGTATGAACCATTGCCAGAACAGATAGAAAATTTAAAATAACATAGCAGGGGCAAGATTTAAATCCAAACAACATGCAAAGGTGCAAAAGCTTGAGTTTAGTAAGCCTAATGCCTAGAAAATATTTTTTCTAAGATATAATTTAAGATTGTCCAAAAGTTTTGAGAAAGTTCTTACAAAAGCCAGAAGTTACACACATAATTATCTAAATCATATTTGTATTTTTACTTATTCATCAAGCTAGCTATGTATAACAAATATTTTTGTTAAATTTATGTTTTATAATATAAAATTAATTTATATGAGATTCTATTGTTGGTTTGGCTGGAATTTGAATACTTATATATATCCAGGTAATACCTCTCTAATTACAATTTACAGATTATGCATGCAGTTGACTAATAGCAAGAATTAAACTAACCTAAACTCATGTTCATCCAAAAAAGAGTCCTCTCCATTTTAAATATACTAAAATAGTTAATGATAAGTTCCACATGGAAAAGAATTGTAATGTTTGTTCACCTAATCAGGATAATCTCAATTATATGAAAGAATGCTACGAGTTTTTTTGCAAAAAAATCTGAACAATTTAAAACTTTTCCATTTTTAAAACATCCTTATCTTATATGAAAACATTTTTAATCAAAACCATATTTAAAACATAAATATCCATTTGACAAGCATGCATCTCAATTTGATCCAAAGGATCATATATGTATAACCAAAACCATGAAGGGCTTCCACTAGCCCGATGTTTCTAAAAATATAACAAATTACATGTTTCTAAAACAATAAGAATGTTACTAAAAATATAACCAATTACACATTTCTAAAACAATAAGACATGCAAATCCTTTAAAAACTATTGACTAAACTCATATCCCATGACATATACAAAAATAAAGACAAAAGATGTTATGAATGTATTACCAACCCAAAAATGGGTTTGCTCTAACCGATCCTTGTACAGACTTGCTTCTCTTCACATCAACCACTACTTTCAACTAAGCCCCAAAACATGCATGCAAGGAACATCTGCACGTTAAACAACCTAATGCTTATTAGCATATATATATGTATAAAAATTCAATATACATAAGATGTCATGTTGTAACTTACCAAGTTCATAATGTCATCATACCATTTTCATAACATTTACCTAATGATCATGCATAAGGCATATATTCACTATGATCCTCACCTTTATAACCATGTTAACATGCATACTTTGTACATTAGTTTACGTACCGATATAACATATATTCACGACCATTTATACGTTTAAACTAGAATATAAAACTAAACCATATTCCCTTTTATACATTTATATACATCAACCATATTCTATTTTATGTCGTCCATGACTTACCAAAAGTCATATTCATGTTTCTACCTATAATTCATATATTTCATGCCATTCACGTCACATATATCCATATAAATGGTTTACCATATCCGTTGATCATAACAAGTTCCATATAAGATTTATCAAAAACCATAATACCTGTATTTCAATTATTTTTGTATTTTTAGTTTATTATATCCTTTTTTACTTTACTTTCCCAAAACTCTAAACTGAACTATCCAGATACAGATTGTGAAATAGGAAAGCTCATAACCCGAGCTTAAGCTATCCTATTCATTAACTGCATATACTCATCTAAGCCTCTAAAGTTAATAACACTCACAACCTAAGTTTAAACCACCTTGACTGAGTATAAATAATAGGATCAAAGGTTCCCATAACCCGAGCATAAGTCACCTTCATTCTGTATCCAGATATGCTCAACCGAGCTTCTTAAATTAAGAGTGTTCATAACTTGAGATTAAGTCACCCTAATTAAGTACATAAATATATTCTATGGTATTGTAACCCTTTCAATGACATGTCATTTATCCTATGTCAAGTCTTAGATTAGATAAATGGGCATTTATAGTCTTATTTCATTTCCTTTTTAATTGTCATTATTACATCAATGCTCATAAGTGTTTAACATATGCTTAATACCTCATGTTGTAACATTACATATAATGCATAAGTGAGATTACGTCATCCATATAAGGCATAATTAACAAATTTTCCCTATTGAAATCTCATTGTACTTCATGAGGGAGAATACCCATTCACGGTTGTAAAGGTGTCTTTCACAGATAGTTTTCCTGTGAACCAAGGCATGAACATTACTACTGCTTACAAATAAACTTCATTCACAGGCGTGAAATCATGTTTCATGGCTTCCTAGACATGTATCAAATCGTGAAATTCTAAGTGTGAACAAGGATAATCTGGGTATATTGGTTCATGGTTGTGATTCCTTATTCACAGGTATAAACTCTTGCACTCATGGCTTCCTTAGCTGTGAGACTGATGTATCTCAAAATGTACTTGCAAACGCACGAGCCAGTTGTAATCCTAGTAAGTTACTTTCGAGGTTGATCTTTTAAGGAACTATATGGTTATAAATCCTTAATTAGTATTAAGTTACTAATGAATAGTGAAATAAAATCCTAAACATTCTAACCAATTTTAATGAGTTGATAAAAAGAAACTAATAAGTAAGATTGTAGTAAAAAAATAACTCAGAAAATCAGTGAGAGGATAAACAAGACCTAGTTCACAACTTTTAATTTGTATATCCCTTTAATGAATTAAGCACCAATGAATGTAGATTTTATAGCTCTTATATTTAATGCATCAACTAATCAATTCAATGAATTAACTAATGTTCAATTGAATTTTTAGGTTAACATACAGATGATGTATCTAATAATTTAGCCTTATCATATCCATTTAAAGTTAAATAATTAGTGATCAAACAACTATTAAATCAAAAACTTATTAAGCATAATTGAAACAGAAGAAATCAAACATTCATTAAATAAATAAAGAGGAACAACACAAATTGGGGTTGCTCACTAAGCATCTATTAAATTGTTTAGCATAACATTCTAATAACAATGGTCATGTTTATTTTGATGGATAGGTTAAACATAAAAGAAAATAAAAGATGAAAAGAAAACTTCCTGAAACATTGCCACACAATTCTTAATTTTTCTCCCGTGTGAACAACTATTGTATTTTTGTGTGTTTCTTATTTTTTCTTCTCTTTCAAATGTGAAAGAAAAACTAGAATTTATAACCTAAAAGTCCTAGTTGATTTCTACTTCTAAAGATATAAAACTTCCTAACTATAAGATAATTTTCCCCATAGATGATCTTCAAATTGACAATTATCTTCAAAGTTTGGACCCCATTTGATCTTAATAGAGTTTGCATACGATTGGACTATTGCAGGAAAAAGGGTCATCACTGCATGAGGCATTCTTCAACAATATACTCAACACAATCGTGATGATTCATGTGTGAGTGATAGGAAAATAAAGCAGTGATGCATCCGCCATCAAATTGGCAAGCCCCGCAATAGAAGACTGAGCTTCAGGAACTTCGCACTCGTGATCAAAATTTTGCACCAGTGACAAAGTGAAAGGAGAAAATTGTCACGACTAGAGACACTTTTCACGCATGTGATAGGTTGTCACGTGCATGAGGCTTCAAACTATATTTTCTCCTCACGTGCGTAAGGCCTTTGGTCTTTTCCTACATTTCAACTTCTCTTCCTGCAAACACAAAATCAAAACAATTAATTTCCAAAATATGATAAAAACCTATAATTAGACATAAAAAATATTAATAAAAACTAGACCAAATAAGAGCACATCAGAAATAATGCATGAAAACTTTTATCCAATCTAGACATTTTTCTAGGTAAGCATTTCACTAGCATGAACTTTATGTCATGGGTATGAAATTTATTATGGGTTAAGCATTTAATTCATGATAATTCTAAGGTTTCAGGGACAAAAATGAGCCAAAAAATAAAGCAAAACATTCAACACACTCAAGGCTTTATGATTGACTAATATCAATCACTTCTATCAACATTTTAGTCATTATCACGCTATCAACATTCCTTTAACTTCATAAAACACATTTGAACCATAAATAATACCAAAAGCCAATTAAATCTCATTAACTTCCCTACTGAAATTTTTATGTCTATCAGCCATTCAAATCTTTTTATAGCCATGCCATTATCATTTATATCATGCCTTTATACCATTTTTCATGTATTCACATCATTTCACCATACAAAACATGCTAAGATGCAAGTAATCAAATTAAAATGTCAATACGTACATACCTTTAATAATGGGGCCTTAAACCTCACATCAAGCATTTTAAGCTTGCCTAGCCCTTTGTTAATACTCACCACTACCTCTAGCAACACCTAAGATTACAAAAATGTTCCATAAGTTCCTTATGTTAGAAAATGAGCATAAATGACTCTAAAGCCAAACTTTACTTCCCACCTCTTAAAACACTCTTCTTTACTCTATTTGATCTTTCCACCAAGGTTTAATAATGGTGTTTTTGTGTTAATGGGGGTGAAGATGGTGAAGAAGATGAGCTTGGCATGCAAGCTTAGGTTATAGAAGTGGCAGGGAGCAGTCGGTGATAGAAAAGAGGCATAGGAGAAAGAGAATAATATGACTCTGACTTGCCTACTTAACTAACCATAGTTCATGGGCATGAAGCTTTCTTCAAGGGTGTGAACCCCTTGTCACAACTATTGACCATGATAACATCTTAACAATTGTGAATCCTTCTAAAACTCTGTTGTTTTAAAAATACAACTCTTTCATGAGTGTGAATAGCCAATCACAAGTGTAAAAGCACAATTTTCCAATGTTTAACCTTTTAATGTTTAATATACTCATTCTCTTTTATTACATCATTCTAATATAAAATGATGGTGAAATTTTTTTAGAGGAAAAAAGGCACTTGAGCAATAATCTAAAAATTAATTAGTGTTATAAAATATTAATTAATTATGGAATTTGTTGTAGTGGAATGATTTAGCAACGAAATTTTGTGGTTGCTATTTGTCTTGTTTTTGATGCATTGTTAAGTACAGTCACTAAAGATTGGTGTAGTTTCCCAAAGGGTGTTTATGGATAACATTGCGATTACAATGACTTTCTATTTCTCAAAGGCATCCTTCACAAAAATATAGCAATCATGAAATATTATGTGCAGTCACAAAAAGTATTCTTAATTATCACTAATGGCTAGTTTTATGAATGTCATAGTTACGAAAAGTGTTGTGTGATTGCAAAAAGTATTGTAAGGGCTAATAACATTCATTAACCATTTATTTGTGATTGACCTTAAGAGGTGCCAAGACACTATAAATAAGTGTCCAATGTCTGATTTTGTTCTTAATGTCCTATCTTTTATTCTAGCCTTTTTTTTCCTTCAAAAATAACCAAATAACATTATTTAACTTATTCTTGAGTGAGTTTAATTGATATTATTGTCTTCATACTCAATTTTTTTTATTATTCTAGTGAGGATTACTATAGAACTAGTCAAGAATGTAGTGGGGGACAAATCCCTTAAGGAGTGTACTTACACGATCAAAATGCAATCAATAAAGCTTTCACTGTTCATTCAGTTTTATCTAACAATCTTAAGGAATTTTGTATCAATGGAGGCTACTAATTCTAAGTCCATTTCCAAGAAGATGTTCCTGCTTGATGCATTTTGTTTAGATTGGTTTGATGGGATAAAATTTACAAGATGGAAAAATAATTTGCATTTCTTACTGACCAAATTGGGTGTTGTTTATCTTATTTATTGAGATATTCCAACCATTCCTGAACCAATAGAAGATGAAAGTGAAGAAATGAGGGCACAAAGGAGAAAACGTGAATAAGATGAAGTTCAATGTAGGGCACAAGTTGATGAGTTACTTGTCTTAGTATCAAGACTCAAAGGTTTGAAAGTGAAAGTGTTTGAACAACTTCAATTAAGTGGCAATAATAATAGCAAAATTATCATCCACTTGGAATGATTATAGAAAGAAATTGTTGCATACTTCCAAAGATTTTACAATTGATCATATTATAAATCATATTCTTATTTAAGAAGAAACTTGCAATTGCAAAAAAAGGTTTGCCTTAGAATCTGGTTCAAAAATGAAGAATATTGAGTCTAGCACTAAAAAAGGAGGAAAGAATTCAAGGAACAAAAAGAAATATTCAAAAACTTCAAATGATTCCTCCAAAAATAATAAGAAGAATAAAACTTGTTACTGCATGGAAAGAATGGGCATTTAAAAAAGGAACGTCAATTTTGTAAAAGGTTAAAGACCAAAAGAGGTGTTGGCTAAAAGAAGGCCAATGTTGTTGAACATATACCAAGTTCAAATGATACTATTGTCATAGTTATTAAACTTAAAGTTAGTATAGTTACTGAATGCAACATGACCACAATGGATAAATCTAAAGATTGGTGGTATGATTCTGGTGCAATCTTCCATGTTTGCAAGAAAAAATATATGTTTAAAACTTATGAAATGGCAATAAAAAAGACAAAGTCTTAATGGGGAATCATGATACAACTAAAGTGCTGGGAAAGTGAACTATAAAGTTGTAATTCACTTCGAGCAAAAAGTTGATTTTGATAATTATTCTTCATGTTTTAGATATTCAAAAGAACTTGATCTCCACAAGCATGATATGCAAGATAGGATTAAAGGCTGTCATAGTGGCTGAAAACTTAATACTATCTAAAAATGGCGATTTATAGGTTAAGGTTATTCTTGTGATGACATATTCAAATTTACTAATAAAATTGATGTTTCTAGTTATTTACTTGAGTCTCCTTTGAATTTATGGCATGCACATTTATCACATGTGAATTTTAAGTCAATTAAATTTATGTCTAAGATTAATCTTATGTTCAAATGAAAATTTTGGAAAATGTGAAATATGTATACAAGCAAGAATGACTAAGAAACCTTTTTCCAAAGAATGAAAGATCAACTAATTTGCTTGAATTAATCATTTTCTATATTTGTGAATTGAATGGTCATTTAACAAGAGGAGGAAATTGATATTTTATAACTTTCATAGATGATCATTCAAGATATACACTTGTATATTTAATGAAAACAAAGGATCAAACATTTGAAAAGTTTAAAAAAATTATAAAATGTTGGTTTAAAGTAAATTGGGAAAAAAAATTAAAATCCTACAAAGTTATAGGGGTGGTGAATATTTTTCAATTGAATTTCTGAATTATTGTGATGAAAATGGTTTAATACATCAAACAATGACACCTTATACTCTACAATAAAATAGTTTGGCTAAAAGAAAAAATAAAACATTGGTCGATATTGTAAATGTTATGCTTATGCATGCTAAGCTACTAATGAATCTATGGGGAGAAGCATTATTAACAGCTTTTCATGTGCATAATTGCATTCCTTTAAAGAAAATAAAGACTTAAAAGAACTAAATTAGGACCAAGAGCTTTTAGAGATATTTTTGTGGGATATCCCAAAAATTATAAGGCATATAGAATATTAGACATAGACTCCAATGTTATCATTGAGTCTAGGGATGTTGAATTCTTTGAAACTAAATTTATAAAGGATTCAAGTAGCAATCTATAAAGAGAAAGTAATAGTGTCAAAAATTCTACACATGACACTAGTCTTGATTCAAACCCTTATTTCAAAGGTAAAAGGGAAGCATTGGAGCCTCCTAATGAACCTAGGAAAATTCAAAGAGCTCGAATAAAGAAGAGTGAATGATCCAAATTTATTTATTCTCAATCAATGAGATTTTTCCTAGTTGAAGGAAGTAGAGTTGAAGTGAAGCTATGGCTTCAAGATATTTCAGTTTTTTTTAAAGCAGCTATAAATGATGAAATGAATTCACTTTTAGCAAATAATACATGAGTATTGGTTAATCTTCCATCTAATTCTAAACCGTTTGGATGCAAATGGGTGCTTAGAAAAAAATATAATACAGATGGTTCACTACAAACTTTTAAAGTAACGTTAGTAGCTAAAGAATTCAAACAAAAAGGAAGGCATTGATTACTTTGATACTAATGCACCAGTGGCAAGTGACTATGTCTAAGGCTTTTAGCAAAATATATAATGAAAAATCTAAATATACAGTTTTGCGGCATGAGTATATAAGCTAATACATAAGCTAACTTATATCAGATGAGATAATCACAGTCATCTATGTAAAGTCAAGTAATAACTTGGTTGAACCATTAACTAAAGAACTCTTGAAAGACATATTAAAGAGTACTATAGATGCAAAAGGTCTAGAACTATTTTGATTTGTTGCTAATAATGAGAATCTTACCTATCTTATTGTTAAGCAATTTGAAAAGTTCAAAAGGTAACAATAAATTATTATTAATATGCAACGAGTACTAGTATATAGTAATTATGAAAAGGATATTAAATATGCAATATATTCCTAATGAAGATAATTGTTCGATTTTAAATAAGAAAATTGTAAACAAACTTCATAGGGTCTTCGTTTATATAAACACTAGGAGTGGTGCTATTTCTATCCAAAATTTAGAGGTTAAAATTCTTGTAAGTGTTCATAAATCTGGGGGATAACACAAGATCATAAATATGGTGTTAAAGCTAATGGTGAATATGTTAGAGAAATATGTAAATTTTGTGTATAATTATCTCAGTCTTATCACATTGGAATTATGATTTAATATTTTATTACAACCTTGATTTCGATAAGGTTTTGAATAACTTATACTAAAATAAGGTTTAAGTCGAAAGACACCTCTAAATGCATAAATCAAGTATGGCTATGATTTTCACTAACTTAAGTGGGGGATTGTTGAAATAGTTAGTGATAAGTTTCAAATGGAAAATAATAGAGAGATATATATGGATTTATAATACTTATTACATCATTCTAATATGCATTGATGGTGAAATTTTTTAGAATAAAAGGGGTACTTGAGCAATAATCTAAAAATTAATTACTATTATTACATATTAATTAATTTTAGAATTTGATATCACATAATTATTTAGCAACGAATTTTGCTATTGCTATTGCTATTGTATCTTGTTTCTGATGCATTATTAAGTGTGGTTGCTAAAGATTAGTGAACAACTTTGTGGTCGCGATAACTTTTTGTTTCTCAAAGGTCCTTAGTCACAAAAATATTATGGTTCCGAAATATTTTGCACAGTCACGAAAAGTATTTTTAACTATTGCTAATGGCTAGTTTTATGAATATCATGATTACGAAAAGTAAAATGTGGTAGCGAAAAGTGTTGTAACTATAAATCATTAACCATTTCTTTTCTCAATTTTTAAGGACTGTAACTAACTTGAAAAGGTGCCAAGATACTATACATAAAAGTGTCTAGTGTCATATTTTTCGTTCTTAGTGCTCTCTCTTTATTTTGTTCTAGCTTATCTTTTCTTCAAAAACAACCAAATAACATTCTGTAACTTATTCTTAGATGAGTTTTATCGGTATTATTGTCTGTATACTCAAGTTTGTTTTGATTATCTAAAGGAAATTTCTATAGAAGCAATCAACAATATAGTGGGGCAAATTCTGATATTATGATCAAAACACAATTAATATGGCCTTCATTGTTCATTCAGTATTTTTTCTAACAAAATATGTATATATCTCGCTCTAAAATAATTTACATTTGCCCTACAATTTATTGCATTAATTATATAATTAGAACTATACTCTAACCTTGTTAATTATATTAATTTTTTTAATCAAATGTTAATTAAATTAATGTGTAAGACTTTTAACCCTGCCTTGCAGGAGAAGCCATTGACTATGTATATTTTGTCCATATTATAGTTAATAAGAACTTGCTAGTTGCTAAGGGTCTAATAATGCACGGAATGTTCTTTTTATTTATTTATTTTTTTATAATGGAAATTGAATAAATCAGTGCGGTTAAATTCAATTAGGAAAAAAAAAATAAAAGAATTCTTTTTAGGTCCATCAACTATTACCTTTATTTCTATTTACTCTCAGAACTTCAATTATATTTATTCTATTGCTTGTATCCCTGAACAATTACTTTCATAAAGATCACTTCAGTCCATTTCTGAAATATCGATTAACCTACTAATATTACTTTATTCACATTGAGTTCTTAAGTTACTTTTTTTTTAATTGTGTCCCTTTACACAATCGAACATGGTAAAAATTCGAGAAGTACATAAAAAAATAATAATTCATGACCAAAAAATTAATGGGTTAATTATTTTATATATGCCATAATGACACTCCCCCATGTGATAAACAACTCTTCAATCTGTATGAGTTAATTCTACTAAAAACTTAGGTCTTCTAAATATTAGAATTGTAATGGCTTTTAATTGTAGTACCATAACACCATTGGTGTTGTAAATATGGCTTTGTCGTTTTTTAATTAAAGTTTAAATTTTAAATTTGGATTATAAATTATAAATGACTTATGTTGATATGTTTTTCTTGGCTAGAGAATGAACGTATATATGTTTGTTTGATAATGATAAATTCATATATGTATATATATATATATATATATATATATATATATATATATATATATATATATATATATAATTCATGACCAAAAAATTAATGGGTTAATTATTTTATATATGCCATAATGACACTCCCCCATGTGATAAACAACTCTTCAATCTGTATGAGTTAATTCTACTAAAAACTTAGGTCTTCTAAATATTAGAATTGTAATGGCTTTTAATTGTAGTACCATAACACCATTGGTGTTGTAAATATGGCTTTGTCGTTTTTTAATTAAAGTTTAAATTTTAAATTTGGATTATAAATTATAAATGACTTATGTTGATATGTTTTTCTTGGCTAGAGAATGAACGTATATATGTTTGTTTGATAATGATAAATTCATATATGTATATATATATATATATATATATATATATATATATATATATATATATATATATATATATATATATATAGTTTTATAATAATTTCATTAATGACAAAATAAGTCATAATTTATACATTATTTATTTAAAATTAAAAATATTAAATTTTTTAGGATAATTGAGAAACAAATAAAAATGAAGAATTAAGAATCCTCTTATAAAATTATTAAAAGAATGATTACTATATATCTATTTAAAATCTATTTGACTTAGACCCGTCTCAAAAGTTAATAAAATATGATAGTAATATGTTGATAAAAAAAACCTCTCTCCCACAGTTTCTTAAAAAATTTAAGAGCACATAACATAAATAGTTAAAATAAATATTCTAGTTTTCAATAAAAATTTCAATTCAAGTAATGATAATATATATATATATATATATATATATATATATATATATATATATAGTATTTTTTTTGTTCTCCAATATTTATATTGTAGAAAATAATTCTTCAAAAAGAATATTAAAAAATAATTTTTCTCACATTAAACTTTTTAAACTTTTTTACTTTTTGCCATGTGTCTCCACATGAGTACAAATATTATAATTAAATTAACTTAATTACATTTTTTCTTATTTTATATCCTTTATTGTTTGATATATACAATAAAGACAGTGAAGAATAAATATTAATTGAATAAATTGAAAAGTAGAAAACAATATGAAGACCAAATAGAATTTTGTATGGGTTCACCTTCCATATGGCAGTAACCTACTAATTCTCGAAATAGTTGACAATTATTTATGCTATTTATAGTACACAGAAAATGCGTGGAATAAAACTAAAATACATCCGGCTGGTATGATGGCACTTGTAATGTACAAATCAAGCCTAACTTTATTATTGCAACTTGTTAGTCAACTAGAAAGTTCCCATCGATCCTTCCTTCCTCCAATGTCCCCTTAACATGTCACAGAGCACACCATATGATCATCTATGTACTTGACGTGCCTCTGTTCGGTAGCATTAATCTCCACAACTAAACTCTCAAATCCATACCTATTACATTTTTTATGTAATTCAAAATGTGCCAGCAAGTACGCGAGTTAATAGTAATAATAGCAATTTACTTTCGAAATTAATCTATCATGGAACCAGTATGATTAAATTCTTAATCAAATCCAAATTACTAATAAACAAAAAGAATAAAATCTTAAACACTCTAAACAAGTTTGACGAATGAATCAAAGTAACAAAAGTAAAACTAAATAATTAAGCTAATAAATGAATCTAATGAATTAAGTTTCGAATGAGACCAAGTAAGTATTTAGCCCGCCTTCCAAATTTACAATACTTTGCTTTATTCAATTAAGTCCAATGAAGTATGTTTTCGATGGCTCTCTCCTTAATTTACTAATTACCTAAACTAATGGTGTATATAATATTCAATTCAATTTTTAGGTTAAATTAAAGATGATATTTTAAAAATATAACCTTAATATGTTCATTTCAAATTAAACAAAAGATAGTCAGTCAGTCATTCAATCTGAAACTAAATAACCACAATTGAAATTGAAAAAGAAATCATACTTCATTAATAGTGAAAGGAAGTTAATATATATTGGGTTAGCTTACTAAATACCTAATGGAATTTAGCCTAGCATCGATATTACAGTTGTTATATTAATATCAAATGTTATAATAAACATATTACAACAATGAAAGAAATTAAAAGAAAAAAACTAAATTGCTCTCCTAAAAGCTTATGAAGAATTTAATTCAAGACCGGTTGGTCTTCGAATCTTCTACCTATACTCCAAACTAATTTTCATGTATCAAAATAACTCCCTTCATTTATGAAAAGTTTGCTGAAATAAAGGTGGCTTACGAGTTCTCTTCAGCTACTAGTCTCAAAAGTTACAAAACGTCCTTTCCTATAATTCTAATAAGAACTAAATTTATGTTACTCTGAGTTTTAATTGCATTTTTATTCTAAAGGTACAATATTTTTCTTTTAAATATGTCAATAATATATCCCAAAAATGAGCTCTAGAAGTAATCTTTTATAATGTGGGTCCAGTTGTAGTCGACATACTTTCATCGCATATCCGACTCTGTAGGATTAGTAGTCGTCATGTGTGTGACAAAAAGTTATGCATGCTACAGGTTGAGAAGGCACAACTGCTTCATGCTCACAACACCACATCATGCTCATGATAGGAACTTTGGAACTTGGCCTTATCGTGTTGGCATTGAATCCTCATGCTCGCGATAGGAGCATATGCACTAAACTCTTCATGTCTATGCAAATGCCTCACGTGTGACACAAAAAAAGTATATATTCACCATCACATGTGTTGTAACATCCAATGATTTAGACTCCAATTGCGCGTGACCGAAGTGAGACACGCAGGTTCAATCGAAGTCTAAATTTGAACCCATAAAAAAATGACTAATAATAAGGGATAATAATTAAGCGTATTATTATTTGGGAATTAAAAAGATTAGTGCTAGAATTAGAAAAAAATAAAATTTCCTATGGACAAAATTGGTATTATGACAATTGTTGGGGGAAAAAGTGTGAATATGGAGGGAGATGTGGTAAATACGGAATTTCTCAAAGTTTAAATGTTAATCAATATTAATTAACTTAATGAACCAATAAGAATTAGGATTAATTTTAATTAGTGAGACCCACACCTTAATCAAGGTATAAAAAGTCAAAAAAGGGAAAGAATTTCTACATTCTTCCATAAGTTCAATTCTTCTTCCTTTTCCCATCCTTGTTGCCGTCCATCTCCACTCCCATAAATCTCCATTTTCTTCCTTTTTCCAGCATCCTAATAGTGAGAAAAAAATAGTTTTGAGAGAGGAAAATTATGAATTAAAGGGTTCTTATCATAAAAGGTACCAAAGGAGTAAGAAGGAAGGAAGAAAGAAAGAAGAATAGAAAGGGAGAAGAATTGAGGCAGATTCGATCAGCCCTATAACTCCATTAAGGTGAGTTTATTCTTATTAAATTCAATATTTTTCCTTCTATTTGAGACCCATAATGATGATAGAT
This sequence comes from Triadica sebifera, assembly GCA_023653625.1. Taxonomy (NCBI): domain Eukaryota; kingdom Viridiplantae; phylum Streptophyta; class Magnoliopsida; order Malpighiales; family Euphorbiaceae; genus Triadica; species Triadica sebifera. The sequence continues at coordinate 34,467,010 of CM042894.1, read as the reverse complement.
GTAATTAGATTTGAAAGATTTAGGTTATGTTGCAAGATTTAGGTTATATTGCAAGATTGAACTTAGAAAATTAAGTTTGTGATTAGTTGATGAAAATTGTAGTTAGACTTTGAATTTGTGATATTTGATGTTAATTAATTATTTTATGACTTAAAAAATAGAAAAAAATGATGTTAAGGGATGAATGAGGGGCTGCCATAGTTAAAGGAATTTAGGGGAAATTGAAATTAACATAGAAATATCATAATTGGTGATAAATTAAGTGTGAATTGAGTGTTGAATTGAAGAAAATGAATTGGAAACTAGGATATGGTTTTTGGGCAGCCATGACATATTGAGAGGGAAGTTTAACCTTAGTATATTTTGGCTAAATTAAGGTGTAAAACATATTAGGAGCATTAGAATATTATGTAGACATGAAAAACATTGAAAATGGATGTAGGAATTGAGATATGGTATGGTTGTGTAGGAAAATCAATGAACAAGTGAGAGGCCCTCAAGAGGGTGACAAAGGCAAGGAGAAAGCTAACTAATAAGGGAAGAAAAAGAATGATTAAGGGAAGAGCCAAGACTGATTAGGTATGTGTTTCATTGATAAAAATCTTATATTTTGTTAATATGTATGAAATTATATATTCAGGTTTGATATGTTTGTGTTTGTGATATGTTATGTGATTTGTTAATTCAATTGATCATAACTTTTGATAGAAAACTGGAATTTGAGTGATTTTTGATGCATTTGAAATCTAAGACAATAAGTTAAAAATTATGAGAAGACCAAAACTCCCAATTCGAATTATAAATGGACTAAAAATAAAGCTAAAAAAAGGTCTGAAATCTGTTATAGATAAAAACATAAAATCTTGGGCTTTTGCATGTGTTGTGATAATTATATGTAATAATTAATGTGAATATTTACTTTAATGATAATTATAAATTTTTAACAAATTATTTATGTATGAGATTTTAGTACAATAATAATGGGAATAAAGAACAAAAATAGATAAGCATAATTATGATAATTGAATAATATGGTTATTTTTGGAAATATTGTGAATTAATATAAAAATAGTTAAGCCCTATGACACCTAATCTAAAACTAGAATAAAGAATAGTTTGACATGCCAATCAGGAGATTTAAGATACTCGGTGCCAAATATGAAAGCCGGTAATGGTAATTTATAAATGCGCTCAGCACAAAATTATTAAGCCGGTAATGACAATATTACAAAAGCCGATAATGACATTATTATAAAGCACTCGGCACATTACTATGAAAGCCGAAAATGACAACTCTGTTATTCTTATTAGTTAGTTTGGTTATAGGTGTTATGGGCACAAGAAAAATAAAAAATAATAATAATGTTAAAATATGTTATTATGATAATATTATATGAATTAAATTGTTAAATATTAAATGCTTGATGAAATTGTTTGATTTTATATAATTTTTTATTTTATGTCGTACTCGTTAAATTTATAAATGACATATAATAAAAAAATGTGCATACAAAATTTTTATCATTGAAGCACCATTAAACTAGTAGCTTAACGTGAGTGGTTTCCTCTCGCATAGGTGAGAAGGGTAGATGTAGAAATTAGAATTGTCAAAAGGGTACCCGAAGGAAAATAACTAGAAGCTTTGGTTTTCTTTTTGGTATATTTTGTTAAAAAATTTGTAAATTAAATTCTTGTTTTTATTTCATATAATGTGTATTAAAGATATGAATTACAATGTAAAAGAACATAGTTGGGATTTAAATTAATATATTTTATACATAAATAAAATTTTGAGTATTTATGCTTGTAATAATTTTTATTTCACTGTCTGCAATATTTTCGTAAAAAAAAATCTCTTCACTTCATTACTTTTATAAAACAGTAAGACGGGTAATGCTCACTTACCTTGCTGAACTACGGTGGGGTAAGGGGGTGTTACACGTGTGACAAGGTATCACGTGCGTGAGGCCTTTGACAACACTCTAGCCCTGATGTGCATCAAAAACTTTACTCCTGCAATTTTTTTTTCTTCTTATCCTGCAGTCACCAAAAACACATAGCTAAGTACCCAAAAGATATCAAAACCTATAATTAAATATGAAAATATGAATAAAAATTATACTAAATACAAACACATCAAATTTTTCCATACATAAATATTGCTTGTCCCCAAGCAATATTTAAATATAGAGTAATATACACAACACACTCAAACTGTACTCATAAACTTAACTATTATAGTTGATATCATAGTCCATAATCTCTATGTCTCACTATTACACCAATCTGACTTATATCAAAATCACATAGTTTACTATGTCTAAAACCACCTTAATGCATGTTCTATGCCTTAGTTCAAAAACAAACCAATTTAACCATCCTTTGCCTCAAAATATATACTAAGGAGCAATCTAGCTAAACTACTTATCATAGATGTCAAAAACTTATACTTTAGTCCTCCACACTAATTTCCTTTATAGAACTTTTTTTTTTTAATTTCCTAATTGTCTCTCTTTGTCAATAATTTTTTCCTAAGTTATAATGTATTTCTCATTCTTACTTTGAACTTTGTGTCTTTTTTTTTTCCAAAAATACATTACATTTATTTAGGATGCTTTGCATACTCATATTCTTGTCATGTTCTTATTTTGAACTTTGTGAGACATTTTTTCAGAAAGACACTATGCTTATTTAGGATAGTTTTCATACTCATATCCTTAGTAGGACAATAGAGTACATATTTTAAGTGCATCTTATGCTCTTTGCTATTTTTGTCAACTCCATAATTCAACATAAATTTTTTCTTTTTCTTTCTTATTCTTATTGTGTTTAAGGACTAAACATAATAATATTTGACATATATATATATATATATATATATATATATGAGACAATGTACTAATCAAATTGAAATTTCCTTAAAACCTAAACAAGAACTATCATTAAAATTTCCTAGACTTTAGCAAGCTACGTAAGTCAAATAAGGTCAAAATTTAGCATTCCCTCATTAACTTATGAGTGAGAAAATAAGGAAAAGAGATCTCATATAAAAGTTTAAAATATAAGAACAAAACCATTATACACATACAACCCAAAGATAAAATTCCTTCCTTTTCCCACAAACTTAGTCAAGGCATTGCCCTCAATGACTTAGAAAGGAGTAGAAAAGAAATAAGTGAAAGAAAAAAAACCTCCCTTGGGTGCAATCAAAACTAAATAAGGTGGAAAAGACGGCAACATAGAGGTCGTTGGCTTCAAAGTACTTAGAGAGCATAAATGTTTGATATCTTTGCTCTCTTTCCACATTCATCACATGGTCCTGCAACTCTATTAATTGTTTGTAGATAGATTTGTTACTTGACTCCCATTTTTCCAAAAGCTCCATATTATGAGTAGTCAATTGGTCAAATATTTCTCTATTTGTAGCCTCCATCACCTCTAGTCGAGAGAGCACCAATTGCTAATCTGAAGGTTCCACAGAGCTAGAGCTAGTGGTTAGCTGAGCTTGTCATGAATGTGAAGGCTTTGCACCATAAATATCCTGCCCACTACAATCCCAAGGAATCCACTCATAAGTGCCACACGCATGGAGGATGAACTTGACCTTTTCTAGAGTAAGATTATCGAAATCACCCACACTTGGCACTATGGTTAGTTTAGTACGTGTAGGATTAAATTTACAAAAATAAATGGCAAATGTAATAAAAATATGACCCAACCTAAAAGGAGAAGTATGATGACTGATAATGTGAAGCATGGTTTGAAAGATAAAAGTAGAAATGGACACTAATTTTCTTATGCATGCACCATAGCAAAAATAGTTCAGACTTAGACACCTTACTATTCGCAGAATGTCCAAAGATAGCATAACCCATAAACTTATGCATCACAATAGTAGAAGGATTTAAAAAGTGCATATTAGATGCATTCTTATTTTTATAAGTGTCCTTACTTGTTAAGAAAATTTGTGCATCATAGCAACTAAAATCTTCAGGGAAACCTATCACATTAGTTTTGCAAAAACAAAATTATTTTATATAGTGTAGAGATCAACAGTGCATAGTCTTTCAAGTAGCCTAAAGGTGAACTTATGAAGAAATTTCTTTATAACATTAGTTGAAAAGAATTCATAGAGAAATTGTTTATAGGCAAGGTATTTTAAATCCAAAAATTTCACCCACCTAAGGTTTCTAAGGAATTTCTTAACTGTTTATAAGCTTCTGAACTTTTACAAAGTAGCATAATATAAAAATCTACATGCATTATACCCTCAAGTTAGAGAAGCAACATAACCTCATCCTCCTTCTTTGTATAGATGAGAAAATGAGCGTGAAAGTTCATTGAGATATCAACAGTGGATGGAGGATATTAAGGTTCAATGTCAACATAAATATGTTTGTCATTCACTTTATCGCATGTAGGCTGAGAAGGGAGTAGCTAATCTAGCATGCTAGATGGCACCTCTTGCGCAACACTCCCCTGCTTCACTCTTAGTAGCAACTCTCTTGATTTTGGGCATAGTGACTATAGGAAAAAAGGAACAATATAGTGCTAAATTAGGGTCTGAAAGGCACTTTAAAGTTAGGGTTTAAATAAGGTAGGAAAAATTTGGGGAGGAATTTGAAAGGAGTACACGATCGTGAAACCTTGCAACCTATACACTTTAAATAATCACATGAGAATAAGGTGTTTTATTCATACCAAAACAATGTAATTTAGACATCACACACGTGACAACCTATCATGTGCATGAAAACTCCTTAGTTGGCTTCCACTATTGCATACATGAAATGTTGGCACAATCGCGATAGAAGCATGCCTTTCAAAGGGCAGCTTTTCCTTATGCACGTGACAACTTAATGCATTTGCAACATAGCTAATTGATATTATACGTACCTGACTCATGCTCATTCCCACTATTCAATTTTATCCTTTATGTCTTTCTAATATTTCAAGGTCCGCGCATATTTCAAGCATAAATCTTATGTCAAAAACTTTCGGTAAATAATAAAATAGTTAGAACACAACTAAAATTAAATAAGTAAATTAAAAGTAAAGAACAACTAAGAGTTGCATAATTAAACTTGGGTTACCTCCCAAGAAATGCCACAGTTATTGTCCAGGCAAGACATTACTAACTTTCAACTTTCTTTCAGACTAGTGGTTACAGGTACCACCTTTTTAACTAATGTAATGTTCTCATAATAAAGCCTTACTCTATGACCATTCACTTTAAACTTATCTCTATTCTTTGGATGCATCAGCTCCATAGCTTTATGAGGAAACATATGAACAAGTTAAAAGGACCACTCCATTTTAATTTTAGCTTTCTTAGAAAAAGTTTAAAATGAGAGTTAAACAATAAAACTTTCATGATATGAATTAATTTCTTATGGGAATTGATGGAAATGATTTCTACAAGAATGTATGATGCTATTTTCAATGCTAAGGCAGTTAAGCTTCTTGCCTCATTTCTCATTTCTTCCAATTCATACAATTGAAGTAATCTTTCCTCACCAACCTCACTCATCTCCATGTTTAAAGCCATAATTGCCTAATAAGTCTTATGCTCTAACTCAATAGGTAAGTGACATGTCTTTCCATGCACCGGCCAATATGGGCTCATGCCAATAAGAGCTTTGTAAGTTGTTTTGTATGCCTATAGGCCATCATTCAACTTCAGAGCCCAATCCCTATGTGAAGGTTGCACTATTTTCTCCAATATAGACTTAATTTATCTATTATCGACCTCCACTTGGCATGAAGTTTGAGGATGATATGGCATGGCTACCTAATGAGTAACACCATATTTCCTTAAAAGTCAAGTAAACACTTTATTACAGAAATGACTCCCACCATCACTAATGAATACCCATGAAGTCCCAAACCTGCTAAAAATATTGTCTTTCATAAATTTGACAAGCACATTAGCATCATAAGTATGTGAAGAAATTGTCTCAACCTAGTTAGATACATAATCCATAATAACATGTATAAATTCAAAACAATTAAAAGGGGAAATGTGTCCGAAGAAGTTAGTGCCCTAAACATCAAATAACTCGATAACAAGATTTTAGGTTTAAGGTCTTTCATTCTTTTTACTTATATTTCCACTTCTTTAACATTTATCACATTTTAAACAAAAATTGTGAACATCTTAAAATAATGTGACCAGAAAAAACCTCATTGGAGAACCTTGTGAGCTATTTTATTACCACCAAAGTGACATTAAATATGAAATTCATGACAAAAGGCATGGATACTTTGTTGCTTCTTCTCTAGAAAACATCTCTTAATGATTTGATCAATATCATGCTTGAAAAGGTATGGGTCCTCCCATAATAATGCATGTAAATAGATAAGAACATTTTCTTTTCTTGGAAAGTCATATAAAGTCTTAAGATGCCATATGCAAAGTACTTAAACAAGATCAGCATGCCATGACACATGAGTGACAACAAACTAATTCTCATCAGGAAATATTTCAACAATTTCTTTTCTTAAGGCTAAAGCATCAAAATCAGAAATTTACCTAGATAAATGGTTGGCTACCAAATTCTCATTACCCTTTTTATCCTTTATTTTTAGGCCAAATTCTTGCAATAAGAGTATCTGCCTAATAAGTCTCAATTGTATTTGGTTTGGTCAAAAAGTATCTCAAAGTTGAATGGTTTGTATGAACAATAACCTTAGATCGTAGTAAATAAGATCTAAATTTGTCTAAGGAAAATACTACAACTAAAAGTTACTTCTCAGTAGTGGAATAATTTACTTGAGCATCATCTAAGGTTCTACTAGCATAATATATAACATTTAAGGCCTTGTTAAACCTTTGCCACAGTATAGCCCCAATTGCATAGTCACTAACATCACATATGATTTCAAAAGGAAAAGACCAATCACGTGCTACTATTATTTGTGTAGTGGATAATTTCTTTTTCAATGTCTCAAAAGCAGTAATGCAATCATTGTCAAACACAAAATCCACATTTTTAGCAAGCAAGTTTGTTAAAATACTTGTAATCTTGAGAAATCCATAATGAAATGCATATAAAAATTAGCATGTCCAATAAAACTTCTAAGTCCTTTGACAGAAGTAGGTGGTGGTAATTTAGCTATTAAGTCCACATTTGCCTTATCTACTTCGATTCCCCTGTTATAAACTACACGACCCAAAATAAATCCCTACCTAACCATGAAATGACTTTTCTCCCAACTAAGAGTCAGGAGCTCTCAATAGGTTACTCTCAATGCATCTCTTCAGCATATAGATCAAATTTCTCAAACATGCATTGAAAGAAGTACCAAAAACTGAAAAATAATCTATGAACACCTCAATACATTCCTCAAGCATATTATAAAAAAACACTATTGAAATGTGGCAAAGGTATTGCACAAGCCAAATGATATTCTCCTAAAAGTAAATGTGTCAAATGGACAAATGAAAGTGCAATAGGAACTTGTTAATAACTTGAAAGACCATTAAAAAAATAGTAAAAGCATGTCTAGACAATTCCTCTAAAATTTGATCCACAAATGGAAGAGGAAAGTTAACTTTCTTTGTAGCTATGGTTAATTTTCTATAGTCTATACACATCTTTATATTGTAGTGGTCATATTCCCTTTTTCATTTTTCACTACTGCGATTCCTGACTTTTTGGGAACTACATGTATTGGGCTCATCCATTTGCTATATGAAATAGGATATATAATTCCTTCATCCAGTAACTTTTGCACCTATTTTTTAACAACCTTTTACATATTAGGATTTAGCCTTCTTTGAGTGTCCTTAACAACTTTGGCATTGTCCTCTAAAATGATTTTATGCATACGCATGAGTACAAAAACAACTTTAAGTAAAAGGTTATATATATCTGTTATGAAAATGACAGACACTTAAAATATAGGCAGTGACATTTTTGTAAATATGTCATAAAACTATTAGTTATATGCGTCTATTAATATAAATAACAAACATATAAAATGCAAGTTGTATTTTAGGCGTTTATCTTTAGAAATATCAGACACATATTATGAAAAATAAATGTCTGGCAAGAATAAAGAGTAGACACCTATTGTATACATGTAAATACCATTAACAATTTTGAAAATTATTCATTTTTGTCCAAATTAATTTGGAGAGTACAGTGTTACTTAAAAAATTTAATTAAAATAAGAAAAATTGATATTTAACAAAATAATATTTAAATTAATTAAATATGTCAGGCTTGGTTAGCTAATGTAGATACATATATATATACAATGACACGCTCAAAGATCACAAGGGATAAAAATAACAAAGAAATAGAAGATAGAAAAAGTAAAAGAAGAAATAAATATTGGAAAAGTAAATAAATACAAAAAATTAAATGCATAAAATTAAATGTATAAATTTAAAGTGCATGAATTTAAAAGCAGGAATTAAAAAAGTGTGTCCATTTTGTCACCAAATTACTTTGGGCATACTTTTGCAAGATGCCACTTGGAATTTATTCTTAAAAATTTTAATAAGCAGCTAAGCCAACCATAAAGAAATAGAATATTTAAAAATGAAATTTAACATGGAATTTTAAATTACAAAAGCATATAAATCTTACTAGGTATTTATAGTAAGATATGAGATATATTTACCAGGAATCAAGTTACAGTGCTTACAAAGAAAGGTGTTTACAAGAATGGAGAGAAAGAGAGAGAGAGAGAGACAAAACTTTAGAGAGAGAGAGAAAGAGAAAGTCTTGCTCTAAAGTTCCTCCCAAAAGGTCCTCCTATCTTTCTTCTAAAATCCTTTTTATATAGGCATCCAAAGGGAAAAATTGTAAATATGAACAATAACTAAGGGCATTTTTGAAATCTTGAACAGTGCAGCACAGTAACTCATGGTCTAGGGTTGATGTCATGCTGATGTTGGTGATGACTTCATTTTTCATACTTTTTTTTTATAACTAGATCATAATATCTCTTTCCATAAACTCATCCCTTGACATATCTTCTTCGTCTAAGTTGTCTTCTTAGAATGATCATTGTTTTGCCGGAAGATCTTCATATTGTGACATTAGCGTATAATGTTGTGTGTCAACAATAAAACTTGTGTCAAAATTAACATGTTTGGGAACATAGATTTTGTAATGGATAGACTCAACTCCAAGATGGAATTGTTTCTTTTTAAATTCTGGTCGATGAACTATGTCTTCCCAATCTTCTGCTTGAATATATGCCCTCCAATGATTAATTTGAAAATATATATTTTTCATAGACATCCAATTTTCATCATAGTTTAAAGAAAAGGATGTATAATCTACAAAATGTCAACCACTGATCCGGACTTTAGATCTTTTTAGTTTGATCCACCATATATCAGATTTGATGATCTCAGGAGGACTTGCATCAATGCATGCTTCAATAAACTTGTAATTATAGTGTTGATTATCAATTGAATCAATCATTTCTTCAAGGCATATTTTGAATTTTCTGAAATTATTGCCAAAATGTTTTTCAATTGTCGTGTAATCTGATAGTCCCATATGTTGGATTAGCCCTAATTTAAATAGTAGCGGAACAATGATTTCTAAATCTCTGTGAACAAAACTGTTGAAAAGATCTAAATTGATATGTGCTACATAGATTGTTGCTGCTATATTATGGATGCAATTTGATATGTGGAGTGGGATACTATTGGGTTCACATTTTATGCACTTGAATTTTGGATAGTAGTAATAATGAGCGACATAAATGTTAAGACATTGAACTTTGAATGTTCTTTGGCCAATTTCTTGAAAACATTGAAAAATTATTTGTAATTATTGATAAAATTGTGTTTCAGTATTGGATCGAGATTTGAGAATTATATCCGAACTAGGGCCTGTTTTGGGTAGGATATCTAAAAGGGCTTAGTTTAAAAGGTTTATATTTGTAATGTCATGAAACTGTGTGTATTTGGGTTTTCCTATCTTTGAAGCTAGGACTTTATTTTTGTTTAGGGTTTTGATTTTTTCAAGCTATTTTTCAAGGAGAGAAATAGTGTTTGTAAACTATTTATAGGCTTCTCTATATTTAGTTTCAAGGAAGATTATTTTATCTGTATGTTCAACATTGACAATGTTTAATTTTTTGATCGCATTATCCATTGAAGGGCAGTACCTGCAGTTGTTAAACATGTTAGCATCAAATACTGTTCAGGATTGTTCATCTACCTCCATCCAATCTGAAGGATAGTTTTTGCAATTGTTGAACATGTTTACATCAAAATTGGTTAAAGGCTGTCCAACTCTCATAAAACCTATGAAGGACTGTTGTAGAGAACTGTATGATGGATTTTTTGAAAAGAAATGGGACAAACATTTGATCATGTGGATTTTTTGTGCAGTAAAAGACTCTGTATCTAGCTTAATGTTCCAGATTCCATCAATAAGAACTTGTTGCACTGGATCTACTGTAAAAGAGCTGTCTAACTTGAATGTCATATGACTGTGGGATCTAATTAGGAGTTGATTTACTACAAATTTCATCAATCCTTCATTATTTGAAGTCATTTGTTGTAAATGAAATACATTTATAATTGTATGCACGAATGTAAAAATTATAAAAAAGAAAATTTTTAATTTTAAAAAGAACATTTCTGGCTTAGGAATTTTTTCATCATAATTATTTTCATAAGAAAGATCAATAATGTGTTGTTTCTTTTGTGAAAAAGTATTTGCAATTTTAGGAATTTCTAATTGAGTTTCTAGTCTTTTAAATGGAACATTTTCTCTAAAATTTTTAATTTGGAAAGGTTTTTCTTTAATAAAATGTTAATGGTATTTTCATGTATAGAATGTGAATTTATTAATTCTAAACTTCTAGCTTTGGATTTTTCTATGAATTGTAAACTTAATTTTTTACAATGGAATTTAAAAGAAATATGATCTTGAGAAATTTTAAAAGGAGTTATTAAATTCATGAAAGGTGTTCCAAGAATCATTGTGTGATGTATATCATCAACTAAAACAAATGAAGTTGTAATTGAGACATTATTATTAAGAATTGAAGCATCAGTTAGGAATTTACCTTTAATTTAGAATTATTTGCAGAAGAAAGCTTGACATGAGTTTTTTCACAAAAACCTTTTGGTATTAAACCGGTTTGAATGCAATTTAAATCAGCATCAGTATCAAATAATGTGATGATATCAATTTGAAAATTTTCTGAAAGAGCAAGGGTAATTTTTATGAAATATTTTCTTGAAGTGATTTCTTTTAAAACAAAAAGAAAATCTTCTAGAGCTATTTTAAGAGATTTAAAATTTTGAGTATCATGATTTTTATTATTGGAGGAATTTGCAAAAGTAGAATTTTCTTGTATGGATTTAGATAAAAAGGAATTTATAATTTGGGAATCATGTTCTCGTTTTTCTTTTAATTCTAATTTTACTTCTTTAATCTCTTCCTGAAGATCATGGATAGAAACAAAATTGTTATTAATTTTCTTTCCCTTTTCTAAGATATTTGTAAGATTATAGATATTTTTAGAAGTACTAGGAAGAATATGAGTTAATGTTTCTTTTTTTTTATCACTAAAGGAATTTAAGAGTTTATCTAGATATTCCTTTTGAATTTGATGATCATTTATGTGTTTCAAGACATCTAAGAGGAATTGTTATTCTTTAGAAATAACATTAATTTGTTTTTCTAATTCATTATCTAAAGAATTGGATGAACTTGTTATGACTATTTCATCAACTTGTAAAGGTTTCCTATCTTCGGAGTTGGAAAAGGAGTTTTTGGATTCAAAATTAGAGGAAACTAAGAGCAAATTTGAAATTCTAGACATGATCTCTTCATCTAAATGAAGTTCATACAATTTTTTTTATTAATTTTATAGAATTTAGAAGTGTGACCTTTTTACTGCATCTGTAACAGGTGATATCTTTGTTCTTGTCACTGGAATCCTGTTTTCTAGAATTATATTTCCTAGATTTATTGTAATGGGGTTTTTTTGTAAATCTCATAATGGGGCTTTGAAAGATTTCCTATCTTTGTGAGGTTTTCTATGGGTATTTTTGTATGATTTGTCTGTGCAATTTTTTTGTGCAAGAAGTGGATGGTTTGTTGGGATTGATATCAAATTGTTGACAAAAAGAATCTAATTCTTGTTTAGTTTGTTTTAACTCCCATTTTAAATGTTTTTGGAGTTTTAGGTCTTGATAGATTTTGAGACCTTCTTGTTTTATAAATTTGATTAATTCACCATAGGTGAAGTCACTATAGGGTATGATTTGTTTTCCTGAGGATTCTCTAATTTTATTCCTAACTTTTTCACCTAAAAGAGTTGGTAAATCGACAAGGAATTTTTCTTTCTAAAAAGGTTGATTAGAATCTTATGTAAGGATGACTTTAGTTAAGAAGGTGTTTTTATACCATTGGAAATCACCAAGTTTTTTACATTTAAGATTTAAAAGTAAGTCAGTATTTTTGTCTTTTAAATGAGTAGGATTTCTTATGAAATGTAAAGAAATTGTAAGAATTAAGGTTGCTACAGCATCTTGTTGAGGATTTCCGTCCTCATCAAGAATTGGTGTCCCTATTTCATCTAATTTGATGGCATTGAGGATATCTTCTTATTGTTGAGGAGTGATATAATAATCCCACCATCATTTGGCCTAAAAATCCAGCTATGAGGAGTTCAACAATAGTTATATCCTCGGTTCCTATTTGAGTTTTGTAAGCAGTGGTAGCCATAGTCATTTATTGTAGGAGACTAAGAATACCATACTTAAATATTCTATCTATGTTCCAATCATAGACAAAAGAGGCATTGAAACAAGATTGTTCTATTGGTTTAACCATACCTAGGTTTGGTGATGGAATCATTTGTAAAGGTTGGACTTGTAAGGATTGTCTCCAAGTCATCTAGTTGATTTCAGGTGTGGAATTTTGGAATTGTTCTAAAGCTTTATTAATCTCAAAATCCTGATTTATGGCATTTACTCTAGAAGTTGGAGTGTCAAGGGAAACTTGATTAGAATATATAGGCAGACTAGAACTGCTAGTATTAGGCCCAATGCGACTTAGCTATTCTTGGATGGCTCTAATAAACTCAGTTATATTATCTTGAAAATTTTTGGTACTAGTTATGGATACCTGAAAAGGTTTTAAAATGAAATTTTTTATTTTTGCATTTTTATGACTTGACTGGGAATCTAATGAAATTATAAGTTGTTTCCTTATTTGTTTTTCTATACGATCTAATTGTTTACCAATCATATAGAGATGGAAATTTGAGAAATTATTTTGGATAATAATATTTTTTATATTGACCTTATCATCTATACTGGAATTTTTGAGAGGAGTGGCACTTACAACCTGATCATGGAAAGGGATTTTTATGCCTTGGAAAGGTGGATGAGTGGACTGGATTTTTCTAGAGTCTGTTATGGTTTCCCATTCAGGAATTTAATTTGTCATGGTGACTCAATTGAAAGATTTGAAAGGATACTTTATGAAATTTTGAAAAGCATATATTTCAAAGCAATCAAAAAATAGAATATGATTCTTATTTTCACAAACAAATTCATAAAACTTTCCTTGAATTTCTTTTCTCGTATTTAGGAATTTTTTGAAAAACCACATTATTTTTTCAAGATTATATTTTTTTATAGAAATCATAATGAAGGAATTTTTTTATTAACCTGAAATTCTTTCTCAATGAAATTTAACTCGTGTGCTAAATTTTCTGTAATTAATGGCTGAAAAAGTTGGACTAGTAGGTTCTTGATATGGTTCAGTTTGGGGTTGGACAGAAGAGGTATCTTGGACTTAAGTTGAGGAACTCTTTGTCCTGGGATTTGCATAAACTGGTATGGGTATCTCTGAGGTGTAATATATACTTCTTAAAATGGTATTTCTAGGTATGTCTGATGTAGAATATTTATGCATTTAAATATTATATTAATAATTGAAGGTATTTGTGAAATTTTCCCTAAATCTATATTATCTGATGTAGAGGAATCATCTGAATATCTACTACTAGTAGATTTCCTATCAAAAGAGAGCTTGACTCTCCCATCTTGGAATTGGGTTATTTGTCTTAGTTGGGTATTAGGTTTTATGAGTTCAATGAGTTCAGGTTTGGTAATACCTTCTAAGACCCATTCTTGGGAAAAAGATATTTCTCCCCATTGAATACTTCTAGGCATGATAGTATTAGCTTTAGTCAAATCCATCTGTAAAAGAAGGGTTTCACCTTTTTTACTATGGAATCTAGCGCCTGTGTCAAAAGCATACATCATTAGCTTTATAGTGAATTTTGAAAACTAAAGCGACATAGATTGATCCTTCAAGCATTTGATAATTATACGTTTTAATTTGTAAAATTAGGGATTTCAAGATATTTTTATCATTTAAAGAAACAGAGAAATTTGGGTAACAATCAAAAGAAATTGGACCCATACATAAGCTTGACTCGACAAAACTTAAAAGGGAATCTTGAAAGTTTGTGAATTTGGCATCTCTAAGAACAAGAATAAATGTATTCAAGCCTTCCTTGGTTAAGGGTTTTATTCCTACTTGGACTAAGCCTATATGAATGTATTTGTATTTTTGATTTATAACTTTTTTCAAGGAATTTTGAGAAAGCAATTGGATGATTTCACAAGGTTTTGACAACTGTATGTTGTGTTCTTCAGTTTTGATTAAGAAATCTATTCTAAAAAACTGATATTTAGAAGTTTTTTAAATCTAATCTTTATTTACTTTTGGTATTTTCCAATTATTTAGTCATTTTTCAAAATCCTCTATTATTATTTCTTCATTATTTACTATCTTATTAGAATCATTGGAAGAGGTGGAAACAGATTTTGAAGATATAGTTCTACAAAAAATAATATCCATGTTATAAAGATTTTTATAAAGAAAATAAGAACTCTCTACAGTTCTAATCAATTCCTAGGTATTACTGCCTATACTTAATTCTAATCAATTCCTAGGTATTACTGCCTATACTTAAGGACTTACCTTCCAGACTTTCCTATGCAAGAAAACTCAAGAGATCTTAAGATCTAGACTCAAACTTTTATAAAATAAATTACAATTTTCTATAACACTATCCCCTCAGACTTTGATATATATATATATATATATATATATACAACAAATATTAAAGGTTGTCTATAATTATAGGTTTGTATTTGTAATAATAATAATAATAATAATAATAATAATAATAATAATAATAATAATTATTATTATTATTATTATTATTATTATTATTATTATATATCAAAATTAATATATATATATATATATATATATATATATATATATATATATATATATATATAATGGTCATGTATATACGGCTGGTGACCACATATAATTATATATTAATTACTTTATAATGACTCATGCATATAAGAATTATAATAATTCAAAAGATAGTGATGCTAATAATTAAATTAAATTTATATGATATATTAAATATTAAATAAAGATATAATAGACGTCTGTTATACATTAAGACAAATGCCTATAAGTTTTTTTAAAACCAAAACCGAGCGTTTTCATTTATTGTCTCTAACAGTTAGCATATATATACATTTCTTCTACAACAAAACTACTCTCTCTATGAAATACATTTCGTCTCTAACAGTTAACATATATATATATATATATATATATATATATATATATATATATATATATATATATATATATATATATATATATATATATATATATATATATATATATATATATATATATATACACGTTTCGTCTTCGCTGTTGGTTGATAATAAAGTTGTGTTGGATCACTATTTCTCCCATGCCAGAGATCTATTTGCTGACTGACAGTGGTCACTATTTCTCATTTTGTGGTGTTTGAAGAGTTGCCCTCACTGGCCAACAAAACACTCTCGCTCCATTAGCAGCAAGAGCTCTCCCATTTCAAGGTTTTTGATTTATTATTATTGTTTTTATTTTTTTATGGGTATAATTTTTTCCCACTGAATGTTGCCTTGTGTTAATGGTATGACTTTTTTTTATTTTTATTTTTCTCATTGTTGCCATTTTTATAATTATTTAATAGGTATGAAAAATGCATTTCAAGAACAAAAGTGGAGCAAAAATGGTTAAAATTTTTTTATTTAAAATTATTAATTATTATTATTATTTATGTATTAATATTAGCATTATATCACATGCGGCCTAGTTGATTATGTTCATTCAATTTATGTCATATTATAGCATTATATCATATTTAATGAAATTAATTAAATTGTAAAATCAATAATTAGAAATCATTGATTTTTTGATATAGTATTTGCTTTCAACTTAAATTTAATTGAACCATTTGCATTGAGAACATAAAAAAATATGAAAATTTTAATTAGCCTAGATACCCATTCAAGATTTACTCATTAGGAGTAAGTCTTGAATAGTCCCTGGTTTGGGACTATTTTTAAACATCAAATATCACTTAGGATGTGAATGCATATATAGTTTCTGGTTTCAATAAAACTTTTGTTGTCATTTTCCTAAAGTTCTATGTGTACTTGGATCATTCTATTTGCAGTGCATACCTAGAGAACTGAAGGGAAACACTGTAGAATTTTTTTTGGGATCCAAAAACTAGATATGCATTTACCAGTGAGATTAGATGTTTAAGGATGGGTTAGGTTGGAGCGATAAAGATCTTATATATAATGTTTCTCTTGATTAAAAGCAATGAGGTTTATATATATGAAACCTTTTTTTGTGTGGTTAGATATGGATTGAAGTTTGATATATGGTAGACGCACTACATTTGAATATTTGAATGGAGTTGCGAAATTTGTTAGAATTGCGGAGGAAAAGCAAATAAGGAAAAGAGAAGAAATGATTGTATGTCCTTGTGTTGATTGTAAGAACATGAAAAAATTTCATGATGTTCAAATAGTGAAATCTCTTATAATAAGGCATGGTTTTAAGGAAGGTTACACACGATGGATATGGCATGATGAGAGTGTTTTAATTGGGACACGTTATAATAATAATGAATTTGAAAGTCAAAGAGAAAATGACATTAATAATGAAGAGAATGATCATGTAGACGAGATGATAGACGGTACAAAACATTTTGTGGAAAGGCCAGAGTACCTTCAAAGATTGTTAAGCGATGCTGATAAAGTCAAATTAAGAAATTGCATGAGTGTCCAAGGTGTGGGGCATCATGCTACATACATGGGAAAGTTTCTTCTGGAGATAAAAAGGACCTCCAGCTAAAGTATTATGGTATTTACCTATAATACCAAGATAATACCAAGATTCAAATGCCTGTTTTCAAATGAAAAAGATGCAAAAAACTTAAGGTAGCATGCAAAAGGCAGAAAACATAATGGAAAACTGAGACATCTTGTAGATTCTCTGCAGTGGAGAACAATTGATAGAATGTTCCCTTAATTTGGTGGTAAATTTAGAAATATGAGGCTTGGACTTTGTATGGATGGAATCAAACCCCATGGCATATTTAGTAGTAAACATAACACGTAGATAGTTCTTCTTGCGGTTTACAATCTGCCTCCTTGGATGACTATAAAGCATAAGTATATTATGTTGTCATTGCTGATATCAGGACCTAAACAAACTAGGAAATGATATTGATGTTTACCTTGCACCACTTATTAATGATCAAAAACTATTGTGGGATGAAGTTGTGCCGATATATGATGCATACAGTGAAAGCATGTTTACCTTACATGTCATGATATTTTGCACTATAAATAATTTTCTGTATTATGGTAACCTATCTGGGTACACCATGAAAGGAGAAAAAGCGTATCCGATTTGTGAAGACAACACAATGAACCAACGTTTAAATCATAGCCAGAAAAATATTTATATGAGTCATCAGACATACCAAAATGTGAGTAGCTCATTTACTGTTAACAGGAAATGAAGTTTATGAACAACTTAGAGATATTGATAATGCATTTGGCAAACCTTTTAAGCCTGCTCAAAAGGATCCTTGGAAGAAGACATCTATATTATGAGATCTTCCGTATTGGAAATACTTACTGGTTTGTCATTGTATTGATGTTATGCACGTGGAGAAAAATATTTGTGATGCTATAATATGGTCATTGTTGAATATACTAGGAAAAACAAAAGATGATATCAAAGTTAGAAAGGACATATTAGAAATGGGCATACAAATGGAGTTAATGCCTCAAGATATGGGGAAACGAACATATCTTCCTTTGGTTTGTTATACGTTGTCTACAAAAGAGAAAACAAGCTTTTGTGAGTGTCTTTACGGTGTTAAAGTTCCATATGGATTTTCATCAAATGTAAAAAGTCTTGTGTAAATGAAAGAATTGAAGTTTATAGGTATGAAGTCTCATGATTGTCATGTTTTGATGCAACAATTTTTACCAATAGCAATTCGAGGTATACTACCAAATCATGTGAGGAATGTTATTACAAGACTTTGTTTTTTCTTCAACGCAATTTGTTGTAAGGTAGTTGATCTAGATAATTTGGATGAGTTGCAAGCCAATATTATAACATCTAGTGATTTAGGCCCAGATTGCGTGTGACCGTAGAGAGGTGCGCTAGTTCAATCGGAGTTTGAATTTGAACCTATAAAAAATGACTAATAATAAGGAAAAATAATTAAGGGTATTATTATTTGGGAATTAAAAAGATTAGTTCTATAATTGGAAAAAATAAAATTTTTCTATGGACAAAAGTGGTATTATGGCAATTGTTAGGGGAAAAGTGTGAAAATGAGAAAATTTGTGTCAAATAAGAACTTTCTAAAAGTTTAAAAGTTAATCAAGATTAATTAAGTTAATGAACCCATGAACATTAGGATTAATTTTAATTAGTGAGACCCACTCTATTGCCTAGATATTAAGCCAAGAAGGGGGGTTGAATTGGAGTTTAAAAAAAAATTAAACTTTAAAGTGCGGAAATAAACAATTAATTTTAGGAGGGATAGAGAAAATTTGACACAATGATTTTTACAGAGGTTCGGGTGTTAACAAACCTTACTCCTCTCCCCAATCGCAATTGAGAGTTTCACTAACATACTAAGTGTTACAATGGAGTTTTACAAGCTCACTCCCAACTATGGTGTTTCTCACAATGGCTCACACCTAACCGAGAAATCCCTTGTGTTTTAATGGCTCACACAATAACCAATTCCTTGTGTTTTACAGGCTCACACAAACAACCTTCGCTTTGTGTTTTTTCAGGCTCACACAAATAACCTTCACTTTGTATTTTTACAGGCTCACACAAACAACCTTTTAATTTGTGTTTTAGAGGCTCACACAACTAACCCTTACAAGTGTTCTACTCTTAACCCAGAAATACCCAAAGCTCACTTGAGTAAAGATTACAGAGAGAAACACTCACAAATCTTAATTGCTCAATAAATGAAGAGCAAAAAGATTTTTATAGAGAATAGATTTTGGTTCTCAAAGTATTGAATGTACAAATAGCTTGTAATAAGATTTTGATTCAAAGTATTTTCTATCGTCTTATACTGAATGCATAAATGACTTCCATTTATACTCCCATGGCTGATTATAGCCGTTGGGGTGCATTAAATACTAAACTAGCTGTTGTACCAACCAAATAATCGCGTCTGACATTTTTCTCTTTCATCATTCACGGGTGTGACTATGTTTGTCACAAGCGTAACATTTCTTCCCAAGCTGTGACTGAAGTGGTGTCCTTGATCATGAAGCTTTCTGGAATATTTTGACACATTGGGTCACGGGCGTGACATACTTATTCACGGGTGTGACAAACTTCCCAGCCGTGATCCAAGTGGTGGCTTTCTGGATGAAAATGACATGAACATTCACAGGCGTGACATTTTGATTCACGAGCGTGACTAAAAATGTCCACTTCACAATTTGTTCTTACTTTATGGCTGTGAACTTCAAATGTTGGTTTTGGTAACGGTTAGCTCTTTCACGGCCGTGACACATAGAGTCACGGGCGTGAACATGGTACTTCCTTAATTTTGTTTTTCAAGGATTATTCTTCCAATCTCCATTCTTGCTATTTTATTCCATGTCCTGTTTAATAGACTCAGAAAACAAGTATGTTAAATACAATATTGTTATTTTATTTATTATCATCAAAATGACGGAAATACCCCTCAAGGTTTAACAATCTCCCCTTTTTTCACGGTGACAAATAATATAGCAATATGTACTTTTGAGAAGTCTTCCCCTCAAAATATACTTAGGATAAAAAATTTATAAAATGCAAGAATTGTAAAGAATGATGTAGCATTGAAATAAACTTACTAGATTTTAAGTATATGCAAGTTATATGAGATGTATATCCAATATATACCATAATTCCTTTTTAAGATTTGAAGTATACGTAAAGTATACTTAAGGTATATCATGGCATATTTATTTTTGTAACTTGCTTGAAAGTATATGCAAAGTATACTTAAGGTATATCTAATGTGTATAAAGCTCAATTTCTCAATTTTATACTTTGCATATTAATTTTGAATCAAAGTTTCTAATCCCTTTTAACCTATTTTAATGTCAATTTTTGATTCAAAATTCATTTATCTTAATATTGCTAGTTTTATACCATTCTCCCCTATAATATATTGCTAGTTTTCTCCCCCTTTTGTCATCAATCAAAAAGGAGATAAAGATATCAATAAGATAAACAAAAGTAAATATATTTAATAAAGGGAAATACAAACAAAGTGAAATAATGTTCAGAAAGGAAATTGAAAATTTCCTATAGAACAACAAACAAACATGAAATAAACAAGCAAAACAAGCAAATTTAGGCTACAATCTAGCCTAACACCTAGCCGGACATCCTATCTTGAAGCCTAGCAACTTCAGCCTCAAGGATGTCCATCCGAGACTCCATAAAGTCTTTGAGGTTCTCCAACCTCTCATCCATTGAAGTCTACAGCTACTCAAAATGTGGTGCCAAGAGGTCAACCACCTGCTGCGCTAAAGTCGGTGTGGAAGCCGAGGACTGTTTGATGTCCTGCTCAGCTACTGGAGGTGCTTCCTCAACCCAAGCCCTCTTCTTCTGCTGGACTCCTTAGAGGCCTGCTTTAAATTCCTCTGTGTCATTGTCTTCCCAAATGATCTCCCCAGCAGTGTCGGTGAAGCAGTAGAAAATATCGTTCTCGAAGACGATTCTGACAACCACTCCCATCTTTATAAATGACTCGACATCCAGGCGATCTCGAGGATGCCCAAGGATGAGGTTGAAGTGATTCTCATCCAGCTTCAAGTAGTCAAGCTTTATAGCTATGTGGGTGACATATCCACCAATCAGTATATCTCCTGTAGGTTTGGTGGCAATGGATAGAAGATGGTTTGCAAACCATCTAAACAGTGCCACGGTGAGTCCTCTACGAGCCATCTCAAATAGGAAGAGCTCTGATTTTTTGATAGTTCCATTGCTTTCTCCCTTAGCAAATATGCTATAGGTCAGGAACCTATGCAAATACTTGTGCACTGGGGACAGGAGATGAGTGCTCTTTGTCTTCTTAACATCCCAACTACAATCATAGCCAAAATGTGTCCAAGCTTGAGGGGCAGAGAATTCTTCCTCACTGTCATTTAGGATACCATCTGATGGTAGATTAAACAATTCCCCAAATTCAATGGCACTGAGGATGTTGGGTTTGTCACACAGTTGGAATTTCACCACTTCAGTAGGTGATACTTGCAGAGTGTTGAGGAATTCCAGTGTTGGCTCCCTCAAAGTTGGCCAGTGAATCTCCACAAATTCTTTCAGATGACAGGCTTGGAGTTGCTCTGTCATAGCTGTTTCGAGCTCGAGACTTCGGATTGTTTTCCATTTGAAGGACCTTGATGACAGTAGAGGCCTCTTCTTTAAAGTGGAGTACCGAGGATGGCATTGCTCTGGAATTCGATTCATGAGGTAATATGCATACCTCCTAGGAGCATGGGACTTCTTTCTCTTTCCCTTTGATGATGCAATCTCCATTTGCTTTGAAGAAATAGACTTGTGATGGATTGGGAAAATTTTGACAGAAAAATTTAATGAAACCCTAAGAATGTATGTTTTTTGATGAAGACTTGAACTTTTGGTGGTATTTATAGGAAAAGTTTGAGACTTGGGGGCTAGAATCTTCAATGTTTCTTTGAATGTGTGTAAATGAGAGCGGTTTTGGGAGTTAAAGAGTTGAAATGAGAAATATAACCGGCTGTCATTTTATATACTTGATACATTCACGGGCGTGAAACGTGTGTTCACGGGCGTGAATGGTCGTGTTCACGGTTTGCTGAAGGAGTGTTCCACCTGTGAATGAAGGCGTGAATATGTTCACAGGCATGATATTTGAATATCACGGGCGTGAATGATGAACTGTCACGGGGGTGAAATAATAGTCATGGGCGTGAAATATTGAATTTCACTACTTATGCCCGTGAAGCAAGTCGTGACTCAAGGTGTGAATGCCTCTGTGAGTTTTGGGGTGTTAAGGTTCACGGGAGTGAAAATGCATCATGGGCGTGAGAGGCTCTTTTCACTGGAGTCAATGAAGCCGTGAAAATAAGCTTCACCATATGAAGCCGTGAACCATGTCGTGAATCAAGTCGTGAACGACACTGCCTCTTTTGGCTATTTAAGTCACGGGCATGACTCCCCTAAAATTTTCATCAAATAAAATTAAGTCCTAAAAACAAGACTAAATCATTTCAATAAAGATTCTATCCCTTAAAACATAAATTTTCATCAAAATTTCTATCTTATATCTAGTGATATGATACAAAAAATAAGATCATCAATTAAGATTTCATAATTTAGCAATCACAAGGTTAATCCATCAATCATACCAAGTTCTCTTCTAATGAAATTAAATCTTTCCTCATTTAGAGACTTAGTAAAAATATCTGTTAATTGATTTTCTGTGCTAATAAATTCTAATGCAACATCTCCATATTGAACATGATCTCTAATAAAGTGGTGTCTAATGTCAATATGTTTACTTTTTGAGTGTTGAATAGGATTATTTGAAAGATTTATAGCATTTGTATTGTCACATTTAATAGGTATATGGTTCATCTCATGACCATAATCCTTAAGTTGTTGTTTCATCCAAATAATTTGAGTACAACAACATCCATCTGCTACATACTCTGCTTCAGCAATTGAGAGAGCAATTAAAACTTGTTTCTTGCTAAACTAAGAAACTAAACATTCTCTAATGAAGTGAAAAGTACCCGAAGTACTTTTTCTATCTAAAAGACTACCAGTATAGTATACATCTGAATATCCTATAATATAAAATTATGAATTTTTAGGATACCATAAACCTAGATGCAAAGATCCATGTAAATATCTTAAAATTCTTTTTACTGAATTTAAATGAGATTCTTTAGGACATGATTGAAATCGTGCACACAAGCAAACACTATACATTATATCGGGTTTAGAAGCAGTAAGATATAAAAGTGATCCGATCATACCTCTATAAAGCTTTTCATTAATGCTCTTACCCTTTTCATCCTTGTCCAATTTTGTTGATGTGCTCATAGGAGTCTTGGCATTCTTGCATCCTTCCATACCAAATTTCTTAATTAAATCTTTGGCATATTAGGATTGGTTGATGAATATGCCCTCATTGCTTTGCTTTATTTGTAGACCAAGGAAATACTTAAGCTCTCTCATCATGCTCATTTCAAATTCCGTAGTCATACACTTAGCAAATTCTTGACAAAGCAACTCATTAGTAGAACCAAATATTATATCATCAACATAAATTTGAACAATTAGTATATCATGCTTATGCTTTTTGATGAATAATGTAGTGTCAACATTTCCCTTTGTAAATCTATTTTCTAATAGAAAAGAACTTAGCCTCTCATACCAAGCTCTTGGGGTTTGTTTTAAACCATACAAAGCTTTTGAGAGTTTAAAAGCATGATTTGGCAAATCATAGCTTTCAAAGCCTGGTGGTTGTTCTACATACACTTATTCTTCTATATAACTGTTTAGAAATGCACTTTTCACATCCATTTGGAAAAGTTTGAAATTCATGTGACATGCATATGCTAAAAGTATTCTTATGGCTTCTAATCTAGCTACAGGTGCATATGTTTCATCATAATCTATACCTTCTTCCTGATTATATCCTTTTGCAACTAATCTAGCCTTATTCCTAGTTATTAACCCTTGTTCATCTAGTTTGTTTTTAAAAACCCATTTGCTACCTATGATTTGATGATCCTTGGATCTAGGTACTAGGGTCCATACCTTACTTCTCTCAAATTGGTTCAATTACCCAACTTTCATCATTAAGAGCCTCATCAATATTTTTAGGCTCAATTTGTAAAATAAAAGCAATGTCAGTGACTAGATGTTTGAAATGAGATCTAGTACTTACTCCCCTTAAGAGATCCCCAATGATTTGCTCTTTTGGATGATCTTTCGTCATTCTCCATTCTTTTGGAAGTTCTTGTTCATTTTCTTCTTGATTTTAAGGTAGAGAATCATTTTGATGTAATTCTTCTTGATCATTTTCTTCTTTCTCATTTCCAAGATCAAATCTTTCCATATTACCTACAACATCATCAAGAACACTACCTTTTACAAGATCAAGTCTACTAGATTCATTAAAGACAACATGCATGGATTCTTCAACCGTTAATGATCTTGTATTAAATACTCTATATGCTTTGCTGGTTGTAGAGTATCCTAAAAAGATACCTTCATCGGATTTAGAGGCAAATTTTCCAAGATTGTCCTTGGTGTTCAATATAAAACACTTGCATCCAAATACTCTAAAGTATGATATCAAGGGCTTTCTTCCATTCCATAGCTCAAATGAGGTTTTGTTTAAAATAGGTCTTTTGAAAAATCTATTTGAAATATAACATGCAGTGTTTGTGGCTTCTGCCCAGAAATAAGTTGGTAATTCATATTCATTGAGCATTGTTCTAGCCATTTCAATTAAAGTTCGATTTTTCCTTTCAACTACCCCATTTTGTTGAGGTGTCCTAGGAGATGAGAAATTATGTGAAATGTCATGTTTAAGACAAAAGCTTTCAAAGTTTTCATTTTCAAATTCTTTCCCATGATCACTTCTTATTTTTGAAATACATTACCCTTTTTCATTTTGAACTCTTTTAGCAAAGTTTTTGAAATTTTCAAAAGCATCACTCTTTTGAGCTAAGAAAATTATCCAAATAAATCTAGAGTAATCATCTATGATGATAAATGCATAATGTTTTCCTCCTAAGCTAGCAATTCTAGTAGGTCCAAATAAGTCTAAATGCAGGAGTTGAAGAGGTTTTGAAGTACTTACTATGTTTTTGGCTTTGAAGGATGACTTGTGTTGTTTTCCTCTTTGGCAAGGTTCGCATGTCTTGCCTTTTTCATATTTAACTCTTGGCAATCCTTTTACTAGTTCTCCTTTGCTGAGACTTTGTATTAAGTCCATGTTAGCATGATCAAGTCTTCTATGCCACAACCAAGATTCATCACTAGTAGTCACAAGACACTTAGAGGAACGGTTAGATAGTTCATGTAAGTTTATTACGTATATATTTATATCTCTATTTCCTTTAAATATCCTTGACCATCAATAGAGATCACAAGACATTCATTTGAAGTAAAGATTACTTTGTTTCCTTTATCACATAATTGACTTACACTTAACAAGTTATGTTTCAAGCCATTAACAAGTAAGACATCTTTAATAAATGTAGTACCATTAACACCAATAGAACCAATGCCAATTACCTTACCCTTTGCATTGTTTCCAAAGGTAACTTTACCTCCATCAATACTTTTGATTTCATTGAAAAGTTTTTTGTCTCCTGTCATATGCCTTGAGCATCCACTGTCTACTAGCCAAGCATTTTTGTTTATTGTGGACTTGAGGCATACCTATAGAATCACAATTCAAGTATGATTTTTAGGTACCCAAATGAGTTTGGGTCCTGAGGGGTTATCACATGAAGGTTCCCAATTAGCCTTCCTTATCTAGCAATATTTATTTATGTGACCCATTTTCATACAATAATTACATTGTTTTGGTCTAAATTTGTTTTCTGGTCTTTCAAAGTTTTTGAATACCATTTTTCTATGAAATTTATTTTGAGAATGATGACATGCACAGTTATGATTATTTTTAGATTTTCTAGATGCATGCTTCCTATATATAAATGCATGATTATTCTTTTTATGTATAGAAGGTTTAACATGCTTATTTCTTGGTGCTTTTCTAACAGGTGTGGAGATGTGATGTTCTTTAGACTTAACAAATATGGTTTTGTTAGAAGATGATGATGTGTCCTTAAATCCTAGACCATGTCTAATTAAGGGTGATCTTTGAGACACAATGAGAGTATCTAAGCTCTCTTTACCTTTGTGAAATTTAGAAATGGAATTTCTAAGTTCCTCAACTTCATTTTTCAAAGTATTATTTTCTTTTAGCAAGGAAGTTGTTGAGGGTCTTGATGAGTATTCATCTAATGACTTTTGGAGAGATTCATTAGATGATTTAATTTTTATATTTTCCTTTTCTAAACCATCTATCTTATTTTTTAAATTAGAGATGTTATTTCTATAGGTACTAAATTTACTTCTATATTTCTCTAATTCTAGATTTAATTCTTCTATTAGGCTTTGCTCATCATCATCACTATCATCATCATTATCACTACTATCATTGTTCAAAGAGTATGAGTGTAGTGATTTTACCTTATTCGAGACATGATCTTCAATAGCCATGAAACATAGGTTGACCTCTTCACTTTCATTATCATCTTTTTCACTTGAAGAGCTTTCGTCGTCCCATGCGGCTTTGTGATCTTTCTCCCCATTGTCTCTTTGGTATTTGCTCTTATTCTTCTTGAGCCTTGGACATTCTGGTTTGATATGTCCTTTCTTTCCACACTCATTGCACTTTACCTCTTCCTTACTTTTATGTGCATCATTAAAAGTTTGTTTGAGGTTTCTTTGCCTGAATTTTCTGGAGTTGCTCATTTTCTTCTCAATGATTCTTTTTAATCTCCTTGAAAGCATAGCAATGTCCTCATTTTCATTATCACTCATTTCTTCATCATCTTCACTTTCTTCTTGAGATTTTGAAGTAGAGGCTTTTAGTGCCGAGGGCTTTCTTTTCTCAGGCTCTGCTTCAAGCTCTTTATCTCTCTTCACTGCCATCTCATGTGTGAGAAGTTTGCCAATCAGCACATCAGTATTCAAGAAGGTTGGTCATGTCAGTGATTGACTCATTGGATTTCATCTTGAAGAGCTCATATTCTGAGGTCAGAAGTTGAATCTTCTTGGATTTGACTTGCTTAGTTCCTTCATGATAATTCTCCAATGTCTTCCACAAGCTGTATGCTATTAGGCAGTGTTGTATTCTCCCACATTCTTCAATAGATAATGAGCTTGATAGGATTGTCACTGCCCTTTTGTTTTTGAAATTTTGTTTTCTTTGAGGCTCTGTCCAATCATCTCTTGATAAGATTTCTTCTTCACCATCAGCTCCTCTTCTGGTTGGTGGTGTCCATTCTTTTCGTACACTATCCCATACTTCAATTCCTTCACTATCCAAATATGTCTCCATCCGAAACTTCCAATGGGCATAATTTGCTCTATCAAAGTAAGGTTTGAGACTTTGGAATCCTTCACTAGCCATATCTTAATCTTTACTAGTGCTTTTTAGGTTTCGATGCTAGACAAAGCTCTGATACCAATTGTTGCCCAGATATTAAGCCAAGAAGGGGGGTTGAATTAGAATTTAAAAAAAATTAAACTTTAAAGTGCAGAAATAAACAATTAATTTTAGGAGGGATAGAGAAAATTTGACACAAGGATTTTTATAGAGGTTCGGGTGTTAACAAACCCTACTCCTCACCCCAATCGCAATCGGGAGTTTTACTAACACACTAAGTGTTACAATGGAGTTTAACAAGCTCACTCCCAACTATGGTGTTTCTCACAATGGCTCACACCTAACCCAGAAATCCCTTGTGTTTTAATGGCTCACACAATAACCAATTCCTTGTGTTTTACAGGCTCACACAAACAACCTTCCCTTTCTATTTTTTCAGGCTCACACAAATAACCTTCACTTTGTGTTTTTATAGGCTCACACAAACAACATTTTAATTTGTGTTTTAGAGGCTCACACAACTAACCATTACAAGTGTTCTACTCTTAACCCAGAAATACCCAAAGATCACTTGAGTAAAGATTACAGAGAGAAACACTCACAAATCTTAATTGCTCAATAAATGAAGAGCAAAAAGATTTTTACAGAAAATAGATTTTGGTTCTCAAAGTATTGAATGTACAAATAGCTTGTAATAAGATTTTGATTCAAAGTATTTGCTATCCTCTTATACTGAATGCATAAATGACTTCCATTTATACTCCCATGGCTGATTATAGCCGTTGGGGTGCATTAAATACTAAACTAGCTGTTGTACCAACCAAATAATCACGTCTGACATTTTTCTCTTTCATCATTCACGGGTGTGACTATGTTTGTCACAAGCGTAACATTTCTTCCCAAGCTGTGACTGAAGTGGTGTCCTTGATCATGAAGCTTTCTGGAATATTTTGACACATTGGGTCACGGGCGTGACATACTTATTCACGGGTTTGACAAACTTCCCAGCCGTGATCCAAGTGGTGACTTTTGTCATGAAGCTTTCTGGATGAAAATGACATGAACATTCACGGGCGTGACATTTTGATTCACGACCGTGACTAAAAATGTCCACTTCACGGTTTGTTCTTCCTTCATGGCCGTGAACTTCAAATGTTAGTTTTGGTAACGATTAGCTCTTTAACAGGCGTGACATATAGAGTCACGGGCGTGAATATGCTACTTCCTTAATTTTTTTTTCAAGGATTATTCTTCCAATCTCCATTCTTGCTATTTTATTCCATGTCCTATTTAATAAACTCAGAAAACAAGTATGTTAAATACAATATTGTTATTTAATTTGTTATCATCAAAATGATGGAAATACCCTTCAAGGTTTAACACAGTCCTTAATTTGAGTATAAAAGTCAAAAAAATGACCAATTTCTACATTCTTCCACAAAAATATCTAACTCTTCTTCTTCTTCCTTTCTTTCACTCTTTGGCCATCCACCTCTCCTTTCTAAGCCACCATTTTTGCTTCAAACCAAGCTTGAAAAAGAGAGGAAAAAAACTAGTTTTGAGAGGGAAAATTTCAGAATTAAAGAGTTCTTGCCATAAAGGGAGCAAAAGACCAAGAAGGAAGGAAGAAATAAGAAAAGAAAGGGAGAAATTTTAGAGGGAATTTCGGCCCACCTTGGAGAACCATTAAGGTGAGTTTATTCTTCTTAAATTCAATCTTTTTCCTTCCATTTGAAACCCATAAGGATGATAGATATGATTAGGATTGGTAGATTGAGGTTATGTGGCAAGATTGGAACTAAGAATTGAAACTTATAACTAGTTGAAGAAAAGTGTAGTTTAACTTTTAATTAATGATAATTGATGTTTATTAATTTTTTTATGACTTAAAAACTAGATAAAGGTAACTCTAATGGAGGAATGAGGGGTTATCTTGGTTAAGTTAATTTGGGGAAAATTGAAATTAACCTAGGAGCAAAACAATTGGTGATAAATAAAGTATGATTTGAAGAAAATAAATTGGGACCTATGATAAGGTTTTTGGGAAGCCATTACATATCAAGAAGGAAGTTTAACCTTAGTACATTTTGGATAAATTAAAGTATAAAATATATTAGGAGCATTAGAATTTTATGTAAGCATGAAAAACTTTGAAAATGGATGATAGAATTGAGATATGGTATGGTTGTGTAGGAAAACCAAGTGAATAAATGAGAGACCCTCAAAAGGGTGACAAAGGAAATGAGGAAGCAAACTAGTAAGGGGAGGAAAAGAAGGATAAAGGGAAGCCCCAAGGCTGATTAGGTATATGCTTCATTGATAAAAATCTTACATATTGTTTAAATGTGTGAAATTATGTATTAATGTTGATATGAATATGGTTTGACATGTAATGTGATTTGTTGTTGCTTTTAATATTTTATATGGTAATGAGACCAAATGGTGTGAAATTATTAAGATATGTGAATGTAATTGAGATATGGAAACTTTGACATAAAAATAAATGCATATAATGAATGTAATTAATAATTAAGGTTGTGCTAGCTAATAACCCTGTTGTAGAAATTTTGGAATAGTCTTGACTATTTTGATCATAACTAATGCTCTGGTAATGATAATTAGGTGAAATTAATTTGAAATTAAAGTAGATTCATAATACTAAAACTCTCATTTAGAACATAAGTTCAAAATCTAATTGCTAATGGGCTAAAAATTGGATACAATATCCCGGACCTGTAGGTATCCAGAAAATACTGGTAAAATTTATGGAACGCCCTTTAGTAAAAGGGCCATAACGTTTGATACAAAACTTGTATTTGAGTGATTTGTGATAAATCTGAAATTTGAGACAATAAGATACAAAATATTAGAAGACCATAAATTCAAATGCAAATTATAAATGGGCTAAAAATGAAACAAAAAATCAGGACCGAAATCTGCCATAGATAAAAACTTGAAATGTTGGGCTTTTGGATGTGGTATGATGAGTATATATAGTAGTTAATATGAATTTTGACTTTAATGGTAATTATAAATTTTTAATAAATTATTTATGTATGAGATTCTAATGTAATAACAATGGAAAAAAAAAACATATATGTGAAAATTTAGTACAGATATCATTTTTGAAAATATTATGAATAAATATAAAAATAGTTAAGCCCTAAGATACCTAATCTAGAACTAGAATAGAGATTAGTTTGGCATGTCAATCAAGGGATTTAAGGCACTCAGTGCCAAATATAAAAACAGGTAATGACAAATTTATAAATGCGCTCAGTGCAAAATTATTAAGCCGGTAATGACAATATTATAAAAATTGGTAATGACATTATTATAAAAGTGCTCGATGCAATATTATAAAAGCCGATAATGACAACTTTGTTATTCCTATTAGTTAGTTAGGTTATCGGTGTTATGGGCACAAAAAAATGAATAATAATAATAATATAAAAGTATGTCATTTTGATAATGTTATGTTAATATTAAATGTTTGATGAAATTTCTTTGATTTTATATAATTCTTTGATTTTATGCCTTAATTGTAAATGAATAAATGACATGTAAGAAAATATATGTATGTAAGATTTTTATCTTTGAAGCACCACTAAGCTAGTAGCTTAACGCGGGTAGTTTCCTATCGTGTAGGTTTAAAAGGATAGCCGTAGATAGTAAAATTATCAGAAGAAGAAGAAGGGTGCTTGGATAAAAAGCAGCTAAAAGTTTTGGACATATTTTTGGTATATTTTATCAAAAGCTTTGTAAACTAAATTATAGTTGTATTTCTTCTAGTGTGTATTAGAATGTGTATATCTAAAATAATGGATATAGTTTCAATGTAAAATAATACATTTTGTAAATAAATAAAATTTTGAATATTTGGTGTTTGTAATAATTTTATTTTGGGTTTGTAATATTTTCTCAAAAAAAAATTATTTCATTTAGCTAAGCTTAAAAGACAGTTAGTTAGGTAATGCTCACTTACCTTGCTGAACTAAAGTAGGGTAAGGAGGTGTTACAAATATTGTTGTTACTCTATGTCAAATTGAAATGTATTTTCCACCTTCCTTTTTTGACATGATGGTGCATTTGGTTATTCATCTTGTGAGAGAGATTAAATTATGCAGTTTGGTGTATTTGAGGTATATGTATCCTTTTGAGAGATTCATGGGTATCTTAAAAGGGTATGTACGAAACCGATATCAATCAGAAGGTGGTATTATTGAAGGTTACTCGATTGAGGAGGGTATTGAATTTTGCACAAACGACTTATCAGATGTTGAACCTATTGACATTCCTAAGTCTCATCATGAGGGAAGACTTGGAGGTAAAGGAGCAATTGGATTTAAAATGGTATTATCGGTGCTCAAATGCATGAGAAAGCACATCTCCTTGTGTTGCACCACCTTACACAAGTTCATCCACATTTAGAAGAGCATATGTCAATTTTAAGGCGTTTGAATCCATCCAAAGGGGAAATATGTTTGACAAATGAACATAATTGTTCTTTTATTGGATGGTTTAAAGACCGAGTGATGCATCAGTTATCAGAAGTGCTATTGGATGTAACTGATACCATAAAATGGTTAGCCTATGGCCCTGGGTTGAATATACGGTCTTATGAAGGATATGACATCAACAAATATACCTTTTACACTAAACGTGAAGATGATAAAATCACAATGCAAAATAGCAGAGTTACTTTGATAGCTTCATCAAGAGAAATTTCTAGTGCTAATGACACCATGCCAATAGATGTTATGATGTCATATTATGGTGTAGTTGAAGACATTTGGGAGCTTGATTATAGGAAATTCATGATTCCTCTCATTCAATGTAAATGGATTGAAAACTGGTGCGATGTTCGAGTGGATGAGTTAGGAATCACTTTGGTTGATTTTAGCCGGTTGGGTTATCAAGATGATCCATTCATTCTTGCTTCATAAGCCAAACAAGTATTTTAAATTGTTGACCCTGACGATAGTAAGTGGTCTATTGTTCTTCAAGGTAAGAGGCATATTGTTGGTATCAATGATGTGGTAGATGAGGAAGAATATGGTTAGTTTGATGAGACTCCCCCCATTTTCTATTGGGTTACCTATGCCAGTTTGGGAAAATATTTTAGATTCAAATTACATGTGTGATGATCATACTGAAGGCTTATGGATTGAAAATCGCCAATAATTGATGCACACGTGTTTATGGTAAGTTTATTTAGAAATATTTAATATGATTAATATGGTTTATAATCATAATTACCAGCTTTTGTTATTGTTTATCAATTAAATCTATTGTTTTTATTTCCCATTGAAATAAAGTGTTACTATTGTGGATTATACTAACATGTTTCTTTGTTATTCTTATGTTACAAGAAATCATGTTGAATGAACAACTAGATTCTAAGCCATCAAGTAGCATGATAAAAAGAAAAATTAGGGGAGCTACCATGTGCAAAAAAATGAAGAAGAAAGGGGATGAACAAAAGACAATAGATTTTGATTCCTACATTTAATTCCTAGGTTTATAATCGCCCACTAGGAACATACACCGACATATTTAATTCCTACATTGGCCTTGTAGCACGTTCCCATGTGAACATCACAATAAAAAGTTGGGATATGGTCGATAAGGGTCTTAAGAATACAATTTGGAAAGATATCAAGGTAACTTTCTTTCAAAATAATTAACAAATTTGATAAAAAGGATTAAAACTAATTAATCTAAAATATTATTTTGCAGAAAAAGTTCAATATTCCAGATGATAAGAAAAATATTGTACTAAAAGATGTTGGAATGCGGTGGAAGGATTTTAAGTACCGATTGGTGGTTAAGTACATAAACAATAAATCTATGCAAAAGTCACCATTGGAATTATATGACTTCATACTGAGAAAGATTGGGAGGAGTTTAAATAAGCACATGAATCTGAAGAATATGAGGTACTAATTATGAAGTAGAATGCAACTTACATTTACATTTTATGCAAGACATGATAATGACTTCTTCATTATTTTTTTGGTTAACAACAAATCAGTGCCAAGGCGAAGGTAAATCAAGCAAAGAATATGTATCCATATTTCTTGTGTCGTGTAAATTATGCCGGGAAAAAGACTCAGTGGATTATTGAAGATCCCATATCTTTTTTTTCATCATCACCATCTATGAGCTCTGATGTTACATCATCATATGATCGAAGTCTCGATTGGATAAAAGCTAGAACAAAAAAAACAGAAGAAGGAAATTATATAATCCCAGTAGAAAAAGACAAAAGAGGTGGTAGAAAAATAGTAAGTATAACTTGCTAAACAACAATTAATTGCAATTATTTTTATTTATCCTTGATTGCTTATAACATATTGTTTATCTAATGAATAGGAGATATTACGGGAAGAAGTCGCCCAAGGTAGCTGGGTACCAGATAGGCATGATCACATATTGCCACGTGCATTTGAAAAACTCGAACATTCTAGCTTTGTGAGAGGTGTTGGAAGTGTTGTGACCATCAAGAAATTTTGTGAAAGGAAACTATCAACGTCCATCTCACCTGAAGTTATAGAAGAGCTTGAGACTAAAATAGAGGCCAAATTATTTGCTAGATTCTCGGCACATATTGCACATCTTGAGAGTATGATAGAGCAAAAGACTCAGAAGTCATCTCAATTTGGCCTTGATATGGAGGTGGAGATGGGTCCTTCATATTCTCGCCCAACTTCTAGTAGTTGTCACTCTGTGGACCCACCATTTCCAATATAAGAATTACAGGTAACAATTTTGAATTTCATTACTTCCTCTTCCACTTTAATCTAGTTAATATTGATATTCATAAAAAAATATTTTCATGTCTATTTTCTGCCATTTGATGTCTTTTCAATTTGAATCAAATTCAAAGAAAGGATGAAAAGTCAAAAATGGAGAAAAGGGAAATGAATGAATAGTAATTGGCCATAATTAGCCTAATTAAGGCCAAATTCTGCCCGTTGGCCAATGGAAGGGAGGCAATAGTTTGTTAGGCCTGTTGTGGGCTGCTGCTGGGTAGCCCAGTTGGCCCGCTAGGCAAGCCAGCAGCTTGCTTAACCCGTGCGGTCCGACATGGGCCAGTGATGCTCCCGAGAGATTTTTCCATTGCAATCTCATTGCGATCCATCCCGAAATAATTCTCCCATATTTTGGATCCTATCTAAGACCATTTTACTCATTTTCCATATTTTCAATGAGTGTCACCCATCAGGTTCTCGGTATGTTGGCCACTTAAATTAACAATTAATTTAAGCAAGTCATGAGCAGTGTCTAGCAACACATCATGACCACCAATTAACTGGAAAAGTCATTGATTTGACTACGAACCTTTCCATAGACAATTTCTGTGCAATTATTCCTTTCACCATTATATACCCCACTTGGTTCAGAGTATGAACACGTGCCAACTCCCACTGGACAAACTATATCATGTCTAGTCCAAGTAATGTTAGTTCTTGTCCCTGAGGCTCATTACTCTTGTTGAACCTTGAGGGGTATTTCTGTCATTTTGATGATAACAAATAAAATAGCAATAATGTATTTAACATACTTGTTTTTGAAGTCTATTGAATAGGGTATGTAATATGATAGCAAGAATGGAGAATGGAAGATTAATCTTAAAAAGATAAAATTGAAGAAATAACATGTTCACACCTGTGACATTATGTGTCACGCTCATGATGAAGCTTAGCGCCAACAAACCAACATTTAAAGTTCACAGCCATAAAGAATGATAGCAACCATGAATGATCATATCAGTCTCACCCGTGAAATAAAGTCATGCCGGTGAAAATACATGGAAAATTCTTCCAGAGAGCTTCACGGCCAGAGTCATCACTTGGACCATGGCTTGGAAGGATGTCACGCCCATGAACAAACACATACAAAACCTTCCAGAATGCTTCACGACCAAGGTCACCACTCAAGTCACGACTTGGAAGAACAGTCACGACCGTGAAAAATAAAAGAGAAACATGTCAGACGCGATTATAAGGGTTGGTGCAACGGTTATTTCCATATTAAATGCAATCAAACAGCTAGAATTCACCATGAAAGTATAAATGCAAGTCATTTATGAATCCAGAACAAAGGAATAGCTAATACTTCAAATCAAAATCTTGTTATAAGCCATTTGTGCATTTAATACTTTCAAAAACAAACATTTTTTCTCTGTGAAAATCTTTTTGCTCATTATTTTCTGAGCATTAAAGATTTGTAAGTGTTTCTCTCTATAATCATCCACTCAAGTGAGTTTGGGTATCTTGGGGTTAAGAGTAGAACATTTGTAAGGGTTATTTGTGTGAGCATTTAAAACACAAGGAATTGGTTATTTGTGTGAGCCATTGTTAGAAACACCATAGTTGGGAGTGAACTTGTAAAACTCCATTGTAACACTTAGAATGTTAGTGAAACTCCCAATTGAGATTGGGGAGAGGAGTAGGGTTTGTTAACACTCAAACCTCTATAAAAATTCTTGTGTCTCATTTTTCTATCCCTACTAAACTTAAATTTTATTTCCGCACTTCAAAGTTAAATTTTTTAATATCCAATTCAACCCCCCTTCTTGGTTCAATATATGGGCAACAATTGGTATCAAAGCTTAGTCTAGCATCGAAGCCTAATCAGTGCTAGTAAAGATCAAGATATGACCAATGAAGGATTCCAAAGTCTCAAGCCTTACTTTGATGGAGCAAATTATGCTCATTGGAAGTTTCAGATGGAGACATATCTGGACAGTGAAGGAATTGAAGTTGATGGTGAAGAAGAAATCTTATCAAGAGATGATTGGACAGAGCCTCAAAGAAGAGCAAACTTTAAAAACAAGAAGGCAATGGCAATTCTCTCAAGCTCATTATCCATTGAAGAATGTGATAGAATACAACCTTTCCTAACAGCTTACAGTATGTGGAAAACATTGGAAAACTATCATAAAGGAACTAAGCAAGTTAAATCCAAGAAGATTCAACTTCTTACTTCAGAATATGAGCTCTTCAAGATGAAATCTAATGAGTCAATTACTGACATGACCAACTGTCTTCTAGCCATCATAAATGGACTGAGAAAACTTGGGAAACACCCAAGTTTGGAAGATGTAAACAACAAAATCCTAAGAAGTCTTCCACTCAAAGATTACGGTTTAAGAGTTGCCGGTATAGAAGAGGCAAATGAAGACATGAGCACCATGAATACTGATGTGCTTATTGGAAAACTTCTCACTCATGAAATGGCAGTAAAAAGAGATAGAGAGCTTGAAGCAGAACCAGAAAAAAGAAAGCCTCTAGCACTAAAAACCTCTTCTTCAAAATCTCAAGAGGAAGTTGAAAATGATGAAGAAAAGAGTGATGATGCGAAAGAGGACATTGTTATGCTCTCAAGAAGGCTGAAAAGAATCATTGAGAAAAGAATGAGCAACTGTAGAAAATTCAGGCAAAAAAACCTCAAACCAACCTCTAATGATACACAAAGAAGTAAAGAAGAGGTAAAGTGCTATGAATGTGGAAAGAAAGGGCATATTAAATCGGAATGTTCAAGGCTCAAGAAGCATAAGAGCAAATACCAAAAAGACAATGGGGAGAAAGGTCACAAAGCCACATGGCATGACGAAAGCTCTTCAAGTGAAAAAATGACAATGAAAGCGAAGAGGTCAACCTATGCTTCATGGCTATAGAGGA
Organism: Triadica sebifera; assembly: GCA_023653625.1. Lineage (NCBI taxonomy): Eukaryota > Viridiplantae > Streptophyta > Magnoliopsida > Malpighiales > Euphorbiaceae > Triadica > Triadica sebifera. The sequence continues at coordinate 34,429,706 of CM042894.1, read as the reverse complement.
TCACGTCTCGGATAAGGTAAGATCACTTCACTCATACTCTTTCAATAATGATAGTAGTGATAATGATAGTAATAGTGAAGATGATGATGATGAGCAAAGCTTAATAAAAGTATTGAATTTAGAACTAGAAAAATATATAAGTAAATTCAATACTTATAAGAATAACATTTATGATTTGAAAATTAAAATAGATGTTTTAGAAAAAGAGAATTTTAAGCTTAAGTCATCTAATGAATCTCTTCAAAAGTCATTAGATGAATACTCTTCAAAACCCTCAACTAAATCCTTGCTTAAAGAAAACAATACTTTGAAGAATGAAGTTGAGGAACTTAGAAATTCCATTTCAAAATTTCACGAAGGAAAAGAGAGCTTAGATACTCTCATTGTGTCTTAAAGACCTCCCTTAATTAGACACAGTTTAGGATTTAAGGGCACATCATCATCTTCTCACAAAACTATTTTTCTTAAGTCAAGTGAACCTCACATCTCCACATTTGCTAGAACAACACCAAGGAATAAATACACTAAACCTTCTATACATAAAAAGAATAATCATGCCTTTATGTATAAGAAGCATGTATCTAGAAAAGCACTAATTAATCATGATTGTGCATGCCATTATTCTCAAAATCAGTCTAATATAAATATGGCATTCAAAAATATTGTAAGACCAAAAAGCAATGTTAGACCTAAACAGTGTAATTATTGTATGAAAATTGGTCACATAAATAAACATTGCTGGATAAGGAAGACTCATTGGGAACCTTCATGTGCTAACCCCCAAGGACCCAAGCTCATTTGGGTACCTAAAAATCATACTTGAATTGTGATTCTATAGGTATGCCTCAAGTCCACAATAAACATAACATAGAGGAGTTCTCTAGGGTGATATCTGTAGCTGAAAGAGTAGAAGAGGCACTTGTAGACCAGCACTAGGCAATAGTTAAGAGTGGTGTAAAGAGGCCTTTTTCTCAGTCCAGTGTAGGCTCATCAGCCAGTAAGAAAGCTAGGCCAATACGTGGCATCTTTCAATTGGGGATTAGAGGTCAAACCTCATTTATTAATCAGGACCAACCTATGAGATCAGTGCCATCATCTACTAGTGCCCCACTTGTTGGGTTTTGAAGAATGAATCATATTCATAAACGCAGCGAAAAATAAAATTTTTCAAAACCCAAAACAAAATATCATACTTGTACCATTAAAACTAATTTATATAAATGTAAATGTTAAAAATTATACCTTGTAATTTTTATTTGTTCTTCAAATCTTCACTTTGTTAGGTTGTAGCAAACCACAACAATCCATACTAGGATGTCTCTAATGATAATCCACGCGAATAATGAAGAAGAAACTATCAAGAGAAAATGGTTTGAACAAATTCAAAGAGCTAGCTTTGAAAGTGTTCTTGAGAGAATTTTTATTGTCTTAAAAATATTTTTTTTCACAAAAAATATTTTCATGTCTATTTTCTGCCATTTGATGTCTTTTCAATTTGAATCAAATTCAAAAATAAGATGAAAAGTCAAAAATGGAGAAAATGGCAACTAATGAATAGTAATTGGCCTAATTATTGCCAATTACAGCCGTTGGCCAACGGATGGAAGCTGCACGCGAATTGGGCCTACTACGGGCTGCTGCTGGGCAGCCTAGCCAGCATGGGCCTACGCGGGCTCATACGGGCCCGTGACACTCCTGAATGATTTTTTCGTGCGATCTCATCGCGATCCATCCTAAAATAATTCTCTCATATTTTGGATCCTATCCAAGACCATTTTACTCATTCTCCATATCTTCAATGCGTGTGACCCATTATGTTCTCTGTTATGTTAGCCACTTAAATTAACAATTAATTTAAGCAGGTCATGAGCAGTATCTAGCAACACATCATGACCCCCAATTGACCGGAAAGTCAGTGGTTTGACTACGAACCTTTCCATAGACAATTTCTGTGCAACTATTCCTTTCACCATTCTATACCCTACTTGGTTCAGAGTATGGACATGTGTCAACACCCACTAGACTGACTACATCACATCTAGTCCAAGTAACGTTAGTTCTTGTCCTTGAGGCTCATTACTCTATTAGATATGTCATTAAAGACTATCTTTATGACATTTCCACTCCGACTAGAGATTCCTGAGTAATGACCACGACAAGAGGCCATAGGTATACACTCCTTCTATCAAGAGTGGTGAATCTTTTGTTGGTTACCCAAATACCTTCGAATACCTCAAGTTGTATCCAATCACCATCCTATGAGCTACCTCTCTGAGGCAACAAGGAATAGTGCCAAAATACAAAATCAATATTCAAGATATCCTTGAGTACCTCAAGTCTAAGGATACTTGCACCATTGCTATGATGTGACTATCATTGACATTTGAATAGATTATCCATATGATTGTCTCATAGTTGGTCATCTAATGTACTCAACTACACTTAGCAAGCATCCACATGTTAACTCTAAACATCTCATGTTTATAGATTATGAGATCTACTACTCGATCCAATCAAGAAGTATAACATGTGCTCCGTCTCATTAATCCTATAACTAGGGATAATTTTGATACTAACATAATTACACATGATAAGAATCTCAATATCATGATCTCATCATGATTTCCTTCATGCTATGTTATGTATCAAGGACTTCATTAATTGATTTAAGATCACTTATCAATTCATATATCAAATGAACATCAAATTAATGAAAATGCCTTTTATTAATCAAATAAATTTGTTCAATGAGTGCTAAAGGTGATTTCCTTTAGAACACTCCTTTAACACCACCATCATCTGCTGTGAGGTAAGCCACATACCCTATATGTCAATATTTTGATAGATACCATCCAGGTGAGTGTTGGTAGTGATCAGGAGTCTGTTATGGGTGCAAAGCTACTGGTCATTTGGAAAGGGATTGTCCCTTATGGATTCAAAGTGTAAACACAGCTAGTGCAGGTACAGAGGTCAGTACTAGCTAGAGGAAAAGGCCAAGGCTGAGGATAGTTCAGAGGAGGCCATACAGGGCCAAGTCAAGTTGCCTTAGAAGCAGTCAATCAACAAAAAGTAGCAAAGCATCACTATTTAAGGCGTATGTTATGAGGGTTAGGGAAGAGCTAGATGCCCCAATCTACATAGTGGGAAAATTTTCTCTCATTGACTCAGATATATATGCTTTAGTTGATCCTGAGTCTACATATTCATATATTTGCACAACACCACTTGGTGAGGGAAATATACAGATAGAGACTTTAGGGTATGACATAGTGGTAACAAATCTTTCAGGCTATAGTGCCAAAGTGAATCGAATGTATAGACAATTGCCTCTAGTGATTCTAAGTGAACAGTTCACAGCAGATCTTATAGAACTTCCGTTTCATGAATACAATGTTATCTTGGGTATGGACCGGTTGGCCTCATATGGTGTAGTAGTGGATTGCCAAGGCAGAAAGGTAGTGTTGAGAAGGCCTGGATAAGATGACATGGAGATACAAGATGATAGGTAAAGATTATTAGCTAATGTAATTTCTATCATGAGGGCACAATGAGTAATCTGAAAGGGGTGTGAGGTATATCTGGAATATATGGTGGATGCTAGAAGGGACAGTTTGAAACTTCAAGATATCCCTAAGGTATGTGAATTGCTAGACATTTTTCCCAAGGATTTGTCGAATTTACCACCAGATCGGGAATTAGAGTTTGCAATAGATCTGTTACCTAGCACAACTCTTATCTCCATCACTCCTTATTGAATGGCTATAGTCTAGATATGGCAATTGGACTGGCTCCGAATGGGGCAAATGTTTTTGTAATTTTTTCCCTCTGCCTCGACCTCACCCTAACTCCCATTTTTTGTAACAAGAATGGGGCGAGGATGGTATATACATCCCCCACCCTGATTGTTATATTTATATATAATAATAATAATAATTATAATAATAATAATAATAATAATAATAATAATAATAATAATAATAATAATAATAATAATAATAATTATTATTATTATTATTATTATTATTATTATTTTAATGTAATTAATATTTATTAAAAAATAATAAAATAAAAATATAACACTCATTTAAAGTAAAAAATATTTTTTTTACTTAAACAATTATATATTTAACTAATTAATTAAAATAAAAAATATTTTTAACATTAAAATAAAATAAAAAATTTAATAAAAATCGGGGAATGTGGTAGGGTTGAGGATCCCCGTCTCTATGTGGTGTGGGAATGGAGACCCCAAAATTTTCCCCATCAGGGAATGGGATGGGGTTGGGGGGACGGGACAAAGTTCGGGGTCAGGGATGAGGAACTCCATCCTGAACCCGCCCCATTGTCATTCCTACTCCAGTCGAGCTAAAAGGGTTGAAGGTTCAATGCAAGAATTGTTATTAGACCCATCGTAAGCTTGGGTTCACCAGTGTTGTTTGTGAAAAAGAAGGATGGTACCTTATGATTGTGTATAGATTATAGACAACTAAATAAAGTGACAATAAAGAATAAATATCCCTTACCAAGATTTGACGATTTGTTTGATCAGTTGAGGGGTATAGGTGTATTTTCTATGATTAACCTCAAATCAGGTACCACCAGCTAAAGATCAAGGAGAGCAATGTGTTCAAGACAACCTTTAGAACTCGTTATGACCACTACAAGTTCCTAATTATGTCGTTTAGTTTGATAAATACACCTGCTGCTTTCATGAATATGATTAACATAATCTTTAAACCATATTTAGATCAGTTTGTGGTAGTCTTTATCGATGACATTCTAGTATACTCTAGAGGTTGAGAGGAGCATGATCAACATTTGAGGGTTGAGCTTCAAACTCTGAGGGTGAACCAGTTGTATGCCAAGTTATGGAAATGTGAATTTTGGCTGCAAGAAGTGGGCTTTCTAGGTTACATTATATTAGCTAAAAGCATCAGGGTTGATCCCAATAAGATAGAAGTTATTCTTGATTGGAAGCCATCCCAAAATGTGACAAAGGTTAGGAGTTTCCTTAGATTAGTAGGCTAGTATAGATGATTCATGAAGGGATTATTGTCTATAGCTGCACCCATGACATGATAGCTTTGAAAGGATGTTAAGCTCGAGTGGACAAATATTTGTCAGCGTAGTTTTGACCTGTTGAAGATTTTGTTGACAGATGTGCTAGTTTTGACACAACCCACTCGAGGGAAGGACTTTTTGTTATACAATGATGCCTCACAAAATGTTTTAGGTTGTGTACTGATATAAGAGGAAAAAAGTAATAGCTTATGCCTCTATACTGCTAAAGACACATGAGCTAAATTATCCGACATATGATCAAGAGTTGGTAGCTATTGTATTTGCGTTAAAGATTTGGCAGCATCATTTGTATGGAGAGAAAAGCTACATATATACAGATCACAAAAGTTTAAAGTATTTACCTTCACAGATATGGCTTAACCTTAGGAAAAGGTGATGGTTAGAATTGATAAAAGACTATGATTGTGTAATAGACTACCAACCAGGAAAAGCGAATGCAATGACTAATGCTTTGAGTTGAAAAATTCTAGCAGAATTGTGGATCTAACCTACTTTGCTTCAGAGAATCAATGAAGCTCATAGGCAAGATCCCAAGTTTTTTGAAATAATTGTTGTTGTACATAAGGGGGAGAGACCCAAATATTCAGTAAAATCTAATGGTAATGTGCATTTTAAAGGAAAATTATGCGCATCTGATAAGGCAAAGTTGAAACAAGAGGTACTGAATGAGGACACAAATCAGTTTATTCCCTGCATTTGAGAAGTAATAAAATGTATTAGGATTTGAAAGCATGTTATTGGTGGCCAGATATGAAAAAGGATACCACAGAATTTACCAAATATTTGACCTGCCAGTAAGTAAAACATGAACACAAAGTACCTTCATGATTGTTACAGCCTATCTCCATACTAGAATGCAAGTGGGAAAGAGTCACAATGGACTTTTTATCTAGCTTACCACTGACCCAGAGCAAACATAATGTGGTTTGGGTAATTTTGAATAAGTTGACCAAGTCGGTAGACTTTTTACAGGTTCGGATGGACTATTCTTTAAATAGATTAGCAAAATTATATGTAAATGAGATAGTCTGACTACATGACATGCCAATGTCTATCATTTCTAATAGAGACCCCAGATTCACCTCCTAGTTTTGAAAGAGCTTTCAAGAAGCATTAGGCACCCACCTTAATTTTAGCACAGTCTTTCATCCATAGACAGATGGCTAATCAGAGTGGGTAATTCAATTACTAGAAGATATGTTATGGAATTATGTGATAGAGCTTGAAGGTAGTTGGGACAAATACTTGTCGTTGATGGAATTTGCTTATAATAACAGTTATTAAACTAGTATAGGCATGGCTCCATATGAAGCTATATATCAAAGGAAATGTAGGTCTCCAATATATTGGATAGAACTCAGTGAGCGAAAACTGGTAGGACCATATTTGCCCTACCTCTAGAGTTAGATAAGATCTATAATGTGTTCCATGTGTCTCAGGAGGTATAGGTCTGATCCATCTCATGTCATCCCAGTGGAAAGTATAGAGGTATAGCCATATCTGACATATGAGGAAGAACTAGTAGCCATTATGGCAAAAGAAGTGAAGCAGCTCAGAAACAAACAAGTACCTCTAATGAAAATTTTTTGGCGTAGCCATATAGTTAAGGAGGTGACATAGAAAAGTGAAACAGACATGTGGAGCCAGTATCCATTGTTATTTCATAGAAATCAATCAGGTATGATTTCATGGATAAAATCTTTTAAGGGGGAGAGAATTGTCATGTTTGTCAATTTAGCCTCAGCCGACACGTGTGTTTTGCAATCAGACACACCATATCGATAAAAACCGAGCGCATTCACAATTGAAATAAAGCCAATATGATTGAAGTCTAAATTTAGACTGAGAATGAGTGAGAAAATTTATTACAAACTTATGATATTAAATTTTCACAAAAACTAAGAAAAAACGAGATCCAATAGTAAAATACGCAATTTTTCCACTGCCCATGAATCGTGGCGAAGGATACCAGGACATAAAAAATATTGAGGTGGACTTTGTCATTATAATTTCAAATCAAAACTTTAATTTTTAGGGCATGAAATTTAAGAAATAAAATTTGAGATGCAGTTCCTCAAAAATATTTGGAAACACGATTTTGTTTTAGTGTCCCAATTGCAAAGCCAAAAGCACCAATGTGAAGAATAAATTATTTCGTGAATATTGGTGCATTTAATTGCAGGAGATTAAAATTGGATTCAGATTAAAATTAAAAGAGAAAAGTTAAAGGGCTAAATGGAAAAGATTAAATTAAGAATTGATTAATTAACAAAAGAAATGATTAATTATATTAATCTTCACATGCACGACCACACTTGGCACACATGCACTTTAAACATTTCACTAATCAACTTATATAAACCAAAAAGTGGTACAAAATTTCATAAGCCAAAAGAATTTTGTTCTTCCATTTTTTTTCATTAATTTTTTTCTTCATTTATCTTCATCCGGGCATTTCTTTCCCATCCAAGCCGAGATTAATCTCTTCTCTTCCATTCCTTTTTATGGAAATTTCTTAGTTATCAAACACTAAGTAGCTAGGGTGAAGTCAAAGTTGAGGAAATAAGCCTTTCTCTTCCTTGTACCAAGTGAACCCAAGACATCATCTTCTCATCTCCTCACATTTTTCTTTTACTTTTCCTTAATTTCTCATCATTTAAATGCAAGCCTAGCAAGAGGGATTGGGAGTTGTGAGAAAGAAAGCCTTTTTATGAAATAGTCAAGTAAACCCGAAGCAACAATTAAAGAAAGTAAGGATTTCTTGGCTTGGGCAAAAAGAGATAAGGGGCTAAAGGGTTGTGCATGTAAGAAAGAGTGGTGGAAAAGGCCTTATGGGGAGGGGATTTAAGCTAAAAGGTAGATAAAGAAGGGTGTGTGGTCTTAGGTGGTAAGGAACCAAAGTGAGATTTATTTCCTTCCCTTGACCGAAGGTTAAAGTCCTAGTATCTTGGTTTTATATTGTTTTATTTTCCTTCCACTTCCTTGAAAATGAATTCTAATTTTATTTTATTTCCTTGTCTCTTTGTGTTGTTAAAGCTTGTGGTTGTTTTGTGATAGTGGAAGTGAAGGGAGAGGTGCAACCAAAACTTATGTATAGGATTGGTTTGAATTGTTTTAATGAGTTGTAGAACCTATTTGGAGTTTGAAAATTTGAAGTTGGATTGGGACTTGATCTGGGAGTTGAAGCTATGTTAACCAATTTAAAATATAACTTTATAATAAAGAGAGTTAAAAATTGAAGTTGAGTGAACAAATTACCTTGGTCGAGACCCTTTGAAGGGAGTTAGAGTATTGTTTGAAACTTTAAGATTTTTGACCCAAAACATTAAGTAACCGTGAACTTTAGAATGGTAAATTAACATAAAATGGCATGACCAAAAGCTAATAAAATGGAAATATTATTTTGGTTATTCAATTGAGCCCATAAATTGGGTTGAGTTGTGACTTAACTGAAACTAGAAAAAAAAGGCTCATTGCGTTGGACACAAAATTGTTTGAGAGATTCAAAGAGCAAAAGTAAAAACAAAATTTTTCTTTAAAATTGAAACTGAGCTTAAAATTTAGTGAAGTTTAAGTAACTAAGATAAGTAATTGAATTCTAAAAGGATTAAAGTAAATATTAGTGGAAAGGTAATTAAACTAGATAATAGAACCTATAATTCGCTTATTCAAACCTTAAATAGTGAATCCTCAATTAAATAAAGGTATTGACATAACACAATCAATACGATAGATACTAGTTTTTTCTAAGGAGCAAATTTTCATTTATTAAAATTATCATTTCGTTGAATACCTGATATTTAATTACATATATTCTATCAGACACATCCTTGACACCAACGCCCTTACCGAATAAAGAAAAAGGGTCGAAAGACGTGAGAAAAAACTATTGAAGTTTGTGCAAGCTTTATGGCAATTGCCATTATTGCAAAATTATCAATATGACAGAAATAAAATGATAGGATAATTATAGGTGGTATGTACGTAATATATGAATGATATGTGTATGGTGTATATATATATATATATATATATATATATATATATATATATATATATATATATATATATATATATATATATATATATATATATATATAGTGTGAGGTATATGCAAGGTATATAATGGCTACAAAAATGAATTAGACATATGTCATGATTTAAGCCTATGAATAAGCCTAGACTAGTATAAGGTAACTTATTGGCATGCCAATAGGGTCATACGGCTTCGACCAGGACAAACAGCTTCGGCTGAGATATATGGATTTGGCCAGGACATTCAACTTTTAGTTCGGATATATTTGTAGACACCTTTTCATATGACTACTAGGTCTAGATACCCCTTTTGTGTTTCCCTGGGATCTAGTTTAGACAACTTGATTTATAGGCATAAGAGGTAACATCTTGTAGTTATAAATTTCAATGTTAATGTATTATTTTATATAATAGTATAAAATGGCATGATACATGGATTATGTTCTTTTTTGTTTTTTGAAAAGCACTGTAATATAACATGTAAAGTTTCTATTTATGCGAAAAGTTGACTGTTTCTTTAAAGCTTGCACCACTGAGCTAAAACTCAGTGCGAGAGTTTATTTTTCTCTTGCATAAGTATCGAAACAAAGGACATGAGTGGCGAGTTATTTGAGAGACACATCAAACCAGTGGATCCCATATGGAGCATAGTAGCGGTAGTAGCCACCCAGATAGGGTTTGTTTCTTTTTGTATTACTTATATATGTATATCAATTATCTATGAAAAGTATACTTGTTGTATAAACTTATGTAAACATTTATGGCTTGTTTTGGTCATGTCAAGTTCTGTAAAAATATAAACATAGTAGGTTAAAAATTTAACTTGTACATATATGTTGACATATATATATATATTTAATAATATTATATAGTTTTGATCAAACAGGTAGACATGATATCAACTTCAAATTACATTCAGACATACCATATAGCCTTGTATTTCATAATAACTTCTTTGCTGACTCTAGTTGTAATGCTCGCTAAGTGGGGCTTAGCTAATAAGTTGGTTTAGAGATGTTATGATTATGTTTAAGAGTTTTATTAAGGAAAATTGTTAAGAAAATATGAGAAAAGTGAAAATTTATGTGTTCATGCCCGTGACTCATATGACATGGCTGTGAATGATGTTTTGGGATGTTTCACACCCGTGAACATCATTAGATATAAAACACCAATAGTTGTTCTTTTTCTCTTTCATGACCTAAACTCAAAATAAAACCTTAGAATTCGAAGTTTTTTCATATAAAAAACTGATGCCTTGTATTTTTTTTATTCCTAGACCAAAACACTTAAGCCAACATCAAAGATCAAAATTTTAAACAAGTTTTTGGGAGATAAAAGCCTGAGGAAGGTTGTCTTTTTGAAGGAGCCAAACCATTGAAGAACATAGGAATCTAAATCTTTCTTTCCAATAGTGTTTCCTTCATTCTTAGTAAGAAATCACATTTCTCCTTCTTCTTTACAAATTTTCATAGAATTTTTTGGTTAAACCCGTTTATAGAAGAGACTCATCTCCAAATGGATTAGGTTATGGATGAATTTTAAGAGTTTATAGTTAAAGACCCCTTTTAAAGCTTGATTATGGTTATAGTATGCTTTAGTATGAGATTATAAAGTTTAAGGTTATATAAGAGGTTTAAGGTTAGGCTTTGATCTTTTATGGCTTTAAAAGTTAAGTATAAGGTGTATAAAAGCTTATAGATATATGTTATATGTGATATGAGTTAGAAGAGGAGGTAGTGAAACCCACTAAGATGATAAACAAGCTTAAGAGAAGTTTGGTTTTAGGCTCCATTAGAGGTATGTACATATGCATTTAAATTCCTAAAATGTGGCATGTTGTGTGTTAAATACTTATGACTACTTTAAATATTAATTTTTGGTTGATACAAAAGTAGATGATGTATTTAATGTCATGACTATATGAGTAATGAATGATAATGGTATAAATTCTAGGTGTGGCAAGAATTGCCTTGATGATAATGCTTGAAAGGAACTTTGTTATAAGTATGATATATGTACATCTAGTGGTATGTTAAATTATGAAGGTAAATGTTAGGTTGTTAACATGCATCTCATATATAGCACAATAGAAATTTAAAATTAATTGAACCCAAAAATCATGGAACGTCTTATGAACATTAAAATTGGATCATACCATCAATATGGAAGAATTTTATTACCTTATTTGTTTCTTTTAGATCTTCCAAGTTTGTGAGCCTTTTCTTCAAGTTGGGTTGTTACAAACCACAAAAATCCAAGGCTGAATTGTCTTTAATAGTATTCCACATGAAGGAACGAAATAAACAATGATGATTCAACTTGAAAGAGAAGAAAAAGAGAGAATAACTTTTATTCCTCAATGTGGTAGCTACGAATTTGGACCTTAAAAGGGTACTTTGTATGTCCCCTAACCATATTTGGGTTGGACATACATAACCTATGCATAGGAGTTCCCTTTGAAATAGAAAAATCTAAAATCACAAAGCTGAAATCGGGGCCTTCACGGTCGTGAATAGAAGTGTCATGGTCGTGACAACCTTTGTCACAGTTGCGACACTTATGTATGGTCAAATAATTTCTCTCTCATGTCTTAGATCTAATCCAATGCCCATTTCATATTTCCCCCATTCCTTCTATGTGTGTGACCTATTAGGTTTCTGGTTATGTTGGCAGCTTAAATCATGACATGATTTTAAGCAAATCATGAGCAGTATCTAGCAACACATCATGACCCCTAATTCACTGGAAAATCAGTGGTCGAACTGTAAACCCTTCCATAGATAATTATCGTGCAATTCATCCTTTCACCAAACTATACCTTATTTTGTTATGGGGATGGTCTGTGTGTCAGCTCCCACTAGATAGACTATGTCATATCTAGTCCAAATGATATTAATTCTTGTCTATGAGACTCATTACCCTGATAAGATATGTCTTTGAAGACCTTCTTCCAGACATGTCCACCTTGGCCATGGATTTCTGAGTAATGATCTTTACAAAAGGCCATAGGTATACTCTTCTTCTATAAGGAGTGGTGAATCATTTATTGATTACTCAATTACCTTCGAATACCTCAATCTATACCCAATCACCACCCTATCAGCAACCTCTGAGAGGCAACACAGAATGGATTCAAAGTATGGGATTCAATATCCAAGATAACCTTGAGTATCTCAAGTCCAAAGATACTTGCTCCATTGCTATGATAAGACTATCACTGACATTGAATAGATACCCATGTGATTGCCTCATAACAAGTCATTCAATATACATGGCTACTCTAGCAAGCATCCACTTGTTAACTATAAATATTTCATGTCTTCCACTTATGAGATCAACTACTTGACCTAGTCAAGGAGTGCAGCATATGCTTGTCTATCTAGATTAACAATGTCCTATCTTGTTAATCTTATGACCATCATGATTTCATCATGCATTCCTTCATGCTCTATTACATACAAGGACTTCATTAAATGGTTTAAGATCTATATCAATTCATAACCAATGAATACCATATAATGAAAATTCCTTTTATAAATAATAAATGAGTACATCAAGTACCTAAGGTGATTGCCTTTAGGGCACCTCTCTAACAATCTTCCACTTCAACTAAAACCAATCGCCTTTATACATTATATCATAAACGAGTACATGACTATCATGTTTCTTTTGGGGAAGTGGCTTACTAAAAGGACTAGATATATTCTAATCAGGGGAACTCTCTCTATCTTTACATCATGTCTACTTATGATTTCAAAATAACATGTGAGTACATGTTTGGATCTTTGATGATACTATGGTTCTCTTGCTTGTGCAATGACTCCATTGTAATCTTAATACAAAGGTATTAGATCAACAATGCTAGGAACCACTTCCAATTCTATGATGAGTATTTCTTATCCAAACTGCTTCCTTAGTTTCCTTAGAAGTTATAATGTACTATGTTTCGATTGTGGAATCAGCAGTCATCTCCTGTTGGAACTCTTCCAACTGACTACTTCATCATTTAACATGAATATATGTCTTGACTGGGATTTAGAGTCATCTTTATTAGTTTAGAAGCTGGCATCAATATACCCGCTTACTTTAAGCTCACCATCTCCATATACCAAGAATGCTTCATTAATTCTTCTCAAGTACTTAATGATATTCTTGACAACCACCCAATGCCCCTAGCTATGATCTGATTGATATCTACATGTGACACTTAAAGCATATGATACATTAAGTCTAGTACATAACATAGTATACATAATAGATCTAATAGCTGAAACATATGGAATACTACTCATGTGTGTCCATTCATCCTGTGTCTTTGGACATATGGACTTAGAGAGGGTAATCCTATAAGTCATTGGAATTAATTCTCTCTTGGACTATTTCATGTTAAACCTCTTTAGCATCATATCTTTGTATGTAGACTAAGAAAGAACAAGCAACCTCTTAGATTTACCTCTATAGATCTTTATCCCCAGTATATAGGTCGTTTCTCTAAGGTCTTTCATGGAGAAATTCTTAAAAAGTCAAATTTTGACTGATTGAAGAACTGAGACATCGTTTCCTATAAAAATTATGTCATCTACATACAAAACTAGGAATACAACTGCACTCCCACTAACCTTGTAAACATAATGTTCACTCACATTTTGTGAGAAACCAAACTCTTTGATTATCTCATCAAATCGGATATTCCAATAAATAGATATTTGCAATTTGCATACCTTTTTGCCATCATTTGATGTGAAACCTTCAGGTTGTGTCGTGTACAAATCTTCAGTTAGATTTCCATTAAGAAAAGTTGTTTCCTATCCATTTGCCAAATCTCATAATCATAGTGAGTAGCAATGGCTAGGAGTATCCTGATGGATTTAAGAATAACAACAGGAGAAAAAGTTTCATCGTAGTCAACACTTTATCTTTGATGATATCCTTTAGCTACCATCCTAGCTTTATAGGTAAACTATATTACCTTCCATGTCGGTCTTTTTCTTGAAGACCCATTTGCACGCAATGGGTTTAATCCCTTTAGGTGGGTCAACCAAAGTCCACACTTAGTTTTCAAACATGAAATCCATCTATGACTGCATGGCTTTTAGCCATCTATTAGATTCTAAACAATTCAAAACTTCTTCATAGGAAGTAGGATCATTATCCTCTATGAGCAATACATCATTATGTTCACTTATGAGAAATCCATATCTCTTAGGAATAATGTGTATCCTACTTGACCTATGAAGTTCTTGTGTTTCAGAAGGTGTAGCTGTTATTTCATCTATATGAGTAACATATTCGGGTTCAATCAGTTGATTTGTATCTGTTTGAGCATTTTGAACTTCATCAAGTTCAATTTTTGTCCCATTATCTTCTTTTAGAAGAAACTCTTTCTCTAAGAAGACAACATGCTTTGAAACAAACACGTTTTGTTCCAAAGGGTGGTAAAATTGATATCCAAATAGCTATTTTAAATATCCCACAAATACACACTTATCAGACTTAGCTTCTAGCTTATCTAATATTGTCCATTTCATATAAGCAAGACAACCCCTTACTTTCATGTGTGAAAGAATAGGTCTCTTATTATTCCATATCTCATATGAAGTAACATCAACTGACTTAGAAGGGACTCTATTTAGTTTATAAACAGAAGTCTCTAGTGCATGACCCCAAAAGGACATAGGTAATTTTGCAAAGATCATCATTGACATCACCATGTCTAACAAGGTTCGTTTTCTCTTTTCAGCAACACCATTGTGTTGTGGCATGTAAAGTGGCATTCATTGAGATAAAATCCTATTAGCTTTTAGATAACCTTGAAACTCTTGGCTTAAGTATTCTCTATCTCGATCTGATCTAAGTGTTTTAAAACTTTTGCCAAGTTGTTTCTCTACTTCATTTTTGAATTCGTTGAATTTTTCAAAAGCTTCATATTTATATCTCATAAGACATAAGTACCCAAATCGTGAATAATCATCAATAATGGTAATGAAGTAGATAAAACCACCTATGACCTACACTGACATTGGTCCATATATATTTGTATGTACAACGTCCAATAGCATATTGGCACATTCACCCTTTCCACTAAAAAGTGATTTTGTCATCTTGCCTAATAAACAAGATTCACATGTGTTATATGATTCATAATCAAATGACCCTAAGTCACCATTCTTATTTAACTTAGTCATGCGCCTCTCATTTATATGGCCAAGGCGACAATGCCATAAATATGATGGTTTTAGGCTATCCAACTGTTGTCTTTTATTATTATTGATATTGAGGATTGAATTAGACATGTCAAGAATGTAAATACCATTGCATAATGTACCAGTTCCATAAAGAAGGTCATTCAACCATATAAAGTAACCATAGCCATTAATAGTCAAATGAAAAAAAAATTCTATTTAAACAATAAACAGAAATAATATTCTTTGCTAAAACTAGAACATAATAACAATTGTCTAATTCTAAAATAAGCCCACTAGCGAGTGTTAATACATAAGTTCCTATAGCTAATGCAGCAATTCTTGCTCCGTTGCCAACATGTAGGTCTGACTCCCCTTTATTGAGCTGTCTACTATTCCTTAGGCCTTACATATTAGTACATATGTGTGAGCCACATTCGGTATCGAATACCCATGCATTATTAATAGAAATAGTATTAACCTCACTAACATAAATACCTAAAGTAGAAGGTGAATCCAATGTCTTATCCTTCTCCTTTAAAGACTCCAGATATGCCTTGCAGTTCATCATCTTTGCCAACTCTTGCCACAATGGAAGCCAGTCCCTTTTGATGTCGTTTCTATGCCTTTCATCCTAATCCTCAATGTACATTGCATTGGAGATGTTCCCTCTACCATCTTGGAGCTAAAAAGCAATTTAGATATCTCATATCACTCGGTTTGTGCTTGCTCATCAAAAAGCTCCCTTAGATGATTCATAATGGTATTTGTATCCATAGTCTCATGCTGCTTTTGAAAGCTCAGGTGACATAAATGCGAGCATAATGCAACCTGCCAACTCACTATCACGTACTTGCTTTTTGTATGCTAACTATTCATCAATAGATGCATCATCAGCAGGAGGGGAGGGAAGCGACTCTTCCAAGACATAGGCTATCTTTTCAACTTTGAGAACTATTCTCAAATTTCTTAGCCAATCTAGGAAGTTCGAGCCAGTCAATTTGTTGGATTCGAGAATTGAGCGTAATTTCACGTTTGATGACATGATTCTAGCAACTTAGATGTAAAGAAAGATCATGTTAGAGAATGTATTAAATGCATGATTATTAGGTCTTTAATAAATGTGCATTATAACTCCCACTATTTTATTACAAATACATAACCCTCACTATAAATCTGAGAGAACCCGTTGGAAGTTCTCCTAATAGGTTAGTATCCAACATGACTAAGAATCACCTTAGGTATGCCCAACAAACCACCTTAGGTCAATTGGTAGGTATCTCATACCGATTGCATCATATCATGCAACTATTGAATCATTGGGCTATCAACTCTTGATATATGGACATCTCATTACACTTACCACAATACTGCCTTTAATTCACATTGACCTTTGGTGTACCCAACAAGCCAATGTAACTAGTTAAAGCCAACCCATTAATCATAAAATAATATTTTGATGGTTTGAACATATTTGTGTAGAGCAGGCTTGGGTGTGCCTAATAACCCAAACTCTAAAAAAACTCTGGTTCTTGCCATATTAATGGATGACATTGGCCTTAATATCATTAATAAGGAATTTCTTTAATTTTAGGTCTCATATTGGAAATTTGGCATGCATAATATATCCATTCATTAAATATAGATATATAAGATAATTACACTAATTATATGGTTATGATTATGGACATAATCTGACATCAATCCTTCAAGCCATGAAAGGATTGACTAGGTCTCACCTAGGTAGATGCATGAAATTACAACACCAAAATAGAAAACAATTTCCTATTCTAATGCTTATTTATTTTTGGCACCATCTCCTTGGCTTCTTGCTCCTTTGTACTTCAATTATATTTTAATTTTATGTTATCTAATTACATAATTTTTTCATAAGAAAACCTCAAATTTCATTTAAGAGGAATAAGATGAGAAGAGAAATACAATAAAGAGAATAAAGAAAGCAGGGACTTGCATGCCCTATTTACAGAAAAAAAAATTTCATGCTTGATAAATCTCATTGTCCAAGTCCATAATCATACCATCATTCCATTCCATACACCCCTAGTATGCATTCTCTAACGCATGAATAAAAATAATATATTAAAGAAACAATTTGGGTTCCCTTTGTTTCAACTCTTGAAACATTGTTTTGATTGTTTGGCCTTAACGAAATTTATTATAAAATCATTATTTAATATCATTAAATAATCATATGAACATTTAGAAATACCTTCTAAAAGAAAATCATGCATTTTAGGTATACATTTGATCATATCAAAAAGTTTCCTAAAATTGCATACTTTGCCAACTAGGTTACTTCTAATTTAATAGATGCAATATTAAATCCGAATTTAATAATTAAATCACATTAAATATTAAATTAAATATTACCAGTAATTAATTCATAATTAAAATACCTTAATTAGTTATTAGTTTGATGTCAAATAGGATTGAACAATCCTAGTTAAAATTACATACTAGAATCCTAGTCAAAATAGGACTTTAGAAAACACTTTTATAATTCAAATAAAATTCCATTTAAAAATTCCCAAAATTTTTAAAATTCATTTTCATAATTATATACAACTTATAATCATTTTATACCAATTAAATTCATTCGTTAGACAATCTAAATCATTATTTATTCAACTAGCAAACTAATTACTTAAAAATTGTCCAAATTGAATCATACATGAATTAGGATTCTTTAGGAACTTAAACGCAAATTTATTTTGACTTGAGCATGCAATTGACATCAAAATAAAATCATAAATATCTCATAAATATGAATTAAGGTTCTAGTCATCAAGTTACTTCCCATTAAATCAAACAATACAAAACAGTCCCATCACATAGTCTAGTTTTTGACCTAGTTACTTATTTTGTTTTTTCCATGATCAAAAACGATTTTTGCATCATTATAGGTGCTTTCAAAAATTTTAAAAAAAATCTAAATATAACATAAACATGTTTTATTAATCAAATTAACAAACCAAATTTGAACAGCCCCTCAAACAACTCAATTAGCACAACTAGGTTTTATAAACCCTAGAAAATCAATACTATGCATAACTTCAAATTTCATATTTAAATCAAATTAAAACCTTTTAATTATCATCAAAAACATCTAATATCATCATATTAACATAATCAAATTCTTTTTTAACAAAATGAGGGAATCCAAGTTGTTCTTTTTTAATCAATCTCATTGATACTTCAATTAAATCCAAAATTAATTTACATAGGGTGACTCTAATACCACTATTGGGTTCTTAATATGCATCTCATATATGGCACAATAGAAATTTAAAATTAATTGAACCCAAAAACTATGGAATGCCTTATGAACATTAAAATCGAATCATAACACAAATATGGAATAAGTAGATTACCTTGTTTGTTTCTTTTCGATCTTCCAAGTTTTTGAGCCTTTCCTTCAAGTTGGATTGTTGCAAACCACAAAAATCCAAGACTGGATTATCTTTAATAGTAATCCATATGAAGTAATGGAATAAACAACCTCAAAGGGAGATGGGGTGTCAAAGCACCAAAGTGCTAGAAATGGTGATTCAACTTGAAAGAGAAGAAGAAGAGAGAATAACTTTTATTTCTTAATGTGGCCATTGTGAATTTGGTCCTTAAAAAGGTTATTTATATGTCCCCTAATCATATGAGGGTTGTACATACATAACTCATGCATAAAATTTCCATTCAAAATAGAAAAACCTAAAAACACAAAGCTGATATCAGGGCCTTCACGGCTGTGACTCCCCTGTCATGAGCGTGACAACCTTTGTCACGGCTGTGACAATGATGCATGGTCAAATCATTTCTCTCTCATGTATTGGATCCAATCCAAGGCCCATTTCACATTTCCTTCATCCCTTCTATGTGTGTGACCCATTAGGTTCTCAGTTACATTGACAGCTCAAATCATCACATGATTTCAAGCAAATTATGAGTGGTATCTAGCAACACATCATAACCCCCAATTGCTGGAAAGTCAGTGGTCTAATTGTAAACCCTTCCATACACAATTACCGTGTAATTCATCCTTTCACCAAACTATATCTCATTTAGTTCAGAGCATGGTCTATGTGTCAGCTCTCATTAGACTGACTACATCATATCTAGTCCAATTGATATAAGTTATGTCCTTAAAGACCTTCTTCAAGATATGTCCACATTGGCCAAGGATTTCTAAGTAATAATCTCTACAAGATGTCATAGGTATACTCTTCTTCTATTAGGAGTGGTGAATTTTTTATTGACTATTCAACTACCTTTGAATACCTCGTGCTACACCCAATCACCATCCTATGAGCAACCTCTGAGAGGCAATAAGGAGTAGAGTCAAAGTATAGGATTCAGTACCCAAGATAAATTTGAGTATCTCAAGTCTAAGGATACTTGCACCATTGCTATGATGAGACTCTCACTAACATTGAATAGATACTCATGTGATTGCCTCAAAGCAGATCATCCAATGTACTTGGCTACTCTAACTTATGATAACTCTAAATATCCATATGTGAACTCTAAATATCTCATGTCTTCAGCTTATGAGATTAGCTGCTTGACCTAGTCAAGGAGTATAACATATGTTAGTCTATCCATATTAACAATGTCCTATCTTGTTAATCCTATGACTAGGGATTATTTATGTATAAACATAATTACATATGATAGGAATCTCATCATCATGATCTCATCATGAGTTCCTTCATGTTGTGTTACATACCAAAGACTTTATTAAATGGTTTAAGTTCTATATCAATTCGTATGCAATGAATACCATATAATAAAAATATCTTTTATAAATAATAAATGAGTACATCAAGTGTCTAAGGTGATTGCCTTTAGAACACATCTCTAACTGTAAAGAGGTAAGAAGAGGTATTACTACTTTGTTATAAGTATGCTATATGTGCATCTAATGGTATGTTAAATTATGATGGTAAAGAGGTAAGAAGAGGTATTAGTGAGTATAAAAGAGGTTATTGAATCATAAATGAATGTTAAGGTAATTTATGATGATATGTGCAATCATGTTTTCCTTTGAGTTTAATTGATGATATAACATGATAACGCATGTTTGATGAGAACGTTGATAGAAAAAGGTTGTCATGGGACAACCATTAAAGCCTTTTGCATGTGGATCACTTTGAATGACTTGTTTTATGGTTGTTTTCTAGAAAACCTAGATTCATGCATGTAACATTCAGTAATTTAGGCCCCGATTGCACGTGACCGTTGTGAGGCGCACAGGTTCAATCAGAGTCTAAATTTGAACCCATAAAAAAATGAATAATAATAAGGGAAAATAATTAAGGGTATTATTATTTGGGAATTAAAAAGATTAGGGGTAGAATTAGAAGAAAATAAAATTTTCTATGGACAAAATTGGTATTATGGAGATTGTTTGGGGAAAAAGTGTAAATATGGAGGAAGATGTGGCAAATATGGAATTTCTCAAAGTTTAATTGTTAATCAAGATTAATTAACTTAATGAACCAATAAGAATTAGGATTAATTTTAATTAGTGGGACCCACACCTTAATCAAAGTATAAAAGTCAAAAATGGGAGGAATTCTCCATTCTTCCACCAAAATATCTAACTCTTCTTCATCTTCTTTTCTCCTCTCTTTGCTGTCCACTCTAGCCTTCCAAAGCCACCATTTTTGCTTCATTTCAAGCTTGAAAAAGAGAGTAAAAAATTAGTTTTGAGAGAGGAAAATTCGGAATTAAGGAGTCCTTGACATAAAAGGAGCAAATGAGCAAGAAAAAAGGAAAAAGGAATACAAAAAAAAAGAGATTGGTTAGGGGGAATTTCGGCCCACCTTGGAAAACACTTAAGGTTAGTTTATTCTTCTTAAATTCAACCTTTTTACTTCCATTTGAGATCCATATTGATGATAGATGTGATTAGGGTTGATAGATATAGGTTATGTTGCAAGATTGAACATAGAAATTTAAGTTTGTGATTAGTTGATGGAAGTGTAATTAAACTTTGAATTAATGATAATTGAAGTTAGTTAATTGTTTTATGGCTTAAAAACTAAAGAAAATTTGATGTTAATGGATGAATGAGGGGCTTCCATTGTTAAAGAAATTTGGGGAAAATTGAAATTAGCATAGAAGAACAACAATTGGTGAAAAGTGAAGCATGATTTGAGTGTTGAATTGAAGAAAATAAATTGGGAACTAGGATATAGTTTTTGGGCAGCCATGACATAGTAAGAGGAAAGTTTAACCTTAGTACATTTCAGCTCAATTAAGGTGTAAAATATATTAGGAACATTAGAATATTATGTAGACATGAAAAGCATTGAAAATGGATATTGGAATTGAGATGTGGTATGGTTGTGTAGGGAAAATAAGTGAACAAGTGAGAGGTCCTCAAGAGGGTGACAAAGGCAAGGAGAAAGCTAGCCAATAAGGGAAGAAAAATAAGGATTAAGGGAAGAGCCAAGGCTGATTAGGTATGTACTTCATTGATAAAAATTTTACATGATGCTCATATGTGTGTAATTAGGTGTTAAGGTTTAATATGATTGTGTGTTTGATGTGTGATGTAATTAGTTGTTGTTTTTGATATTTTATATGGCAATGGGACCAAATGATGTGAAATAATTGAGACGCATGAATGTAGTTGTAATTATGGAAATTTTAGTATTAAAATGAATGCAAATGATAAATGTGGTTGAAATATGGATTGATGTCAATTGATGGCTCGGGTACAGAATTCCAGGAACAGACCTGACTCTTTTGATGATAACTTGGGTTCTAGAACTCGTTTTGTATGTTCTTTGTTGGAAATGAAATCTAAGACACAGGGATTTAATTTGTATTCAGACCATAACATCTAATTATATCTAAATTTTCCCTGAAAAATGTATGAAGTTCAAACCTAGAATCTGTCTAGAAAATTATGGGTAAAAATATCTGTGATGATTCAATATTAAATTAACCATAACTTTTGATCAAAAAATGGGATTTAATTGATTTTTGATGCATCTGAAATCTAAGACAATAAGCTACAAATTGTTAGAAGGCCCTAATTTTAAATTCGAATTATAAAAGGGCTAAAAGTGAAGCCCAAAAATAGGTCCAAAATCTGCCATAGGTAAAAATATGAAATATTGGAGTTGTGCTTGTGTTGTGATAATTATATATAATAATTAATGTGAATAATTATTTTAATGGTAGTTATGAATGTCTAACAAGTTATTTATGTGTGAGATTTTAGTGCCATAATAATGAAAATAAAGAACAAAAATAAATAAGCATGATAATGATAGTCGAATAATATTGACATTTTTGAAATATTGGGAATTAAAATAAAAATAGTTAAGCTCAAAGACACCTAGGCTAGAACTAGAATAGAGAATAGTTTGGCATGCCAATCAGGAGATTTAGGCACTCAGTGCCAAATATGAAAGCCGATAATGACAATTTAATAAATGCACTCGACGCAAAATTATTAAGCCGGTAATGACAATATAACAAAATCCGGTAATGACATTATTATAAAAGTACTCGGCGCTATATTATGAAAGTCGGGAATGACAATCCCGTTATTCCTATTAGTTAGTTCGGTTATAGGTGTTATGGACACAAGAAAATAATAATAATAATAATAATAATAATAATAATAATAATAATAATAATATCAAAGTATGTGATTTTTATAAATGTTATATGAATTAAAGTTGTTAAATATTGAGTATTTGCTGAAATTTATTAATTTTATATAATTCTTTATTTTATGCATTATTTATTAAATGGTTAATTAATATGTGAGAAAATATATATGTATGTAAAATTTTTATTATTGAAGCACCACTAAGCTAGTAGCTTAGCGCGGGTGGTTTCCTCTCACGCAGGTTATAAGGGTAGCAGTAGAAATTAGCATTATCATAAGAAAAATGGTACTCGGAGGAAAGCAGCTAGCAGCTTTGGTTTTATTTTTGGTATATTTTGTTAAAAACTTTATAAATTAAAGTATCGTTTTTATTTCATATCACGTGTATTAAATATGTGAGTCACTATGTAAAAAAAACATAGTTTGAATGTAAATTAATGTACTTTATAAATAAATAAAATTTTGAGTATTTATGCTTGTAATAATTTTTTTATCATTTCAATGTATGCAACATTTTCGTAAAAAAAAAAAGAAAAGAAAAAAATTTTACTTCTTCATTAATTTTATAGAATAGTAAGACGAGTAATGCTCACTTACTTTGCTAAACTACAGTGAGGTAAGGGGGTGTTACAATGCCCGTGATCGAGGATTCACGATTCTAAATCATTAGCCTAGAACTGCCCATTTTAGGAAGAATGCATCACAAATTAAATCACCATATGACTCACGACCATGAATCATATAAGTCATGCCCATGATTAATTCTTCAGGCCCTTAAAGAAGTGTGCATTTTTGGATAGAGACATTCACCACTAGGTTGCTCGTGAATGAGCTTTCACGACCGTGAACATATAGTTCATACCTGTGAATTATGGAAAAACATTTTGTCTTGTTTTCTTTTATATTTCCAATACGATGACTATGCACATGTTTCTATAATGGTATTACATGAATGGAAAACACATGATTTCATGACAGTTCATGCATATATGATATATGATGGAAATTCACATGATCTAAAAGTTATGTTATAAGATAAATGTTTTATATATTTAAGTATAACAAAAGGGATATGAACAAGTAAAGCTTAGGCTAGATACTAGGACTAGAAGTAGGATATGTGACATGCCATTAAGGGGGCGTACGGTATTGTAGTTATATGTTACATAATGATTTCATTAAGGATAAGGTGACTTAAGCTCGAAGAGCGCCCTTGATCTTATGTTACATGCAAAAGATATATGTTTTACTCAGTTAAGGTGACTTAAGCTCGGAGAATGCTATTGACTTAAGGAGCCAGATGGGTATACATGATTATAGGCAATAACAGGATGACTTAAGCTTAGAGAGCACATTTGTTCACAACCCATATCTGAATAATTCAGGTTGAGAGTTATTGGGCTAAAATGCTAAAGTAATAAATGAATACATTATAATGAAAAAAAGGTTTAATGACACATGTATACAGTGACAAATGCTTAATGTGTTATATGTTATGAACACCACTAGATGCTTACATAAACACGATAAAAAGGTATAGTATTTTATCAGTTCCATAAGGTAAAGTATATTACATGATATTATGATTTCACTGTCATGCTATGATATTTTAATATGAGGCTATGAATATGTCTCACATGATGTTCATTATATGAATGTATGTTTAATTTTTATACCTATATGTACCACTAAACTTTCAATAGCTTAGTGTGTAAGTGTTTTTCCCATGCAAGTCGGAGCCTTGTAGATAAAGGTAGTAGTTGATCAAATGAAGCTAGCCCAACCTCAAAAACAACATATCAAACCCGACAAGGGACAGTGATGTTATTCATGTCACATTTTACATTTTTTGTACATGGCATAGGTTTTGGATTGTTTACTTGTATACATGTTAATATTTTAAAGAATTTTGCAATATTTTTGTTTAAGGCATGTATTTTTTTCAATATTGGAGTGGTTAAGCCTAACTATGATGGTGTACCAAATCCATCAGTATTACCAAAGACATCGACACCACCTCAGACATCACCATTAACTCCTTCTACATCTACATCTCCCTCATCACATCTTGTTGCATCATCTCCTATCATTGGTTCATCCCAAGCTTTATAATCTAAGGCATTAATGGCAGAGTCAACCAATGGTATACAACAACTCAATCTCGATCCTGAAAGGTAATGTTATTATTGTGTTTGATTATGATTTAGTCAATGTTTGATGTGTTGTTTATTTGTGTTTTATACATAATGGAAGTATTATTTTGTCTCAAATGGCTTATGCGGCTATCACTTGTAGTTTTTTGCTACATTTGAGTGATAAAGGACATAATTGGAAGAATATACCCAATTATGTGAGGGATTTCTATTGGCATGAGTTTAAGGTAAATTTTAAATAAGCATTTGATTTGTTGTTAAAGGCCTCATAATTTAGGTCAACTTAACCTATATTATAAATAAAAATATGCTACTTGTGTTTGATAAGTTACTAGATGCCTCAAAGTTAAAGTCAAGTTACTTATGTTATGGACGAAACTTTGTCAAAATTTTAATTTGATATTGAATGTCTAATCTCTTTTGTTATTGATTGGCTGTTAGTTGCCTTATAATTGAAGTCAAGTTACTTATGTTATGGACAAAACTTTGCTTCTTATATTTAATTGTTGTTAGATGACTCATAATTGAGGTCATATTACTTATGTTATCGGTGAAAATTTGCCTAAATTTCAGTTTAATTTTAACTATTTAATCTTTTTAGATTAATTGGTTGTTAAAATCATTTTACTTGAAATTAGGTAACTTATATTGTTATATATGGAACTTTACCAAAATTTCAGTCTTATATTAATTATTTAATTTTATATGTTCGTTGCAATCCAAAAATCTTATATGTTGATTTTTTCCTATTTCAAAAGGAATTTACTTGGGATTCAGAGCTTGAAAGTGCAATCAAGCAAAGATTGTTCTAATAAGCTATCATATCCTCTAATTTAGGCCCTGCATTGCACGTGTCACTAAGTCGATTCGATTAATTGATCGGAGTCAAAATTTAAATTTTGATAGGAAAATATTTAAAATAATAAAAAATAATTATAAAAAATACTTAATAAAGTGTTCAAAATATGTAAATATGCTAAATTACGGTAAGGAATTAAATTGTAAAATTTAAAAAGTTTTAGGGTCAATTTGTGATTTACCAAAAATTTGAGGACTAATTAGAATAATTACCAATTAAGGAAAGAATTTGGGAGCATGATATGCTTGATGACCGGCCACACCAAGTGTCATGCATTAAGATACAAATTAACATATAAATATCTAGGTATTTATATGAAAATGGAATCCATCATTAATTATTTTGTCATTTTCTTGTCATTTCTTTTTCCTTCAATCTTCCTTATCACTTCTAATCTATAATTTTCTACACTCCTAAACTAGTCCTATGTTTCCACCATTCCTCCACAGCCAAAGCTTCTTTCTAGTGAGAGAAAGTAAGAAAAGGGAGAAAAAAGTGAGAAAATGTCATTTTCATGCATAAAAGAGCTTAAGGAAGCTTAAAGGAGCAAAAAGAAAGGAAGATAATCAAGTAAATATGAGAGAGAAATTCCCAAAGTTTTGGTCATAGAAGGAAAAAGGTTGAGTTAAAGTGTTTTTCATCTTCTCTTTAAGTTTCTCTAAAGAAAGATGAAATTTTAAACTCATTTGGAGCTTGGTATAGAGATTTTAGAGGTTGTAAAGAGAGAAAATATGGATTAGAGATATATGATGGAAGAAAGGTACTTGATGATTTTCTTGTATATTTTAGGTACTCAAGAAGAGAGAAAAGATAAAGGAGAAGGAGAAAGAGATATAAAAGACTAAAGAGAAGGAAAAGAAAAAAAAGTAAGTGCATAACTTAAGGCAATAGCCTTTATTTTATCATTAAATTGTATTACCTAACTATTTGTAATATAAATGATTGTAAATTAGTAGTATTTTGTGTTAAAATTTTGGGTATGCATGTTTGCAAGACTTAGAATGACATTTGGTAAAAATTGAGTTATGTTGATTGTGTGTTCTTTGATAGAATATATAGAGCATTCTATACATATATTTCTATAACTTAAGATCTAGAGTTTATATTAATGTTTTCTTTATTGGGTTTGAAATTTAAAACATATAGCTAAAACTTTTGTGAAGAACATTAAAACCTAATTCTGACTATAACTATACTTAATTAGGTATAAACGTTAGACCAAAAAATTGTCCAGAAAATTCAGGACAAAATTGTTAGTGGCTAGTTAGCAATCAAATAATCATAACATTTTCTATAGAACTCTAAATTAAGTAATTCAAAATTTATATTAAATCTAATATCCAGAGATATAATTTTTAAGAAGATATTAGATTTAATTTAGATAAAAACAGGTCCAAAATTGAGATCCAAAATAGAGCATATAATGTGCTAGAAACATGGCTGAATATAAATTGAGTAATGTAATATGTAATTTTTTATATTATGCATATAATATGTACATTGAGTAATTATATGATTAATTAACCATTAGACCCATGAAATGTATGAAGTAAAAGAGTTATGAATTTTATAATGATAAAAGTAAGCACTAGAATACTTAGTCTAGAAGTAGAGTCTTGGATAGTTTGGCATGCCAATCAGAAATCATATTTATGTCGGTGATGACACACTCAAATTTTGTCGTGATGGAATATTCATATTATGTCGGTGATGATATTCATATTTATACCGGTGATGACACACTTATATTATGCAGGTAATGACACCTATATTTATGTTGGTGATGACACACTTATATTATGTCGGTGATGGTACTTGTATGCGTATAACACTATACCTGAGTGACAATTTTTATTATGCTTGGATGGTCAATCTCGTTATCCTGATTTTTGGTTTTTAGTTGTTATGGGCAAAAACAACTTAACAATGACACAATATTCTTATATAAATTATAATTGATAATTGTTGATGTGTGCATTAATCAAACTAATATAACATAGTGCAAGTGTAAAGTGATTACACCAGAAATGTAAAGGAGATTTATATGTGCAATGTTGTGTGTGTGTGTATATATATATATATGGTAGATAAGTGCAAATTGCATGAATTGTAACACTCCCTTACCCTACTAAACGTTAATAGGATATGGAAATGCTAATAAGCTTTTTTTTTTTATTATTAGTGAAATATTTATTACTATTTTTTTTCATTTAAATATATAACTAGTGATGGAAATAGTTTGATTTAATTGAACTCATGCAATTAAACCATAACATTTAGAAACAATACTAGATTTATAAAATTACAAAATTCATTCCTTATAAATCCTACATGCCACAAACTCACATAAAAAAAAAATTCTTAGAATTTAATTTTTACAATATAATTTTTAAAACATACAAAAAGAACTAGACTACTGCAATCTGATCTTGGGGGTTCCCTCTTCTTCGGTCGCCCTATCGGAACAACTACTTCTATTTATCTGTGCGTGAAACACACGCGCTAAGCTTCTAGCTTAGTGGTACGTTTGACAACTATCCAATAATTACATAAATAATTTTAAAATAAAAATTTTGAAACTACAATTAATTTATTAAGCATGCCAAATATTCAATTAATAATAAAACCATTTTATTCATGCAAAAACATTTAATTCATCAATTATGACATTTCATTCATTAAACATGCTTGAAATTTCTTAACAATTCAAGATATAAAATTCACAATATCAATTTCATAATTCACATTTTTTTTCTGTTATTCATTTAATAGCTCATGACATCTTAGACCGGCACTAAATATTAGATACAGGGTTTCTGCTCTCCGACAGTATACTCGGCGCCTACATAATTATTTTATAACTCAGCGTTTAATGCCTACATTTCCAATAACAACTCAGCACCTTTTTGGTGCCTACGTAATTTTTGAACTCAGCACTATTTCTTAGTGCCTACGTAATTTCAACTCAGCACTATTATTTTTAGTGCCTACATTTCTACCCTTTTATTGACATGCCAACTTATTCTAATTTCTAGTTCTCGACTAGATGTTATAGGGCTTAAATTACATTTTTTTACCTTTATTAATATTTACATAAATTATATAGGGAACATTAATATAAACTTCATATAAATGCAATAATTCCCATTCAATATTTTACAACCTCATACTAGCTCATTCAATCATTATAATTATAAGAAAAATTCAATTAATACATTTTATGTCACATAAATTCACAATCAACACATTTCTTCCAGCTGTCCTATTCTTGACAGCATTTCTTCCTTATGATGCTTTGTATTTTTTTTGTCTATTTTTAGATAGATTCTGAATATATGATCAATTAAAAAAATATAGTTACATGTCTTATCTTTAATTTCCAACTAGAATCACATTAAAAGGCATTTGGTAGCAAAAGTTATAAATTTTTTCCTAAACTACGTTCACTGCAATCTGCCCAGTATTTTACTGGACAGAATTCTGCCTTATATTTCTCTGTCTTGTTCATCCATTTTTACATGGAATTTGGACAAGTGATAAACTAGAAAAATGTTGGTACACATCTTATCTTTACTTTACAAATAGAATCACAGTAAAAAGAATTTTTTAGCAAAAGTTATGAATCTTATCCTAAGCTACGTTCACTGCAATCTACCCAGTATTTTACTGGATAGAATTCTGCCTTATATTTCTCTGTCTTTTTCATCCATTTTTACATGGAATTTGGTCAAGTGATAAACTGGAAAAATGTAGGTACACATCTTATATTTAATTTACAATTGGAATCATATTAAAAGGAATTTGTTTGCAAAATTTATAAATTTTCTTCTAACCTATGCTCACTGCAATTTGCCCAGTGCTTTATTTTTTTCTGGGCAGATTCCTAGTTCCACTTTGAGTCCAATTTTCACCTAATTAAAGGAATATTCAGGTCTAATGGTCTGAATGAAATTTTAAGCCCTATGTCTTAAATTTCCAACCCAACAAGAATCACTCAGAAATAATTTCCAGAACGCAAGTTATGATCAAAATACTAGATACTGTTCATAAGACGAATTTTCCAGCACATCAATTAATCATACAATTTCCATTTTCATGCACCAACCTCATATTCTAGTTTTTATTTTCACATTCATGGCATCATTTAATCACCACTTAATTTCTCAATCAAATATTCAGAATTTCATACACATCACAAAATCAAAATCAACATTTGTATATATTGAATTTTTGCCAAATGTACATACCTCAAAGTTCAACTTCTCTTCAATTTTCTCTTCCTCTTAGATAGCTTTTTCCTTGCCCTTACTTCCCCTTTGATTTTGGTTCAAAGGTTGTTCACTTCCTTGCCCTAACAATAAATTTTACACTAATCAAATACTTATCACACTAATTCACCCTTAATCACCATTAACATCTTAATCACCCTAAATTACTGACTTTAATGACAACTAACCCCAAAAATCAAAGAAAAGAGAAGGAGAAAAGTGAGAAGATGGAAAATCTAAACTCACCTTTGATGATCTTCCAAATGGCTAAAATTTTATTTCTCTCTTTTTCTTTTCCTTTCTTCCTTCCTCTTCCTTGGTTTTGCTCACTTTACTTCACTTTCTTCATGATCTTGCCTTAATTCCCTTTTTTTCATCTAATCTTAGCTTTAATTGAAGAACAAAAAGAAGAAAATTAAGGGAGGAGGAGAGTCACGGCCAAAGAAGAAGAAAAGGGAGAGAAATGAGTTTGGTCAAGATGAAAAAGAAGAAGAATGATAAAAAAGTGGAAATTTGACTTTTTATAGTTGGATTAGGTGGGTGGTTAGGATCAGTTGTTAATCTTGTTTCCCATTGGTCCATTAGTTTAAATCACTCTTACTTTATTTTAATAAAAAGAATATTCCTTTCCTTAGATAAAGAATATTCCATTTTTATGCCCTCTTATAATTTATGTGCCAAAAACACTGTAATTCCTAATTTTGTTCAGCGAAAAATTATGTTTTTCCTAATTTTAATTCCAAACTTCAAAATTCTCAATTAATAATATCCAAAATATTTTTCTCCCATCTTATTATTATTTTAATTTATTTCTTTTATGTCCAAATTTAAACTCTGATCTGTTCGGCATGCCGAATTTCGGTCAACTGCGACCGTGGCCTAAATTATTGGGTATTACATGAATATAGTATATTGTTTTATTTATATACACCACTAAATTTAGTGTTTAGCATGAGAGTCTCTCATACTGATATTGAGAAAAATAATTAGATGATAGTAGAAACAGCTAACGGAGACCTAATCCAATACAATAATTATATCCTAGCACCTTGGGTTTTGTATTTTTGTTTTTCTTTCTATGTATTTTCTTAGTAATTTAATATAAATTAAACTTCAATTAGTGAAATTAAAGTTCAATTGATTAAACTATTCTTAAATTGAACTCAATTGATTAAATTGATATTCTACTTAATAATTTTATTAAATTTACTTAAATTAGAATTTAATTGGCTAATTTAGGATTTATTGATTAATTAAACTTAGATGATTAAATTGAGATTTAAATTATTAATTTGATTTAATAGTCTTAACTCTTAAATTGGAGTTCAATTAATTAAATTAGGGCTCAATTGGTTAAATTACTAATTCAACTTAAAAATATTTGATTAATTATTAGTTCAATTGATTAATTGAACATGAAATGAATAAGCCACTATTAAATAGAATACTAATTATTTAAATTGAGATTCTACTAAATTTATTTTGATTAAATTGACTTAAATTTTGATTAAGTTGTTTTAATTGACATAAATTAGGGTTCTCAATTGATTAAATTGAGAATCAATTAAATAATTTGATTAAATTGTTAGTTAAATTAACTTTCTTTGAACTTATATTAATTAATTGTGAATTAATTGGTTAAATTGAAATTTAATTAATAAAATTGTCTAAAATTATAGTTCAATTTATTAAATTGACTTAAATTGTTCAATCAATTGTTTAACTTTAATTAATCATTTTCAATTCAAGTGATTTTAGTCAATAAAATCCAATTTTTAATAAATTTTTCAAAAACAAATTTTCAAATAATTTCCCAATGGATATATGTCTATTAGTAATTATCAACAGATACCTCCATTGGTGAATACCAACAAACACATTTCCATGGATAAATACCAATAGATTATCAACAAACTATGATCTATTGGTATTTTCTATTGGCAATTTATTGGTGAATTTGGCTTATTGGTGAACTTGGCGCCAAATTCACCAATGGATTTACCAACAGACAGTGATCCATTGGTAATCGATTAATAGTTCATTAGTAATATTCTTCAATTTTTCATTCCCCATTTCCCTTGCCAATCCATTAGTACTCCGTTGGCAATGTCCGTTGGTAAAATCTATTGGTAAATTGAAGTTTTCTTGTAATGTGTGCCACAAACAACATGTAAGAAAGATTGATTCTTTTTAGGGAAATCATAGAGTAAGGGGTAAAGACAAGGATAAAGTCACTATCAGTCTAGTTCTTTTAGGAATGGACCACTTTTCTAGGACTACATCAGTTGGTACTAGCATACAGACAATTAGGAATTTTGCTCTTTTATATGAGATATATTGCAGAAACCTTAGAGGAGAATGATGATTGGTTTCAAGGGCTTGTTTCAGATGTGGAGCTCGAGATCACTTGAGAAAGGGACTTTATTGGTGAGGGCTACACCCATTCAGACAGTAGGATCAGCTCCAATCCAGAAATTTTAGATGAGAAAAGGTAGAGTGAGACTGACCCATGCTACTTTAGACACAGTGAACAGGTCAATACCTAGTAAAGCTCTAGCAATAACATATGCTATGAAGGCCTGTGAGGACTATGGAGCCATAAATGTTATCGTTGGTATGTTCTTTTTACATGGCTCTAATATATATGCTTTAATAAATCTAGACTCCACACAATTTTATATATACATGAGCACACCTAGTTAGCATAGTATGATGAAAGAGAAACTAGAGTTTGAGATTGAGGTTATGAACCCCTTAAGCCATAGTGTTATTGTGAATTAGGTATACAAAAGTTGCCCTCTGATTGTGCACAGGAAATAGTTTCTTACAGATCTTATTGAGTTGTCATTCCATGAATACGATGTCATTTTAGGTATGGATTGACTCTTATACCATAAGGCAATTGTGGACTACCTATCTAGGACAGTTGTTCTTAAGACTTCAAAGTAATAAGAGGTGGTAGTAGAAGGTGACAGCTTTCTACAGCCTCCACATATGATTTTCCTGATGAAGGCTCAAAAAATGATTTGAAAGGGATGTGTGGCCTATTCAGCTCATGTGGTTGACACTAGAAAATGTGGTTTATATCTCCAGGATATCCTACAGTGAGAGAGTGTCCAAATGTCTTTCTAGATAACCTACTAGTTGGAGATAAATGAAAAGGATATAGCTAAAACAGCCTTCAAAACCAGATATGGCCACTACAAGTTTTTGGTTATGCCTTTTGGGTTGACCAATGCCCCATCAACTTTCGTAGACTTGATGAATAAGATTTTTAGATCATATGTGGACCAGTTCATAGTTGTTTTCATCAATGATATATTGGTGTATTCTAAGAACTAAGACAATATGATTAACATTTGAAGACAATTTTGTAGATCCTTAGAGATCATAAGCTTTATGCCAAGATTCCCAAATGTGAGTTTTGGCTTGATGAGGTGGCATTCCTTTCACACATTATGTCAGTAGAGGGAATAAGAGTTGATCTTAGAAAAGTTTGAGGCAATCTTGAATTGGAAGCCTTCTTGAAATATGACCGAAATCAAGAGTTTTCTTGATTTGGCAAGTTACTGTATGAGGTTTGTGAAGGGTTTTTCTTTGATTTTTTCTCCTTGACTATACTTTTAAGGAAAGATGTGAAGTTCAAATGGAATGACAAGTGTCAAGCTAGTTTTTATAGGTGTAAAAATATGTTGACATAAGCTCCAATCTTGACACATCCAATTCCCTATAAAAAAAAGTATGTAATCTACAGTGATGCTTCTCATAATGGATTGGGTGTGTTTTGATGCAAGAGAGAAAGGTTGTTGCTTATGCCTCCAGGTAGTTGAAGCCGCATGAAAATAATTATCCCACACATGATCTTGAGTTAGTAGTCATTGTGTTTACTTTAATGATATGACACCACTACCTATATAGGAAAAAAATATTTTATCTACGCCGGTCACAAGAGCTTGAAGTATCTCCTGACATAGAAAGAGCTCAATTTGAGATAAAGACAATGGTTAGAGTTGATAAAGGATTATAAATGCATTATCGACTACCATAAAGGCAAATCCAATGTTACGATTGACGCTTTGAGTAGAAAGACTATAGCGAAGACTAGCAAATATAGTAAAGTTGCTTTCTAAAGGGAAAGACCCAAGTACACTATTGAATCAAAAGATAGTTTGTACTTCCAAGGCCGTTTATAAGTGCCTAATATTGCAGAGTCGAGACAAAAGATCCTAAATGAAACACATGAAACTAGATTTTCCATGCACCCAGGAAAATAACAAGATGTACCATAATCTAAAAGGAAAGTATTAATGGGAAGATTTGAAGAAGGACATCACAAAGTTCACTATCAGGTGTCTGACATATCAACAAGTCAAGGCAGAATATCAAATACTTTCGGGGGTGTTGCAACCAATCATAATATAATGACAATGGGAACATAACATGATAGATTTTGCTATTGGATTGCCTTTGACACCTAAAGCTGACAATTTTTTACACGACACTCTTAAATAATGCAAAATGACACAGATTTAATCGTATATAAGTTATAACTGTGTCAATACGATTTCGACATGAAAAAAATCGTGTCATAAACGAATTTTACCTGTCTAACCTATTAAGATACGATTAAAAATATATTGTTTTATCAATTATGAAGATATGCCTAATTATTTTAGTGTTGCTCAAAATTCCAAAATTATAAAGAATTCAAATATATATATATATATATATATATATATATATACATGATATTAGTATATGCAAATAAATATTAATAAATTAATTATTAGTTATTATTTTTATATTATATGAAAATCAAATTTATTAAAGTGATTTAATTGAACTTCTATAGATTTAATTGGAGTTTAATTGATTAAATTAATATTAAAAAAATTAAATTAATTATTAATTAGATGTAAATTTATTAAATTGAGGTTCACTTGATTAATTGAATATTTTAACTTTATTGGTAAAATTATTTAGTTACTTTAATTGGGGTGAAATTTAACTTTTTAACTTAAATTAAATTTCAATTGATTAATTTAATCAATTGAACACCAATTTAATCAATTCAAGTTCAAATTCATCAATTCAATTTAATAAATTAAAGTTCATTTTTTAAGAGTTTAATTTAATCAATTTAATTTTAATTAATTAGTTGAACACCAATGTTATTTAATTAATTAATTTCAATTTAATTAGTAGATGTTATATTTAAGTTCTATTTAAGCAACTTATATTCAATTAATCAATTGAAGTTCAATTTAAGTTTAATTTAATCAAATTCAGTTCAATTGATGAATTGAACCTCAATTATATCAAATTAAGTTCAATTTGTTGATTTAAATTAATTAATTAAACTCTAATATAATTAACTAAAGTTCAATTTAATAAATTAAAGTTCAATTTTTTAAGAGCTAAATTTAATCAATTTAAAATTAATTAATTAGTTGAACCCCATTGAATCTAATTAAGTTTAATTAATTAATTTCAATTTAATTAGTAGAAGTTATATTTAAATTTAGTTTAATCAACTGAAATTCAATTAATCAATTTTAGTTTAATCAATTGAAGAACAATTTAAGTTTAATTTAATCAATTGAAGTTCAATTGAAGAATTCAATCTCAATTTAAGTAAATTAAGTTCAATTAGTTAATTTCGATTAATCAATTAAACTCTAATATAATTTAAAAATAAAATTCTAATAAAAAAACTATAAGGTGTAAATTGAAAGAAAAAACTTTTGGATGTATATTATGTTTGTATACTCATGTATTATTTCAATATAATTATGTGTTGTCAACTTACTATGAATACAACTATTAATTTATAAATATTTGTAATTCAAAAGGAAAGCTAAGTTTATTAAATGACTAAAATTTCTAGAGTAGAAATATAATGTTTCAATCGAAACGAAAATATATTTTGCAATTTGTTATGTAAATTGTAAAATATATTATAGTGCTTTTATCGAAACTTAGTTCGATATCTAATAAATTGATAGAAATATCGAAATTGAGAGCATAAAATATATTACAATGCTTTAATTTGTAGAGCACAAATACAATTCTTCATTCAATACAATAATATATTTTGCAACATATTATGTGACTAATGATTTATAACATATTAATATTATTTACGAAAATATATTTTGTAATTTTATTATCATTATTACATAATATATATATATATATATATATATATATATATATAACCTAAGTCTTAAAAAGGCTAAGAGAGAAAAAAAATAAAAAATTTTATTTATTTATTTATTTAATTCAAAAATTATTATTACATAAATATATATTATTTTTTTAATTCAAAATTCACTATTATGAAAATAAGTAAGTAATTCAAATTGCTTACTTATTTAAAGATGCTAACAAAAAAATAAAAAAATAAACCGATGTGGCTAACAAAAAAATAAAAATAAGTATTTATTTTTTAATACAAAAATCAACTAGTTAAAGTTTAAACTCTAAACCCTAACATATAATATATAATAAACTTAACACAACAACAAGTAGACCAGTAGCTGCTGCCCTCATCCTCCTAGATCCTTCTTTTACAGTCGCCCCTCCTTCCAGCTCCCTCTTTAGTTCTTCCTTAGTCCATTAGTTAACTCCCACTTTGGTTCTTCTTCCTCAATTTGTCAGTTGGCAGTTCCTCCTCTTGACTCCCTTTCCAACTGCCTCTCAAGCTTATTCGGTTCTTCTTCAATTCCTCTTCCTTTTTCTCCAGCCGAACCACCCGAGTAGTAACATATTTATCTCTAGCTGCCCCTCTTTCTTCCTCATTTTCCTCCTTTGGTCCTCCTTCTTGATTTGTAGCTATAACCTAATAGTAAGGTATTAATCTCCATTTAGCTCTTTATTTTTGCCAAACTTGTTATTTATCTCTTTTTTTTTTCAATTTCCAGCCAATCTCCATTTGATATTTATCTTTTATTTTTGAATTAACTCGACAACCGATCTTGATATTTATCTCTTATTAGGATAAAAACATTTAGCTCTAAGTTTGATTGAGATAACATAGTGATGAAAAATTGATTTTGTTGTTACAAATGGATGTTAATAAGGTGCCTCTGGAATCAAACGTAAATGATACAACAAAGACATCCAATATTGAAGATGATGTAATATAAATAGAGGAAAATGAAGTTAAAATTGCTACTTCTAAATAGAAGCACAAAAGAAGATTAATTTCTCTAGTATAGTCTTTTTTTGAAAAATTATCAAAAAAGACACTATATGGGAAAATAAGGTGCAAATGCAAATATTGTAGATTTATTACCAATTATGATAATAAAAATGACATTAGAAATCTTAAATGTCATGTTCAAGGTTGTGTTAGAAAGGATAGTCGTGATGTAGGTCAGTTAATTGTTGGTCAAAATTTATCTATGAGATCTTATAAATTTGATCATAATAAAATTCATGAGTTGTTTGTTGCTACCAGGTTATGCATGAGTTTCCTTATCTTTTGTTAAATTTGCTAGCATTAGGTCATTATTGTCTTAAGCAAATCCGAGTGCACCAATTATTTCTAGAAATACTGTGAAATCGGATGTGATGAAAATGTATAAGAAGGAGAAAAAGAGGATTAAAAGCATGATTCATGCAACTCTAGGAATGATTAGTTTCACTTATAATTTGTGGACTTCAATTGCTACTAATGGGTACTTAGCTATAATTATACATTTCATTGATAATGAATGGGCTCTACATAAAAGATTGTTAGATTTTTCTTTTATGCTACCTCCGCATATTGGTGTGGCAATTAATGAAGAATTTTGTTCAGTTTTAGCTAAATGGGAATTGAAGAACAAAATTTTTTGTGTGACTTTGGATAATGCAAAAGCTAATATTGTGTTTGTTCACCTATTAAAGGACCAAGTAAGCATTAGATAAACACTTGTTTGTGGAGGTGAATTTTTTTCATCAAAGGTGTTATGCACATGTGCTTAATTTAATTGTACAAGATGGTTTACAAGCATTTGATAGCTATATTATTAAATTTAGAGACAACATCAAGTATGTTAGAGGGTCTCAAGTTAGGAAACAAAATTTTTTGGAATGTGTAATATTATTGGCTTTGAGTGGAAAAAAAGGGCTTAGGCAAGATATTTTTACTAGATGAAACTCAACATATCTCATACTTCAAAGTGCTTTATTATATCAATGTGCCTTTTTCCACTTGAAATTAAGTGACTCCAACTATAAAAGTTGCACAACACCAATTGAATGGGAAAAAATTGAAAAAATTTGCACTTTCCTTGTTGTTTCTTATGACCTCACTTGTGTGTTTTTAGGATCAAAGTATCTGTAACATCCATAAATTAAAAGCCTAGAATTTACATGTTAAATACGATACATTAAGGGTATATGGGAAATATATGTGAGGCTATATGTATTAGAAACCATAAATAAAGAAAAAGTGAAGTTTATATCGTTCACGCCCATGACAGTGTTAATCACAGCCATGAATGTTGTGAATTTCAGTTTCAGAAGCTAAGGATCTTCATGACTGTGATGGAAATGTTCACGCCCGTGATACTAGTGTTCAAGCTCATGAAGACGTGCAGGTTTAAATATGACAATGTCGTATTTTTTACATAACTCACGTAAAATCCATCCCAATTCTAGTCGTCAATCCTCTGAAACCCCAAAAAATGAAATCATCATCATTCTTTGTAAATTTGGAGTGATTAAACCATAAATAATCACCATAAAAAGAGTAACAATGGATTTAAATAGGGTCTTCACCATAATTATCAATATTGAGGTTTAAGAGGATAAAACACATTCTGAAACCCTTAGATCAATCTGTTTTCACAAAACTGAGGTAAAAAATCACGTTCCCTTACATTCTTTGATTCATTTAAATTTGTTGTTAATGGGGGAATAAGGTTTAAGGGTTTAAGATAGGTTTACATGATGTTTATGGAAGGACTTTCAGTATAGAATGTAATATAGTCTTTCTTTTCATGTTAGGGACCAAGACTAATGATGGAAAACCCCACCAAAGATAGTAGACAATAGAGAATTGAGTTTTAGGACTCCAACATTAAGGTTTGTACATATAACCATTTTTATTCAAAAATATTGTGATTATAGTATGAATGATGATTCTGAAATGATTGTTGATATGAAATAATTGTTTTGGTACTACTGGTGTCATGATAACTAACTATTAGATGCTGAGATGGATATTGAAATTGATTTAATATCAATTAAGCATGAAAGGATGTCACTTAGGTTGATATGCAAGGCATTAAGCCTAATTTGATTGATGAAGGGTGATTAAATGCATGTCTATAGTTGAATTTGGTTGTTAGAATATGTAAAGTGTTGATAGGTGTGGCTAACATTGGTTAGCTTTAGATCCTATCCATGTTGTGTGTGAAATTGAGGAAAGTCAGTATTATAATATTGTTTTTGTGTAATGAGTCACACCCGTGAAGCCAAGCTTCATGCCCATAAAAGGAATTCAAACCCATGAAGCTAAGCTTCACTCCCATAAAAGTATGAATTTCACACCCGTGAATAAAGATTCATGCCTGTGAAGGTTCAAGAGCTAGTCACGAGTAGACAAACCGTGACAAAAGGTTTCACGCCTGTGAATATACCATTCATGCCCGTGAATGCCCTATTTCCAGAAAAGAATAAATGGACTCATATGATGACATTTCTTAGGTATGACATGCATAAACCTTTAACATGATTAAATGAGCTTGTATTCAATATGATAACATGACTGAGGAGCTTAATTATGCACATGATGCTCTACATCACAACATGATATGTGATGATCTTATGAAATTATGAAATATAGCATAATTGATACTGATAACCTGAATATGAATAATAATGTCCATTCTCTATCCACGGACTAGTTAGGATAGGTGGCATACCATTGAGGGGCTTACAATACCATAAAAATATTTATGCATGCAATTATTATATTTGCTCATTAGGGTGGCTTAAGCTCATGTTAGAGCGCTCCTGATTTGAGAAGCTCAGTGGTAGCATATCCAAATTAGGGACAAGATGGCTTAAGCTTGTATTAAAGCGCTTTTGTACCCATATGCATGCAGTCTTTACTCATCAGGGTAGCTTAAGCTCGTGTTAGAGCCCTCCTGATTTGATAAGCTCAGTCGTAGCAATATAGACAGATATAATAGTAAGCAAGATGGCTTAAACTCATGTTAGAATGCTCCTATTTTACAACCTGCATCCGGGTAGTCCATGTTTAGAGTATTGGGCTATGAAACCAAAAACCATTAATGCAGAAAGTGGATCAAAGTTTATGGAGATCAGTAAATTTGAATACATGAATCAGTAAATTTGAATATATGATAATATATGGATATGTTAGATGATGTGTAATGTTATTCTGATAGTGAACTCAATTATGTATGTTGATGCAAATTAATACGTTTAAGCTATCTTATGGATATTGCTTGTTGTTAATATGGCCAAACACACATGTATGTTTTAAACATGAATGATATAGTAATATGTGAATGCATGCTAGAATTTAAATGTTTATATGTACCACTAAGATTTTAGTAGCTTAGTGTGTAGGTTTTTCTGCACATAGGTTTGGAGCCATAGACTGTGATTGATGATAAGGGAAGACAAAACCAGTCAGAGTTGACTCGAGTTGGGTATGTTATTTTATTCATGCATTTTTTTTTATTTTTCTGCATATCATGGGATTGAGATAATAAATTCATGTTTTAATAAAGACTTATGTTTGGGATTATAAGTTTGATTTAGCATACATTTTGTAATAAGGGATTTTTATGCCCAAATTATTATTGTTATGATTATGGTTATGATCCATATACATGAGGAATAATTGTGTATATACATATAAGAATAATTTAGAAGAGAAACTGTTAACATGGAAATATGTTGAAAAGTTTTAATTCATATAGGTAGATTCAGTTCTAGTCGTGTGACATCCGTATGTATAGTGGGTTTGGCCTGACTACGCAAAAGGTGCTACATTTGGTGGTATTAGAGCCAGATTTAGGCGGTTCTAGACCTAAGTGGATTATAGGGTTATCATGCATGCATACATGTGTCTCATCTGACTCTGACTTTGGCTACTTCTCTGTCAACATGTAGGACTAGAGTGAGTTGGCATATGAATTGAATGACATGGGTATATAAAGGTTGTCCTTTATCTTTACAAGGAAGAAAATTACCGGTAAACTTGATAAAGTTGCCTTTTCGAGTATTTGATGCCATATTGGGCATGGATTTGCTACCACAACATAGTGCAGTGGTAGACTACAAGGAAAAATTTGTAATATTGAAAACTACAGAATATGGGGATGTGAAAGTGGAAGGTGAGTTGTTTCCACAACTTCTATGAGTTATTTCAATGATCAAGGCAGAGAAAATGACGAGGAAGGGATGCGAAGCCTATTTGGCTCATATTGTTGATACCGGAAAGGGAGGTCCAAAACTTCAGGATATCCCCATAGTAAATGAATTCCCAGATGTATTCCATGAAGATATATTGGGATTATCACCTTATAGAGAGGTTGAGTTCTTTATAGAGCTCACTCCAAGCTTAGCACCCATATCAGTAGCGCCATATAAAATTGCACCACCTGAGTTGAAAGAGCTTAAGGCTCAGCTACAGGAGCTAATAGAGAAGGGTTATATTAGGCCGAGTGTATCTTCATGGGGTGCACTAGTGTTATTTGTAAAAAATAAAGATGGCTCTATGAGGTTATGCATAGACTACTGACAGTTGAATAAGGTGATAGTTAATAACAGATATCAGTTACCACAGATTGATGACCTATTTGATCACTTGAAGGGTGTAAACATGTTTTCAAAAATTGATTTGAGATCAGGGTATCACCAGTTGAGAGTTTGGGTGAAAAATATAGCCAAGACAGTGTTCAAAACCAAATACGGGCATTATGAATTTGTGGTTATGCCTTTTGGGTTAACCAATGGCCCAGTTGTCTTATGGACTTAATTTACAGGGTGTTCAAACCCTACTTAGACCAGTGTGTAGTGGTCTTTATTGATGACATTCTGGTATATTCCCAGACACTTGAGAATATTGTTACAGACACTTAGGGAGCAAAAACTATATGCTAAATTCTCAAAATGTGAATTTTGACTTAATGAGGTGGCTTTTCTAGGACATATTATGTCATTAGTTGGTATTCAAGTTGATCTTCATAAGGTAGAGGCTGCTATGAGTTGAAAGCGTGCTCGCAATGTGACAGAGATAAGAAGTTTCCTTGGGTTAACTAGTTATTACAGGAGGTTCGTTAAAGGATTCCCTATCATTGCTTCTTCTTTAACTAGACTACTGAGAAAGGATGTGAAATATGAGTGGACTCAGAAATGCTAGTAGAGTTTTGATAGTTTAAAAAAAGATGTAATAGATGATCTGGTTTTGACACAACCAGTTCCTGATAAGGAATATGTGGTCTATATTGATGTTTGTCACAATAGATTGGGGTGTGTTGTAATGTCCGATAATTTAGGACACAGTCGCGAGTGACCGAAATCATGCTCACTGAACTGATCAGGATTTAAATTCGGACATGAAAGAAAAAATTAAAATAATAATCAAATATGAGAAAAATATTTTAAATATTATTAATTGAGAATTTTGTGGTTCGGAGCTAAAATTTAGAATATAATAATTTTTCTCTGAATGGAATTTGAATTTATGGTATTTTTTACACATATTTTTAAGAAGGAATAAAAATTAAATGTTTTTTTATCTAAGGAAAGGAATATTCTTTGAATTAAAATAAAATAAGAGTGATTTAAATTAATGGACTAATAAGGGACAAGATTATCTATTAATCCTAACAACCCACCTAATCCAACTACAAAAGTAAAATTTCACATTTTGCCTTTATTTCTACTTTTTCCTCATCTTAAACAAACAAAATTTCTCTCATTTTATTCTCTTTTCCTTGACCTTCATCTCCCTCTTCCTCCTTGTTTTTCTTCAATTAAAGCTAAGATTTAGATAGGAAAAGATGGATTAATGCAAGATCAACAAGAAAAAAAAGCAAAGTGAGCCAAACAAAGGAAGAGGAAGGAAGAAAAGAAGAGAAAAATAGAAGGAAAGATTTTGGCCATCTTAAAGATCTACAAATGTGAGTTTAGATTTTTCATCTTCTCACTTTTCATCTTCTCTTTACTTTCATTTTGAGGTTAATTACCATTAAGGTTGGTAATTTGGGGTTATTAGTATATTAATGGTAATTAAGGGTTAATTAGTATAATTAATACTTGATTGGTGTGAGTTAAGGGTTAATTATGGATTAGAAGAGTAGTTTATGGACATACGACGGGGTAGAGGTGATTAGTGGTTTAAGTAAATTTTATGTGCATATGTAACATTGAAGTATAAGGAGGTGAGCAACCTTTGGGCCATAATCAAAGAGGAAATAAGGGCAAGGATAAAGCCAATTAGGAGGTAGGCAAGGGTGTATAAAGTGAACTTTTTAAGGTATGTACATTTGACAAAAATTCAATATGGTAAATATGTTAATTGTTGATTGTGTTATTATGTTGAGTATAATATTATATAAAATTGTTTATGTAATTATTGATATTTTCATTGAGTGATAAAATGGTGATTAAAGGATGCCATGAATGTGAAAATAAGATTTAGATTATGTTAATGATGCATGAAGATAGAAAATTGTGTGATTTAATGAAGTTGATAAAAATTCATCTTATGAATAATGTCTACATTTTAGGTCATAACTTGAGTTTTGGAAATATTTTTTGAGTGTTTCTTATTGGGTTGGAAATTTAAGACATTAGACATAAATTTTCATTTAGACCATTAGATCTGAATATGCCTGAATTTAGATTTAACATTGACTCAAAATTCGAATAGGAAATCTATCTAGTAAAATACTGGGTAGAATGAAATGAACATAGTTGAGTGAAAAATCCATAACTTTTTCTACAAAATTTGGTTTGATGTGATTATAGTTGGTAATTAAAGATAAAATATGTATATATATTTTGTTAATTGATCACTTGTCTAAATTCCGTTTAAAAATAGATGAAAAATGAAGAGAAATATGAGACATAAATTCTACCCAGAATAGAGCAGCTAGTATATATGAGTTTATTGTTGAATTTTATGATAAAACGTGTATTATTTGACTTTTCTTATATTTATTATGATTTAATAAGTGAGTATGAATTTGTAATATATTTAATGGAGATTATTTCATTTATGTGAAATTATATTAGCATTACATACATAATTGATGTAAATAATAATAAAGGTAACAAACATGATTAAGCTCTATAACATCTAGTCGAGAACTAGAAATTAGGATAAGTTAGTAGTCCAATAAAAGGGTAGAAATATAGGCACTAGAAAATTGTGTTGAGATTTAATTTATATAGACACTAAGAAATAGTGTTTAGTTTGAAATTACGTAGGCACGGAAAATATATTGAGTTATTATTGAAAATATAGGAATTAAACGCCGAGTTATCAAATAATTAAGTAGGTATCGAGTATACTATCAAAGAGCATAAACCCTGTATCATGTGCTTAGTTCCGG
This sequence comes from Triadica sebifera, assembly GCA_023653625.1. Taxonomy (NCBI): domain Eukaryota; kingdom Viridiplantae; phylum Streptophyta; class Magnoliopsida; order Malpighiales; family Euphorbiaceae; genus Triadica; species Triadica sebifera. Next base: position 34,384,888 of record CM042894.1, on the reverse strand, counting down.
TCTAAGATGTCATGGGCTATCAAATAAATAAATAACAAAATTTAAATTATTAAAATGATATTATAAATTGTATGTCTTGTATTATTAGGGAATTTCAAGCATGTTTAAAAAATGAAATATTATAATTGATCAATTTTATACTTTTGCATGATGTAAATAATTTTGATTTTAATTGAATATTTGACATACTTAGTAAATTAATTGTAATTGATAGAAATTTTATTTTAGATATATTTATATAATTATTTAATAATTGTCAAACGTACCACTAAGCTAGTATCTAACACACGCGCAGGTTAGTAAAAGTAGCTATTGCATTAGGACTGACTGAAGAAAGGGGAATCCCAAGATCAAATTGCAGTAGACTATTTTATTTTTGTATATTTTGAGTATTATATTGTATAATTAAATTTTAAGATTTTCTTTTTGTTGTAAGTTGTGGCATGTAGGATTTATAAAATTGTAAATTTGTAATTAATATATTTTGTATTCTTTGTAACTGTATTTCTGAATATTATAACTTAATATATGAATAATTTTAAATCAAGAAATTTTACGATCAAGATATTTGCATCACTAGAGACATATTTAAGTGATATAACAAATATTCTACTAATATCAAACTCGAAAAAAATAATAAATTAAGCATCGGTTTAAAAAAAAAAAGAGATAGGAAGCACTTTCTTGCATTATTAACGACTAGTAGGGTAGGGGAGCGCTACATTTAGTGGTATCAGAGCCCAGGCTAATTGATTCTTAAACGGTGTATGTAAAATAGAATGTGAGTCTCATGCATATGCATAAAATGTTGCAATGATCTTATTTGAGTCCCTTCTTCTGGTTTATAGGTAGATGTGGATTTGGGATCGGAACATGATTTCTCGGAAGATGAAGTGAGTAATAGTCTTTTAGATGCAACTAATCATGGATAACCCCCATCAATGAGAGATTTCAGACCGAGTGTAGTAGCTCCCCTGAGAGTAAAGAGACTGGCTAATTTAGGACAAAAACCTCTTTTGGCACAAATAGCTAATTTGTTGCAACGGATGATACAAGCAGTTCCACAACCAGCTTCACCACCTCCTCCATCTCAAGCAAAACCCTGGATTGATAAGCTAAGAAAATATGGGGCTATAGATTTTATGGGAAGGAGAGAGGATGACCCAGCAACATTAGAGTTTTGGATGGAATCGACAAAACGGGTGTTTGAGGAACTCAAGTGTCCAGAGGAATAGAAAGTCAGGTATGCAGTGTCCTTTCTAAAAGATCATGCCTATGACTAGTGGAAATCAATTTTATCAAAGCCCTAGACACCGAAACCACCTTCATGGAATTTCTTCAAGGTAGAATTTAGCAAGAAATATGTGCCTAGAGTCTATGTTAATGAAAATAATAGGGAATTTCAAGACCTGAAGCAAAGAAGCATGTTAGTGGTAGAATACGAGATGCAACGAGAATTATTGCTGATGAGGCCGATAGGTGCCACTAATTTGAGGATGGGCTCAATGATGACATTGGAAATATGGTTGTCTCTCTTCAACTTGAGGATTTTACTACTCTAGTGTCTTTGGCCATTAGTGTGGAAAAAAGGTCAAAGAGAAAGAGGATCGAATAGCCACCCTAGAGGTCAATAACTAGCATGGCCTAGACATCAGGTAAAAGGGGGCAGACAATGCCTAGGTTTTTCTAGTCACGGAGTTCTAGACCAACCTTTTCAGCTAGGCAAAGCCAGCAGTTAAGGCCAAAAGGGTCTACAGCTAGTACACTGGCTTCAGGTAACAAAAGATTCATATCTGTCATAGGTCAGCATTATGGAAGATCACGTGCAGGTGATTGCTAGTGCATTATTGGAGCATACTTACGATGTGGATCTACTGAGCACAAATAGAAAGATTTTCCCAGAGGAAATGGTACAGGTGGTATAGTATCAGTTCAAGTTTAGAATTTCACTCGAGATAGAAGTAGGGGACATGGATAGTCTAGAAGTGGTAGGATTGGTCAGAGTGTATCAGAATCAGTGAATAGAGTAAAGGGTAGTTGAGCCCCAGCTTAAGCATATGCCATGAGAGCTCGTAAGGAACAGGATGACCTGAATGTCATTATAGGTAAATTTTCTCTTTATGATACTAATTTATTTGCACTGATAGATCTGGGTTCTACGCATTCATATTTATGCATGTCACCACCTAGTCAGGGTAACATGGTAGCAGAGGAATTAGATTATGATATATTAGTGATAAATCCTTTGGGTCATAGAGTGAAAGTTAGTCGAGTCTATAAAAACAGTCCAGTCAAAGCTTAGAATGTAGAATTCCCAGCTGACCTGATAAAGTAGCCATTCCATAGTTTGATGCAATCTTGGGGATGGATTGGTTAACTCAGATAAGCTAGTGGTGGATTGTCAGTATAAGAGAGTGACTTTCAAGAATTCAAGGCAAGATGACGTGATTGTCTTGGGCGAGAATCTTCCATAGTTGACTAATGTCATTTTTCTTACAAAGGCATGTAAGCTTATAAAAAAAGGGATGTGAAGCATTTTTTGCACAAATTGTAGATACCAAGAAAGGGAGTCTAGATCTTAGAGAGATTCCTGTAGTATATGAATATCCAGATATCTTCCCTGAGGACTTGCCAGGATTACCACCTGTCATGGAGATAGAGTTTGTCATAGATATTTTTCCAAGCATAGCCCTAATATCGATCACTCCCTACAGAATGGCACCTGTAGAACTAAAGAAATTAAAAGTTCAGTTGCAAGTGTTGTTAGAAAAAGGGTTTATCAGATCTAGTGTCTCAATTTGGGGTGTTCCGATTCTATTTGTGAAAAAGAAGGATGACACCTTACATTAGTGCATTGATTATCATCAGTTGAACAAGATGACAATTATAACAAATATCTATTGTCGAGAATTGATGACTTGTTTGATCAATTGAAAGGAATAGGGATATTTTCTAAAATTGACCTCAGATAAGGTTATTACCAATTGAGGATTAGAGAATCAGACATTTCAAAAACAACATTTAAGACTCGGTATGGTCATTACGAGTTCTTAGTAATGCCTTTTGGCCTGAAAAATGCCACAACAACATTTATAGATCTAATGATTAGAATCTTTAGGCCTTATTTTGATCAGTTCATGGTGGTGTTCATAGACGATATCTTGGTGTACTCTAAAAGCAAAGAAGAGCATAATCAACATCTTTGTATGGTCTTCCATACCTTAAGAGAGAATCAATTATATGCGAAGTTGTCAAAATGTGCATTCTGGTTGGATGAAGTAGCCATTTTAGGGCATATTGTCATAGCCAAAAGGATCAGAGTTGACTCCAGTAAGGTAGAGGTGATCCTTAAGTAGAAACCGCCTCGGAATATGACAGAGGTGAAAAGATTTTTAGTTTGGATGGTTATTATCGGAGGTTCGTGAAAGTATTTTCAATGGTAGCCTCACCACTAACAAAATTGATTAGAAAGGAAACCAAATTTGAATGAACAGACTGACGCCAGATTAGTTTTGATAAGTTGAAAAAAATGTTGACAGAGGCACTAGTGTTGACACAACCTACTGCGGTAAAATATTATGTGGTATACAATAATGCTTTCCTTAATGGTTTGGGCTGCGTGTTAATGCAAGAAGGCAAGGTGATCGCGTATGCTTCTAGATAACTGAAGCCTTATGAGAGAAATTATCCGACACATGATCTGGAACTAGTAGCCATTGTGTTTGCATTGAAAATATGGCGACACTACCTGTATGGGGAGAAATATTATATCTAGAACTACCAGCCATTGTGTTTACATTGAAAATATGGCAACCCTACCTGTATGAGGAGAAATATTATATCTATATAGAGCATAAAAGTCTGAAATATTTGCCTTCACAAAAGGAATTCAATTTGAGATAGAGGCAATTGCTAGAATTGATCAAAGACTACAATTGTATCATTGATTATCAGTCGGGTAAGGCTAATGTGATAGCTAATGCTCTGAGTAGAAAAACTCTGATAGATAAACGTCAAAACTTAAATTTATTAAGTGAACAAGATTAAATAACTAATAACGAGATAATAAGTAATTTATATATTATTTTGGCAAAATTACGGATTCAACCCATATTGATCCAACAAGTAAAGGACAATTAGAAGCAAGACACAAAATTTAAGAAAATATTTGAAATGGTGAAAAAGGGTGAAAAACCAGAATTTACTATTGTAGTAGACGAGAGTTTAAGGCATAAGGGCAAGTTATATGTGCCGGACATACTAGAATTGAAACAAGATATTTTGAAAGAGGCTCATAATGTTATTTATGCAATGCACCCAGGGAGCATCAAAATGTATCATGACTTGAAGGGATATTATTGGTGGTCAGGAATGAAGAGAGATATCATAGAGTATACTACTAGATGTTTAACTTGTCAGCAAATGAAAGCTGAGCATCAAGTACCAAATGGATTATTGCAGTCAATTTCAATTCTAGAGTGGAAATGGAAAAAAAGTTAAAATGGATTTTGTCTCTGGATTACCTTTGACACAAAAGAGGCATGATGCAGTATGGGTAGTGGTGTACCGGCTCACCAAATCAGCTTATTTTCTACCGATAAGGATGGATTATCCACTTAATTGTTTCTCAAATATATATGTTAATGAGATAATCCGTTTACATGGTGTGCCAGTTTCAATCATTTCAGATCGAGATCCGAGGTTCAGTTCATAATTTTGGAAAAGTTTGTATCAAGCCATGGGTACTCGACTCAATTTCAGCATAGTTTTCCACCCACAAATAGATGGACAATTAGAGAGGGTGATACAAATATTGGAAGATATGTTGAGGAGCTGTGTGATGAAATTTGAATGCAATTGGGACAAACATCTTCCATTGATAGAATTTGCCTACAATAATAGTCACCAAGCTAGTATCGATATAACACCATATGAAGCCTTGTAGTGGGTCCGGAGTTAGTGCAGTAGATAGAGAAAAAAGTGAGAGTAATAAGAGATAGTCTAAGAGCTACTACTGATAGATAGAATCATACACAAATTTGAAAAGGAGGGATATTGAGTATACAGTATGTGACAAAGTATTCTTAAAAGTCTCACATTGGAAAAGGATAGTCTGATTTGGAAAGAAGGGAAAGTTAAGTCCTAGATTCATTAGACCATACGAGGTATTTGAATGCGTAGGTCCCATGGCATACAGATTAGCTCTACCACCAGTGTTAGACAAGATTCACAATATATTTCATGTGTCTATGTTAAGAAGATATCGATCGGGTCCATCTCATATTATATCAGCAGAACCTATAATGATACAACCAGATCTAACTTATAAAGATGAGCCAATGGAAATTTTAGCTCGAGCAGTGAAAGAGCTACAGAACAAGATTGTACTGTTGGTAAAGGTTCTTTAGAAAAATCATAATTCGGAAGAGGAAACTTGGGAAACTGAAGAGGTGATGAAGGCTCAGTATCCACAATTGTTCCACTCAAATTAAAAAATAAATTTTGAGGAAGAAATTTTTTTTAGGAAGGGAAAATTGTAATGTTCGATAATTTAGGCCACGTTCACGAGTAACCAAAATTTGGACATGAAAGAAAAAATTAAAATGATAATAAAATATAAGAAAAATATTTTGGATATTATCAATTAAGAATTTTGAGGTTCGGAGCAAAAATTTAGAATATAATAATTTTTTCCTAAACGGAATTTGAATTTACGATGTTATTGACACATATATTTTTAAGAAAGAATAAAAATAGAATATTTCTTATCAAAGAAAAGAAATATTCTTTGGATTAAAATAAAATAAGAGTGATTGAAATTAATAGACCAATGAGGGACAAGATTAACTATTATCCTAACCTCCCATCTAATCCTACTATAAAAGTAAAATTTCACTTTTTACCCTTATTTCTTCTTCTTCCTCATCTTAAACAAACAAAATTTCTCTCTCATTTTCTTCTCTTTGTCGTGACCTTCATCTCCCCCTTCCTCTTTTTTTTTTCTTCAATTAAACCTAAGATTTAGATAGGAAAAGATGGATTAAGGCAAGATCAACAAGAAAGTAAAGAAAAGTGAGCCAAACAAAGAAAGATGAAGGAATAAAATAAGAGAAAGAGAGAATGAAAGATTTTAGCCATCTTGAAGATCTACAAAGGTGAGGTTAGATTTTTAATCTTCTCACTTCTCTTCTCCTCTTTTCTTTTATTTTGAGGTTAATGACCATTAAGGTTGGTAATTTGGGGTTATTAGTATATTAATGATAATTAAGGGTTGATTAGTGTAATTAAAGCTTGATTGGTGTGAGTTAAAGGTTAATAATGGATTAGTAGATTCGTTTACGGACATAGTGTTAGAGGAGTGCTCTAAAGGCAACCACCTTTAGCACTTATTGTACAAATTTATTTGATTAATAAAAAGACTTTTTCATTAATTTGATGTTCATTTGATATATGAATTGATAAGTGATCTTAAATCAATTAATGAAGTCCTTGATACATAACATAGCATGAAGAAAATCATGATAAGATCATGATATTGAGATTCTCATCATGTTTATGTTAGTATCAAAATTATCCATAGTCATAGGATTAATGAGACGGGACATTATTAATCCAGACAGACAAGCACATGTTATACTCCTTGATAGGATTGAGTAGTAGATCTCATAATCTATAAACATGAGATGTTTAGAGTTAACATGTGGATGCTTGCTAAGTGTCGCTAAGTACATTGGATGACCAGCTATGAGACAATCATATGGATAATCTATCAAATGTCAATGATAGTCTCATCATAGCAATGGTGCAAATATTCGTAGACTTGAAGTACTTAAGGATATCTTGAATATTGATTATGTATTTTGACACTATTCCTTGTTGTCTCAAGGAGGTTGCTCATAGGGTGGTAATTGGATACAACTTGAGGTATTTGAAGTTAATTGGGTAACTAACAAAGGATTCACCACTCCTAATACAAGGAGTGTATACCCATGGCCTCTTGTCGGGGTCATTACTTGGAAATCTCTGGCCGGAGTGGAAATGTCATAAAGATAGTCTTCAATGATATATCTAATAGATTAATGAGCCTCAGGTACAAGAACTAACATTACTTGGACTAGACGTGACGTAGTCAGTCTAGTAGGAGTTGACACATGTCCATATTCAGAACCAAGTGGGGTATGGAATGATGAAAGGAATAATTGCACGGAAATTATCTATGTAAAGATTCGTAGTCAAACCACTAACTTTTCAGTCAATTGGGGCTCATGATGTGTTGCTAGATACCGCTCATGACTTACTTAAATTAATTGTTAATTTAAGTGGCCAACATAACCAGGAACCTAATGGGTCACACGCATTGAAGATATGGAGAATGAGTAAAATTGTCTTGGATAGGATCCAAAATATGAGAGAATTATTTCAAGATGGATCGTGATGAGATCACATAGGAAAAATCGTTCAGGAGGGTCACAGTCCCGCGTGGGCTGCCCAGCAGTAGCCCGCAGCAGGCCCAACGCTCTGCTACCTCCCTTCCGTTGGCCAACGACAGAATTTGGCTTAATTAGGCCAATTATGGCCAATTACTATTCATTCATTTCCCTTTTATCCATTTTGACTTTTCATCTTTTCTTTGAATTTGATTTAAATAGAAAAGACATCAAATGACAGAAAATAGACATGAAAATATTTTTTTGTGAAAAAAATATTTTTAAGACAACAAAATTCTCTCAAGAACACTTTCAAAGCTAGCACTTTGAATTTGTTCAAACCATTTCTTTTGATAGTTTATTCTTCATTCTTCACATGGATTGTCATTAGAGACATCCTAGTGTAGATTTTTGTGGTTTGCTACAACCCAACAAAATGAAGATTTGAAGAACAAATAAGAAATTACAAGGTATAATTTTTAACCTCTATATTTATATAAATTAGTTTTAATGACACAACTATGATCTTTTGTTTTGGGTTTTGAAAATTTTATTTTTTCACTGCGTTTATGAATCTGATTCATTCTTCAAAATCCAACAGTGGTATTAGAGCCCCCTTGTATCCATTAAAAATAATTTTAATTGAAAGTGCAATGGGATTGCATGGTTTTGATGATTTTGGATCAATAGGTTTTGAAAAATTGAAATTAATTGGTAAAATATGTTTTATACATTTTTCTTTTTCTAATATGATCATGGGATGATTAAGTATGATTATTTTGATTGAAAAATTATTTGAATATGATTCAAATAATTAATTTCGGATTTATTTTAAAAATACCTAAAATTGCCTTGTTTATGAACATGTGTTGTTGTTTGACTTAATTGATGGGGCTGGTTATATTTTTCTTGTAATTTAATTATGAAAAACTTATTTAGACATATTAAGAATATTTTTAGTCCTCTGGAAGTGTCCAATAATTAATTAAAAATTATTTTAATTATTTTTTCAAACAAACACAAAAATGAGACTATTTTAGCATACCCGGTGCGACTGTTTTGTTTGATTTTTTTGTATGTATTTATTTTATTTCCAGCACCTTAAAATATTTTTTATGTGATTAAAAATATTCTATTTTGATGTTAGATGCATGCCAAAATTATTTTGCAAACATTTGAAATTTTAAAAAATTCTAGATGTCAAATTAGTCATTTTGAGCGTCTAAGTGTGTTGATTTGTTTGTCTTAGTAATTTTGGCTTGTGCTAAAAATATTTTGATGAACTTGAGATGACTTAAAGATGTTTAGAATGATGACTTGAAGTTCTGGAAATTTTTAAAATTTTTGGAAAATAATTTTGAATTAATATAAGTTGTGTAATTATAATTCTATTATGACTAGAAATTGATATGTATATTAAAATTAAATTGTTTAATTTTAACATCATAATATTATGATTTTAAGGAGAATTAATTTTGAATTAATTCTGAAAATATGGAATTTAATTTAATTTGATTAAATATTAAATTTCACTTTAAAATGACATACAAAATTAAATTAATCGAAAGTACACATATAAACAATTTCAATTCAAGCGTTGAATCGATTTACAAATTGAAATCTAAAATTGTCATTTTTATTTTGTGCATTAGAGATTGCATGTTAAGGGTGTATGAAAAGGCATGATGGATGTTATGGACTTAGGCCCAATGTGATTGAGCATGCATGAAATTATTTTATTTTATGGTAAATAGGGTTTGTGTATCCCTACCTCTCTTTCTTTCTTATGTATTTCTCTTCTCATCTTACTCCCCTCAAATGTAAATTGAGGTTTTCTATAATTTGAAATATGTAATTGGATTACATAGGATTAGGATAGAATAAAGATACAAAGGAGCAAGAAGCAAAGGAGGTGGTACCATAAACAAGAAGACTTAGAAATAGGAATTTGATTTATATTTTAGGTTGTAAATTCATGCCTATACCTAGGTAAGACCTAGTCAATTTCTCTTTGGCTCAAGAGATTGACTTTAATATATCCATAATCATGCCATATAGTTAATGTAATTATCTTTATATATCCATGTGATGAATGCATGATATATAAAAGCATGAAATAATAACTTGATGAGACTTAAAAAAGAAATCCCTCCCTAAATAAACAATTAAGTCTTACGCCTTCCATTAATATGGGGAGAACTAGAGTTCTTCTAGAGTTAGGGTTGTTAAGTTGCCTCAAGCTCACTCTATAAGAATATATTCAATCCATTGAAATTAGATTTCACAATTAATGGGTTAGACTTAACCGATATTATTAACTTGTTGGATTTGCGCCAAGGTCAATGTGTATTGGAGGCAAAGTTGGGTTTGTATACATGAGATGTACACATATCAAGAGTTGATAGCCCAATATATATGCACACATCAATAATTTGATAGCACAAGATTTGATAGTTGCATGAATAATACAATTGGTATGGATTATATACCTACAACCAAACTAAGGACAGTTTATTGAGTTGCCTCAAGGTTATTCTTAGCTAGTTGGATACCAATTCATTAGGAGAACTTCCATATAAGTTCTCTTGGGTTCATTGTGAGGGTTATGGATTTGCAATAAAATAATGGGAGTCATAATACGATTTATTAAAGACCTAACAAATATGCATTTTATGTACATTCTAACATGCTCTATTTTACATCGAGATTGCTAGAATCATCATTATGACAAGTGTGAATTTGCGATCACTAATGGAATCAAATAAGTTGACTAGGCCTAATTTTTTGGATTGGCTAAGGAATCTGAGAAGAAGGCATCTAATGAGGCACTCCCTAATCCTCCTACTGCTAATGCTTCTGAAGATGTTCAGAAGACATATCAAAAGCATGTTGATGAATTGGATATTAATAATATTAACTTTTAGGTGCAGAAATAAAAATTAAGTTTAGTAGGGATAGAGAAATTTGACACAAGGATTTTTATAGAGGTTTGGGTGTTAACAAACCCTACTCCTCTCCCCAATCACAATTGGGAATTTCACTAACACACTAAGTGTTACAATAGAGTTTTACAAGCTCACTCCTAACTATGGTGTTTCTAACAATGGATCACACCTAACCCAAAAAATCTCTTGTGTTTTAATGGCTCACACAAATAACCAATTCCTTGTGTTTTTGAAGGCTCACACAAATAACCTTTACCTTGTATTTTTGAAGGCTCACACAAATAACCTTTACCTTGTGTTTTAAAGGCTCACACAACTAACCCTTACAAGTGTTCTACTCTTAATCCCAGGATACCCAATAACCCACATAAGTAGATGATTACAGAGAGGAGAACTTACAAATCTTTAATGCTTAGAAAATAATGAGCAAAAAGATTTTCATAGAGATTAAATATTTGTTTTGAAAGTATTAAATGCACAAATGGTTTACAACAAGATTTTGATTCGAAATATTTGCTATTCTTCTGTTCTAGATTCATAAATGACTTGCATTTATACTTCCATGATGAATTCTAGCTTTTTGATTTCATTTAATGCGGAAATAGCCGTTGCACCAACCTTAATAATTGCACCTGACATGTTTCTCTTTCATGTTTCACGGGCGTGACTATGTGTGTCACGATCGTGACTGTTCTTCCAAGTCGTGGCTTGAGTAGTGACCTTGGCTGTGAAGCATTCTAGAAGATTTTGAAGTATTTGTTCACGGGCGTGACATTGAATCTTCACGGGCATGACAACCTTCCAAGCCATGGTCCAAATGGTGACTTTGGCCGTGAAGCTCTCTGGAAGAATTTGCTATGTCTTTTCACGGGCGTGACTTTATTTCATGGGCATGACTGATATGATCATTCATGGTTGCTATCTTCCTTCATGGCCATGAGCTTTAAATGTTGGTTTGTTGGCGCTAGGCATAATCACGGGCGTGACACATAGGGTCACGGACGTGAACATGCTACTTCTTCAATTTTAGCTTTTGAAGTTCCATCTTCCATTCTCCATTCTTGCTAACATATATCATACCCTGTTTAATAGACTTAGAAAACAAGTATGTTAAATACAATATTGCTATTTTATTTGTTATCAACAAAATGACGGAAATACCCCTCAAGGTTCAACAATTTCCCCCTTTTTGATGGTGACAAGTAATCTAGCAATATGTGCTTTTGAGAAGTCTCCCCCTCAAAAGATGCTTAGGATAAAAAATGATGAAGTGCAAGAATTGTAGAGAATGATGAAGTGTAGCATTTAAAATATACTTTCTATTTTTAAATATATGCAAGTTATATGCAAAGTATATCCAATATATACCAAAATTTTCTTTAAATCATGAATTATATGTAAGGTATATTTAGAGTATATCATGTGCATATTCATTTATGTAACTTGCATCAAGGCATATGCAAAGTATATTGATGATATATTTAAGGAGTATAAAGCTCAATTGCATACTTACATATTCATTTTGAATCAAAATTAAGTATTGCTTGCACTTATCTTAATATATATTGCTAGTTTCTCCCCCTTTTGTCATCAACAAAAAGAATAAAGATTAACCATAATAGAAAAACAACGCAATTATATTAATAGATGAAAAGTGAAATACAAACAAAAGTAAATAAAATTCAGAAAGGAAATTAAAATTTCCTAAAAATAAACAAGCAAGACACAAATATAGCAAGGCTAACATAATGGCCTAATATCTATCCGGACATCCTATCTCTAAGACGAGCAACTTCTGCCTCAAGGTTGTCCATCCTAGACTCCATGAAGTCCTTGAGGTGCTCTAACCTCTCATCCATGGAAGCCTGCAGCTGCTCAAATCGTGGTGCTAGGAGGTCAACCACTTGCTGAGCCAAATTTGGTGTGGAGGCAGAGGATTGTTCGATTTCTTGCTTAACCGCTGAAGGTGCCTCTTTAACCCGAGCCCTTTTCCTCTACTGGATTCCTTGGAGGCTGGCTTTGAAGTCCTTCGAGTCATTTTCTTCCCATATGATCTCGCCAACAATGTCGATGAAGCGGTAGTAGATGTTGTTTTCAAACACAATTCGAACAGCCGCTCCCATCTTAATGAAAGACTCGACATCAATTCGGTCTCGAGGATGCCCTGGAATGAGGTTGAAATGATGTGCATCCAACTTCAAATATTCGAGCTTCAAGGCAATGTGGGTCACACACCCACCAATCAGTATGTCTCCGAAGGGCTTGGTGGCAATTGACAAGAGATGGTTTGCAAACCATCGAGATAGAGCCACTGTAAGGCCTCTTCGGGCCATCTCCAAGAGAAAAAGTTCCAACTTCCTGATTGTGCCATTGCTGTCTCCTCGGGCAAAGATGCTATAGGTGAGAAACCTATGCAAATACTTGTGCACTGGGAACTGAAGATGAGTGCTCTTGGTCTTTTTAACATCCCAACTACAATCTAATCTGAAGTGAGCCTAAGGTTGAGTGGCATAGAACTCCACTTCACTGTCGTTCAGGATGCCATCCTAGGGAAGGTTGAACAATTCTATGAATTCTGTAGCAGAGAGGGTGTTCGAATGCTTGCACAACTGGAACTTGACTGTGCCAGTGGGAGACACTTGCAAGGTGCTCAAAAACTCCAAGGTAGGCTCTCTCAAGGTAGGCTGATGAATGTCAACAAAATCCTTCAAATGACAAGCCTGGAGTTGCTATGTCATTGTTGTCTCGAGCCTGAGAGTGCATAGGGTCTACCACTCAAATGATCTTGAGGAAAGGAGTAGCCTTTTCTTGAGCATAGAGTACCTAGGATGGCAATGCTCTGGAATGATGTTTAGAAGGTAATCCGTGTACCTTCTAGGAGCATGAGACTTCTTCCTAGTACCCTTGGATGAACCGATTTCCATCTTGATTGAAAGATTAAAACTTTTTGAAGGGAAAAAGTTTGACATAAATTTTAGAGGAAACCCTAATGAGATATGATTTCTGATGATGGAAGAGGTTTTTGAAGCTATTTATAGATGAAATTAGTGACTAAGAGGTCGAAATCTTCAATGTGATAATGAATGTTGATAAATGAGAGCAGTTGCAAGAAGTTGTAAAGTTGAAATATGAAAAATAACCGACAGAAAAGTTATATAGCCGACCTCTTCACGGTCGTGAACAACGTAGTCACGGGCATGAAGTGTCGTGTTCACGGTTTGTTGAAAGGGTGCTCTAACTGTGAAGAAAAATGGGAAATTGGTCTCGGTCATGACATTTGAATGTCACGGGCGTGAATGATGAACTATCACGGTGGTGAAAGACAAGTCACGGGCGTGAAGAGTTGAATTTCACTACTTATGCCCGTGAAACAAAGCATGACTCAAAGCGTGAACGTCTCTGTGAGTTTTTTGGTGAAAATGTTCATGGTCGTGAAAATACGTCATGGACGTGAACAAGGCTTTTCATGGGAGTGAGTGAAGTTGTGAACATAGGCTTCACTACTTGAAGCCGTGAACCACGTCGTGGATCAAGTCGTGAAAGCTACTGGTTCTTTTGGCTATTTAATTCATGGGCGTGAACATATGTCACGGGCATGAATTGCCTAAAATTTCCATCAAATAAAATTAAGTCCTAAAACAAGACTAAATCCTTTCTATGAAGATTATATCCCTTATAACATAAAATTTTCATCAAATTTACTACCTTATATCTAGTGATATCATACAAAAACAAGATTATCACTTAAGATTTGACAATTTGGCAATCACAAGGTTAATCCATCAATCATACCAAGTTCTCTTCTAATGAAATTAAATCTTTCCTCATTTAGAGACTTAGTGAATATATCTGCCAACTGATTTTTTGTGCTTATAAATTCCAATTCAACATCTCCATATTGAACATGATCTCTAATAAAGTGGTGTCTAATGTCAATATGCTTACTTCTAGAATGTTGAATGAGATTCTTTGATAGATTTATAGCACTTGTATTGTCACATCTAATAGGTATATGGTTCATATCATGACCATAATCCTTAAGTTGTTGTTTCATCCAAAGGATTTGTGTACAACAACATCCTGCTGCTACATACTCTGCTTCAGCAGTTAAAAGAGCAACTGAAACTTGTTTCTTGCTAAACCAAGAAACTAAGCACTCTCCAATAAAGTGACAAGTACCTGAAGTACTTTTTCTATCTAAAACACTACCAGAAAAATCAGCATCTGAATATCCTATAATGCTAAAAGATGAATTTCTAGGATACCATAAACCTAGATGCAATGAGCCATGTAGATATTTCAAAATTCTTTTTACTGCATTTAAATGAGACTCTTTTGGACATGATTGAAATCGTGCACATAAGAATACAATTTACATTATATCGGATCTAGAAGCAGTAAGATATAAAAGTGATCCGATCATACCTCATAGAGCTTTTCATTAATGCTCTTACCATTTTCATCCTTGTCCAATTTTGTTGAATCTTGCATTCTTCCATTCCAAATTTCTTAAGTAAGTCTTTGGCATATTTGGATTGGTTGATGAATATGCCCTCATTGCCTTGTTTTATTTGTAGACCAAGGAAATATTTAAAATCGCCCATCATGCTCATTTCGAATTCCCTAGTCATACACTTAGCAAATTCTTAACAAAGCAATTCATTAGTAGACCCAAATATAATATCATCAACATAGATTTTAACAATTAGAATATCATGCTTATGTTTTTTAATGAACAATGTAGTGTCAACATTCCCCTTTACAAAGTTATTTTCTAAGAGAAAGGAACTTAGTCTTTCGTACCAAGCTCTTGGGGCTTGTTTCAAACCATATAAAGCTTTTGAAAGTTTAAATGCATGATTTGGAAAATCATAGCTTTCAAAACCTGGTGGTTGTTCTACATATCCTTCTTCGTCTATAAAGCCATTTAAAAAGGCACTTTTCACATCCATTTGAAAAAGTTTGAAATTCATGTGGCATGCATATGCTAAAAGTATTCTTATGGCTTCTAATCTAGCTACAAGAGCATAGGTCTCATCATAATCTATTCCTTTTTCCTGATTATACCCTTTAGCAACCAATCTAGCCTTATTCCAAGTTATTGAACCTTGTTCATCTAGTTTTTTTCTAAACACCCATTTGCTAACTATAATTTGATGCTCCTTGGGTCTAGGTACTAAGGTCCATACCTTACTTCTCTCAAATTGGTTGAGTTCCTCTTGCATGGAAATCACCCAACTTTCATCATTAAGAGTCTCATCAATATTTTTAGGCTCAATTTGATAAATAAAGCGAGTTTGGAGGCTAAATGTTTGAGAAGAGATCTAGTACTTACTCCCCTTGTAGGATCACCAATGATTTGCTCTTTGGGATGATCTTTTATCAATCTCCATTCCTTTGGGAGCTCTTGCCTGTTTTCCTTTTGAGCTTGAGGTAGAGAGTCATCTTGATGTGAATCCTTTTGATCATTTTCTTCTTTTTCATTTCCAAGATCAAGTTTTTCCATGATACCTACAACATCATCAAGAACACTACCTTTCACAAGATCAAGTCTACTAGATTCATTAAAAACAACATGCATTGATTCTTCAATAGTTAATGACCTTTTATTAAATACTCTATATGCTTTGCTAGTTGTAGAGTATCCTAAAAAGATACCTTCATCAGATTTAGAAGCAAAATTTCCAAGGTTGTCCTTGGTATTCAATATAAAACATTTGCATCCAAATACCCTAAAATATGATATCAAGGTCTTTCTTCCATTCCATAGCTCAAATGTAGTTTTTTTTAGGAGAGGTCTTTTGAAAACTTGATTTGAAATATAACAAGCAGTATTTGTGGCTTCTGCCCAAAAGTAAGTTGTTAAACCATACTCATTGAACATTGTTCTAGCCATTTCAATCAAAGTTCAATTTTTCCTTTCAACTACCCCATTTTGTTGAGGTGTCCTAGGATATGAAAAATTCTATGAAATGCCATGTTCAAGACAAAAACTTTCAAAGTTTTCATTTTCAAATTCTTTGCCATGGTCACTTCTTATTTTTGAAATACAATAACCTTTTTCATTTTGAACTCTTTTAGCAAAGTTTTTGAAATTTTCAAAAGCATCACTCTTTTGAGCTAAGAAAATTACCCAAGTAAATCTAGAGTAATCATCTACAATGACAAAGGCATAATGTTTACCTCCTAAGCTAGCAATTCTAGTAGGTCCAAATAAATCTAAATGCAGGAGTTGTAGAGGTTTTGAGGTACTTACTATGTTTTTGGCTTTGAAAGATGACTTGTGTTGCTTCCCTCTTTGGCAAGGTTCACATGTCTTGTCTTTTTCAAATTTGACTTTTGGTAGTCCCTTTACCAACTCTCCTTTATTGAGGCTTTGAATTAAGTTCATGCTTGCATGACCATGCCTTCTATGCCACAGCCAAGATTCATCACTAGTAGTCATAAGACATTAGAGGAATGGTTAGATATTTTGTGTAAGTCTATTATGTAAGCATTGACATCTCTATTCCTTCAAATATCTCTTGACCATTAATAGAGGTTACAAGACATTTGCTAGAAGTAAAGATTACTTTGTTTCCTTTATCACATAGTTGACTTACACTTAACAAATTATGTTTCAAGACATCAACAAGTAAGGCATCTTTAATAAAAGTAGTACCATTAATACCAATAGAGCCAATGTCAATTACCTTACCCTTAGCATTGTTTCCAAAGGTAACTTTACCTCCATCAATACTTTTGATTTCATTGAAAAGTTTTTTGTCTCCTGTCATATGCCTTGAGCATCCACTATCTACTAGCCAAGCATTTTTGTTTATTGTGGACTTAAGGCATACCTATGAAAACACAACCTATGAAAACACAAATCAAATATGGTTTTTAAGTACCCAAATGAGCTTGGGTCCTTGGGGGTTAGCACATGAAGGTTCCCAATGAGCCTTCCTTATCCAGCAATGTTTATTAATGTGACCAAATTTCATACAATAATTACACTGTTTAAGTCTAAACATGCTTTTTGGTCTAACAATGCTCTTGAATGCCATATTCCCGTTAAAATGAGTTTGAGAACAATGGCATGCATAATTATGATTAATAGGTGCTTTTCTAGATGCATGCTTCTTATACATAAAGGCATGATTAACCTTTTGAGGTTTTCTATTTAGGCTAACCAATCTTTGATCACCCCTCTTATGTATTAAAGATTTAGTGCATTTTGTGTACTTAGCCCTTAGGGCTGTTACAGCAAATGAGGAGATGTGAGGTTCACTAGACTTGACAAAAATAGTTTTGTGAGAAGATGATGATGTGTCTTTAAATCGTAGACCATGTCTAATTAATGGAGGTCTTTGAGACACAATGAGAGTATCTAAACTCTCATTTTCCTTATGAAATTTCGAAATGGATCTAAGTTCCTCAACTTCATTCTTCAAAGTATTGTTTTCTTTAAGCAAGGATTTTGTTGAAGATTTTGAAGAGTAATCATCTAATGACTTTTGAAGAGATTCATTAGATGACTTAAGCTTAAAATTCTCCTTTTCTAAAGCATTTATTTTGATTTTCAAATCAGAAATGTTATTCTTATAAATATTGAATTTACTCCTATATTTCTCTAGTTCTAGATTCAATACTTCTATTAGGCTTTGCTCATCATCATAATCTTCACTATTACTATCATTATCACTACTATCATTATTGAAAGAGTATGAGTGAAGTGATCCTACCTTATCCGAGATGTGATCCTCTAAAGCCATGAAGCATAGGTTGACCTTTTCACTATCATTGTCATCTTTTTCACTTGAAGAGCTTTCATCATCCCATGTGGCTCTGTGACCTTTCTCCCCATTGTCTCTTTGGTATTTGCTCTTTTATTTCTTGAGCCTTGGACATTCTGGTTTAATATGCCATTTCTTTCCACATCCATGGCACTTTACCTCTTCTTTACTTCTTTGTGTATCATTAGAGGTCTGTTTGAGGTTTCTTTGCCTAGAATTTTCTAGAGTTGCTCATTCTTTTCTCAATGATTCTTTTCAGCCTTCTTGAGAGCATAGTAATGTCCTCATTAGCATCATCACTCTTTTCTTCATCATCTTCAACTTCCTCTTGAGATTTTGAAGTAGAAGCTTTTAGTGTTAAAGGCTTTCTTTTTTCTGGCTCTGCTTCAAGCTCTCTATCTATTTTCGCTGCCATTTCATGAGTGAGAAGTTTTCCAATAAGCACATCAATATTCATGGTGCTCATGTCTTCATTGGCTTCTTCTATATCAGCCACTCTTGAACCATAATCTTTAAGAGGAAGACCTTTCAGGATTTTATTGTTTATATCTTCCAAACTCATATGCTTCCCAAGTTTCCTCATTCCATTTATGATAGCTAAAAGACGGTTGGTCATGTTAGTGATTGACTCATTGGATTTCATTTTGAATAGCTCATATTCTGAAGTAGACAAAGCTCTGATACCAATTGTTGCCCAGATATTGAACCAAGAAGGGGGGTTGAATTGGATATTAATAATTTTAACTTTTAGGTGTGGAAATAAAAATTAAGTTTAGTAGGGATAGAGAAATTTGACACGAGGATTTTTATAGAGGTTCGGGTGTTAATAAACCCTACTACTCTCCCCAATCGCAATTGAGAGTTTTACTAACACACTAAGTGTTACAATGGAGTTTTACAAGCTCACTCCCAAATATGGTGTTTCTATCAATGGATCACAACTAACCCAAAAAATCCCTTGTGTTTTAATGGCTCACACAAATAACCAATTTCGTGTGTTTTTGAAGGCTCACACAAATAACGTTTACCTTGTGTTTTAAAGGCTCACACAGCTAACCCTTACAAGTGTTCTACTCTTAATCCCAGAATACCTAATAACTCACTTGAGTAGATGATTACAAAGAGAAGCACTTACAAATCTTTAATGCTCAGAAAATAATGAGCAAAAAGATTTTCACAGAGAATAAATATTTGTTTTGAAAGTATTAAATACACAAATGGCTTACAATAAGATTTTGATTTAAAATATTTGTTGTTCTCCTATTCTGGATTCATAAATGACTTGCATTTATACTTCCATGATGAATTCTAGCCATTTGATTGCATTTAATGCGGAAATAGTCCTTGCACCAACCCTAATAATCGCGCCTGACATGTTTCTCTTTCATGTTTCACAGGCGTGACTATGTGTGTCACGATTGTGATTGTTCTTCCAAGCTGTGACTTAAGTAGTGGCCTTGGCCGTGAAGCATTAAGGAAGGTTTTGAAGTATTTGTTCACGAGCGTGACATTGAATCTTCACGGGCGTGACAACCTTCCAAGCTGTGGTCCAAGTGGTGACTCTGGTCGTGAAGCTCTCTGGAAGAATTTGCCATGTCTTTTCACGGGCGTGACTTTATTTCACAGGCGTGACTGATATGATCATTCACGGTTCCTATCTTCCTTCATGGCCATGAGCTTTAAATGTTGGTTTGTTAGCACTAGGCATAATCACGGGCGTGACACATAGGGTCAAGGGCGTGAACATGCTACTTCTTCAATTTTAGCTTTTGAAGTTCCATCTTCCATTCTCTATTCTTGCTAACATATATCATACCCTATTTAATAGACTTAGAAAACAAGTATGTTAAATACAATATTGCTATTTTATTTGTTATCAATAAAATGACCGAAATACCCCTCAAGGTTCAACACTATGGATGCTAATTCCATAGTATACCATCTAAGAGAACTTTTTGATGAGCAAGCACATTCCAAAAGGTTCAAAACTTCGAGGTTGTTCTTTTGTAGTAAGATCGTTGAGGGGGCATCTCTAGTGAAATATGCATTAAAGATGAATGGCTATATTGAGAGGTTGGCCACCTTGGGATTTATGATGGACCATGAATTAAGTATTGACTTAATTCTAACCAGTTTGTTTGATTGTTATTCATATTTTGTGCTGAACTATAAGATGAACCAAATCTCTACCACTATTCCTCAGCTGATTAACTTGCTCAAAATAGCTAAGCCATCTTTCAATAAGGACAGAAAGGTTGTGATGCTGGTGGACTCTTCAAGTTCTAAAAATAAGAACCTTAAGAAGAAGAAGAAGTCCATGAAGCCTAATGGAGGTGTGGCTAAGAAGAAGGGCAAGGAGATTGCTCCAAAGGGGACATGCTTCCATTGTGGCAAGGATGGCCATTGGAAGAGAAACTACAAGGCTTACTTGGAGTCCTTGAAGAAGAAGGCATCTGATGCCCCATCTACTTTTGGTATTTTTGTCATTGAAATTAATAATGTTTTCAATAATAATATATGGGTATTAGATACTGGTTGTGGCACACACATATGCACTGATATGCAGGGCCTAAAGAATAATAGACAGCTCAATAAGGAAGAGTGAGACCTACGCATTGGAAATGGGGCAAGGGTTGCTGCATTTGCTGTAGGAACATATGTATTGATCCTCCCTAGTGGGCTTATATTAAATTTGGACAATTGCTATTATGTACCTGCTTTGATTAAAAACATTATTTCTATTTCAAGTCTAAATAAAGATGGTTTCCTTTTAGCTTTTCGTAACAATTGTTGTTCTATTATGTTGAATGGAATTCTTTATGCTAGTGGTACATTATGCAATGGAATATACATATTAGATATGTCAAATCCAATTTTAAACATCAATGATAGTAAAAGGAAAAAACAAGATATGTTGAAATCATCTTACTTATGGCATTGTCGCTTTGGTCATACAAGTGAGAAATGCATGGCTAAGTTACACAATAGTGGTAGTTTAGGGTCATTTGATTATGAATCATATGACACATGTGAATCTTGCTTATTAGGCAAGATGACTAAATTACCCTTTAAGGGAAAGGGTGAACGTGCTAATGGACTTTTAGACTTAATACATTCAGATGTATATGGTCCAATGTTTATACACGCCAAAGGTGGTTTCATATACTTCATTACTTTTATCGATGACTACTCACAATATGGGTACGTGTATCTTATGAGATACAAATCTGAAGCTTTTGAAGAGTTTAAAGAATTAAAAAATGAAGTAGAGAAACAACTTGGCAAAAGTATTAAAACACTTCGATCAGATCGAGGAGGTGAATAATTGGGCCAAGAGTTTCTAGATTATCTTAGGGATAATGGGATTTTATCTCAATGGACTCCACCTAACACACCACAACACAATGATGTGGCTGAAAGAAGAAACCAAACCTTGTTAGACATGGTAAGGTCTATGATGCGTTTTGCGAAACTGTCTAAATCCTTTTGGGGTTATGCACTAGAGACTGCCATTTATATATTAAATGGAGTTTCTTCGAAGTCAGTTGATGTTACTCCATATGAGATACGGTATAACAAAAAGCCCACATTTTCTTACATGAGAATTTGGGGTTGTCCTGCTTATGTGAAGTGGATAATGTCAAATAAGCTAGAAGCTAAGTCTGACCGATGTATGTTTGTGGGATATCTAAAAGCATCATTTGGATATCAATTTTACCACCCCTTGGAATAAAAGTTTTTTTTTTTCAAGACATGCTATCTTTTTAGAGAGATAATTCCTTATAAAAGGAGATAGTGGGAGCAAAATTGAACTTGAGAAAGTTCAAGATTATCAAACATATGCTGATCAACTGCCTGAACCTGAGCTTGTTACTCATACAGATGATATAACAGCTCAACCTTCTAAAGCACAAGAGCTTCGTAGGTCAAGTAGGATACGTACTGTTCCAGAGAGATATGGATTTCTCATTAATGAACAGAACAATGTATTGCTCATAGAAAACGATGAGCCTACAACCTATGAAGAAATTATGAATAGTTCAGAATATGATAAATGGCTTCAATCCATGAAGTTGGAAATGGATTCCATGTATGAAAATCAAGTATGCACTTTGGTTGGCCCACCTGAAGGGATAAAGCCTATAGGGTGCAAGTGGGTTTTCAAAAAGAAAACTGACATGGATGACAATGTGATTACCTATAAAGCTAGACTTGTTGCTAAAAGTTATCGTTAAAGACAAGGAATTGAATATGATGAAACTTTTAGCCCAGTAGCTATGCTAAAATCCATAAGGATACTCCTAGCCATTACTACTCATTATGATTATGAGATATGGCAAATGGATGGAAGATAGCTTTCCTTAATGGAAATCTAACTGAGGATGTGTACATGACACAACCAGAATGCTTCATATCCAAAGATGGAAAAAAGGTATGTAAGCTTCAAAGATCCATTTATGGATTAAAGCAAGCATCCAGGAGTTGGAATATTCGGTTTGATGAGACAATCAAACAGTTTGGTTTCTTACAAAATTCGGATGAACCTTGAATTTATAAGAAGGTTAGTGGGAGTGTAATCGTATTTCTTGTTTTATATGTAGATGACATATTATTAATGGGAAATGATGTCTCAGCCTTACAATCAGTCAAAATTTGGTTATCCAAGAATTTCTCTATGAAATACCTTGGAGAAGCGGTCTATATTTTGGGGATAAAGATCTATAGAGATAGATCTAAAAGATTGCTTGGTCTTTCACAATTTACATACATAGATAAGATGCTAAAGAACTTTAGCATGGAGCAGTCCAAGAGGGGATATATTCCCATGACCTATGGGATTACTCTCTCAAAGTCTTTGTGTCCAAAGACACAAGATAAGAGGACACACATGAGTTTGATTCCATATGCTTCAGTTATAGGATCAATCATGTACGTTATGATATGTACAAAACCCGATGTATCATATGCTTTGAGTGTCATGAGCAGATACCAATCGGAACCTGGTGAGGGTCATTGGGTGGCTATCAAGAATATCCTTAATTACTTAAGAAGGGCTAAGGATGCATTCTTAGTATATGGAGATGGAGATCTTATTGTGAGCGGGTATACCGATGCCAGCTTCCAATCCGACAAGGATGACTCAAAATCACAGTTAGGTTATATATTCACACTAAATGGTGGAGCAATTAGTTGGAAGAGTTCCAAACAAGAAACGACCGCTGATTCCGCAACTGAAGCAAAGTACATTTTAGCTTCTGAAGCAGCAAAGGAAGCAGTTTGGATAAAGAAATTCATCACAGAACTTAGAATGGTTCCTAACATTATTCATCCAATACAATTGTATTGTGATAATAATGGAGCCATTGCACAAGCAAAAGAACCATGGTCTCATCAGAGATCCAAACAAGTACACAGAAGATACCATTTGATTAGAGAAATCATTGGTAGGAATGATGTAAAGATATAAAAATGCCCACTGATCAGAATATTGCTTATACTTTAACTAAGCCAATTCCCCAAAAGAAATATGATTCTCATGTACTCGCCTATGGAATTAAATACAAAGTCGATTGGCTTTAGTGTAAGAGGGAGCTTGTTAGAGGAGTGCTCTAAAGGCAATCACCTTTAGCACTTATTGTACAAATTTATTTGATTAAAAAAAAGACTTTTTCATTAATTTGATGTTCATTTGATATATGAATTGATAAGTGATCTTAAATCAATTAATGAAGTCCTTGATACATAACATAGCATGAAGGAAATCATGATGAGATCATGATATTGAGATTCTTATCATGTGTAATTATGTTACTATCAAAATTATCCCTAGTCATAGGATTAATGAGACGAGACATTATTAATCCAGACATACTAGCACATGTTACACTCTGATTGGATCAAGTAGTAGATCTCATAATCTATAAACATGAGATGTTTATAGTTAACATATGGATGCTTGCTAAGTGTAGCTAAGTATATTAGATGACCAACTATGAGACAATCATATGGATAATATATTCAAATGTCAATGATAGTCTCATCATAACAATGGTGCAAGTATCCTTAGACTTGAGGTACTCAAGGATATCTTGAATATTGATTATGTATTTTGACACTATTTATTAATGCCTCAGGGATATTTCTCATAGGGTGGTTATTGGATACAGTTTGAGGTATTCGAAGGTAATTAGGTAACCAACAAAGGATTCACCACTTCTAATGGGAGTGTATACCTATGGCCTTTTGTTATGGTCATTACTCGGGAATCTCTGGCCGAAGTGGAAATATCATAATAGAGTAATAAGCCTCAGGGACAAGAACTAACATTACATGGACTAGACGTGACGTAGTCAATCTTGTGGGAGTTGACATATGTCCATACTCAGAACCAAGTGGGGTATAGTATGGTGAAAGGAATAATTACACAAAAATTGTCTATGTAAAGGTTCGTAGTCAAACAACTGACTTTCCGGTCAATTGGGGGTCATGATGTGTTGCTAGATACCACTCATGACTTGGTTAAATTAATTGTTAATTTATGTGGCCAACATAACGGGGAACCTAATGGGTCACATGCATTAAAGATATGGAGAATGAGTAAAATGGTCTTGGATAGGATCCAAAATATGAGAAAATTATTTCGAGATGGATCGTAATGAGATCGCATGAAAAAATTCATTTGGGAGGGTCACGGGCCTACATTGGCTAGGTAGGCTACTGGCTAGCTGGGCTACCCAGCGACAGCCCGTAGCAGGCCCAACACGTTGTTGCCTCCCTCTCGTTGGCCAACGACAGAATTTGGCCTTAATTAGGCCAATTATGTTCAATTACTATTCATTCATTTCCCTTTTTTCCATTTTTGAATTTTCATCTTTTCTTTGAATTTAATTCAAATAGAAAAAACATCAAATGGCAGAAAATAGACATGAAAATATTTTTTTGTGAAAAAAATATTTTTAAGACAATAAAAATTCTCTCAATAACACTTTCAAAGCTAACACTTTGAATTTGTTCAAACCATTTCTTTTGATAGTTTTTTCTTCATTCTTCGAGTGGATTATCATTAGAGACATCCTAGTGTGGATTTTTGTGGTTTGCTACAACCCAACAAAGTGAAGATTTGAAGAACAAAGAAGAAATTACAAGGTATAATTTCTAACCTCTGTATTTATATAAATTAGTTTTAATGGCATAAGTATGATCGTTTGTTTCAGGTTTTGAAAATTTTATTTTTTCGTTGCATTTATGAATCTGATTCATTCTTCAAAACCCAAAACATAGATGGGGTAGAGGTGATTAGTGATTTAAATGAGTTTTATATGCATTTGTAACATTGAAGTATAAGATAAATTTAAGTGTATGTGTAAAATTGTTGTTAGGCCAAGGAGGTGAGCAACATTTGGGCCATAATCAAATAGGAAATAAGGGCAAGGAGAAAGCCAATTAGGAGGTAAAGAAGGGTGTATAAAGTGAACTTTTTAAGGTATGTACATTTGACAAAAATTCAATATGGTAAATATGTTGATTGTTGATTATGATATTATGTTCAGTATGATATTATATAAATTGTGTACGTAATTATTGATATTTTAATTGAGTAGTGAAATGGTGATTAAATGATGCCATGAATGTGAAAATAAGATTTATATTATGTTAATGATGCATAAAGATCGGAAATTGTGTAATTTAATGAAGTTGATGGAAATTTATCTTATAAACAGTGTTTCATTTTAGGGCATAACTTTAATTCTAGAAATTCTTTTTGAGTGTTTCTTATTGGGTTGGAAATTTAAGACATATGACTTCAACTTTTATTTAGACCAATAGATCTGAATATGCCCGAATTTAGATTTAAAATTGACTCAAAGTTTGAATTTGTAGTCTGTCTAGTAAAATACTAGGCAGAATGAATTGAATGCAGCTAAGTGAAAAATCCATAACTTTTGCTAAAAATTTTAGTTTAATGTGATGTTAGTTGGTAATTAAATATAAGACATATATCTATATTTTGTTAGTTGATCACTTGTCTAAATTCTATATAAAAATTGATGAAAAATATAGGGAAATATGATATATAAATTCTACCCATAATAGGGCAGCTTGTATATATGAGTTTATTATTGAATTTTATGATAGAAAAATATATTCTTTGACTTTTCTTATATTTATAATGATTTAATGAATGAGTATCATATTGTAATATATTTAATGGAGATTATTTCATTTATTTAAAATTATATTAGGGTTTCATACATAATTGATATAAATAATAATAAAGGTAACAAACATGATTAAGTCCTATAACATCTAGTCAATAACTAGAAATTAGGATAAGCTGACATGCCAATAAAATGGTAGAAATGTAGGAACTAGAAAATAGTACTAAGATTTAATTTATGTAGACACTAAGAAATAGTGCTGAGTTTGAAATCATGTAGGCACCAAAAAGGTGCTGAGTTATTATTGAAAATGTAAGTGTTAAACGTCGAGTTACCAAATAATTAAGTAGGTGCCGAGTATACTGCCAAAGAGCAGAAACCCTGTATCCTATGTTTAGTTCTGGTCTAAGATATCATGGGCTATCAAATAAAAAAAGAAAAAATGGAAATTATTAAAATGATACTATAAAGTGTATGTCTTGTATTATTAGTGAATTTCAAACATGCTTAATAAATGAAATGTTATAATTGATCAATTTTATATTTTTGCATGATGTAAATAATTTTGATTTTAATTGAATATTTTTGGCATACTTTGTAAATTAATTGTAATTGATAGAAATTTTATTTTAGAGATATTTATATAATTATTGGATAGTTCCCAAACATACCACTAAGCTAGTAGCTTAGCACGTGTGTTTCATGTGCAGGTTAGCAGAAGTAGCTATTGCGTTAGGACCGATCAAAGATCACATATGTAGGTTAGTAGAAGTAGCTATTGCGTTAGGATCGATCGAAAAAAGGGGAACCCCAATATCAAATTGTAGTAGTTTATTTTCTTTTTGTATATTTTGGGTATTATATTGTATAATTAAATTTTAAGATTTTCTTTTTGTTGTAAGTTGTGGCATGTAGGATTTATAAAAGTGTAAATTTGTAATTAATATATTTTTTTTATTTGTAAATATATTTCTAAATATTATATCTTAATGTATGAATACTTTTAAATCAAGAAATTTTACGATCAAGATATTTGCATCACTAGATACATATTTAAATTATATAATAAATATAAAAAAAAATATAATATTAAATATTCCACTAATATCAAACTCGAAAAGAAAAAAATAAATTAAGCATCGGTTTTGTTTTAAAAAAAAAGAGCTAGGTAGCACTTCCCTGCACTATAAACGGCTAGTAGGGTAAGGGAGTGCTACATGTGTACTCATGTAAGAAGTTAAGGTAGTGGCACACACATTTAGGCAGTTGAATGTTCATGAGAAGAATTACCCCACACATGATTTAGAATTGGCGGCCCTTATCTTTGCATTGAAGATATGGTGTCATTATCTTTATGGGGAGAAATGTTTCATTTATACATACCATATGAGTCTGAAATACCTGCCTACACAGAGAGATCTCAATTTGAGATAAAAGGCAGTGGTTAGAGCTAATAAAGGACTACAATTGTGTTATTGATTATCACCCAGGCAAAGCCAATGTAGTGGTTGATGCATTGAGTAGGAAACTGGGGGCTGAATTGCATCTCCGGCCGGCACTTAATCAGGAGATCATTAATGCACAGAGATAGGATAGTAAATTTGTTGAGATAGCCAAGTCGGTCTTTAAGAGGGAGAGATCATATTATACACTTGAATCTGATGGTGGAATATACTATCAAGGCCATTTATTTGTGCCCAGCGTTGTTGAGATGAAATAAAAGATATTGCAGGAAGCACATGAGACCAAATATTTTATGCATTCTAGAAGTACAAAAATGTATAACAACCTAAAGAGTAAGTACTGATGGATAGGTATGAAATGAGATATCACAGAGTATACTACCAGATATTTGAATTTTCAGCAGGTCAAGGTAGAACACTAGGTACCATTAGGGTTGCTGCAACCTATTACTGTGCCAGAATAGAAATGGGAGTGAATGACTATGGATTTCACGATTGAGTTACCAGTAACTTCTTAGAAATTTGATTTTGTATAGGTTATTGTGGATAGGCTTACAAAGTCAGCTCACATATTGCCTATCAGGAGGGATTTTCCTTTGAACATGCTAGTAGAGCTCTATGTCAATGAGATAGTATGACTTCATAGAGTGCTAGTCTCCATTATTTTAGAGAGGGAACCTAGGTTTACTTCTCAATTTTGGAGTAGTCTGCAGAGAGCTTTGGGTACCAAGCTTAGTTTCAATACAAATTTTCATCCCCAAACAGATGGTCAATTAGAAAGGGTCATACAGATCCTAGAGGATATGATGAGGAGTTGTGTAATTGAAGTTGAGGGTAGCTAGGATAAATATATTTCATTGATGGAATTTGCTTATAACAACAACTATCAATCTAGTATCAAGATGGCTCCATATGAGGCACTATATGGCAGAAAGTTTCGAACACCTTTGTGTTGGATAGAGCTTAATGAGAGAAGACTAGTGGGGCTATACTTGGTACAGGAGACCGTAAAAAAGTACGGGTTATTCAGGAAAGATTGAGGGTAGATTTTTATCGACAGAAGTCTTATGCAGATCCCAAGAGAAATGATGTCGAGTATGCAGTGGGAGATAAGGTTTTCCTTAGAGTCCCTTTATGGAAAAAGGTTTTGAGATTCGGAAATAAAGGCAAATTGAGCCTGAGATTTATTGGGCCTTATAAGGTACTTACGGGAGTGGGACCAGTTGCTTACAAGCTTGCTCTACCACTAGAGTTGAGCAAGATATATGATGTGTTCCACATCTCCATGTTGAGGAGATACCAGTCCTATCTTTCTCATATTGTTTCAGTAGAGGACATAGAGGTAAGACAAGATTTAACATATGAAGAAGAACTAGTTCAGATTCTAGCCAGAAAGATCAAGGAACTCCAGAACAAACGAGTACCATTAGTCAAGGTATTATGGAGAAATCATGCTACAGAAGATGCTACATGGGAAAGTGAAAAAGTGATAAAAGCCCAGTATCCACAACTATTCGAAGACAATATATATGGTAATTTTGAGGAAGAAATTTTCTTTAAAGGGGAGAGAAATATAACACCCGCAAATTAGGGCCTAGAATTTACATGTTAAATAAGGTACATTAAGGGTATATTTATGAGTATTAGAAACCACAAATAAAGAAAAATATAAGAAAAAGTGAAGTTTATATCGTTCACATTCGTAACAGTATTAATCACGGTCATGAATGTCTTGAATTTCAATTTCAGAAGCTGAGGAGCTTCACGACCGTAACCCAAATGTTCACGCCTGTGAAGACCTGCATGTTTAAATATGGAAGTGTCGTGTTTTTGATAGAACTCATGTAAAATCATTCTCAACGCTAGCCATCAATCTTTTGAAACCCCATAAAATGAACTCATTGCCATTCTTGTAAATTTTGAGTGATTAAACCATAAATAATCACCATAAAAATAGAGTAAAAGGGACTTTAATTAGGGTCTTCACCATAATTATCAATATTGAGTTTTAAGAGTTTAGAACACATTCTAAAACCCTTGGATCAATCTATTTTCACAAAATAGAGGTAAGAAATCATGTTCCCTTATGTTTTTTGATTCGTTTCAATTTGTTGTTAATGGGGGAATAAGGTTTAAAGGTTTAAGATAGGCTTACATGATGTTCATGGATGGAATGTTAGTATAGAACATAATATGGTCTTTGTTTTCATGTTAGGGACCGAGACTAACGATGGAAAATCCCAACAAAGACTGTAGATGAGAGAGAATCGAATTTTAGGGCTCCAACATTAAGGTTTGTACATATAACCATTTGTATTCGAAAATATTGTGATTGTGTTATGAATGATGATTCTAAAATGATGGTTGATATGAAATAATTGTTTTGGTATTGCTGGTTTCATGATAATTGACTATTAGATGTTGAGATAGATGTTGAAATTGATTTAATATCAATTAAGCTTGATAGGACGTCACATTGGTTGATATGCAAGGCATTGAGTGTAATTTGATTGATGAAATATGATTAAATGCATGTCTATAGTTGAATTTGGTTGCTGGAATATGTGAAGTGTTGATAGGTGTGGCTAACATTGGTTAGCTTTAGATCTTATGCATGTTGTGTATGAAATTGAGGGAAATCAGTGTTGTAATATTGTTTCTGTGTAGTGAGTCATGCCTGTGAAGCCAAGCTTCACGCCCATGAAAGTAATTTATGCATGTGAAGTCAAGCTTCACTCCTATAAAAGTACGAATTTCACACCCGTGAATAAAGGTTCACGCCTATGAAGGTTTAAGAGCCAGTCACTGATAGACAAACTGTGATAAGAGGTTCATGCCTGTGAATGCCTTATTTCACGAAAAGAATAAATGGATTCATATGATGAAATTACTTGGGTATGACATGCATACACCTTTGACATGATTAAATGAGCTTCTATTCAATATGATAACATGACTAAGGAGCTTGATTATGCACACGGTGCTCTAATTCACAACATGATACGTGATGATCTTATGAAATTATGAAATATGGCATAATTGATACTGATAACCTGAATATGAATAAGAATGTTCATTCTCTATATAGGGACTAGTTAGGATAGGTGGCATGTCATTATGGGGGTTATGCTACGATAGAAATATTTATTATTGCATTTATTATATTTGCTCCTTAGGGGGGCTTAAGCTCATGTTAGAGCAGTCCTGATTTGAGAAGCTCAGTGGTAGCATATCCAAATTAGAGAGAAAGTGACTTAAGCTTGTATTAGAGTGCTCTTGTACCTATATGCATGTAGTCTTTGCTCATCAGGGTGGCTTAAGCTCTTGTGAGAGAGCTCCTAATTTGAGAATCTCAGTGGTAGCAATATAGACAGATATAGTAGTGAGCAAGATGACTTAAGTTTATGTTAGAGCACTCCCATTTCACAACCTGCATTCGAGTATTCTATGTTTACAGTATTGGTCTATGAAACCCGAAGCCATTAATGTAGAAAGTGGAACACAGTTTATGGAGATCAGTAAATTTGAATACATAAATCAATAAATTTGAATACATTATAATATATGGATATGTTAGATAACGTATAATGCCATTCTGATAATGAATTCAATTATGTATATTGATGCAAATTAATATGTTTAGGCTATCTTATGGATATTGCATGTTGATAATATGGCTAAGCAAATAGGTATGTTTCAAACATGAATGATAAGTAATATGTGAATGCATGCTAGAATTTAAATGTTTATATGTACCACTAAGCTTTCAGTAGCTTAGTGTGTGGGTTTTTCTGTGTTAGAGAAGAGTTCTAAAGGCAATCACCTTTAGCACTTATTATACAAATTTATTTGATTAATAAAAGGATTTTTCGATAATTTGATGTTCATTTGATATATGAATTGATAAGTGATCTTAAATCAATTAATGAAGTCCTTGATACATAACATAGCATGAAGGAAATCATGATGAGATAATGATTTTGAGATTCTTATCATGTGTAATTATGTTACTATCAAAATTATCTCTAGTCATAGGATTAATGAGAGGGGACATTATTAATCCAGCCAGACTAGCACATGTTACACTCCTTGATTGGATCGAGTAGTAGATCTCATAATCTATAAACATGAGATATTTAGAGTTAACATGTGGATGCTTGCTAAGTGTAGCTAAGTACATTGGATGACCAACTATGAGACAATCATATGGATAATATATTCAAATGTCAATGATAGTCTCATCATAGTAATGGTGCAAATATCCTTAGACTTGAGGTACTCAATGATATCTTGAATATTGATTATGTATTTTGGCATTATTCCTTATTGGCTCGGGGAGGTTGCTCATAGGGTGGTGATTGGATACAACATGAGGTATTCAAAAGTAATTGGATAACCAACAAAGGATTCACCATTCTTGATAGAAAGAGTGTTTACCCATGCCCTCTTGTCGTGGTCATTACTCAGGAATCTCTAGCCGAAGTGGAAATTTCATAAGGATAGTCTTCAATGACATATCTAATAGAGTAATGAGCCTCAAGGACAAGAACTAACATTACTTGGACTAGACATGACGTAGTCAGTTTAGTGGGAGTTGACACATGTCCATACTCTGAACCAAGTGGGATATAGAATGGTGAAAAGAATAATTGCACGAAAATTGTCTATGGAAAGGTTCGTAGTCAAACCACTGACTTTCCGGTCAATTAGGGGTCATGATATATTACTAGATACCGCTTATGACTTGCTTAAATTAATTGTTAATTTAAGTGGCCAATATAACCGAGAATCTAATGGGTCACATGCATTGAAGATATGGAAAATGAGTAATATGGTCTTGGATAGGATCCAAAATATGAGAAAATTATTTCAGTATGGATAGCGATGAGATCGCATGGAAAAATGGTTTAGGAGGGTCACGGGCCCGTACGTGCTAGGTAGGCTACTGGCCTGCCTAGCGGGCTAGCTGGGCCACCCAGCAGCATCTTGCAGCAGGCCCAGTGCGCTGCTGCCTCCCACCCATTGGCCAACGACAGATTTTTGCCTTAATTAGGCCAATTATGGCCAATTACTATTCATTCATTTTCCTTTTCTCCATTTTTGACTTTTCATCTTTTATTTTTGAATTTGACTCAAATAGAAAAGACATCAAATGACAAAAAATAGACATGAAAATATTTTTTGTTAAAAAATTTTTTTTAAGACAACAAAATTCTCTCAAGAACACTTTCAAAGCTAGCACTTTGAATTTGTTCAAACCATTTCTCTTGATAGTTTCTTCTTCATTCTTAACATGGATTATCATTAGAGACATCCTAGTGTGAATTGTTGTCGTTTGCTACAACCCAACAAAATGAAGATTTGAAGAACAAATAAGAAATTACAAGGTATAATTTCTAATCTTTATATTTATATAAATTAGTTTTAATGGCACAAGTATGATATTTTGTTTCGGGTTTTGAAAATTTTATTTTTCTGTTGTGTTTATGAATATGATTAATTCTTCAAAGTCCAACATTCTGCACACAGATTTGGAGTCGTAGACTGTGGTTAATGGAAGGGAAGATAAAGCCAATCAGAGTTGACCTAAGTCGGGTCTGTTATTTTGTTCATGCATTTTATTTATTTTTCCACATATCATAGAATTGAGATATTAGATTCATATTTTAATAAACACATGTGTTTAGGATTATAAGTTTGATTTAGCACATATTTTATAATAATGGATTTTTATGCCCAAGTTATTATTGTTCTGATTATGGTTATGATCCAGATACATGAGGAATAATTGTATATATATATATATATATAAGAATGATTTAGAAGATAAACTATTAACATGAAAATATATTGAAAATTTTTAATTCAAACAGGTAGATTTAGTTCTAGTCGTATAGTGTCTGTCTGTACAGTAGGTTTGGCCTGGCTGCATAGAGGGTTCTACAGTATCATATTGCTATTTTATTCTTTCCTTCTGTGTTCATGGCATACAAGTAATGTATGATTTCAAATGATGAGTACATGAAAAATATGGTTGTGTTGATGTTAAGGTTTGAGAAATATTGGAATGATTTTAGTTTGACCCTAGTTATCATTGTGATACTAAATCCTTGGTATAAGATTGATTTTTTGTATTGGATTTATAATGAGTTATATAGTAGTAATTCAAGTCAGTTTGAAGAGGTTCGTAATGAGCTATTTTTTGCTTTTAACTAATTTGTTGCAAAAAATGCAAAAATTGCTCAAGCTGAGTCTATTGAAAGGCCTTTAATTAAAAATGTGGATGGTCAAGATAGAAAGACAACATCAAGTTTGATAGAACAAAAATTTAAGGTATAAACTTTTTTAGTCAATTTTTTTATTCTATGTATGAACAATGCATATGTTATATAATTAGAGAAAAAACTTAGTGAATAGTAACTTATTATTTTTGTTTTTTATTGATTAATAAGAGCTTGATAATTTTCAAGGCAATGGATTAAACTAAAAAACAGAATTGCAACAATATTTGGAAGAAATGAGAGTTGATAGGAATGCTCCCTTTGATGTTTTACAATTTTGGAAAGCAAATATGTTTAGGTATCTTAAGCTTGCTGTAATGACTCGTAATATTCTAATTATTCTTGTATTTATAGTTGTAATGACTCAAGTAGTAGCATGTTCACTGCAGTGACTCTAGGAGTCACTCCCATGAAGGAAGCTATCCGTTACCAAAACCAACATTTGAAGTTCACGGCCATGAAGGAAACACAAACCGTGAAGTAAGTATTTCAGTCACCCCCGTGAATAAAGGTGTCACCCCCGTGAAGATTCATGCAATTTCATCCAGAGAGCTTCACGACCAGAGTCACCACTTAGATCACGGCTGGGAAGATTGTCACGCCCGTGACTCAATATGTCAAAACATTCCAGAGAGCTTCACGACCAAGGTCACCACTTCAGTCACGGCTTGGGAAGAACTGTCACCCCCGTGACAATCATAGTCACGCCCTTGAACAATGAAAGAGAAAAATGTCAGGCGCGATTTTTTGGTTGGTACAACGGCTAGTTTCTTATTTAATGCACCCCAACGGCTATATTCAGCCATGGGAGTATAGATGGAAGTCATTTATGCATTAAGGAAGAAGAGAATGATAAGAAAAACAAAAGAATAGCATATACTTCGAATTTAATTCTGATTACAAGCTATTTGTACTTTGATACTTTGAGACCAAATCTATTCTCTGTAAAAATCTTTTTGCTCCTCATATTTGAGCAATAAAGATTTATAAGTGGTTCTCTCTGTAATCTTTACTCAAGTGAGCTTTGGGTAATTCAAGGTTAAGAGTAGAACACTTATAAGGGTTAGTTGTGTGAACCTCCAAAACACAAATTAAAAGGTTATTTGTGTGAGCCTGTAAAACACAAAGAGTAGGTTGTTTGTGTCAGCCTGTAAAATACAAGGAATTGGTTATTGTGTGAGCCATTAAAACACAAGTGATTTCTGGGTTAGGTGTGAGCCATTGTGAGAAACACCATAGTTGGGAGTGAGCTTGTAAGACTCCATTGTAACATTTAGTGTGTTAGTGAAACTCCCAATTGCGATTGGGGAGAGGAGTAGGGTTTGTTAACACCCGAACCTCTATAAATCTGTGTGTCAAATTTTCTCTATCTTTCCTCAAATTAATTATTTATTTTCGCACCTTAAAGTTTAATTTTTAAAACTCCAATTCAACCCCCCTTCTAGGCTTGATATCTGGGCAACAGACACATATATTATTTATGTACAAGTAGAAGAAAAGTGATAAATATGGATTGAAGACTCTAATTTTCAATTTTTAGTTTTTTTTAATGAATTATGAAGCTCTAATTTTCAATTTTTATTTTTTAATGAACTATGTATTGTAATAATTTTTGATATTATGTTTGTGTGAGATTTTTTCAGCACATGTTATTGAATTTTTAAATTAATATTTGTGTCTATTCGTGTATAATTGTATTGTGTCATGTCAATTTTATACATTTTGATATATTAACTAAATCATATATAATCATATTGTGTTATTCCAAATGTACACGTTTAGAAATGTTAATTAAATAATGTCTAATCATGTCATGTTTAATTAAATAATGTCTAATCATGTCATGTTGTGTAATATGTTCACATTTAGATACGTTAAGTTAATCAGGCCTAATCATGTCGTGTTCGTATTTTAAATTTTTGATATGATTAGTTAATCATGTCGTATTCATATTTAGTATAATCATGTCATACCTGATTGAAACATGACACAAATTGTTAGCTCTACTGACATCGAAAAAGCATGACACCATTTGGATCATAATGGATAGGTGAATGAAGTCAGCTCACTTCTTGCCTATCAGGAGAGACTATAATTTGACCAGGCAAGTAGAGTTATATGTGAATAAAATAGTAAACTATATGGAGTGTCAATCTCCACCATATCGGATAGAGATCCACAGTTCACATCACAGTTTTGGGGAAGTCTACAACAAGCTTTAGGTACCAAGCTCAATTTTAGCACAACTTTTCACCCACAGAAAAATGATCAATTAGAAAGGATGATACAAATCATGGAAGACATAATGATAAGTTGTGTGATTGAGTTTGAAGGCAATCGAGAGAAGTACCTACTGTTGATGGAGTTTGCCTACAACAACTATTAATCTAACATTCAGATGGCTTCATATAAGGCACTTTATGGTAGAAAGTATTAGACATCATTATGTTGGATAAAGCTCAATGAGCAGAAGCTAGTAAGGCCAAAGTTGGTCCAAAAGACAGAGAAAAATGTGAAGATCATATAGGAAAGGTTAAAGGCAGTTTCATATAGGCAAAAATTATATGCAGATCTCAAAAGGAGGGATATAGAGTATGAAGTGGGAGACAAAGTAATCCTTTTTCCCCATGGAAGAAGGTCTTTAGATTTGAAAAGAATGGCAAGTTGCCCTAGGTTCATTAGACCTTATGAAATCTTAGAACGAATTGAACCAATTGCTTATAGGCTTACTTTACTGCTAGAGCTGAGCAAGATTCACAATGTCTTTCACGTCTACATGTTGAAAAGGTATAAGTCATATCCTTCTCACATCATTCTAGACAAGAACGTGAAGGTGAGGCCAAACCTTACATATAAGGAAGAGCTAGTTGATATATTGATTCAGGAACTCAAGGAACTCAAGAAAAAGCAAGTGCCATTAGTCAAATTCCTATGAAGGAATCATGCAACAGAAGAGACTACATGGAAAAATGAAGAGGTGATGATGGCATAGTATTTCTGTTGTTCAGACACAACACATCAGGTAATTTTAATGACAAAATTATTTAACGGGAAGAGAAATGTAATGCCTACTAAGTAAAGCTTAGTTAATAAGATGGATTATAAAAGATATAAATATGTGTTTAAGGGCTTGGTTAAGGAAAAAGAGTTTAAAAAATGTGAAAAATAAAGTGTCATGCATTCATGCTCGTGAATTTAGTGTCACGGGCGTGAATGACATTTTTTGTAACATCCAATGATTTAGGCCTTGATTGTGCATAATCATAGTGGGGTGCACTAGTTCAACCGGAGTCCAAATTTGGACCCATGAAAAGATGACCAATAATAAGGAAAAATAATTAACGGTATTATTATTTGAAAATTAAAAAGATTAGTGCTAGAATAGGAAAATAAAATAAAATTACCCTACGGAAAAAATCTGTATTATTGGAATTATTAGAGGAAAAATTGTGAAGATAAGAAAATTGGTGGAAAATGAGGAACTTCTCAAAATTTAAAAGTTAATTAAGATTAATTAAGTTAATGAACCAATAGAATTAGGATTAAGTTAAACTAATGGGGCCCACATTTTATTTTAGTATAAAAGTTAAAAAAAATTCTACATTCTTCCACCCAAATATCTAACTCATCTTATTCCTCTTTTTCTTCTCTTTGTGTCATCCACTCTAGCCTTCAAAAGCTACCATTTTTGCTTCATTTCAAAGCTTGAAAAAAAGAGGAAAATAAGTTTTGAGAAAAAAAATTCAGAAATTAAAGAGTTCTTACCATAAAAAGAGCTAATGAGCAATAAGGAAGGAAGAAAGAAGAAAGAAAAAGGGAGAAACTTTAGGGACCGATTCGGCCCACTTTGGAGAGCCATTAAGATGAGTTTATTCTTCTTAAATTCAATATTTTTTCCTTCCATTTGAGACCCATAAGGATGATAGATATTATTAGGATTAGTAGATTAGGGTTATTTGGCAAGAATTGACCTATGATTTGAAATTGGTAACTAGTTGAAGAAAAGTGAAGCAAAACTTTTAATTAATGATAATTGATGTTAGTTAATTATTTTATGACTTAAAAAATAAAGAAAGATAACTCTAATGGAGGAATGAGGGGCTACCTTGGTTAAGGTAATTTGGAAAAAAATGAAATTAACCTAGAGGCAAGACAATTGGTAATGAGTGAAGTGTGATTAGAGTGTTAACCTGAAGAAAATAAATTGGGACCTATGATAATGTTTTTGGGCAGCCATGACATATCACGAAAGGAGTTTAACCTTAATACATTTTGGCTAAAATAAAATATAAAACATATTAGGAGCATTAGAATTTTATGTAGAGATGAAAAGTTTTGAAAAGCGATGATAGAAATGGGATATGGTATGATTGTGTAGGAAAATCAAGTGAGCAAAAGAAAGGCCCTCAAGAGGGTGACAAAGGCAAAGAGAAAGCTATTTAGCGAAGGAAGGAAAAGTAGGGAAAACGAAATCTCCAAGACTAATTAAGTATGTGCTTCATTGATTAAAATCTTACATGTTATCTAAATGTGTGAAATTACGTGTTAATGATTAATATGAATGTAGCTTGCCATAGAATGTGATTGGTAGTTACTTTGATTTTTGTTATGGTAATGGGACTAAATGGTGTGAAGATATTAATATATCTAAACATAATTGTGATCTAAAAATTTTTGTATAAAAATGAATGTATATGATGGATGTATTTCTTAGATAGGTTTGTGCCAATTGATGAATCTGTTATAGAATTCTAGGAGCAGTCTTGACATTTTTTATTATAACCAAAGTTATGGTAATGAGATTGAGATGAAATTAGTTGGAAATGAAAGTAGATTAATAAGGCTAAAACTTTCATTAAGAAGCTAAGTTCAAATTTTAATTGCAAAAGGGCTAAAAATTGGATACAAAATACCAAACATGTAGGTACACAAAAACACTAGGTAAAAACTAATAGAACACCCTTCAGTAAAAGGGCCATAACTTTTGCTAGAAAACTTGGATTTGGATGATTTGTAATAAATATGAAAGCTGAGACATTAAGCTACAAAATGGTATGAAGATATTAAGATATGTGAATGTAATTGTGATTTAGAAATTTTGGTATAAAAATGAATGCATATGATGGATGTATTTATTAGATAGGCTTGTGCCAATTGATGACTCCGCTATAGAATTCTAGGAGTAGTTTTCATTTTTTTTTATCATAACTTATGTTTTGGTAATGAGATTGAAATGAAATTAGTCGGAAATGAAAGTAGACTCATAAGGATCAAACTTTCATTAAGATCCCAAGTTCAAATTTTAATTGCAAATGGGCTAAAAATTGGACACAAAATTCTAGACCTGTAGGTACCCAGAAAACACTGGGTAAAAACTAATGAAATGCCCTTCAGTAAAAGAGCGATAACTTTTGCTAGAAAACTTGGATTTGAATGATTTGTGATGCATCCGAAAGCTGAGATATTAAGCTAAAAAATAATAGCAGACTATAAATTCAAATTCGAACTATAAATGGGTTAAAAATGAGGCCCCAAATCAGAGTCAAAATCTATCATAAACAAAGAATTGGCATATTGGGCTTTTGCATGTGACGTGATGAATACATATGTTAATTAATGAGAATTTTGACTTTAATTGTAGTTATAAATTTTTAATAAATTATTTATGTTTGAGGTTCTAATTCAATAATAATGGAAACAAATAACAAAAATAAATAAACGTATAATTGGAAATTTCGTATGATTATCATTTTTGAAAATATTGTGAATAATAATCTTAATATTGAGAGTAAATATAAAAATAGTTAAGTCCTAAGACACCTAACCTAGAACTAGAATATAAAATAGTTTGGTATGTCAATCAAGGGATTTAAGGCACTCAGTACCAAAACATGAAAGTAGGTAATGACTATTCTATAAATGCGCTCGGCACAAAATTATTAAATCGGTAATGATAATATTACAAAGGTCGGTAATGACATTATTATAAAAGTCATCGTCTCAATATTATGAAAGCCGATAATGACAACTCTATTATTCCTATTAGTTAGTTTGGTTATAGGTGTTATGGGTGCAAAAAAAATGAAAATAACAATAATGTAAAAGTGTGCCATTTTGATATGTTGTGTTAAATCAAAATTGCTAAATATTAAATGTTTGATAACATTTATTTGATTTCATGTATTTCTTTTCTTTTATGCCTTATTTGTAAAAATTATGAAATGACATGTAAACAAATATATGTATTTAAGATTTTTATTCCTGAAGTACCACTAAGCTAGTAGCTTAGCACGGGTGGTTTTCTCTCGCGCAGGTTCTAAAGAATAGCTGTAGATAGTATAGTTGTCAAAAGAAGAATGGTACCCAGACGAAAAGCGACTTAAAGATTTGGACTATTTTTGGTATATTTTGTTAAAAATTTTGTAAATTAAATTATAGTTTTGTCTCATCTACTATGTATTGAGGATGTGTAAAACTAATGTAATGGACATAGTTTGAATGTAAAATAATATATTTTATAAATAAATAAAATTTTGAACATTGGTATTTGTAATAGTTTTATTTTTGTGATTGTAATATTTTTGCAAAAAAAAATTATATTTCATTTAGCGAATTTTATAAGATAGTTAGTCGGGTAATGCTCATTTACCTTGTTGAGCTAAAGTGGGGTAAAGGAGTGTTACAATTTTTAGTATTAGAGGTATAGGTTTAGACGGTTCTTACTGAGTGGGTACGGGAGATAAGTACATGTTTTCACGCATATGAATTTTTTTTAAGGTACTATATTCTAATAAGGGACCCTTTTTCTAACAATATAGGTTTTCATGGTTCTGAAATCAAGACAAAGTCATGAAGATGAAGATGGTGATAATATAGCTAACTCTGCTGCTCATAGACAGTCAGCATCAGTTAGAGCCTCAGAGCCTAGTGTTGTAGCTCCATAACATACTAAAGAACAAGTTGATCCGGGTCAGGTACCACTTATGCAACAGATGGCAACTTTGCTACAACAAATAGCACAAGTTGTGCCACCACCTCCCCCACCTTAGTCAAAACCTCAAATTGACTAACTAAGAAAATATGGAGTGACAGATTTTGCGAGTAAGAAAGAAGATGACCCAATAGCAACAGAATTTTGGTTGCAAAAGACATAATGGGTTTTTGAGGAGCTTCAATGTCCGGAGGAGTACAAGGTTAGATATGCAGTGTCTCTCCTTCAAGAGCATGCCTACGTCTGGTGGAAATCGGTATTAGCGAAACCCTAGACTCTGAACCCTCAGATATGGAATTTATTTATAGCAAAATTTAAAAAGAAATATGTGCCAAAAGTTTATGCTGATGAGAAAAAAGAGATAATTTCTAAACTTGAAGTAGAGGGGTATGCCAGTAGCTGAGTATGAGATGGAGTTCACCATGCTAAGTAAGTATGCAATGGGGATTATTGGAGATGAAGCTGATAAATGTCACAGATTTGAAGATGGCCTCGATGAGGATATTGAATATTTAGTGGTTTCCCACCAGCATACAGACTTTGTTACACTTGTGTCCTCTGCCATTAGCGTTGAAAGAAGGAAAAAAATGAAGACATAAAAGCTCTCCAAGAAATCAATAGCTAGTGTGGCCCAAACATTTGGTAAGAAAGGGCAGATAGTACCCAGACCATTTCAGTCATGGATTGTTGGGCAGACATTTTATGTTAGGCGGGGTCAGCAGTTTAGACCCATAGCATCATCTGCTAGTTTACCAGTATCATTGTCCAAAAAGCTAGCTCCTACTATGTGTAAGCATTATGGTAGATCTCATATAGGAGAGTGTTGGTGGTTGATTGGGGCATGCCTAATATATGGAGCTACTAATCATATGAAGAGAGATTGTCCCAAACTTAGTACAAGCAGTATGGCAACAGCATAGACTATGGCATCAGTAAAGGGTCGTGGTGGAGGTCGAGGCCAATTTAGAGATGGTCGTACATGATAAAGTCAGGGGGTATCAAAGATAGTTGACAGAGTCAGAGGTAGTAAAGCTCTAGCCGAGCGTATGTGATGAGAGCTCGGGAGGACCAAGATGCACCAGACATCATAGTTGGTAAATTTTCTTTATTTGACTTTGATTTGCATACATTGATAGATCCTGGTTCCATGCATTCATACATGAGGTCAACTATATTTAAACAAGGGAACATGATACCTGAGACCTTAGAATATGATATAGTTCTAACCAATCTGTTGGGACATAGTGTGAAAGTGAATCAGATTTATAGAAACAGCTCTATAATATTTCAAGGTAGAGAATTTCCAACAGACTTAATAGAATTACCTTTTCATGAATTCGATGTTATTTTGGGTATGGATTGGTTGACAAAGCATGGAGTTATAGTCGACTGTCGATCCAGAAAAATTGTACTTAAAATTCCTGGACATGATGACACTATCATTTAGGGTGAAGGTCAAACATGTTTGACCAGTGTTATTTCTGCATTAAAAGCTCAAAAATACATTAGGAAGGGATGTGAGACATACTTGGCCTATGTGATAGATACCAAGAAGGAGAGCCCAGAACTCAAGGACATCTCCGCAGTGTGTGAGTTCCCAAATGTATTTCCTGAAGACTTGTTAGGGTTACCACCAAATAAGGAGATAGAGTTTGTTATTGATGTGATTTCTAGTACAGCCCCGATATCAATTACTCCTTACGGAATGGCACCTGTAGAATTGAGAGAGTTGAAGATTCAATTGTAGGAATTACTAGACAAGGGGTTCATAAGACGCAGTGTGTCACCATGGGGTGCTCTAATGTTGTTTGTGAAAAAGAATGATGGCACCTTTCAATTATGTATTGATTACCGATAATTGAACAAGGTGAAAATTAAAAATAAATACCCACTACCTAGAATTGATGATTTGTTTGATCAATTGAAGGGAGCAGGACTATTCTCTAAGATTGATCTTATATTCGGGTATCATCAACTGAAAATCAAGGAAATAGATGTACCTAAAATAGCCTTTAGGATTTGATATGGCCACTATGAGTTCCTAGTTATGCCTTTTGGTTTAATGAATGCTCCAGCTGCCTTTATGGATATGATGAACATGATTTTTAAGCCTTACCTTGATCAATTTGTGGTAGTTTTATAGATGATATCCTAGTGTATTAAGGAGAACATGATAGACATCTTAGAATAGTGCTTTAGACTTTGAGGGAAAATCAATTGTATGCAAAGCTATCAAAATGTGAGTTTTGGTTGGAAGAAGTAGGATTTTTAGGGCATGTTGTGTCAGTTGAAGGAATTCATATAGATCCTAGCAAAATAGAAGCAATTTTAAGTTGGAAGCCGCCCCGCAATGTGATAGAAGTCCGAAGTTTCCTTGGATTAGCTGGGTACTACAAAAGGTTTGTGAAGGAATTTTCAAGCATAGTCGCACCAATTACCAAGATGATCAGAAAAGAAGCTAAGTTTGAGTGGACGGATCGGTGTCAGGCAAGCTTTGAAAAACTAAAAGTCATGCTAATCGAATCACCTGTGTTGGCCCAACTTACTCCATGGAAAGAATTTGTGATATATAGTGATGCCTCTCATAATGGGCTAGGTTGTGTATTAATGCAAGATGATAAAGTAGTTGCTTATGCATCTAGACAATTGAAGCCTCATGAGCTAAATTACCCTACTCATGATTTGAAGTTGACAATAATAGTGTTTGCTTTAAAAATATGGCAACATTATTTGTATGGTGAGCAGTGCTACATACATACAGATCATAAGAGGCTCAAATATTTGCTCACACAAAAAGAGTTAAACTTAAGGCAAGGACGTTGGTTGGAGTTAATTAAGGATTACAATTGTATTATTGATTATCATCCAGGCAAAGCCAATGTAGTAGTTGATGCTTTAAGTAGAAAAACATTGGCAGGTATACCTTATCATTTTCTCATTATAATATAATATATAGTAATCAATAATAAATTAATAAGAAACTCATATTTAATTTTAGCAGAGTTACGGGTTCAACCTATTTTAAGGCAATAGGAGAGAGAAGTTTGGAGGCAAGATCAGAAATTGATGATAACTGCTGAGACAGTTAAAAAGGGGGAGAGACCTGAATTTAAGATTGAAGATGATGGAAGTATAAGTTATAAGGGAAGACTCATACTTTATTTTAACAAAGTTACAGGTTCAACCTACTTTAAGGCAACAAGTGAAGAAGCTCAAAGGTAAGATCAGAAATTGATGATAACTACTAAGGCAGTTAAAAAGGGGGAGAGACTTGAATTTAAGATTAAAGATGATGGAAGTAGAAGTTATAAGGGAAGATTGTATGTGCTAGATGATAGTGGATTAAAGCAAATAATTATAAAAGAGTCATATAATACAACTTATTCCATGCATCCATGAAGCAATAAGATGTATCAAGACCTGAAGACTCATTATTGGTGGCCAGGAATGAAGAAGGATATCATGGAATACACTACAAGATGCTTGACATGCCAACAAGTGAAAGCAGGGAACTAGGTACCATCTGAATTTTTGCAACCTATTGCTATCCTATAATGGAAGTGGG
Organism: Triadica sebifera; assembly: GCA_023653625.1. Lineage (NCBI taxonomy): Eukaryota > Viridiplantae > Streptophyta > Magnoliopsida > Malpighiales > Euphorbiaceae > Triadica > Triadica sebifera. The sequence continues at coordinate 34,340,282 of CM042894.1, read as the reverse complement.
AAAGGATTACGATGGATTTTATATCTAGTTTTCCTTTGACACAAAAGAAGCATGATGCAGTACGGGTAATTGTTGATAGACTTACCAAATTAGCTCACTTTTTACCAGTTTGGATGGATTATTCATTGAGTCGGTTAGCAAAAATATATGTTAATGAGATAATTTGACAAAATGGGGTGCCAATATCTATTATTTCTGATCGAGACCCACGATTCACATCAAAATTTTGGAAAAATTTACAATAAGCATTGGGGACTCGACTTACTTTTAGTACGACATTCCACCCACAAACAGATGGGCAATTTGAATGGGTTATTCAATTACTGGAAGACATGCTTAGAAGCTGTGTAATTGACTTTGAGGGTAGCTAGGATAGGTATTTACCATTAATTGAATTTGCATATAACAATAGCTTTCAAGCTAGCATGGACATGGCTCTATATGAAGTTTTGTATGGAAGAAGATATAGGACACCTTTATGCTGGATCGAACTTGGTGAAAAAAAGTTAATGGGCCCATAATTAGTGCAGCAGACAAAGGAGAAAACGAAATTAATCCAAGATTGATTAAAAGCTGCAATGGATCGACAAAAATCCTACGCTGATTTGAAGACAAAGGATATTGAATATGTTATCGAAGACAACATATTTTTAAAAGTCTCACCTTGGAAGAAAGATTATTAGACCATACAAAATACTTGAACGTGTGGGCCCACTAGCTTACCAATTGGCCTTACCACCAGAATTGGATAAAATCTACATTGTGTTTCATGTCTCAATACTAAGGAGATACATATCAGATCTTATACATGTAATACATGTGGGATTGATAGAGATACAATCAGACTTGACCTATGCAGTTACATGTGAAAATCTTAGCTCGAGAAGTCAAGGAACTACGGAACAAGAAGATGCCATTGGTAAAGGTCCTATGACACCATCATGCAATAGAAGAAGCCACATGGAAGAGTGACGAAATGATGAGAACTTAGTATCCTCAATTATTCAGCTCCAGCAAATGAGGTAAATTTCAAGGACGAAATTTTCTTAAGGGGGCAAGAATTGAAACATCCGGTGATTTAGACCCCGATTACGCGTGACCGTAGTGGGGTGAGCTAGTTCAATCTGAGTCTAAATTTAGACCCATAAAAAATGACAAATAATGAAAAAAATTAATTAAGGGTATTATTATTTGGAAATTAAAAAATTAGTGTTAGAACAGGAAAAAAAATAAAATTACCCTATGGAAAAAAACAGTATTATTGGAATTATTGGGGGAAAATTGTGAAGATGAGGAAATTGGTGGAAAATGAGGAATTTCTCAAAATTTAAAAGTTAATCAAGATTAATTAACTATGGAAAAAAACCCTAACTTAAGTTTAATTAGTGGGGCCCACACCTTAATTTTAGTATAAAAATAAAAAAGATGAAGAAATTATACATTTTTCTACCTAAATATCTAACTCATCTTCTTCCTTTTTTTCTTCTCTTTGTGCTGTCCACTCTAGCCTTCCAAAGCCACCATTTTTGCTTCATTTCAAGCTTGAAAATGAGAGGGAAAATAAGTTTTGAGAGACAAAAATTCAGAAATTAAAGAGTTCTTGCCATAAAGAGAGCTAAGGAGCAAGAAGGAAGGAAGAAAGAAGGAAGAAAGAAAAAGGGAAAAAAGTTTGGGACAGATTTGGCCCACTTTGGAGAGCCATTAAGGTGAGTTTATTTTTCTTAAATTCAACATTTTTCCTTCCATTTGAGACCCATAAAGATGATAGATATGATTAGGATTGCTAGATTAGGATTATTTGGCAATAATTGACCTAGGATTTGGAATTGGTAACTAGTTGAAGAAAAGTGAAGTTAAACCTTTAATTAATGATAATTGATGTTAGTTAATTATTTTATGACTTAAAAACTAAAGAAAGATAACTCTAACATAGGAAGGAGGGGCTGCCTTGATTAATTTAATTTGAAAAAAATGAAATTAATCTAAGGGCAAGACAATTGGTAATGAGTGAAGTGTGATTAGAGTGTTAATTTGAAGAAAATAAATTGGGCTATATGATAATATTTTTGGGCAGTCATGACCTATGAAGAAAGGAGTTTAACCTTAATACATTTTGGCTAAAATAAAGTATAAAACATATTAGGAGCATTAGAATTTTATATAGGCATGAAAAGGTTTGAAAAGGGATGGTAGAAATGGGATATGGTATGGTTGTGTAGGAAAATCAAGTGAGCAAAAGAGAGACCCTCAAGAGGGTGACAAAGGCAAAGAGAAAGCTATTTAGTGAGGGAAGGAAAAGAAGGGGAAAGGAAAGCTCCAAAGCTGATTAGGTATGTGCTTCATTGATAAAAATCTTACATGCTATATAAATCTGTAAAATTATGTTAATTCTTGATATGAATGTAGCTTGCCATAGAAAGTGATTGGTACTTACTTTTGATTTTTTGTAGTAATGGGACTAAATGGTGTGAAGATATTAAGATATGTGAATGTAATTGTGATTTAGAAATTTTGTTATAAAAATAAATGCATATGATGGATGTATTTATTAGATAGGTTTGTGCCAATTGTGACTTTACTATAGAACTCTAGGAGCAGTCTTGACATTTTTTATCATAACTAATATTCTGGTAATGAGATTGAAATGAAATTAGTCGGAAATCAAAGTAGACTCATAAGGATAAAACTTTCATTAAGATCCCAAGTTCAAATTTTAATTGCAAATGGGCTAAAAATTGGACATAAAATTCCAGACTTATGGTACCCAGAAACCACTGGGTAAAAACTAATGAAATGCCCTTCAGTAAAAGAGCTATAACTTTTGCTAGAAAACTTGGATTTGAATGATTTGTGATGCATCCGAAAGCTGAGACATTAAGCTAAAAAATAATAAAGGACCATAAATTCAAATTCGAACAATAAATGGGCTAAAAATGAGGCCCCAAATAAGGGCTGAAATCTGTCATAAAGAAAGAATTGGTATATTGGGCTTTTGCATGTGGTGGGTTGAATACATATGTTAATTAATGAGAATTTTGACTTTAATTGTAGTTATAAATATTTAATAAATTATTTATGTGTGAGATTTTAATTCAATAATAATGGAAACAAATAACAAAAATAAATAAACATATAAATGGAAATTTGGTATGATTATCATTTTTGAAAATATTATGAATCATAATCTTAATGTTGGGAGTAAATATAAAAATAGTTAAGCCCTAAGAAACCTAACTTAGAACTAGAATAGAAAATAGTTTGGCATGTCAATAAGGAGATTTAAGACACTCGGTGCCAAAACATGAAAGTCGGTAATGACAATTCTATAAATACGCTCGACGTGAAATTATTAAACAAGTAATGACAATATTACGAAAGTCGATAATGACATTATTATAAAAGCATTCGGCATAATATTATGAAAGTCAGTAATGGCAACTCCGTTATTCCTATTAGTTAGTTCGGTTATAGGTGTTATGGGCGTAAAGAAAATGAAAATAACAATAATGTAAAAGTGTGTCATTTTGATAATGTTGCGTTAAATTAAAATTGCTATATATTAAATGTTTGATAACATTTCTTTGATTTCATGTATTTCTTTTGTTTTATGCCTTATTTGTGAAAATTATGAAATGACATGTAAGATAATATATGTATGTAAGATTTTTATCCCTGAAGCACAACTAAGCTAGTGGTTTAGCGCAGGTGGTTTAGCGCAGGTGGTTTCCTCTCGCGTGTGTTCTAAAGAATATCCATACATAGTATAGTTGTTAGAAAAAGAAGGGTACCTAGACGAAAAGTGACTTAAAGCTTTGGACTATTTTTGGTATATTTTGTTAAAAGTGTTGTAAATTAAATTATAATTTTATCTCATCTAGTATGTATCGGGAATATGTAAACTAATGTAATGCACATAGTTTGGATGTAAAATAATATATTTTATAAATAAATAAAATTTTGAATATTGATATTTGTAATAATTTTATTTTGGTATTTGTAATATTTTTGCAAAAAAATTTATATTTCATTTAGCGAATTTTATAAGACAGTTAGTTGGGTAATACTCATTTACTTTACTGAGCTAAAGTGGGGTAAAGGGGTGTTATATTTTTAGGGTGCTTCAAGCCTATGATAAAGCAGTCATGCTCATGAACATCGTCAAGTATAAAAAAAAGTAGTTCAATCTTCTCTTTCTCACTCACCCATTACCTATAAAACCCTAGACTCCAAAGCTTCCCTTCATACCATTGGCTCTACCCTTTAGTTTTCCTTCAATTCCAAGTCTTAAAACACAAAATCCTAAGCTAAAGAAAAAGTTTTATCAGTTCTTAAGAGAAAGGAATAAGAGGAAGTTCCTGATCTTGTGAAGGCAAACCTTAAGGAAGAATAAAAGAGTAAAAAACCCTCATCTACATGGTGTTTCCTTCATTTTTGGTAAGGAATCACATTTTTCCTTCTTCTTTATGTGTTTTATTCCCTTTTACATGTCAAACCCATTTTTGGTAGAAACTCATTTCCAAAGGGGTTAGGTTTTAGTTCAAATTTGAGTTTTTATGGCCAACGACTCTTATTGAAGCTTGATTAAGGGTTAAAGTATGCTTTAGAAAAGGGTTATGTCAGGTAAGAGTAAGTTTTAAGGTTTAAAGTTAGGGTTTGGCCTTTTATGGTCTTATGTTTTTAGTTATGGCTTATAAAGATGTTTATATGTGTTAGGATGTTGAAGATGAGGTGGTAAAACCCACTAAAAGGATAAACAAGCTTAATTAAAGCTTGGTTTTTGAGGCTCTAATAAAGGTATGTACATATATGCATTTAAATTCCAAAATGTGGCATGTTGTGTGTTAGATATGTGATAAATGCTATTGTATGCCATAAATGCTAGCTTTTATTTGTAATGAGCTAAAAAAATGTAATTAATGTCATGATAGTTAATAGAATTGAATGAGAAGTGTTATAAATGTTAAGTAAGCTTTATATGAGTATTAATGATGTCATTATATGAAACTTGTAATAAATGTGTCCAATGATCTACTAATGAGGAAGTGGTATAAAGATTGGAAGAGGTAAAGTTAAAGAAGGAATGAATGCAAGTTTGTATCATAAATGCATGCTATCGGAGTTTATGAGCTTAGAAATATAAAATTGGATGTTTACGTGCTCTAGTATTTTTAATTAAAGTTATGGTATGTTTATGACATGAATTGTTGAGTATGCTGACAAGAAGAGGTTACCAATGGTCAACCATTAAAGCCCTTGTATGTGCCTTGTATTAAATGCTCTACTTCAGTGTCACAACTACTAGAAACCCCATATTCATGCCCATGACAAAGGATTTACGGTCGTAAATCAACATCCTAGAAAATGTCCAGCTTGAGCAAAATATTTCACGGCTTAAGTCACCACTTGATTCATGTCTATGACATAGAGTCATGTCAGCGACTTCTTTTTAAATCCCGTGAAAATTATGCATTTTACGGCCAGTAGCATTTATAAGTACTTTCACGATTTGATTCATAGATAGAGGTACCCATTAAAGGAACCTTTTATGTTAGTGAACATGTAGTTCACACTTGTGAAGTTTGTTAAAATGACATATATTGTTTTCTTCAATGATGTAATGTGATGGTTATGTTCATATATACTCTATGATATACCATAAGTATGAAACACATGATTTCATGAACATAAATGATACATAGTAATGTTCCATATGATCAAGAGAATATATATAATAAGTTGAATACGTGATAATGAAAATATAATAAAGAGAACATGAACAAGTTATGTATAGGTTCTATGCTAGGACTAAAGTTAGGATAGATGACATGTCATTAAGGAGATTTAGCGTACTCTAATATTATGGTATATGGATTTCTATTAAAGACAAGGTGACTTAAACTCGAAGAGTGTCCATGATCCTATATTGCATGCAAGTTGTGTATTTTACTCAATCAAGGTGACTTAAATTTGAAGAATGCTCTTGACTTGAGGAACTCAGACAAGCATATATAATTATAGATAGTGGTAAAGTGGCTTAAGCTCGGACAATGCCCCTATTCACAATCCATATCCGAATAATCTATATAAAGAGTTTTTGGGTAAAAATAATTAATAAATACAATACAGTAAAAAAATGTATAATGGCATATGGTTATTATGGTACATGGATCATATGTTGCATGTTATTAATACATTGTCTTGATATCACCTATGCACGGTAAAAAGATACAATGTTATGATAGCTTCTACGATATAAAGTATGATATAAGTTAGAGTTTTTTTTAATTGCAATGCATTAGTGTACATGATTTAACATGACATAACAGTATGAACATGAATTATATTGATATGTCTTGTATGAATATATGTATAAATTTTTATGCTTATATGTATTAATATACTTTCAGTAACTTAGCATGTGAGTATTCCTACATGCAAGTTTTGGAGTCTAGAAGATAGTAGCAGTTGTTGACCAAAAGAGAAAGCCCATTCAAAGACTATAGAGCATATCCGTATCAGGTCGATGATATTTCATGTCATCTTTTGTTTTTGTATGTGGCATATGAGTTAAGGGTTGTTTATATTTATACATGTCCTTTATTTCAAGAAACATGTAATTTTGTAATGGTCATATATTTTTGTAAACATCGGGCCATTTTAGCCCAAACATGATATTTTTAATATGATATTGATCTTTGGATCAAAAAGGTTTATTTTATGCATGTTTAGAAGCTAGTGATGAGTTTGTTTAACTAACAAGTTTTATGTGCAAAAAGAGTTTATGTGATAAAGTGTTTTCAAGAAAATATAAAATTTTAAATTTTCATAAATTTTCAGTAACAAAACCATGGAGTATATGTTCATTTAATTAGTTGGGTTTATCCTAATTGGATGAGAATACACTACATGTTTAAACTCTATTGATATATTCTATAGGTAATAGTTTTCCTAACTCTAATATCTTATTAGTGGAGATATATATACAACTTAATTCTTTACAGAAAAAAAGAAAACATAAAGATTTGTCTATTACTCTCCAAACACTAAAAACCACTTGTATGTTTTAGACAGTGAGAGTGTGGATTTGAGAAATGACTCTTATAGTCTTGTTTATCACCTGGCGCATTCCAATCTCTTGGTTTAAAAATCCATTGCCTACCATATTTTAGATCATTGATCAAAGTCTAATCCATTTTGCTTTTACAATGACATAATTCTATTACCCTACAATTATATATATTTATATTTGTTGCCAGTATTGGTATCAGAGCTTATGTGCTTTGATCTCATCTATATATCGTAGTAATTCATGGTAATATTTTATGTAAATAAGAGAGTATGTGTTAAGAAATTATTTTCTTCCATGAGAACATGATAAAAAAATAATTTTCAAAAAAATATTTGTTCTTTACCTTAAAAAATTAATTTAGAAATTTTTAATTTGCAATAAATATGATTTATGTTCCTATTTAGTTTATGTGACTAAGATTTTTGGGTTTTGAGTATTTTTTGGTGCAAAAAAATTATTTTATTGTATTTTTATTATATAAACTTGTAGCACTACATGTAATCTTTAAATAGGTATAAAGATCACTCAAAACGGATTTAAAATGAGTGAGATATAAGCTAACAAAATTAGTATTTTGAAAACAAAACCCAAAAAATTACAAATATGAAAAAACAAAAACAAAATTCTCTCTTAAGCGGAGAGTGTATTCCACTTCCTTACCGTTCAAAAAATAAAATTGACAAACAAATAGATCTATTAAATTACTGTTTATTATGAATAATTAGATTTGTCTTTTATTCATAATATAGTTTTACAACTTAATTCCTATGTCCATAATTTTTTTTGAACTAATATGATTAGTTCATATTATTTTTTATGGTCATGCATATTAAATTTTAATTCATCTTTGGTTGAATTATTTTGCGTATAATTTGTGTATATACTTATCACATAAACACACTTTCTTAGAATATTAAATTAATTGCAAATTACTATTTCCAATAAATGTTGTATGGTGCAATCTTCTTATGCCCTCTGGTCATGGAATTTTCTTTAATATGGAGTTTAAGGATTAGATGTTGGTTAATATGAAGAACAATTTCAGAGAGTGAAGTGGCTCGAGATGGGATGCAGTGTTCGACTATGCTTGCTGATTTGCCTGGAAGTGGCGAAATGGTTACATTTTTGCCAGTCAACGGGTTCAAGGGATCTCAAAGCCTCACATTATTATTAATGTTGTCAAGGGCTGTAACAATGCTTATGATTCTCTTTCGAAGATCGGTGAATTACCTCCAAGTTGAACGGATGCTTTTAGTTGCTGAAAAGCGCTGAAATTAGAGTTTATTATGCTAAATACGGACGAAGCATGCAGAAGTTCTCTCACGGCAACTGCTGGTGGTGTCTTCCCCTATTCTAATTGCAATTATTTGGGTGGTTTTCCCATGTGTGATTGGGAACCGAACCAGTTTTAGAGAAAATCTCTAGGGTTTGTTGACAGGGTTGCAACATATATAAGCTTGAAGTAATGGCAAAAGTCCAAGTAGACAATGTGAGTATTGTTAGCCTATTTGACTCGTCTCTTTCTTTTCTTTTTATGCATAATGGGGACCTTATCCTGTGGATTTGAATGCTTTTTACTTTAGGATTTGGAGGTGCAGATTTAGCATATCTATAAGGAAGCAAACATAGTTGCAGATCATCTTACGAATTTCACTTTCTATCAGTCGGATTGCTTCACTTGGCACAAGTCTTCTCCAACTAGTGCAAATTTGTTCCTTATTGGTGATGCTTTGGGGGTTGCTCATCGTAGAGCCATTGTGATGTAATTTTACTTTTCCCTGTTTCAAATATAAAAAAGCACAAATTAGTTAATTGAAACTCAAAAATCTTTAGATTTAGCCTTTAAAAGATGGATTGATTCCAAATCTGACTAATTAATTTGATCTGAGACTTGAAACTAACTTGAAAATGATAACTGAAGTATCTCCACTTAAACCCATTCAACCCAATCCAATTGTCAAGTCTAAATAAGTATTAGTACTCCCCTATTGCCTCTCTTTTTGCACCTAAACCATCTAATATTCTTCTCTCTCTTTTTTTTTTTTTTACCTCTATTGCCCTTTTTATATTATTATTTTATTTCTTTTTATTTCTTGTTCTTGTTCTTTTAATGTAGGTTTAAATTTAAGTAAAATAACCAACTAAATATTACATACATTTAATATTAGGAGTTTTACGTGCACATAAATTGTGCGAGAAAGAGAAAATTTATTTTCAATAAATTTACTTATTTAACACATTTAAATCAACTTTTTATAATCAAATAAGTATTTTGTATTATTTTTAAATATAGCATATAATGAATATTATTCTTAATATGTCATTTGCTAATTAAAAAAACTATATAATATATAAAAAATTTTAAAATATATAGAAAACATCTCATTAAAATTATATATAATTATGTAAAAGACACAAATGTAAAATAAAGTGGATATAGATGAACATTTTGAAGAACAAAATAATAAATAATTTTCTTATTATATTTATAAGATTGTTATTATTCAAAAGGATGAGTTTGAAATCTTGCCAATTTTAGAATTTGTTTTATATGATTGTAAAATTACTCTTGATCTTTTTGACAATATTTGTTATGACGATTCCCTGAAATTTTGAATTATTTTTCTACTTTAGTGCCGTAACGTTTTTCTTCTATATATATTATAGATACCAATAATAATCTTCCTTTATTTTTTTTTATTTTTTATTTTTTACTTTTTTCATGTTATGTTAATGTTGTTATAATAACTTTTTTTCCAATTTTTTCATATTTATTTCCTTAACAATTAATAATTGCCTTTCACTCATAAGAAAATATAAATATTCAAGGATATTATAAGTCTTCAAACAGTGAGAAAATAAAATTGTTGGTAAGGACATCAATGCAATCGGTGATAGAACTTCCGTCTCAAATTAGCTGGGACAAGAAATTGGCAAAGAAAATCCGTCACAGGTATTCAGCGGGCAGCTTCCGGTCACCAAATTTCAAAAACGAACTTGTCCCTTGGACGGAATTTTTGGATTTTCTATCGCTATTTCTATCACAAAAGCGGCAGATTCTTGTAGTGATGTATAAGTGAATTAAAATGTTTATGGTAGAGATAATTGATGTGAAAAATTAATTAATTGGTAAGATGATAAAAAAATTATTTTTTAAAAAAGAATATTTTCTTAAAAAAATAAATTGAAAAAATTATTTGGAAATATGAAAATGCGACAAGAAGTTAGAGATTCTAAAATAATTTCTATAAACTTAAACTTTTGGTTATTTATATTTTTGCTGATAACTTTTTTGTTGAAGAATGATGTTAAATCAAAAAGGCTATTATTATTATTATTATTATTATTATTATTATTATTATTATTATTATTATTATTATTATTATTATTATTATTATTATTATTATTAAATTGCTTAATATATAGAGATAAGGTGCTTATTTAAATCATGTTAAATCAAAACATGACAATGAAAGAATTGAACCTGAATTAACGACCACTACCTTCAATAAATAAATAAATAAATAATAAAAACCCAATTAAAAATGAAAAAAGAAAAGAAAAAAATAAAGAAAATATTTTTTATATGATTGTAAATAATAAAAAATAAAGAAAAAAAAGAAAAAAAAAAGAAAGGAAGAGAGGGAGCAACAAAAATTGATACATTCTCTTCAAACATCACATGTTAGAAGAAAATATTAACATTCTCGTGATAATATTGTGATTGACTTGGAAAAGTACGTTTATTATTATTACTAAATTGAACGTGTATTCTGAATGTGCATTAGGATCGTCATTGATGATGTTATAGGTTTGAATAAGGTTTCACTTTCAAGACAATCTTCAAAACATTATATAACATCGTATTAGTTTTAAGGGTTTATAAATGCTTAAATTATTATACGTTTAGGCAATATTATTCTCATGCATACCTACAACAGCATGTTATCACTACACAATATAATTTGTCAAGAAATTTTATGTGATTCCATAATGAATTTGCTTCAGTACATCTGAACTGATCTTCATCAAAAATAGATCGGATCTTGGATATTCTGCAACAAATTTAATTTATCTCATCTTACTTTTAAATTTGCTTTAGTTTTCTGAATTGATATTCAAAAAAAATAGATCGGACCTTCAATATTCTACATAAATAATTTGATTTATCTCATCTTACCTATGAATTTTATAAAATTACTCACATTATTTGAGAGATAAATGTAATTGATAAAGTTGAATTTGATTATTTGTATTTTTATTATTAATATACATTATAACTCTATAAAAGTACATTACAATTAAATTTTTCTATTAAATATTATTTTAAAATTAGTTTAATTTTTATCATAAAATATTTTAATTGAGAAATGAATATTGTAATGTAATTTTTTTAAATATCTTCTATTTTAATTTGTAAAAATTAAAATTAAAATTTATAAATAAATTAATTCTACTATTTGTTAAAATAATAAATAACATATACACGTTATTAAATTTAAAAATATTTTTGAACATGGTTATATATTAATTTGAAGGATGAATATTAACATTTTAAATATATTATTGTACATAAAACATATTTAATGTAAATATTTTTCATATTTTACTATGTACGAATATATTAAATATGATATTTTAATAAAATTTCACTTGACCGGATCAACTTTAATTAAATATTTACATTACCTTCTTCATTTTCCCATTTTTGTCAAGTCTGAAAATCTTATTTAGATTGTTGTAATATGTACACAAATGATCATATTTACATATAAAAAGGCTAAGATAAATGTAATGAATTTTTGTCTTCTCTACCTAATAAGAAAAGCCTCTAAACACGAAGATTTTGTCAAAATAATTAGAAATGAATATTTTATTAAATTTTGAAGAGATAATAAGAAAACAAAATCAGCAATATCATTGTGTTTTGCAGCTTAATTTATTCATTAATACTAAATATGTGCTAACAACTAATTTGACGCAATAAAAATTGAAAATAGTGTTTCTACTATTATCGGGTGAAAAAAAAAAGGAATAACCAATTCCTTTCAATAACATATACACATTATTATATTTAAAAATATAATAATGTGTATATGTTATTTATTATCTATTGTTATTTTAATACTTAAAAAATTGACAGTATTTTTAAATATATAATAATTTATTTTGTTTATTAATAAATTATTAATAAACATAAATTAATAACAATTTCTTAAAAAAAATCAAAAGAGACCTTACTTAGAATTGAGATTTTTAGTTATAACCAGAATGCAATTGTTTCTGCTATAGGATTTACAATAGCAAAATAGTGGTTTATATTTTGGTTACTTCTATTATTATTATTATTATTATTATTATTATTATTATTATTATTATTATTATTATTATTATTATTATTATTATTGGCTTAGCCATTTAGGTTTCGCCATTTTTTTTTTTTTTTGATAAAAATGTATCTTCATTAAGGAGCAAGAGACAAAACAACCCCTCTTTTCCCAAAAACAAATGTTGCACAAAACTAGGTATTATGGCTAGTTAAATAGAATTGATTAATAATGATTTTTAGAGATTTAAGGCTATAAATCTCACTTCAAAATTCATTGAATTGATAAATAGAAAACACTTGAACCACTATAAAAATAGTGTGCGTCTATTTTTCTCTCTCTTCTTTTATCTTTATTATTTGCATTCTCCATTCAACCTTGCATAGCAAATCGTCATTGTCTATTAGTCTTAAATTTTTAATCAACTATCAATTCATCCCCCTCTTAGTACATCCTTGTATAACACCCTTCTTGACTCTCATACACATTTATGCATATTGCCATCAACTGCTGGCTTCCTAACCTTTCTTGTTTGCGAGTTCTCAAAGAATGATGTTTATATTTAATGTTCATCCACTTTTTAAATAAATTTTTTAGTTTAATTTTTTAGAATTTGCTTTTCCTTAGTTTCTTTCTTTCTTTATTGCGACTTATGTTTTAGTTTTCTTACCAAAATGAGGTTGTTTTAGCTAAAATAAGATATATTTCAAAAATTTCAACATGCCTAGCCCGGTCCATTGTAATTGGATCGATCGGTTGATAGTTAAACGGTCCAGATAGTAATTTTGACTGCTTTATTTATACATCAAATTTAGAATGAACCAATCCAGTTTTAAGGCCAATTCCCAATTTTACGAATCAAGTTGGCCGAGCTAGGCCGATTTTTACATGCATGATTCTAACTATATTATTTAGCTTATACAATTGTAACACAAAATAATCATAAAACTTATTCATTTAATAATAATAAGAATATTCTTTCACCTTGTTCATTACTGTGCCAAATATACTCTCAATTCTAATGTCTCTCCTTTTTTAAGTTCTAGTATTGATAGGAATATATGAGATATTCTTCCAAATGTAATAGAAGTACTTACCTTATGTATCGTAAGTAGTTGTGTTAATATATTAATTTTTTTTATAGATTCCATATGTCTATGTGTAATTATGGTTTGTTTTATTGTATATAAATCCCAGTATACTCATAAATACAATCAGTGACATTCAATTTATTACATGGTATTAGAACCTAGTGTGGTTTGATTAATTCTTTTCTAATGATCCTTTTATTATGTTCTTTTGTTCTTCTACTTCTCTTCATTATGTCATCTGAAAGTTCTTCGGTTACATCGCCTAATTCATATGCTTCTCTAATTATCGACTCTCCCTTCATTCCCTTCCTTAATATGTACAATCATATGCCCTTCAAACTCAATTCTTCCAACGTTTTGCAATGTAATACCCAACTTCTCCCTATGTTTGATGCAGAGTTGAGAATCATGTTGAAGGTGATGTTGTTCTGCATCTGAAATTGAAAGAAGATAATCCTTTCAACCCCAAAGACACTACTTGATTTCAAAGGATCAATTGGTTCTCAACCTAATAATTTCTTCCTTATCAAAGTTTGTCCTTGTTCGGGATAATTCCTCATCCCAATCAACTCACACTTCTTTTTCTTATCATGTATATTTGTTACCTTAATATTTATCTTGTACCTGCACCATTATTTTGTAACTTTCATATAATAACTCCACTGTAAGTTAATGGTTAGCATCAAATCAATACAATATGATTCCTCAAATCTTCACATGGTATCGGAGGGTTGGACTATGAAAACTGGTTTAAAAAGGATCAGAAGCTCCACTATTGGCAGCTCTCTTCTCTCACAGAAAAAGTTTTTCCATTTGTCATTGGATTACAATCGTCTCATGAAGTTAGGACTGCCTTGGCAAATGTTTTTCGATCCATCTCTCAAAATAGACAGTTGCAGCTTCATATTGAACTTCAAGAATTAAAAAATCCATAATCTCAGCGTCTCTCAATATCTGCACAAAGCCAAATCTTTGGTTGATGGACTCTAAGCAGTAGGCTGATCTCTCTTTTTAGTAAAATTTAATGAAATTATCTACCGATCGAAATATCGATTTTTGAATATCACAATATCATAACAGCTCTCAATCTCTGCCCTGAACCTGTATCCTTCATTGAACTCCATAGACAATTAATAGTTCATGAAATTCTTCTCAAAAATCTTTATGAACCTAATACCAACATTGCTCTCAAAAATACCTCACCATTACTCCCCACACCAACCATTTCTCTTTCTCTTATTTGGTAGTTTACACCTCAAAACCAAAATCGAAACACCTTCAATTCATTAACCTCTACCTATGGTCCTTGTCAAATTATGTGGCCTCAAAAATCATTTAGCCCCTGCATGTCGCAAATGGTATCTACCACATAATCCATCCTTCAACTCTCAACCACGTCTCTTTCCCTCACCCATTACTAATTACTCCCACACTACCCAACCTATTACCTGGTTCCCTAATTCCGCTGCCAATTACCATGTCACACCATTGTCATTTATTGGAGCTGAACAATTAAATGTTGCCAATTGTCAAGGCCTTCCCATAACCCACAATGGTAATACTTCATTCTCCTTTTAAAAATTTTGTTTGAATAATAATGTTTTGTGTGTTCCATATACGGTTATAATCTTATTTTTGTACATAAATTCACCACTGACAATTGTTGTTATTTTGAATTTTAGCCAATTCTCTTTCTTATCAAGGATCAGTATACCGATCAAAATTCTTCTTCAAGGTCCAAGTGAAGCAAGTCATTATCCTCTACGTCAGGCGTCTTCTTGATGACTGGCATTAGCAGTTTGATCATTCTAATCTTAAGAAAATAAAGTCCCTTATACAGAAAAATAATTTGTCTGGTGCTACTTCAAATCTTAGTGTTTGTTCTAGTTGTCCTTTAGGTAAATTATCTCGTCTTCCTTTAGCATCAGTTGAACTTCATAGTGTACTTTCCTTTGAAACAATCCATTCATGTATTTGGGGATCAGCCCCTGTTCAATCTAGTTTAGGTCATCGTTACTTTGTCATTTTTATTAATGAATTTACAAGATTTTATTGGATTTATCTAGCTCGCCATGCATGGTTTTTGAACAACAATTCCCTTACCATGCCGCTGATAATACCTCTTCAACAACAAATTCAAGTGGGCCCTGGCTACAACTCAACACGAGATATATCTCTCACTTGGTCTCTCCCATCCAAACAGATAAGCTTCTTTCCTTATTCTCATCTCAATTATCTCCTTTCTCCTCATCCTATCTCTTCTCTACGCCATCCTTATCTCACTTCCAGCCTTTATCCTTATCACAGCCACCTCCAAATTTATCTTCATCATAACCAATCCTCATCCACATTCTCCTTCATCTAATTCACTCTCATCTAAATCTCCATCACCAAATTTCCAACTGAAAAATCATTATCCACATCCTCACTAACTAAAGTCTCTTTAATTGTAGACCTCATCCAATACCCCAACTAAGTCTCTGATTCCCTCTCTCAACCAGACACTAGAACTCATCCCATGCAATTATGTCCATCTACACTTCTCAAATGCCTAGCCCATGCATCCGCTACCTCTCCAATATTACCTAGAAGTATAACCAAGAAACATTACTCAAGCAAAGCCACATAAAGAATGGCATGAAGCCATGCAAGCCGAGCTTAATTCTCTCCTTCAAAATCAAACGTGGACATTAGTCCCAAGGCCTCAAAACGAAAATATCATTGGGAACAAATGTATATTTAGGATTAAAAGGAATACAAATGACACCATTGGGCGCTATAAAGCTTGGCAATTGGGAATTATGATTTCATTCGTGAACAAGTTTGATTGGGCTCTTGTTTTTATGGAATTTTTGTTGATTATTTTGGTAGCAAGGATTTGGAAATGAAAGCTATTTTGGGGCAAGGCCAGAATAATGATGGCTTTATATTGTGGCCTTAAGCTCATGGACACAACCAATGTCGAACTTGTCATTTTTGAAGACTTGATATGATCAATTTGGCCATGCGTATCTATTTTTAGGAAAACAATAAAAGAAAATAATATTAGAGTTTGATTTTCTATAATTATCTCATTCTTATGCCATTAGTAAATGCAAACTATTATCTTTTCCTATTTCTAATTATAAGGCCAATGGACCATTAGTTTTGATCTGTTATGACATTTAAGGACCCATTAATTTTACTGCAATTAATGGTTCTTTGTATTATGTGTTGTTTTTTTTTTTATCATGAGAATAGGTACAGTTGCATATATTTTGCAAATTTAAATCTAAAGTATTGGCTGCTTTCATTAGATTCAAAGTGTGATTGAGAAATTTTTTGAGAGGCCAATTAAACATATCCAGGTAGATTGGGGTGATGAATATCAAGCCTTAATTAGTTATTTGAGTGAAAATGGAAGTATATAGAGGAGTTCTTATTCACATACCCCGTAGTAAAATGTTTGTGTTTTACACAAGACATTCATATATCTGAAATTGGACAAACCTTATCAAATCAAAGCTCAAACTCCATATAAATTTAGGCACTTTGCTTTTGACACAACTGTTTACTTAATTAACCATCTTTATTCTTCTCTTATGCAAAATAAAACACCTTACTAACCCTTGTTTAATGAAGTTCCTTATTATTCAATTTTAAGAGATTTTTGTTGTGCTTGTTATCCATGGTTGAAAATTAGGTTAAATCCAAACTTTTTTCCTAATTATATCCATTATGTTATCTTGGGATACAATAAAATGCATAAATGGTATCGGTGTTTGCATCTATTCCTAGGTGAAATCTATGTTTCACTACAAAAAATTACACATTTAGCGACCACAAAAATATTGTCGCTCAATAGAGGCCACATAACAACAAGTTGAAAACCTAAGATAAAATTTTACATTAGCGACCCTATTAAAACCAAATAGCGACAACTTTGTGATCAAATCTTAGCGACCACACACTGTGCTGCTAAGTCATGCTCTAAAATTAGTGCAAGTTGTAGCGACAATTTACATATCTAAAATATTTACATTTTCCTCTCTATTTCATATAAATTTATTGGATTTTTTTTTATTTTATCAAGGATTCTTTTCCATTATTTGTCTAATGGGTTTGTGATTAAAGAAAAGAGTTGTCATGAAATTTTAAATTTTTGAGTTTGGGATTAATTTAATGTTTTTCTTAGTTTTGAAATTTCTCTTTAAAACTCCATAGTCAAGAAGATGGCTAGATCTAAAACTAAAAAAGACAAGTTCTCTTTATCTTTCTTAGCTCTTTGTGCTCAAAATTAGAACAACCTCTTTGGTAACTACTGGCTGGTCCATGACCCGAACAAAGCTGGAGATTATGCATCACATGAATGACCAATGAACAAAAAAAATTATTTCCATAGTTGTCATACTCTCATTCTCTCCGAGTCTCTAGTAAAATCCACAACCACAAACCCAGCAAAGTCTACGCTTCATTTTGTCATCTTCAAATAAAAAGCACACTTTATTCCCTCCCCGCAAATCTCATCATTTCTACACTAAGTCCTCCTACCCACACTCTTCTCCTTCAATCAAAAAGAGTTTAGGGTTAATTTCGTCCAATTTATAAAGGAAGAGGAAAGCTCTCTGTGGGAACTGTTAATCAATTAATAAAATATATTTATTAATTAAATATAAAAACCTCCCACGCGCTAAAGAATTTTTTTGAATTCACCTCCTATGCCACATCGATAACAGGTGGCGCAATGTTATTTTTTTAAAATTATTAAGGGGTAATGTGAACCAAAAATAGAATATAAGGGGCAAAGTAGATTAAAAAATATTTTAGAGGGCTAAATGATAAAACAGAACAAATACAAAGGTACCCTATGCCTTATGCCTAAAAAAAATTTCAGCATAATATATATGGAGATAAAAATAAAATATGTATAACAATAATCAAAACGTAATTAAATATTATATCCCATATAAGATTTAAAATACTTGAAAATACTACTGCACAAAAAATAACCAAACCAACAAAGCTAAATCGATCCAATTTAATTCAAACTGAAAATCACGATTTAAGTAGCTTCATTGATGATTATAGTTTTAAAATTTTTCTAAACTTATTTTTTTAGTTTAGTTTTGGATTAAGCAAATAGTAATCCAATAAAATCGAACCGAACCAATAATATATATATATATATATATATATATTGTTGCCCATATATTGAACCAAGAAGGGGAGTTGAATTGGATATTAAAAATTTAACTTTTAATTGCAGAAAGAAAAGTTAAGTTTAGTAGGGATAGAAAAAATGAGACACAAGAATTTTATAGAGGTTCGGGTGTTAACAAACTCTATTCCTCTCCCCAATTTCAATTGGGAGTTTCACTAACACTCTAAGTGTTACAATAGAGTTTTACAAACTCACTCCCAACTATGGTGTTTCTAACAATGGAACACACCTAACCCAAAAATCTCTTCTATTTTAATGGCTCACACAAATAATCAATTCATTGTGTTTTAAAGGCTCACACAAATAACTCTTATCAATGTTCTACTTTTAACCCCAAAATACCCAAACTCACTTGAGTGGATGATTACAGAGAGAAACATTTACAAATCTTTAATGCTTAGAAAATAATGAGCAAAAAGATTTTCACAGAGAATAAATATTTGTTTTGAAAGTATTAAATGCACAAATGGCTTACAACAAGATTTTGATTCGAAGCATTAGTTATTCTCTTGTTTTGGATTCATAAATGACTTGCATTTATACTTCCATGGTGAATTATAATCGTTTGATTACATTTAATGCGGAAATAGCCGCTCCACCAACCCTTATAATCGTGTCTGACATGTTTCTCTTTCATCTTTCATGGTTGTGACTAAGTGTGTCAAGGGCATGACTGTTATTCCAAGTCGTGACTTGAGTGGTGACCTTAGCCATGAAGCAATCTGGAAGGTTTTGAAGTGTTTGTTCACGGGCGTGACATTTTATCTTCACAGGCGTGACATCCTTCCAAGCCGTGTGTTGCCTAGATATCAAGCCAATAAGGGGGGTTGAATTGGAGTTTTAAAAATTAAACTTTAAGGTGAGAAAATAAATAATTAATTTGAGGAAGGATAGAGAAAATTTGACACACAGATTTATAGAGGTTCGGGTGTTAACAAACCCTACTTCTCTCCCCAATCCCAATTGGGAGTTTCACTAACACACTAAGTGTTACAATGGAGTTTTACAAGCACACTCCCAACTATGGTGTTTCTCACAATGGCTCACACCTAACCCAGAAATCCCTTGTGTTTTAATGGCTCACACAATAACCAATTCCTTGTGCTTTACAGGCTCACACAAACAACCTACTCTTTGTGTTTTACAGGCTCACACAAATAACCTTTTAATTTGTATTTTGGAGGTTCACACAACTAACCCTTACAAGTGTTCTACTCTTAACCCTGAATTACCCAAAGCTCACTTGAGTAAAGATTACAGAGAGAACCACTTATAAATCTTTATTGCTCAAATATGAGGAGCAAAAAGATTTTTACAGAGAATAGATTTGTTCTCAAAGTATCAAAGTACAAATAGCTTGTAATAAGAATTAAATTTGAAGTATATGCTATTCTGTTGTTTTTCTTATCATTCTCTTGTTCCTTAATGCATAAATGACTTCCATTTATACTCTTATGGCTGAATATAGCCGTTAGGGTGCATTAATTAAGAAACTAGCCGTTGTACCAAACAAAAAATTGCACCTGACATTTTTCTCTTTCATTGTTCATGGGCGTGACTATGATTGTCACGGGGGTGACAGTTCTTCCCAAGCCATGACTGAAGTGGTGACCTTGGTCGTGAAGCTCTCTGAAATGTTTTGACATATTGAGTCACGGGCGTGACATACTAATTCACGGGCGTGACAATCTTCCCAGCCGTGATCCAATTGATGACTCTGGTCGTGAAGCTCTCTGGATGAAATTGCATGAATCTTCACAGGGGTGACACCTTTATTCACAGGGGTGATTGAAATGCTTACTTCACGGTTTGTGTTTTCTTCATGGCCATGAACTTCAAATGTTGGTTTTGGTAACGGCTAGCTTCCTTCACGGGAGTGACTCCTAGAGTCACGGCAGTGAATATGCTGCTACTTGAATTTTATTTCTCAAGGATTATTCTTCCAATTCTCCATTCTTGCTATTTTAATTCATGTCCTGTATAATATACTTACAAAAACAAGTATGTTAAATATAATATTGCTATATTATTCGTTATCATCAAAATGACAGAAATACCCCTCAAGGTTAACACCGTGATCCAAGTGGTGACTCTGGTCGTGAAGCTCTCTAGAAGAATTTGTCATGTCTTTTCACGGGCATGACTTTATTTCACGGGTGTGACTGATATGATCATTCACGATTGCTATCATTCTTCATGGTCGTAAACTTTAAATGTTGGATTGTTGGCGCTAATATTCATCACGGGCGTGACACATAAGGTCACGGGCGTGAACATCTTATTTCTTCAATTTTATCTTTTTAATATTAATCTTCCATTCTCCATTCTTGCTATCATATTCCATACCATGTTCAATAGACTCAGAAAACGAGTATGTTAAATACATTATTGCTATTTTATTTGTTATCATCAATATGACAAAAATACCCCTCATGATTTAACAATCTCCCCCTTTTTGATGGCGACAAATAATCTAGCAATATGTGTCTTTAAGAAGTCTCCCCCTCAAAAGATGCTTTGGATAAAAAATACTGAAGTGCAAGAATTGTAAAGAATGATGAAGTGTAGCATCAAAATATGTTTCCTAGTTTTAAGTATATGTAAGTTATATGCAAAGTATATCCAATGCATGCCAAAATTTTCTTTAAAGCAAGTTATAGTTATGCCAATTATATTTAAGGTATATGAAGAGTATATCACATTCATGTAACTTGCATCAAAGTATACTTATGGTATATTTAAGGTATATGAAGCTCATTTGCATACTTGCATAACTCTTAACTTTTAACAATATATTGCTAGGTTCTCCCCCTTTTGTCATAGAAAAAAAAGAATATCAAAAAGATAAAACATAATGGAAAACAAAAACAAATATATTAATTTAGAAAGAAAAGTACAAAAGAGATTAAAAATTCTGAAAGGAAATTAGAATTTCCTACAACAAACAAGCTAGAAATGAAAGATAACATTTAACATAACATCTAGCCAGACATCCTATCTTTAAGACGAGCTACTTCCTCCTCGAGGTTGTCCATGCGAGACTCCATGAAATCCTTGAGGTTCTCTAACCTCTCATCCATCGAAGCCTGCAATTGCGCAAACCGTGGTGCCAAAAGGTCAACCACTTGCTGAGCAAAGTTTGGTGTGGAGGTAGAGGATTGTCCGATTTCCTACTCAACCTGTGGAGGTGCCACCTCAACTCGAGCCCTCTTCCTTTGCTGGATTCCTTAGAGGCCAGCTTTAAAGTCCTCTGAGTCATTGTCCTCCCAAATGATTTCACCAGCAGTGTTGGTGAAGCAGTAGTAGATGTTGTTCTCAAACACTATATGAACAACTACTCCCATTTTGATGAAGGAATCGACGTCTAGTCGGTTTCGACGATGCCCTGGTATGAGGTTGAAGTGATGTTCATCCAGCTTTAAGTATCCGAGCTTCAAGGCAATGTGAGTCACATACTCACCAATCAAAATGTCTTCGGAGGGCTTGGTGGCAATTGACAAAAGAGGGTTTGCAAACCATCGAGATAAAGCCACTGTGAGACCTCTTCGGGCCATCTCAAGGATAAAAAGCTCTGAATTTTTTATTGTGCCATTGTTGTCTCCTCTGGCAAAGATGTTATAAGTTAGAAACCTACGTAAATACTTGTGCACTGGGGATCGAAGGTGAGTGCTATTCATCTTTTTGATGTCCCAGCTGCAATCAAGACCGAAGTGAGTCCATGCCTGAGTAGCATAGAACTCCACTTCACTGTCATTCAGGATACCATCAGAGGGAAGGTTGAAAAAGTCTCCAAACTCTGTGGCAGAGAGGGTGTTCGGATGCTTGCATAATTGGAACTTCACCGTGCCAGTAGGAGATACTTGCAAAGTGCTCAGAAACTCTAAGGTTGGCTCCCTCAGAGTTGGTTGATGGATATCAACAAATTCCTCCAAATGATAGGCCTGGAGTTTTTTTTGTCATGGTTGTCTCGAGGCCGAGGGCACAAACGGTTTGCCACTCAAATGATCTAAAGGAAAGGAGTGGCATTTTCTTGAGCACTGAGTATCTAGGATGGCAATGCTCTGGAATGATGTTCAGAAGGTAATCCGTGTACATTCTTAGAGCATGAGACTTCTTCCTTGTTCCCTTGGAGGAACCGGTTTCCATTTTGATTGAAAGAATAAACTTTTGAAGAGTTAAAAATTTGACATAAATTTTGAGTAAACCCTAAAGAGATATGATTTATGATGATGGAAGTGGTTTTTGAAGATATTTATAGATGGAATTAGTGGCTAGGGGGCTGGAATCTTCAAAATGGTATTCAATGGTGATAAATGAGAGAAGTTAGAGAGTTGGAATGGGAGAAATAACAGCAGAAATGTTATATAGCCGACATCTTCATGGGCATAAAAAATTTAGTCACGGACGTGAAGTGTCGTGTTCACGGTTTGCTGAAGAGATGCTCTACTCGTGGAGAGAGGTGTGAATTGATCACGGTCATGATATTTAAAGGTCACGGGCATGAATGATGAACAATCACAGTGGTGACAAATGAGTCACGAGCGTGAAGTATTAAACTTCACTGCTTATGATTATGAAACAAAGCGTGACACAGAGAGTGAATGCTTCTATAAGTTTTTGGTGGAAATGTTCATGGTCATGAAAAAGCTTCACGGGCATGAACAAAGGGTTTCATGGGGGTGAATGAAAAAGGTTGTAGTCGTGAAACATAGGCTTCACTACTTTAAGCCGTGAATCATGTCGTGAAACAAGTCGTGAAAGCTACTGATTCTTTTGGCGATTTAGTTCATGGTCATGAATATATGTCACGGGCGTGAATGGCCTAAAATTCTCATTAAATAAAATTAAGTCTAAAACAAGACTAAGGCATTCCTAGGGAGATTCTATCCCTTATAACATATATTTCCATCAAATTAGCTACCTTATTTCTAGTAAGATGAGACAAAAACAAGATTATCCATCAAGGTTTGACAATTTGGCAATCACAAAGTTAATCCATTAATCATACCAAGCTCTCTTCTTATGAAATTAAATATTTCCTCATTTAGAGACTTAGTGAAGATATCTGTCAATTGATTGTCTGTGCTTATAAATTCCAATACAACATCTCTATATTGAACATGATCTCCAATAAAATGATGTCTTATGTCAATATGCTTACTTCTAAAATGTTGAATGGGATTCTTAGATAGATTTATAGCACTTGTATTGTCACATCTAATAGGTATATGGTTCATGCTATGACCATAATCCTTAAGTTGTTGTTTCATCCAAAGAATTTGTGTACAACAACATCCTGCTGCTACATACTCCACT
The DNA here is from genome assembly GCA_023653625.1 of Triadica sebifera. NCBI lineage: Eukaryota > Viridiplantae > Streptophyta > Magnoliopsida > Malpighiales > Euphorbiaceae > Triadica > Triadica sebifera. Next base: position 34,316,279 of record CM042894.1, on the reverse strand, counting down.
TCAGCATTAGAAAGAGCAACTGAAACTTGTTTCTTGTAAACCAAGAAACTAAGCACTCTCCAATAAAGTGACAAGTACCTGAAGTACTTTTTCTATCTAAAAGACTACCAACATAATCAACATCTGAATATCCTACAATGTAAAAGGATGAATTTCTAGGATACCACAAACCTAGATGCAATGAGCCATGTAAATATTTTAGAATTCTTTTTACTGTATTTAAATAAGACTCTTTTGGACATGATTGAAAGCGTGCACATAAGCATACAGTATACATTATGTTAGGTCTAGAAGTAGTAAGATATAAAAGTGATTCAATCATAACTCTATAGAGCTTTTCATTAATGCTCTTACCTTTTTCATCCTTATCCAATTTTGTTGATGTGCTCATTGGAGTCTTGGCATTCTTGCATCCTTCCATTCCAAATTTCTTAAGTAAGTCTTTGGCTTATTTGGATTGGTTGATAAATATGCCCTCATTTCCTTGTTTTGTTTGTAGACCAAGGAAATATTTAAGCTCACCCATCATGCTCATTTCAAATTCCCTAGTCATACACTTAGCAAATTCTTGACAAAGCAATTCATTATTAAACCCAAATATGATATCATCAACATAAATTTGAACAATTAGAATATCATGCTTATGCTTTTTAATGAATAATGTAGTGTCAACATTCCCCTATGTAAAGTTATTTTCTAAGAGAAAGGAACTTAGTCTTTCGTACCAAGCTCTTGGGGCTTGTTTCAAACCATATAAAGCTTTTGAAAGTTTAAATACATGATTAGGCAACTCATAGCTTTCAAAACCTGGTGGTTGTTCTACATAAACTTCTTCTTCTATAAAACCATTCAAAAGACACTTTTCACGTCCATTTGAAAACGTTTGAAATTCATATGGCATGCATATGCTAAAAGTATTCTTATGGCTTCTAACCTAGCTACAAGAGCATAGGTCTCATCATAATCTATTCCTTCTTCCTGATTATACCCTTTTGCAACCAATCTAGCTTTACTCCTAGTTATTGAACCTTGTTCATCTAGTTTATTTTTAAATACCCATTTGCTACCTATAATTTGATGATCCTTGGGTCTAGGTACTAAGGTCCATACCTTACTTCGCTCAAATTAGTTGAGTTCTTCTTGCATTGTAATCACCCAACTTTCATCATTAAGAGCCTCATCAATATTTTTAGGCTCAATTTGAGAAATAAAAGCAAGGTCATAAGCTAAATGTTTGAACTGAGATCTAGTACTTAGTCCCCTAGAATGATCACCAATGATTTGCTCTTTGGGGTGATCTTTTGTCAATCTCCATTCCTTTGGAAGCTCTTACCTATTTTCCTCTTAAGCTTGAGGTAGAGAGTCATCTTGATGTGAATCCTTTTGATCATTTTCTTCTTTTCCATTTTCAAGATCAAGTCTTTCCATGGTACCTACAACATCATCAAGAACACTACCTTTCACAAGATCAAGTCTACTAGATTCATTAAAAACATGCATAGTTTCTTCAATAATTAATGATTTTTTATTAAATACTCTATATGCTTTGCTAGTTGTAGAGTATCCTAAAAAGATACCCTCATCAGATTTAGAAGCAAATTTTCCAAGGTTGTCCTTGGTATTCAATATGAAGCACTTGCATCCAAATACTCTAAAATATGATATCAATGGCTTTCTTCCATTCCATAGTTCAAATGAAGTTTTGTTTAGGAGAGGTCTTTTGAAAACTCGATTTGAAATATAACAAGCAGTATTTGTGGCTTCTGCCCAAAATTAAGTTGGTAAACCATACTCATTGAGCATTGTTCTAGCCATTTCAATTAAAGTTCAATTTTTCCTTTCAACTACCCCATTTTGTTGAGGTGTCCTAGGAGATGAAAAATTCTGCGAAATGCCATGTTCAAGATAAAAACTTTCAAAGTTTTCATTTTCAAATTCTTTGTCATGGTCACTTCTTACTTTTGAAATGCAATATCCTTTTTCATTTTGAACTCTTTTAGCAAATTTTTTGAAATTTTCAAAAGCATCACTCTTTTGAGCTAAGAAAATTACCCAAGTGAATCTAGAGTAATCATCTACGATGACAAAGGCATAATGTTTACATCCTAAGCTTGCAATTCTAGTAGGTCCAAATAAATCTAAATGCAGGAGTTGTAGAGGTTTTGAGGTACTTACTATATTTTTGGCTTTGAAATATGACTTGTGTTGCTTCCCTCTTTGGCAAGGTTCACATGTCTTGTCTTTCTTAAATTTGACTTTTTTCAATCCCTTTACCAACTCTCTTATGTTGAGGCTTTGAATTAAGTCCATGTTCGTATGACCAAGTCTTCTATGCCACAGCCAAGATTCATCACTAGTAGTCACAAGACACTTAGAGGAATGGTTAGATATTTCATGTAATTCTATTATGTAGGTATTAACATCTCTATTTCCTTTAAATATCTCTTTACCATCAATAGAGGTTACAAGAAATTTATTGGAAGTAAAGGTTACTTTGTTTCCTTTATCACATAATTGACTTATACTCAATAAGTTATGTTTCAAGTCATCAACAAGTAAGACATCTTTAATAAAAGTAGTACCATTAATACCAATAGAGCCAATGTCAATTACCTTACCCTTAGAATTGTTTCCAAAGGTAACTTTACCTCCATCAATACTTTTGATTTCATTGAAGAGTTCTTTGTCTCCTGTCATATGCCTTGAGCATCCACTGCCTACTAGCTAAGCATTTTTGTTTATTGTGGACTTGAGGCATACCTATATAATCACAATTTAAGTATGGTGTTTAGGTACCCAAATGAGCTTGGGTCCTTAGGAGTTAGCACATGAAGGTTCCCAATGAGTCTTCCTTATCCAGCAATATTTATTTATGTGACCAAATTTCATACAATAATTACACTGTTTAGGTCTAAGGATGCTTTTTGGTCTTACAATGCTCTTGAATGCCATATTCCCATTAGACTGAGTTTGAGAACAATGGCATGCACAATCATAATTAATTGGTGTTTTTATAAATGCATGCTTCTTATACATAAAGGCATGATTAGCCTTTTGAGGTTTCTTTCTTAGGCTTACCAATCCTTGATTATTCCTTTTATGTATAGAAGGTTTAATGTACTTATTCCTTGGTGCTGTTCCAACAAGTGTGGAAATGTGAGATTCACTTGACTTAACAAAAATATTTTTGTGAAAAGATGATGATGTGCCCTTAAATCCTAGACCATGTCTAATTAAGGGAGTCTTTGAGACACAATGAGAGTATCTAAGCTTTCCTTTCCTCTGTGGAATTTTGAAATGGAGTTTATAAGTTCCTCAATTTCATTTTTTAAAGTATTGTTTTCTTTAAGTAAGGATTTAGTTGAGGGTTTTGAAGAGTATTCATCTAATGACTTTTGAATAGATTCATTAGATGATTTAAGCTTAAAATTCTCCTTTTCTAAAGCATCTATTTTTATTTTCAAATCAGAAATGTAATTCTTATAAGTATTGAATTTACTTTTATATTTTTCTAGTTCTAAATTCAATACTTCTATTAAGATTTGCTCAACATCATCATCTTCACTATTACTATCATTATCACTACTATCATTATTGAAAGAGTATGAGTGAAGTGATCTTACATTATCCAAGACGTGATCCTCTATAGGCATGAAGCATAGGTCGACCTCTTCGCTTTCATTGTCATCTTTTTCACTTGAAGAGCTTTCGTTATCCCATGTGACTTTGTGACCGTTCTCCCCATTGTCTCTTTGGTATTTGCTCTTGTGCTTCTTGAGCCTTGGACATTCCAGTTTAATATGCCTTTTCTTTCCACATTCATAGCACTTTACCTCTTCTTTACTTCTTTGTGTATCATTAGAGGTATGTTTAAAGTTTCTTTGCCTGAATTTTCTAGAGTTGCTCATTCTTTTCTCAATGATTATTTTCAGCCTTCTTGAGAGCATAGCAATGTCCTCATTTTCGTCATCACTCTTTTCTTCATCATTTTCAACTTCCTCTTGAGATTTTGAAGTAGAGGCTTTTAATGCTAGAGGATTTCTTTTTTCTGGCTCTGCTTCAAGCTCTCTATCTCTTTTTAATGTCATTTCATGAGTGAGAAGTTTGCCAATAAGCACATCAGTATTCATGGTGCTCATGTCTTCATTTGCCTCTTCTATACCAGCAACTCTTGAACCGTAATCTTTGAGTGCAAGACTTCTCAGGATTTTGTTATTTACATCTTCCAAGCTCAAGTGTTTCCCAAGTTTTCTCACTCCATTTATGATGGCTAGAAGACGGTTGTTCATGTCAGTAATTGACTCATTGGATTTCATCTTGAAGAGCTCATACTCTGAAGTAAGAAGTTGAATCTTCTTAGATTTAACTTGCTTAGTTCCTTCATGATAGTTTTCCAATGTTTTCCACATGCTGTAAGCTGCTGGGCAGTGTTGTATTCTACCACATTCTTCAATGGATAATGAGCTTGAGGGAATTGTCATTGCCTTCTTATTTTTGAAGTTTGCTCTTCTTTGAGGCTCTGTCCAATCATCTCTTGATAAGATTTCTTCTTCACCATCAACTCCTATTCTAGCTGGTGGTGTCCATTATTTTTGAACACTATCCAAAACTTCAATTCCTTCACTATCCAAATATGACTCCACTTGAAACTTCCAATGAGCATAATTTGCTCCATCAAAGTAAGGCTTGAGACTTTGGAATCCTTTATTGGCCATATCTTGATCTTTACTAGCGCTGATTAGACTTCGATGCTAGACTTAGCTCTGATACAAATTGTTGCCCAGATATTGAACCAAAAAGGGGGGTTGAATTGGATATTAAAAATTTAACTTTTAATTGTTGAAAGAAAAGTTAAGTTTAGTAGGGATAGAAAAAATGAGACACAAGAATTTTTATAGAGGTTCGGGTGTTAACAAACCCTACTCCTCTCCCCAATCTCAATTGGGAGTTTCACTAACACTCTAAGTGTTACAATGGAGTTTTACAAGCTCACTCCCAACTATGGTGTTTCTAACAATGGATCACACCTAACCCAAAAATTCCTTGTATTTTAATGGCTCACACAAATAACCAATTCCTTGTGTTTTAAAGGCTCACACAAATAACCCTTACAAGTGTTCTACTCTTAACCCCAAAATACCCAAACTCACTTGAGTGGATGATTACAGAGAGAAACACTTACAAATCTTTAATGCTCAGAAAATAATGAGCAAAAAGATTTTCACAGAGAATAAATGTTTGTTTTGAAAGTATTAAATGCACAAATGGCTTACAACAAGATTTTGATTCGAAGTATTAGCTATTCTCTTATTCTGGATTCATAAATGACTTGCATTTATACTTCCATGGTGAATTATAGCCATTTGATTGCATTTAATGCGGAAATAGCCGTTGCACCAACCCTTATAATTGCATCTGACATATTTCTCTCTCATCTTTCACGGTTGTGACTAAAAGTGTCACGGTCATGACTGCTCTTCCAAGTCATGACTTGAACAATGACCTTGGCCGTGAAACATTCTGGAAGGTTTTGAAGTGTTTGTTCACGGGCGTGACATTTTATCTTCACGGGCGTGACATCCTTCCAAGCCGTGGTCCAAGTGGTGACTCTAGTCGTGAACCTCTCCGGAACAATTTGCTATGTCTTTTCACGTGCGTGACTTTATTTCGCGGGTGTGACTGATATGATCATTTACGATTGCTATCAATCTTCATGGCCGTGAACTTTAAATGTTGGATTGTTGGCGCTAAGCTTCATCACGGGCGTGAACATGTTATTTCTTCAATTTTATTTTTTTAAGATTAATCTTTCATTCTCCATTCTTGTTATCATATTTCATACCATGTTCAATAGACTTAGAAAACAAGTATGTTAAATATATTATCGTTATTTTATTTGTTATCATCAAAATGACAAAAATATCCCTCAAGGTTCAACATATATATATATATATTGCATTAATACTAATAATTTACTAGTTTTCTAAAATTATAGACTCTTTACTTATTGTTCTTTAGTTGGTGCTTAATGAATCATGTTTTGCTTTTCAAAAATAAATAAATAAAAAATATAGATTTTTTAATTACTTATACTTTTCAACTTTATTTGAAACGACATGATTGAGCAAGAATTTACTTTACCAAATTACAAATTATATTTTGAATTTTTTAAAAGTTAAAATAGTGTACAAAATTTTTACATTTTGGATGATATTTATATTGTTATTTTGATAATGATTTTAAGTTAATATTTGTCGAATTTTTTTGATATGTTTTTATCAAACTGACTATCTAAATTGAATCCAAATAGTATTAATTTGAATATTTTTAGTAATGCTTAATTTGGTTAAAAGCTAAAATATTTAAATATCATTTTTATTGATTTGGTTATAAATTTTTGATCTAAACCAACCAAACTGAATCATGAATACTCCTACTTCAAATAGAAATTAAAAATTAAAAACTCTCGAGTGTATAAGCCTTAAGTTCCCTCATCCTAAACCCAAATGTCATTTATAGTCGCACTTATTCACTAATTATTCAATATCTTGAACTTAATCCATCAATTTCTTTTATTGTCCACTTAACTAGGTTAGTCCATTTGAAATTTTCACTGATTGTGCAATCTCGTTTTCTTTTTTTTTTTTTAATTGAAGAATATGATATGAATAGAGGTTTATTCCAATTTGTTTTAAAAGTAGAAAAAAATCTTAGCTTAGGATTCTTGAGTATTGAATCAATTTGTTGCACATGTATTGTTTCATAGATCTAATATCATATGCACCCTCTACTTTATATAATTTATATATTATCCTTTCATGATTTTATATATTGATTATTACATATTTTATTTTCTTTATTTGGAAAGTGGAACATTATTGTAAGATCAATTAATTTAGGCTTCAAATCGTGAGCGCACCTAATATGGGCAATTGCAATTATCAAGGTTTAAATTCATACTAAAATGATAGTCTGGATGTTTAAAAGAATAATTAAATTATTATACATGATTAATTAAGAAAGGAGAATATAATTAAGGGAAAAATTAGAATAAGTAGTGTGCCAAGGGCATTGTGGTAATTTTGCATGTGCAAAATATTTAAAGAATAAGTTAACCAAATACTTAAATATGATTGGTTGGTTTAAATTTGAAGTGGAAAATAGATGGGACATGTGGCAAAACATGGGCCCTTAGTGTAATACCTAATAATTATGGCCTATATGTTATGATAGTTTAGAGAGTGAGAGGATGGGTAGTTGGTATTTTAAAATGTTAAATTTTTGTATAAAACAGTGCTTTTCACGTTTGTGAAAGTTGTGAAGGATCCAAAACGATAGAGTTTAAATAGGTTCATTTTAGAGTAAAGAGAACATTCATGCCCTTGAATTATTTTGTCATAGTCATAAATGGTGATTTATGCTCACAAAGGAAGTTTCATGCTCATGAACACAAGTTGGTTCTGTATGTTGTAACATTACTTTTCTTTTTCCTCTGCTACATTTCTCTCCTTTACCGGCTCTCCATTGCCCTGAATCCCTTTTTGGCACATGTTAGACTTCTATTTCATCTTTTTTACCTCATTTTAAACATAAACTTCCATTGTTGAGAGCTTCTGAAGCTTGAAAATCAAAGATTTTGTGAAAAGTGTTAAATGATGGTGATATAACATGATTTTTAGGTTGGTTTTAGTGTGTTTTATGTTATAAGTGTCTTATGATACTGTTTTTTCTATGTTAGGTGTTGTTAATGAGCAAGAAAACACATCACAAAAGGAGAGACAAGCTTTAAAAGCTTGAAGAGTTAGTTAAAACACCATTTTTGTACATATTGGCATTTTAATTCGAATTTTTTTTTATCCTTGACATGTTTTAAGCATTGAACATGTTGAAAACATGACATAAGTGATGTATATGTCTCTGAAAACGAGAATTGTATGTTAAAATTAGTTAAATGATTGTTAAAGTGATAATGAGCTTAAAGTAGCATTTTGGAATGATTTTATGGATTTAATGTTTCATACTGATGTTAAGTCATTTTATGGTATATATATGGATTGGAATATTGCTAGGAGTGGTTGACACTAGTCAATCTTTAGTGCCTTTGAATTTGATAAGTGAATATTATGTTTTGGCTCATTTCTACCTTAAAAGTTCCCAAATTCATGCCCGCAACACAAAAGCTCACGTTCGTGAATGTATGAACAAAAACAGGTTCCACACCCATGACAAGAGAGTCACGCTAATGAAATGAGTGTCCAAAATTGGATATTAGCTTATCATGCATTGTTTTATGGCTAGGGAAGCTGTGAATGCATGAGTTTACACCCATGAATATTTAGTCACAGTTGTGAATATCGAGACTAGATATTTCATATTCAAACCTAAATTTTCACGGTTGGTTTCACAGTTAGAAAGACTTGACACATAGATTCACACCCATGAAGGATGTGTCACAACCATGAATAATATGTGTTTTGTATGAAGTAGTTTTTCTAAATTGGTTCACAGGTAAGGAAGCCATGAAAGGCACATTCATGACCATGATTACCCATCCATGCTTGTGAAGCATAGTAAATACATAGTATGCAATTTTTATTAATGATGTTATGTGAAGATTTTGTTTGAAAGCATGTTATGAGATGTATGTATACATGTATAATAGCATGTGAATGACGTAATATGGCATTTATGTATTGATAATGTGATGATGCATAGATAAGTTAAATGTTGGATAACATGTTTGTGATAATGGAACTAAAAGATAAAGATTATGATCTAAATGCACAGTTTTATAATCTACTACTTAACATAGGATAGATGGAATGTCATTGAATGGGTTACATTACCACAAGCTATATTGATATTGATATAATGACACTGTGGCTTAAGTTTGGGTTATGAGCACCCTTGATCCTAGATTGCTAGCATAATTATTATTCTTAGTCAAAGTGGCTTAAGTTCGAGTTATAAGTGTTATTGATTTGATGGGGTCAGATAATATATAGATAATGAGCAAAGTAGCTTAACCTCAGATTATGAGCATTTATGTTTTACAATTCCCTTCCAAGTAGTTCAGTTTAGAGTCTTTTGAGGAAGGTAATAATGATATGATAAACTAGAAATGTGGAAATGGTTGAATACTTGCGTTGTTGATTATGGTTTGTTATATATGGTTTCGAGATATTGTTTACAGAAATGGATATAATGTATATTATATCTTTTATGGCTATATTGCAAGTATGCATGATCACAGGTAAATGATATGAACATGTATGATATGACATGATGTATTGTAGAATTTCTATGGACATATATATCACTAGGCATTAGTTTACTTAGCATATGGGTGTTTTTCTGCATGCAGGTTTAGAGCTAGCAGATAGAAATTGACTAAATAGTAGTAAGTCTAATCAGAGATCAGTTGGAGCAAACCCAATATTGGGTTGGTTTTAATACATGACATATTTTGATTCTTATTGTGCAGTTATGGGTTATGGGATAGTTTGGTACATGTCTTTACTTAAGAACATGTCTTTATTTAAGAACATGCAATTGAATATTATGGTATATTTTTATAACTCAGGGCTGGCACAAGTCCAACATGATCTTTATTTTATGATGCACGAATGTTTATGTTGTTAAATAGTAAAGTGTTGAAAATGGCTTTAATTGTGATAAATGTATTTTAAGATAAAAAAATTTATAATTTAACCAAATTTTCATAAACAGTTCTTATAGCATTCTCCGGTATAGTTGGAATCTTTCCACTATATCAGTAGGTGTTACACTTGGATTAGGCATATAAATGAGGGGGTAGGATGGTAATTTCAGTTAGGAGTATAAAAGGCCCCATTTTCTCCTTCATTCTCTTCATTTTCTGCACATCATCCTCTCCATTTTCACTTTCTCTCATGCAGCAATCTCTTTTCCTTCTCCTTCTTCATTTCTCTTCCACCTCAAAGCTAAATCCTACCAAAAGTCAAAGGAAAAGTTTTCCCATGAACAAAATCTAAAGGAAGATAAGAAGATAAAGAAAATTTAGGCAAGAGAAAAAGTTTTTGAGCAAGAAATGAAGGAAATATTGAAGGAAGTAGGTCAGTCCTGGGTTTTGGGCATTTTTGGTAAGCTAAAAGTTCATTATACTTTTTTTCTTCTCATTTTTCCCTCCATTTTCCATTTTTTAAGTGACCCATTTTATTTATATGGAGCTTTTGAGTCAAGCTAGGGTTTTTATTTGAGAAACCTTAACCATGATACCCATTAGTAAGAAAAAAATGAACCTTAAAAGGTTTTAAGACATAAAAGGAGGATCTTGATCACGGAACCTAGGGTTCATACAAAAAACATATTATTGTCATATATATGAAATAGAGAAAAAAATGTGATGTTTTTATTCCTTAGGAGCACCAAAAAGGTGTATAAACAACTCCTAAAAGGTAGAAAGATCTTAAACAAACTTAAAAAGTGTTTTTAAGGCTCTAAATTAGAGGTATGTACACATTGAATTCAAGTTTATTTTGTCATGTGTGGATGATATATGTATGCTTTGAAATGTTAAACTTAAGACCTTGATCAAGGAACTCAGGGTTCATACAAAAAAAACATATTATGTCATATATATGAAATAGAAAAAAAATGTGATGTTTTTATTTCTTAGGAGCACCAAAAAGGTGTATAAACAACTCATAATATGTAGAAAGACCTTAAACAAACTTAAACAGTGTTTTTTAGGCTCCAAGTTAGAGGTATGTACACATTGGAATTCATGTTTATTTTATCATGTGTGGATGATATATGTATGATTTGAAATGTTAAACTTGAATGTTTGATGTTTGATATACATATATTGTGGAGTTAAAGGGTATATGTTGATAAAGGCATGAATTTTATCTTGTATGACCTTATGAAAGGCATTGTCGCATGGTAATTGACTTAGGACTATGATTTTGACATGGAAATGAATTTTAATGACTTATGTTAAATGCAATGGATGTGTGGAATTGAAATTCAAAAAAATTTAATGCCTCACATGATAAAAGTGTGGGAATTTTATGATATGCAAGGTAAAAAAAAAGGGGTGAAATTGGGTGTAAATGCTAAAATTGAGTTTAGGCCTACTATATGTAAAGTTTGAATGGATTTTGGGTGTTAAAATCTAGAAATGTGCATTTACACTGTAAATAAGGACAATGATTCTCTCTATCACAATCGCGCTCTTAATGGCTTATATTACAAAAGGTTCATGAGGATGATCACGATTGTAATCTCAGTTGTGAGGGTTAATTCACAATCACACTTATACAATCATAACTACGATTGAAGACCTATAGGTTTTGGTTAAAATTACTCAAGAATAGAAAAGTTTTGCGGGCATGAGTGTGACTCTAAACTGGGCCATAAAGCACAAATCGCGACCGCACTCTTAATATGTATTAGGTAAATACTATGCTTTTATCATTGTTGATGATTACTCTAGATTCATTTGGGTAATTTTCTTAGCTTAAAAGAGTGATCTTTTGAATCTTTTAAAAATTTTGCTAAAAAAGTTCAAAATGAAAAAGACTATTTTATTTCTAAAATAAAAAGCGATCATGGCAAAGAATTTGAAAATGAAAATTTTGAAAACTTTTGTTTAGAATATGGTATTTCATATGATTTTTTAACTCCTAGGACACCTTAACAAAATGGGGTAGAAGAAAAAAAAAATCATACTTTAATTGAAATGGCTCGAACAATGCTCAATGAGTATGGTTTACCAACCTACATTTGGGTCAAAGCCACTAATACTGTGTGTTATATTTCAAATCAATTTTTCAAAAGATCTCTTTTAAACAAAACTTCTTTTGAGCCATGGAATGGAAGAAAACCCATGATATCATACTTTAGAGTATTTGGATGCAAATGTTTTATATTAAACACTAAAGACAATTTTGGAAAATTTGTCTCTAAGTCCGATGAAGGTATCTTCTTAGGACACTCTACAACTAGCAAAGCTTATAGAGTCTTTAGTAAAATTTCTTTAGTTGTTGAAGAGTCTATGCATGTTGTTTTTGATGAATCTAATAAGCTTGATATTATGAAAGGTAGTGTTCTTGATGACATTGTTGGTATAATGAAAAAGCTTGATCTTGATCATGAGAAAGATGATGATGATTAAGAGAAACAACAACAATATGTCTCTCAACCTCAAGCTCAAGAGCAAGACAACCAAGATCTTTCAAAGGAATTGAAAATGATAAAGAATCACCCCAAGAAACAAATCATTGGTGATCCTACTAAGGGTGTAAGTACTAGATCTCATCTCAAACTCATAGATTCTAACCTTGCTTTTGTCTCTCAAATTGAGCCTAAGAATATTGATAAAGCTCTTAATGATTAAAGTTGGGTGATTTCTATGTAAGAGGAACTCAACCAATTTGAGAAAAGTAAGGTATGGACCATGGTTTCTAGACCCAAATATCATCAAATCATTGGTAGTAAATGGGTGTTTAGAAATAAGTTAGATGAACAAGACTCAATTACTAGGAATAAAGCTAGGTTAGTTGCCAAGGGTTATACTCAAGAAGAATGTATAGATTATGATAAAACCTATGCTCTGGTAGCTAGATTAGAACTCATAAGAATACTTTTAGCATTTGCATGTCATATGAATTTTAAACTTTTTCAAATGGGTGTCAAAAGTACTTTTTTAAATGGTTTTATAGAAGAGAAATTTTATGTAGAATAACCTCCGGATTTTGAATGCCATATTTTGCCTAGTCATGTTTTTAAACTTTCAAAAGTCATGTATGGATTAAAACAAGCTCTAAGAGCTTGGTATGTGTTTCCTAGATATTGAACCAAGAAGGGGGGTTGAATTGGATATTAAAAAATTTTAACTTTTAAGTGCGGAAAGAAAAGTTAAGTTGAGTAGGGATAGAAGGATATCACACAAAATTTTTTATAGAGGTTCGGGTATTAACAAACCCTACTCCTCTCCCCAATCTCCATTGGGAGTTTCACTAACACACTAAGTGTTACAATGGAATTTTACAAGCTCACTACCAACTATGGTGTTTCTAACAATGGATCACACCTAACCCAGAAATCTCTTGTGTTTTAATGGCTCACACAATAAATTAATTCCTTGTGTTTTAAAGGATCACACAAATAACCCTTACAAGTGTTCTACCCTTAACCCAAAATACCCAAACTCACTTGAGTAGTATATTACAAAGAGAAACACTTACAAATCTATAATGCTCAGAGAATAATGAGCAAAAAGATTTTTATAGAGATTAAATGTTTGTTTTGAAAGTATTAAATGCACAAATGGCTTACAATAAGACTTTGATTCGAAGTATTAGCTATAGTCGCGAATTATAGTCATTTGGTTGCATTTAATGCAGAAATAGCCATTGCATAAACTCTTAACTTCCATCGCGAATTATAGTCGTTTGGTTGCATTTAATGCGGAAATAGCCGTTGCACCAACTCTTAACTTCGCGCCTGACATGTTTCTCTTTCCTTTTTCACGGTCGTGAGTATGAATGCCACAGTCGTGACTGTTCTTCCAAGCCGTGACTTGAGTGGTGACTTTGGTCATGAAGCATTCTGGAAGGATTTGAAGTGTTTGATCATGGGCATGACATTATATATTCACGAGCATGAATATCCTTCCTAGCTGTGGTCCAAGTAGTGACTCTAGCCGTGAAGCTCTCTAGAAGAATTTGTCATGTCTTCTCACGGGCGTGACTTTCTTTCACAGTCATGACTGATATGATCATTCATGGTTGCAATCATTCTTCATGGCTGTGAACTTTAAATGTTGGATAGTTGGCGTTAGGCTTCATCACGGGCGTGACATATAAGGTCCCGGGCGTGAACATGTTATTTCTTTATTTTTTTATCGTTTTAAGGTTAGTCTTCCATTCTCCATTCTTGCTATCATGTTTCATACCCTATTCAATGAACTTATAAAACATGTTAAATACATTATTGCTTTTTTATTTGTTAGAATCAAAATGACAGAAACACCCCTCAAGGTTCAACAATCTCTCCCTTTTTGATGGTGACAAATAATCTAGCAAAATGTGCTTTTGAGAAGTCTCCCCCTCAAAAGATGCTTAGGATAAAAAATTACTGAAGTGCAAGAATTGTAAAGAATGATGAAGTGTAACATCAAAATATGCAAGGTATATCCAATGTGTACCAAATTTTTACTTAAGACAAGTTAAGTATATGCAAAGTATATTTAAGGTATATTTAAAGTATATCAAGTGCATATTCATTCATGTAACTTGCATCAAGGTATATGCAAAGTATACTTAAGGTATATTTACAGTATATCAACTCATTTGCATACTTGCATATTCATTTGATTCAAAATAAGTATTTCAAATATATTGCATTTAACTTTAAATATAATATATTGCTAGGTTCTCCCCCTTTTGTGATCAACAAAAAGAAAAATCATAATGGAAAACAAAAACAATTATATTAATATGAAAAGAAAAATACAAGGATTTGACAAAGTGATTGAAAGTCTTACATTAAACAAGCTAGAAAATAACATAACTAACATATAGTCTAGCTAGATTTGGAGCCGGACATCCCATCTCTAAGGCAAGCTGCTTCCTCCTCGAGGCTCTCCATGCGAGACTCCATGAAATCCTTGAGGTTCTCGAACCTCTCATCCATCAAAGCCTGCAATTGCTCAAACCATGGTGCCAAGAGATCAGCCACTTGCTGAGCCAAGTTTGGTGTGGAGGCAGCGGATTGTCCAATTTCCTGCTCAACCTCTAGAGGCACCATCTCAACTCGAACTCTCTTCCTCTGCTGAATTCCTTGGAGGCCAGCTTTGAAGTCATTCGAGTCATTTTCCTCCTAAATAATCTCACCAGCAGTGTTGGTGAAATGGTAGTAGATGTTGTTCTCATGAACTATATGAATAGTCATTCCCATTTTGATAAGGACTCGACGTCTAGTCGGTCTCGAGGATGTGCTAGTACAAGGTTGAAGTGGTGCTCCTCTAGCTTCAAATACCCCAGCTTGATAGCAAGGTGAGTCACGTACCCGTAAATCAGAAGATGGTTTGCAAACCATCGAGATAAAGCCACTATTAGGTCTTTTCGGTCAATCTCCAAGAGAAAGAGCTCGGACTTCCGAATCGATCCATTGTTGTCTCCTTTGGAAAAAATGCTATAGTTTAGAAACCTATGCAAGTACTTATGCACTGGGGATCGAAGGTGGTTGATTTTCGTCTTCTTGACGTCCCAGCTGCAATCAAGCATGAAGTGAGTCCATGCATGAGTAGCATAGAACTCCACCTCACTCTCATTCAGGATACCATCAGAGGGAAGGTTGAACATGTCACCAAACTCTGTGGCAGTGAGGGTGTTCGGATGCTTGCGAAATTGGAATTTTACCATCCCGGTAGGAGAGACTTGCAGGGTGCTTAGGAATTCTAGAGTTGGTTCCCTCAGCATCGGTTGATGGATATCAACGAAATCTTTCATATGACAAGCCTAGAGTTGTTTTGTCATGCTTGTCTCGAGAAAAAGTGTTATGATAGTTTGCCACTCAAATGATCGAGAGGAAAAGAGTGGCCTTTGCTTGAGAACCGAGTATCTTGGATGACAGTGCTCCAGAATAATGTTTAGAAGGTAGTCCGTGTACCTTCTTGGAGCATGAGACTTCTTTCTAGTACCTTTGGAGGAGCCGGTTTCCATTGAAAATCTTATGGATATTTGGAGTGGAACCTAAGATGTTTTCATTTTTGATGAAGGAGATAGTTTTTGAAGGTATTTATAGATGGAATTAGTTGCTAGGGGGCCAGAATCTTCAAAATGGTATTCAATGGTGATAAATGAGAGAAGTTAGAGAAGTTGGAAAGTTGGAAATGAGAGAAACAATGACACAAATGTTTTATAGCCGACATCTTCACGGGCGTGAAATGTCGTGTTCTTGGTTTGCTGAAAAGACACTCTAACCATGAAGAGGGATGTGAAACTATTCATGGTTGTGACAATTAAAGGTAACGGGCATGAATGATGAAATATCACGGTGGTGACAAATGAGTCATGGGCGTGAAGTATAATCTTCACTACTTGTGATCGTGAAATAGAGCGTGAAACAAAGCATGAATGCTTCTGTAAGTTTTTGGTGAAAATGTTCACGATCATGAATAAGCGTCACGGGCGTGAACAAAGGGTTTCACGGGGGTGATAAAAAAAGATTATGGGCGTGAAACATAGTCTTCACTACCTTCAACCGTGAAACATGTCGTGAAGCAAGGCGTGAAAGCTACTGGAGCTTTTGGCAATTATGATCACAGCCGTTATATATTCACAGGCGTGACATTATATATTCACGGGCGTGAACATCCTTCCTAGCCGTGGTCCAAGTAGTGACTCTGGCTGTGAAGCTCTTTGGAGGAATTTGTCATGTCTTCTCACGGGCGTGACTTTCTTTCACGATCGTGACTGATATGATCATTCACGGTTGCTATCATTTTTTATGGCCGTGAACTTTAAATGTTGGATAGTTGGCGCTAAGCTTCATCACGGACGTGATATATAAGGTCACGGGCGTGAATATGCTATTTCTTTATTTTTTTGTCTTTTTAAGGTTAGTCTTTCATTCTCCATTCTAGCTATCATGTTCCATACACTGTTCAGTGAACTTAGAAAACAAGTATGTTAAATACATTATTGTCATTTCATTTGTTAGCATCAAAATGACGGAAATACCTCTCAAGGTTCAACAGTATGAAAGACTAAGTTCTTTTCTTTTAAAAAATAATTTTTCAAAAGAACATGTTGATACAACCTTGTTTATTAAAAAGCATAAGTATGAAATTTTAATTATTCAAATTTATGTTAATGATATCATATTTGAGTCTACTAATAAATTTTTTTGTCAAGAATTTGCTAAGTGTATGACTAGAGAATTTGAAATGAGCATCATAAGCGAACTTAAATTCTTCCTTTGTCTACAAATCAAGCAAAGTAATGAAGACATATTCATCAACCAATCCAAGTACACCAAAGAGTTAATCAAGAAATTTGAAATTGAATGATGCAAAAATGTTAAGACTCCTATGAACACATCAATAAAATTTGACAAAGATGAGAAAGGGAAGAACATAAATGGAAAGCCCTATAGAGATATGATCGGATCACTTTTATACCTTACTACTTTTAGACCCGATATAATGTATAGTGTATGCTTATGTGCTAGATTTCAATCTTGTCCTAAATATTCACATTTGAATACTGTAAAAAATGATTTTAAAATACTTACATGGCACATTGCATCTAGGCTTATGATATCCTAAAAATTCATATTTTATATCATATGATATTTGGATGCAAATTATGTTAGTAGTCTTTTGGATAAAAAGAGTATCTCATGTAACACTCTTATAACAATCAATTTATATATACGTTACGTACTTATGCAATTTATAACCGATATGTGCCAAAAAAAAATTTTAACTTAATTTAATAACTATAATATTATTAGCACTTAATTAATTCTTTTTATTTTTCAAAAATTTCGCCCGAACTATCTCACCTGCAAAGCAAACAATTCTCAGTCTATTTTTGGGCACAACAATACATATATAATACAATATATTCTTCATTAGACCACAATTCAATATTTTATTCTTTACACGTATAATAATTGATAAATATTTTTTTTTATCATAGTATGTACATAATTATATTCATACAACACTATATCTAAACATATATATACATATCATTTTACATAATAACCTATAATTATTTCAATCTTCCGTCAGTTCCCAAAATTTGTATATCTGCTCCTAACTTTTCCGCTACTACCTGCACGCAGTCAAATAACTCTATATTGAATATTAATATGTTCAATGATGATTGCTAATCTAAAAATTTCTATAGTCCTATATTTTCATGTGTTCATATAGGTAATAGTATTTTTAATATATTATTTAAATTTTCTATTTAATATATATTTATTATTCTTTTTATTAA
Organism: Triadica sebifera; assembly: GCA_023653625.1. Taxonomy (NCBI): domain Eukaryota; kingdom Viridiplantae; phylum Streptophyta; class Magnoliopsida; order Malpighiales; family Euphorbiaceae; genus Triadica; species Triadica sebifera. The sequence continues at coordinate 34,298,280 of CM042894.1, read as the reverse complement.
TATTTTTTTATTTACCCTTAATTCACTATTTAATATTTTAATTAAATTATTTTTACAATTTTTCTCAATTAATCTTTTTTTACTTATTTATTAACTTTCAATTTCTTTCAATTTAATCCATTTTCACTTTATTTTTTATATTAACCAATCATTTATTTCTTCTTTATTTTATTTTTCAATCCTTAATTTAATTAGCTACAATTTTCACTTTAGTTCATAAATTTCTATTTATTTACAATTATGTCACTAACTATATATTATTTATACTTCTACCACTAATATTTTTATTTTCTATTTATTTATTTATTTATTTTTATTTTTTTTACACAATTTAATATTTATCTTCTACTTATTTTCCATTTTTTCAAATTTATATTTTTTTCACAATGATCACTTTTATCATTTATCTTATATTTTTCACTTTTATTAATTTTCTCACATTTTTCACTAATTTTATTTTTTTTCATATTTTTCATTTTAATCATTTTTGTCATATTTTTCACTTACATCTTTTCTTATCATATTTTTCATTTTTAATCATTTTTCTCATTTTTTCACTTACATCTTTTCTTATCATATTTTTCACATTTATAATTTTTCTCATATTTTCACTTTTATCATTTTATTAACATTTTTTACTTTTATCATTTTTACAATTATATCATTTTATCACTCTTATCATGTTTTCACTTATTTTTCACTTCTATCATTATTATTACTTTTATTCAAATTTGGCTCTAGTTTCCATCTGATAGAAAATCTTCGAAATAGATACATGAAATGTGAACCCAAAAGTCCACTACACTGAAGAGTAATCCCGAAGGACCACCCGAGCACTACACTATACACTAAATTATTGTATCAATATCACTGAAATAGACCGTCATTGGCTTATATAAGTGAGTCGTCGTGACCCGCACCGCAGTAATGATGTCCCTATGATTAGTCAATTATATCCTGGGCGAGATTTAACCATAAAAAAATAACTAAGAGCATTATTTTATTTCTTTAATTCAATTTCCAATAAATTCATAATTTTCATTATTTTTACATTATTAATCACTTAACATTTTATTTATCCATACAATTTTATCTCTATCATAATCTTTTCACATTTTTCATTCAACTATATCGATATTTCATTATGAATATTCAATTAATTTATTAAGCTTCACTAAACACACTTTAATCATTATTTTTCATTTCATGCATAATTAGAAATTTATTCAATATATCATTTAAAAATTCTCAATAAATTTAAACACACTCAAAATCATATTTTCTTGCATTTCATTACTAAATTTTCATTTAATTAGAAAGAAAAATATTACTTTTTTCTTCTTCAATTTTCGGCCTATAAATAAATTTTCATCATTAAAATTTTTCTTTCACCTTCTAATTATTTATTTCACTAATTTATACATTCATTATTCCATTTGTATCATAATTTAATTGAAATTAACCATTCTAATTCATTTTTCATAATCCCTTAATCATGTTTTAAGCATTAATTGGCAATTACATGCAAAACACACAAATTTCTAAATTTTCATAACCCTAAATCATGCTTAATTAATGAAAATAAATAGATTTTGAAATCACTACCCTTAATTTCTTACTTTGGCCTTCCTAGGCTTCCTTTTCCTTAGCCTTTCCCTTGGAAGCACCTTCACCTTCTCTTGAAACTACCATGGCCAAATTATTCCCTTCATTAATCCACCATTATTTTGCTTCCTTAACTCAAATAAACTTCATATTTACCATCTACATACCTTAAACTACTTATTTGAACCATTAAACTAATTTAAAACTATAAATTTTACTTACCTCAAATTGGTATCCTAACTTTTCTCTTTTGATTTCCTTCCACTCTATCTCTCCAAATGAATATTAAAAACTTCTATTAGCTAATAGAGAGGCTGAAATTATTTTTGGGTGGTTGATTTTGGTGTAATAATTGAAGAAAATTGGAGAAGAAATGTGAGAAGGTAATTTCAGCCATGAGGGAGGAGAGGAATAAGATGATGGAGTAGATTTATCTCTAGAGAATTTTGATATTGAGCCTATTTATAGTGTTCTAAATTGGGTGGGCTTGGGCCAAACAAAGCCCAACCAATTTAGACCCAATTATACATTATAAATTATTTTTCTCACTTTCCAAGCTCAATTTCACCCAAATTTGATTCCATAATTCTTAAAATATTTTTATATGTCTACACAAAAATTTTCAACTCAATCGGATTTTATTTTTTGTCTAGCTCCCTCAAACCGAACTGATAATTCAATTTTCGGTGTTACCGTAAAATTTCTTTTTCACTGTCAAAAAATCTTTAATATTATTTATATTCTATCCATGTCTTAAAATAAATTTTTGGATGTCTTTTGCTATTTTTTATAGCCCGATCAAAGTACAGTCAATCAACTATTTAATTAAACCGAGTTCCATTTTTTCTTAGTTTTGACTTTTGAGAACTTATTTGACCTTATTTTTCCTCTAAATTTTACCATCGGACTAGTCATAACCTATATTTTTCAATGATCAAATAAAATATTTTTTATCCACGAGTGTATTTTTAACCTCCGGGTATGCATATAAATTTCATAAACTACAATTTACAACTAACTCAGTATTTGGACCATTACAATTCTTCCCTACTAATCAAAATTTTGTCCTCAAAATTTTACTTGTATTGAATAGTTATGGATATTGTTGCCTCATTGCAGCTTCTGGCTCTCACGTGATTTCTTCTACATTGTGCTGACTCCATAACACCTTCACTAGTGGGATTTGCTTGTTCCTGAGCTATCTAATCTCTCTGGCTAAGATCTTTAATGGTTTCTATTCATAAGTCAGATCAGCCTGTATCTGAATTTCTTCTGGCTTAATCACGTGGCTAGGGTCTGATTTATACCTCCATAGCATTGACACGTGGAACACATCATGAATCTTTTCCAACTCTTGAGGCAGCTTCAATTGATAGGCTACGGGTACCACTCGATGTATAATCTCATAAAGGCCTAAAAATCTCAAACTTAGTTTGCCCTGCATGCCAAATCTCATAACCTTCTTCCAGCGTGATACTTTCAGAAATACTTGATCTTCAACTTGAAATTCTATATCTTTTCTTCTTAAGTCTGAATATGACTTATGTCGGTCTATGGCTTCTTCCAATCTATCCTTGATCACCCGTACTTTCTCTTCAATTTCTCGAACTAAATCAATCCCCATTAGCTTCTTTTCACTCAATTGTGTCCAACATAAAAGAGTTCTACACTTCCTTCCATAAAGTGCTTCATATGGTGCCATTTTGATGCTGGACAGATAGCTATTGTTGTAAGCAAATTCTACTAATGGCAAATACTTTTTCCAACTACTTTCAAACTCAAGGATGCAAAATCGCAACATATCCTCAAGTATCTGAATCACAAGCTCCGACTACCTATCAGTTTAGGGATGAAAAACTATACTAAAATGAAGTTTTATTCTCAATGCTTTTTGTAACTTCTTCCAGAACTGGGAATTAAACTTTGGATCCCTGTTTGAAATAATGGAGGATGGTACTCCATAGAGTCTCACTATCTCATTAATGTAGATTTCTGATAACTTGGTCAGTGGATAGTCCCTCTATACTGGTATGAAATGAGCTAATTTCATGAGTTTATCCATGATTACCCAAATAGCATCATGCTACTTTCCAGTCAAAGGCAATCCCGTCATAAGGTCCCTCGATCCCATTTCCACTATGGTATCGTGGTAGGCTGAAGTAAACGTGATGAAACTTGATTTTCAGCTTTCACCTGTTAACATATCAAGCATTTACTCATGAATTATGTCACATCACGTTTCATTCCTAGCCACCAATAGTGTACTTTCAAATCCCGATACATTTTGTTACCACTAGGATGCATCACGTAGCTACTATGATGAGCTTATGTGAGAATGCTCTTTCTCAATTCATCTTGATCCGATACACATAACCTTCAGTTGAAATAAAGGCTTCCATCTTCACCCAAAGAATAATCACCTTCATTGCCCTCTTTTACCCTGTTCACTATGGCAATCAAGCGATCATCTAGCTGTTGTGCCACTTTCACTTGCTGAAGAAAGTTTAGTTTTACTTACATTTCCGCTATTATCGCTCCATTTTGTGCCATATCTTATTTGACATTCATCACTCGAAGGAATGCCATAAATTTTCTACTAAGTGCATCAGCTACTACATTTGCTTTTCCTGGATGATAATCGATTAAGCAATCATAATCTTTTATTCATTCAAGCCAACGCCTCTGTCTCAAATTAAGTTCCTTCTATGTGAGCAAGTATTTCAAACTTTAATGATCTTTGTAAATGTAACATTTCTCACCATAAAGATAATGTATCCAAATCTTCAAGGCGAGTACAATTGCTGCAAGATCAAGATCGTGAGTAGGATAGTTCTTCTCATGAGTCTTGAGTTGTCAAGAAGCATATGCAATCACTTTACCTTCCTGCATCAATACACAACCTAACCCATTCTTGGAGGCATCACTGTAAATCACAAAATCCTTACCAGATTTTGGTTGAGTTAACACTGAGGCTTCTGTCAACATGTTTTTAAGCTTTTCAAAGATTTCTTGACATTTATCTGTCAACTTAAACTTAATGTGCTTTTGTAACAGTCGAGTGAGTGGCGCTGCTATGGTGGAAAAACCTTTTTCAAATCTCCTGTAATATCCAGTCAAACCTAAGAAACTTCTGACTTCTGTAACAATCTTAGGTATTCTCCACTGTAAGATTGCTTCAATCTTCTTTGGACCACTTTTATCCCTTCAGCTGAAACTACCTGACCCAAGAATGATACTTCATTAAACCAGAAGTCACACTTACTGAACTTTGCATACAATTGTTTCTCTCTCAATATCTACAAGACAATTCGTAGGAGTTTGTCATATTCTTCTAGCGTCTTCAAATACATTAGAATATCATCAATAAATACCACCAGAAGCTGGTCTATATAAGGATGAAAGATCCTATTCATTATATCCAGGAAAGCTATTGGGACATTCGTAAGTACAAATGGCATGATTAAAAATTTATAGTGGTCGTATCTCGTGTGAAAAGCAGTATTGGGTACATCTGTTTCTTTTTCTTTCAATTGATGGTAGCCCGATCGTAGGTTAATCTTTGAAAATACACATGTTCCCTTCAATTGATCAAATAATTCTTTAATAAGTGGAAGGGGATACTTGTTCTTGATTGTCACCTTATTCAGCTATTTGTAGTCAATGCATAATCCAAGAGACCCATCCTTCTTCTTTACAAAGAGTACCGGTGGCCTCCATGGTGAAATAGTGGGTCTGATAAAGCCTTTATCGAGCAATTCTTGCAACTGAATTTTTAATTCCTTGAGTTATGTAGGCGCCATCCTATAGGGTGCAATCGAAATAGGTGTCATGTTTGGAGCTACATCAATAGTGAATTTGACTTTCCTGTCAGGTGGCAAGACTAGTAATTTATTAGGAAAGACATATGGAAAATCTCTCACTGTAGGCACATATAAAATCTTAAGATCTTCCTTTTTAACTTCCATTGCATAGCACAAATAAGCAATGCACCCCTTTCTTATAAGTCTCTTGGCAGCTGTAGCTAAAGTCACATCTGATAAGAAGTATGTCCTTTCACCCACAATAGTAATTTCCTGATCATTGGATAGTTTAAGTGTCACTCTCTTCCATTTACAATCTACTGTTGTTTGATGGACAAATAACCAATCCATCCCCAATATCACATCAAATTCACAGAATGGGAGTTCAATTAGGTTAGCTAGGAATTCATAACCTTGCACACTAATGGAACAATTCCTATACACCCTGTTCACCACAACACTATTCCCTAAAGGATTGCTCACTAGGATGTCTTGGTCTAATTATGAATCTTTTAACCCCTTCCCTCGTGCAACATCAATATTTATATAGGAATGTGTGGAACTAGGATCAACAAGTGCATAAACAGAATCAGTCATAAGCATGAACTTACCTACTATCACATCAGAAGCATCCACATTTTCTCTGGCTCTCACTACATAAGTATGCCCTGTAGCTCGTCCCTAACCCTGAGGTGGTTGTGCAGAAGGTCTAGATGCTGATGGGTTAAGGGCTACTCCCCTACCTCAGCCTCTGGATGGTAAAGATCCAATACTAAGTGTTGGTGACATAGTCGTAGAAGCTTGAGCCACTAGACAATCCCTGACCTGATGATATTTTGAACCGCACTTGAAACAAGCACTAGTCAAATATCTACACTATCCTGGGTGAGATCTACCACAATGGCTACAAGTCTGAACTGTACCTGCCCCTCTGCCTCTAGGTGTTCTGCCCATAGAAATGACTGAGGCATTGTCATGGAATGTATTTCCTTGCCCACGCCCTAGTGCAACTGATGTACGACTCTGTGATGGAGCTGGTCCCCTAAACTTCTTACTCTGAGCACCCGAACCACTGAACTATCCCAATTTCCTCTTCTGCTGAAACTGAGTTTGCCTGTTAGCCTCATCTGATTGAATACTTTCCTTTTTAATAGCTGCTTCTACTAAGGCATGCAAATTTGGATGTTGTTATGCACCCACTATCTGTTTGATCTTGTTATGGAGACCCCTCTCAAATCTTTGACATAATCTCTCCTCTATCAACTGGTAATCATCAAAGTAGGCGCTAAGCCGCTCAAACTAACGCTCATATTCTACTACTATGTTGTTTCCCTGTCTGAGTCTCTAGAATGCATCTTGCATATTTGTTTTATACTTTGACCTTATGTATTTCTTTTCAAATTGGGCCAAGAAGAAATCTTAATTCAACTGTTCACTTGGGGTATGCTTACATGCTAAATCCCACCAGATGAATGCAAGACCCTGAAATAATGCCACAATACCTTCAAATTTCTCTTCTGGCAGGCTGTGAGTAATTTCAAATAACATCTTTATCTTGAATAACCTTTTTTCAACTTGCACTGGTGTTATGGATCACGTCCATAAAAATCTTTAGCTCCCAATTTCTTTAACTGCTCCAAAATAGGCTTCATTTCCGGTGGAGTCGGAGGCTGCACCTGTGCCGTTAGTTGTGGTTGTTCAACTTATTCAACTTTCATTCTGTGTTGAATTTAATCAGCCATGAGATGGAGAAAATTCGGCTGTGGCATTGGAGGTGGTGCAACAGGTGGAGTGACATTCTGTTACGAGGCTTCAGCTTGCCCAGCACTAGCCGACGCTTCACTCTCACCGTCCCCAACACCTTGACCTTGTTGGGATACCATCATTCACTATAAAATAGGAAAGAAGCAAGCATACATTAGACTTACAACACACTTCATCCATCAATTGGCATGTAAATACATATAATCCATTCATTTAATTCTCACTCTAATTTTAAAACTGTCTTAACTATGCTCTGATAGCACTAAAACTGTGACACTCTTACAACAATCAATCTATACGTACATTATGTACTTATGCAATTATAGCCGATATATGCCAAAAATATTTTCCTTAACTTAATTTAATGACAATAATATTATTAGTACTTAATTAATCCTTTTTATTTTTTAAAAATTTTGGCAGTATAACGGCTATAAACTAGCTACCCCACCTACAAAGCAGACAATTATCGGCTCATTTTTTGGCACAACAATACATATATAATACAATATATTTTTCATTCAACCACAATTCAACATTTTATTATTTACACATATAATAATTCAAAAATATTCTTTTATCAGAATATGTACATAATTTTATTCATATAACACCATATCTAAACATATATATACATATCATTTGATATAATAACCTACGATTATTTCGATCTTTCATCAACTCCCAAAATTTATATGTCTACTCTTGTTTTTCCCGCTATTACCTGCACGCAGTCAAATAACTATGTGTTGAGCATTAATATACCCAGCAGTGATTACTAATCTAAAAATTTTCATCGTTCTATATTTTCATGCATTTATACATGCAATAACATTTTTAATATACTATCTAAATTTTCTATTTAATATATATTTATTATTCTTTTTATCAATACCTTATTTTTATTTACCATTAATTCACTATTTAATATTTTTATTAATTTTTTTTACAATTTTTCTCAATTAATCTCTTTTTTTTTTACTTATAAAATTTCGATTTCTTTCAAATTAGTTCATTTTCACTTTATTTCTTACATTAACCATTCCTTTATTTCTTCTTTATTTTATTTTTCAATCCTTAATTTAATTAGCTACAATTTTCACTTTAGTTCCTAAATTTCTATTTTTTTACAATTATGTCACTAGCTATATATTATTTACTCTTCTACCTCTAACATTTTTGTTTTTCATTTATTTATTTATTATTTTTTAAATTATTTATTTATTTTTCTATACAATTTAATATTTATTTTTCACTTATTTTTTATTTTATTAAAATTTACATTTTTCACAATTATCACTTTTATCATTTATCTTGTATTTTTCACTTTTATTAATTTTCTCACATTTTTCACTTCTTTTATTTTTTTATCATATTTTTCATTTTAATCATTTTTGTCATATTTTTCCCTTACATCTTTTCTTATCATATTTTTCACATTTTATCATTTTTATTATATGTTTCACATTTATTATTTTTCTCATATTTTCACATTTATCATTTTATTAGCATTTGTCATTTTTATAATTTTACAATTATACCATTTTATCACTCTTATCACGTTTTCACTTATTTTTCACTTATATTATTATTATTACTTTTATTCAAATTTTCCCCTAGCTTTCATCTGATAGAAATTTTTCAGACTAGATACATAGGACGTGAATCAAAAAGTCCACTACACTGAAGAGTAATCCCGAATGAACAACCGAACATTGCACTGTACATTGAATCACTGTTCCAATATCACTGAAGTAAACCGTCATTGGCCTATATAAGCAAGTTGCTATGACCCGCACCGCGGTAATGATGTTTCTATGAATAGCCAATTATATCCTGAGCTAGATTTAACCATCAGAAAAAATAACTAAGAGTATTATTTTATTCCTTTAATTCAATTTCCAATAAATTCATAATTTTCATAATTTTTACATTATTAATCACTTAACATTTTATTTATCCATACAATTTTATCTCTACCATATTATTTTCACATTTTTCGTTCTACTATATCGATATTTCATTATGAATATTCAATTAATTTATTAAGCTTCACTAAACACGCTTTAATCATTATTTTTCATTTCATGCATAATAAAATCAATAATTAGAAAAATATTCAATATATCATTAAAAAATTCTCAATAAATTTAAACACACTCAAAATCATATTTTCTTGCATTTTATGACTAAATTTTCATTTAATTAGAAAGAAAAATATTAATTTTTCTTCTTCAATTTTCGGCCTATAAATAAATTTTCATCATTAAAATTTTTCTTTCACCTTCTAATTATTTATTTCACTAATTTATACATTCATTATTCCATATGTATCATAATAATACAATAAACTGTATTTATTCCTTAATATTCATTTTTCACATAATAAGGTCATATTTTATAATTTCCACTAATTATTGTTTTAATTGAAATTAACCATTCTAATTCACTTTTCATAATCTCTTAATCATGTTTTAAGCATTAATTAATAATTACATGCAAAACACACAAATTTCTAAATTTCCATAACCCTAAATCATGCATAATTAATGGAAATAAATAGATTTTGAAATCACTAACCTTAATTTCTTACTTTGGCCTTCTTAGACTTTCTTTTCCTTAGCCTTTCTCTTAGAAGCACCTTCACCTTCTCTTGAACCTACCATGGCTAAATTGTTTCCTTCATTAATCCACCATTATTTTGCTTCCTTAACTCAAATAAACTTCATATTTACCATCTACATACCTTAAACTACTTATTTGAACCATTAAACTAATTTAAAACTATAAATTTTACTTACCTCAAATTGGTATCCTAACTTTTCTCTTTTGATTTCCTTCCGCTCTAGCTCTCCAAATAAAGATTAAAAACTTCTATCAGCTACTAGAGAGGCTGAAATTATTTTTGGGTGGTTGATTTTAGTGTAATAATTGAAAAAATTTGAAGAAAATTGGAGAAAAAAAAGGGAGAAGGTAGTTTCGGCCATGAGGGAGGAGAGGAAGAAGAAGATGGAGTAGATTTATAGATTTTTCTCTAGAGAATTCTGCTATTGAGCCTATTTATAGTGGTCTAAATTGGGTTGGGCCAAACAAAACCCAACCTATTTAGCCCCAATTATGCACTATAAATTATTTTTCTCACTTTCCAAGCTCAATTTCACTCAAATTTGATTCCATAATTCTTAAAATATTTTTATATGTCTACACAAAATTTTTCAACTCAATCGGATTCCATTTTCTATCTAGCTCCCTCAATCCGAATTGATAATTCAATTTTCGATCTTACCGTAAAATTTTTTTTCATTGTCAAAATTTTTTTAATATTATTTAGAGTCTATCCATGTCTTAAAATAAATTTTTGAATGTCGTTTGCTATTTTTTATACCTTGATCAAAGTACGGTCAACTAACTATTTAATTAAACTAGATCTCATATTTTTCTTAGTTTTGACTTTCGAGGACTTATGTGACTTCATTTTCACTCCAAAGTTACTCTCGAACTAGTCATAACCTATATTTTTCGATGATCAAATAAAATATTTTTGTCCACCGGTGTATTTTTAACTCCCGGGTTTGCAGATTAATTTCGAAAATACAGTTTACAACTAACTCAATATTTGAGCCATTACACCTCAGGCACTTGTCATTTTATTGATGAATGCCTAGTTTCTTGGTTTAGCAAGAAACAAGTTTCGGTTGTCTTATCTACCGCTAAAGCCGAATATATGGTAGTAGAGTGTTGTTGTACTCAAATCCTGTGGATGAGACAACAACTTAAGGATTATGGTCATAGTTTGGACCATATACCCATCAAGTGTGACAACACTAGTGCCATCAATCTATCTAAGAATCTCATTCAACACTCTAGAAGTAAGCATATTGACATTAGACAATATTTTCTTAGGGATCATGTTCAATATGAAGATGTATTAGAATTTATTGATACAAATAATCAATTTGTAGATATTTTTACTAAAACTCTTAATGAAGAAAGTTTTTATTTTATAAGAAGAGAACTTGGTATACTTGATGGATCAGCTTTGTCTTTATTATTTTTTTATGCCAATTGTATGTTGTGAGAACCTTGAATGTTAATTGCTTCATATGATGCATATTACTTGACTGATTTTTATGGTATGAAGTGGTTAGCATGATAGAAATATGTGTTTTAAGCATAAAACCTTTATAGAAATCTTCTACCATTGTTTTAGACTTAGTTTTATTTTTTTTGAAGATTTGAGGTAATTCACGCCCGTAACATATATTCACGACCGTGAATAAAAATGAAAAACTATTCCAGTAGCTTTCACGCCTTGCTTCACAACATGCTTCACGAGTAGAAGTAGTGAAAACTAAGTTTCATGTTTGTTACTCTATTTGTCACACTCGTGACATATATTCATAGCCATGAACAAAGACAGCAAAAAATTCCAGAATCGTTCACGCTTTGTTTCACGTCTTGCCTCACAGGTAGAAGTAGTGAAGACTAAGCTTCATGCACGTGACAATATTTGTCACTCCCATGAAAAGCCTTGTTCATGCCCGTTATTGTTTAATGTCACGACTGTGACTTGATTCATCTTTTTCTTCACAGCTAAAGCTCCCCTTCAACAAACCGTCACCATGATGATTCACACCCGTGACTGGTTATTCATGGCCATGAAGCCATTGACTATAAAATGAAATTTTCTATCTTTTCTCATTTTCATCTCTACAAATTCTCTCATTTAACACTCCCATTCATTATTTCTCACAAATTTCGGCCTCCTCATTTAATTTTCCCTATATAAAACCCTATCAAAACTCATTTTCTTCAAAGAATCACAAGTTTTCTCAAGGGTTTCAACCTTTATTTTGCAAATTTCTTATTTTCCTTTGTTCAAAGCTATCAAAATGGAATATGGTTCTTCCAAAGGCACTAGGAAGAAATCACATGCTTCGAAATGCCACACCAATTACCTACTCAACGCTATTCTAAACCATTTCCATCCACACTATGTCGTTCTCAAGAAGCGACCTCTGCTCTCGTCATGATCCTTCGAGTGGAGTTGTATCAAGGCACTTGGTCTTAAAACTATCATGATTGAACAATTATAGATTTTTCACCTCAGAAAGTTCATGGACATATATCGTCCAATGCTAAGGGAACTCACTCTTAAGTTTCTTAGCACGTTGCAGGTCTTACCCACTGAAATTGTCAAATTCCAGCTATGCAAGCATCCTAGCACTCTTACTACTGCGGAATTTGGCACCATTTTCAAATTCCCTTCTGATGGCATCCTCAATAAGAGTAAAGTCGAATTCTATGCTCCTCCAGTTTGGACACATTTTGGCTCGGAATGCAGCTAGGATGTGAAAAAGACAAAGAGCACTCACCTTCGGTCTCCTGTGCATAAGTATATACATAGGTTTCTCACCAATAGTATATTTGCTCAAGGAGATAGCAACAGAGCAATCAAAAAATCAGAGTTATTTTTGTTGGAAAAGGTACGAAGAAGACTATTTGTAGCATTGTCACAATGGTTCGCAAATCACCTCCTTTCCATAGCAACGAAGCCATCAGGAGATATTTTGACTGGCAGATATGTGACTCACCTTTCAATTAAGCTAGGTTATTTAAAACTCGACGAATACATTTACACTCTAATTCCAGCTCATCCATAAAACCGACTCGATGTCAAGTCCTTTATAAAGATGCGAGCAGTTGTTCGTATTATCCATGAAGGAAATGTCTACTACTGTTTCACCATTCCAACTGGTGAAATTGATTGGGAGGACAATGACTCTGACGCTTTCAAAGCTGGCCTCTAGTCTATCCAGCAATGGAAGCAAGCTCATGACAAGACATCAACAACATCGATAACTGAGGATGTTGGTCAGTTATTAGCCTCTACAACATCCACTTTGGCACAATAGTTTTTAGCACTGCGCCTCGACATGATGTAGGCTTCCATCGATGAGAGATTGGAAAACCTTAAAACATTTATGGAGTCTCGTATGGACACTCTCGAGGTGGAGGTAACACACCTTAAGGATGATTTATTAGGCTTAAAGCTTACCTAGAGTCCTAGTTTTCCAATAGTAGTTTCACTTTTGTTGTTATAGGACTTTATTTTGATGCATTCTAATTTCAATGTAATCCTTATCCTTTAATTTTAATACAATCATCTTATTGATATTTCAACTTTTTTCTGATGACAAAAGGGGGAGAACCTAGCATATATGTGATCTATACATGAATATGATTATGCCATATGCAATGTGTGGTATGAAATATGTAAACTTTATTTTAATTGATAAATATGCATAAGATATACCTCACATCAACCTCACATATACTTTGCAACTTGAACTTATTTGAACTCATTTTATTTAATGCATAAGATATACTTAATATATATCTCACATATACTTTGAATACACTTAAGATATATCTTGCCTATACCTTATTAGTTTGCAAATACCTTTGCTACATTTCTTTCAAATCTTGCACTTTATTATTTTATCTTAAGCACCTTTTGAAGGGGAGACTTCTCAAAAGCACATATTGCTAGATTATTTGTCACAATTAAAAAGGAGATTGTTGAACCTTGAGGGGTATTTCCATCATTTTGATGATAATAAATAAAATAACAATAATGTATTTGACAATGTTTGTGTTCTAAGTGTGTTAAACAAGATATACCTTGATTAGAACATGATGCAAGATTGAAAGACAACTTTTGAAAATTAAAATTAAAGAAATAGCAAAGTCACGTCTGTGACTACTAATGTTACGCCTGTGAATATAGTTTAGCGCCAACTCTCCATCATTCAAAGTTCATGTCCATGAAAGATCAAACCAACCATGAATGATCAAACAAGTCACACCCCGTGAATATAGCTTAGTGCCAACTCCACCATTCAAAGTTCATGACCATAAAGGATCAAACCAACCATGAATGATCAAACAACTCATGCCTGTGACCAAATATGTCAAATTCTTCCAAAGAACTTCACGGCCAAAGTCACCACTTGGACCATGGCTTGGAAGAACATTCACAACCGTAACACATATATTCACGCCCGTGAACGAGGATAGAGAAACATGTCAGATGCAAAATTAAGAGTTGGTTCAATGGCTATTTCACATTAAATGCACCCAAACGGCTATAATTCACAGAGGGAATATAAATGCAAGTCATTTATGAATCACAACAAGAAGAATACAATTATTTTACATCTTTAATCTTGTAATAGCCTTGTGTATTAATTATTTTCTCAACAAACCTCTATTCTTTGTAAAAATCTAATTGCTTATAACTTCTGAGCATTATAAGTTAGTGAGTGTTTTCATTGTAATCAATTACTCAAGAGTGAGCTTGGGTATATTGGGTTAAAAGTGAAACACTTGTAAGGGTTTATTGTGTGAGCCATAAAACACAAGAAATTGGTTTTTGTATAAGCCATTGAAAAACACAAGGAAATTTTCTAGGTTAGGTGTTAGCCATTAAGAGAAACGCCATAATTGGGAGTGAGCTTGAAAAACTTTATTGTAACACTTAGTGTGTTAGTGAAACACCTAATCGAGATTGGGAAGAGGAGTAGAGTTTGTTAATACCTGAACCTCTATAAATCTTGTGTGTGATATCTTTTCTTCCATACTCTATTTTATTTATTCCATACTTTCAAATTAAGTAATTTTTTTATTTGCTAACCAATTCAATCTCCCTTCTTGGATCATTGTCTGGGCAACATTGGACATATGTTTAAGTATTCTTTATAGTTAAGATTTCGAAAATGAAATAAACATACATGTTGTGAAGAAAAGAATGTGCTAAGAGTATACGACATTGATTATAGCTATTAAGTTTGTATATTGAAATGCTAACATGTGAGCTCTTGTTAATCAAATGCATGGTTGCATATATATACATATATTCCTTTGTGTACTACTGAGCATTATTGTTCAGCATATGGGTTATTTTACCACCCATTTAGGATTTTGTAAATTTAGACATTGATCCTTATATGTAATCATTTTTATTTTGGAAATGTAAATTTCATAAAACAAAGTGTTGCATTAAGTACATTATTTCAGTAACGTTAAGGGCATGAGGGTGCCATAAACATACATGTATACTTATTATATGAGCTAGGAGAGCATGAGATAAAGCAGATAGTAACTTAGTAGTTTTGAAACAATCAGGGATGGTGTTTTGAAACGACGTTTGAAAGAAATTAAATTTTAGTGTTTTCACAAAACCATTTAAAAAAAATATTCAAATTTTACTATTTTGAGATAAGTTAGCATAATATTTCAGTATATAGCTGTGAATATTATAATTATATAAGAAGGTTTGGTATGGGGGTGCTCTCATGCCTAGACTATGTTGGAAATGCAGTGGACAATTTATAGTAAAGTTATTAGAAAATATAAGACATAAATAAAAATCACACTTATATTATTGTATGAATAACTCCACTCTTATGAAGAGGGAGATCCTCCATTCTTATGAATCTATTCAAACCTTACACATATATATAGCAACATCTCAGTAGCTCTTCAATCCCACTAATATCTACTTACACACATATCTAAGCATTCTTGTTACTTACATTCATTCATGTATCACACAAAACTAAAACTTAATCAAATTCATAATTATATTTAACACAAATTTCTATCATATTAATTAAATTGCAAATTACTATTTCCAATAGACCATCCTTGTCCTCCAGTTCATTTCTACACAATGACAAAGTAAATCATCGAAATGAAGCATAAATTTTCCTTGCTTGAAATATGAACTATGGAAACAATTTTTAGGACTGTCTTCTCATCATTGTGTGGTGCCATGGTCTCTCTTTCCTCACAACCTAAGCTCCTCCTAATTCTCTCTTGTTATAAGTTCAAAATACTTTTATGGGATTTTTGGTCAAGTCATAAGGGTGAATGTTGTGTGAGGCTTATTTAACAATTTGGTTATCATCTCTTCCACAATAAGTAGTTTGGAAGGCGAGAATCAGCTGCCAATCAGAGAATATGATTATTGCATTTCCTAAGTGGTGCCTAAAATAATTGGGTACCCTTGGCTCTTTTCTTTAGGTAATAACTAATAAGCAGCAACTTATTTGTGGCTATTTTATATGGAAAGCTTATAGCATCTCCCACATGTGTAAATTGGATAATTAATTCATTCTTTTTTTTATGACTCGGTGGATTAGATAAAAAACCTCAATCCCTATTTGAGCATGTAAGCTAGATTTTATTTGAATTATTTTCTCATTATTGGCATCCACCGATTTAACATGTAATGCTTTAAGCAATTTAACAAACTTGAAAATAGAACATACTTTTATTGATCACTTCTAAGCACTTTTATAATTGCTGTGAAAATACTCATGCACTTTTTATTAATGCTTTCAATTGTAAGTGTAAAATTTTTCTTGCCTTACGCTTGGGTAAAGTTGACCAAAAAGTTGCATTTGGTCAATTGAAAAGATTTGCTTATCAGGAATTATAGTTGGCCACTGAAAACTTTGGTGAGAAGAATATCCCTGGACAGGGAGGTTTTGGTAAAGTTTACAGAGGCAAGCTTCAAGATAAAACAAAAATTGATGTTAAACATTTAACTGATTTGGAAAGTCTGGGAGGAGATGCATCTTCTCAGTGTGTAGTTGAAATGATAAGCGTGGCAGTTTACAGGAATTTATTATTGTTGATAGGGTTCTGCACAACACCATCAGAGCATTTTTTAGTCTATCCCTATATGCCAAATTTAAGTGTGGCGTATCATCTAAGAGGTATAAGTCACTAATATCTTATATTGGAATAGAAGTAGCCAATAAAATAATTGTTTCCTTCGGATTGTTTGGACAACTGATTGTGGCTAATCATATAAACCTATATGCATGTACCAAAAATATATTGATTTTAACCAGTTTCTTAAGAGAGGTAATATGGGTTTGAAGGGTGGGTAAATCTTTTATTTCCAAAAAGAAACAAGGATAGCATTAGCATGTTTTAGCCCGATATAGTAGTGGATAAAATTTCATTTAGTTGGTTTACTGTAATTACAATTTGAAGTAATTCAATTGATAAAGATGTCAGCGAAATTTGAGGGAGAAACTTTGGCATTAGGAGTCTCATTTTATCAGCATGCTTCATGTGCCTATTGAAATTGTTAGTTTCAATTAGATTATAGATTCCCCCATCAACTGCATTTGGTACGCTACGATGTTCATTATTGTGGTTGGCAGCAACTGAAATCACTTCTAAAATGCGAAGTCCATTGTTAGGGACATGGTGGAGTACGAGTAGAGATTAGATGTGTCAATAGGGGAATGTAAATCTAGGTTCATCATTACTATTAAAACTAGTTTTAGTTCCAAGTTATCTTGGATAATGATTTTGGAATCCTATGAAAGTGGAAGATGCGTTGGAATAACTTCATATGCTCTTTGCCTTTTTTTATTTTTATTTTTTTGAAGTTGTAATATTACACTCTTATCAATATGATGCCTGCATGGAGAATAATTTGTTGTTCTTTCAAATTTACCATTTAATGTTAATATATGAAATACAATTTTGACAGTTTATACATCGTATATAAGCCTCTTTGGTGGTAATTTGGCATGCTTATATATCTTGGTTGCAGAACGTAAGCCTAAGAAGCTTGTTTTAGATTGGGCAATGAGAAAGAGAGTGGCCTTAGGAGCAGCACGAGGGTTGGAATCCCTTCATGAACATTGTAAACCTAAGATTATCCATCGTGATGTGAAAGCTGCAAATATGCAATTGGATAAAGATTTTGAAGTAGTTATTGGTGACTTTGGCTTAGCGAGTTGGTGGATGTGAGAAAGACTAACGTGACAAATCAAGTTCGTGGAACAATGGGCCACATTGCACATCAGTACTTATCGACTGGAAAATCATCAGAAAGGACAAATGTTTTTGGATATGGAATTATGCTTCTAGAGCTTGTAACAGATCAGAGGGAGAGGTCCTGCAGAAAGATAGAAAGAGTGGCAAAATGTGGAGGTAACACGCAAGCAAGAGTACGAAAGATTGCAAAGAAGATTTTACTCGGGAAAAGATTCATTATATAACTAGGATACTATTGAGCTATCTGGTAGAAGATAATCTAGAATATGTATTTTCTTCTCTAGTTAGAGTCAAAAATTTCCTCCAATGTAGCATATATGTATTGAAAAAGAAAAAAGAAAAATATATGCCTTTGTTTTATTTTTGAAAATTTCTTTTATCTAGTTGCATACTGATGGTGATTTTTTTCCCCATTCTTTTTTATGTTTAAAAGTTTGTTTTCTAGTGTAGCATATATTTATTGAAACGGAAGAAAAGAAAAATATGTGCATTTCTTTCTTTTTGAAAATTTTTTTTGTCGAGTCACATGTTGAATGATTTTTTTTCCTTATTTTGATGTTCAAAAATTTGCATTAGCATTGTAATTTTAGTTTCTATTCATTACAAATGGGAAATAGAATTATCTGAGGCCTTTTATTTAAATAAATAGAAAAACATTTATTCAAATGTGACGAAACTAAAAATATTTTATGTAGTATGCATTTTTTTATCAGATGGACGAATGTGAGTTTTCTACTATACATTATCACCAATCATACTGGTAATATACAATCTGATATATGATCGTCAATATAGCTAGCGATCATACATATAAATAAGTTATCACGGACAGGTTTTGCAGGTTGCAGAGCAAGAATTCATGCAAGTGCAGCAGTGTTAGACAAAACACTAGTAACCACTATTCTATTGTTCCTTTCCCTTAAATATCAATACGATTCTTCATCAAGCCATTGAAAAAAAAAAAGGATAGAAAGAGAGAAGGGAAAAAAAGATAGAAACAAAGGAAGTGAAAAGTTGAAATAAAAAATAAAAAAATGAAAAAAAAAGGGCAGAAAGAGAAATGGGAAGAAAAGAGAGAAACGAAGGCAGTAGCAAAATTTAATTTAATTTATTTGATTGTGGTGAGTTTTGTTTTGTAATTTATATGTAGATTATTAGCAAAAAAAAAAGAATAAAGAAAGTAAAGTCTATAAGAGAGATATATATATTTTATTTTCTTCATTTGCATGTGTATTTTATTTTATTTCATTTTTTATATGTTTTTTTTGGTTTGTGATGTTTATCTTTGCATGTGTATTTAATTTCATTTATTATTAGAATTACTGTTTAGTTTAAACAAATTACTATTTTCCATAATTTATTAATTTTATTAAATATGAAAAAGATATTTTCTGTAATTTTAATATTAAATATGTTAATATTAAATATTTTCCGTAATTTATTAATTTTTTTAATTTTAAATTAATATAATTTATTAATATATTAATATTAAATATAAAATATAATTTATTATAATTTAATATTGATATAATTTAGAAGCAATATGTTCATAATTTATTTGCAAGTGTATTTTATTAATTTTAACATTATTTAATATTAACATTATTTGGAAATTAAAGATAAATTAATATTAACATTATTAGAAGTTTTTTTATAAAATAATTTATAATAATAAATTTAATATTAATATTATTTTGGCAATTAAAAATAAATTTATTTTAACATTATTTTTATGTGTGCATACTAATGCAGAAAATTTTAAAATATTGCCATTAAAATAAACTTCGAAACTATATAATTTTATACTCTCATTTATTTTTTATAGTTATATATATAATTTTAAAAAATTCAATTTTTATTGTTATTATTTAAAATTAAAATTTTTTGTAATTATTAAAGAAAATAACTACAAATATATATATATATATATATATATATATATATATATATATATATATATATATATATATATATATATAATTTTAATTTCCCAGATCCTAACTATAAAAAAATTACCATTAAAATAAACAACTACAAAAATTGCAATTATGCATCCAAATACATTACGATTCAGAAATGAAATGAATTGGGAAGTCACTGATAAGCATGGATACATGTGTAAATTATGCAATAAATCTAGATATAATATTAAGACGTATCTGTATAGTAAGAGTCATATTGCAAATTTTATTCTTCTAATTATTCAATATTTTCATTTAGCATTTATTATTTACTTTCCTTTTAATGTATTACCTACAATGTATTTATTAATCAATATTACTTTTCTATTGTATTTTGTTCCACCTACATTCCTCATACATCTGGTTTACACTATATATATATATATATATATATATATATATATATATATACTCACATATAAAAATTCATGTAAAATTATCAATATGCATACAAATATGAAATTATTATAATTTATTATTTTATTCTTTTTCATATTCATCATTTAAACTATACATTTCATGAGATATATTGATTTATAATTAATCTTATACTTAATAATAACAATATTTAACTCACATTTTATTTAACTTTAATTTTACCGATTCATCCAAATTACTCTAAATTAGACTAATACTATTAAATACTACATATAATTTTCAATTTTATTTTATGCCTATAATACCTCAGGTGAATTCATTATGCGCATCATTGGTGGAATATTATTTGAAGACAAGTTATCTTCAAGGATCAATTTGACATTCCTTTCTCTTATAGAAGATTTGGTTGCAGTATATCAATATAATTAGGGTGGAACATACCTTGCATGACTATATAGAGAGTTGTGTAAGGTTATAAATCCGACTGTACAATAAATTGGTAGTATATTATTTTTACTTCAACTTTGGATATAAGATCATCTATCATCAGTTACACCTTTACTGTCAGTTCAGACACCACCTTTAGTGTGCATAAATACTATTCAACATAGTTTAATTTGATATAAATAAACTAGTAATAATATATATATATATATATATATATATATATATATATATATATATATATTTGACTAATTATTCTTTCACAGGTGGAGTGCTACACGAATCACTATTGTTGTATCCACTCATATACTAAAAAATATCAGATACATGTTTGACTTGATCAAAACTGATGATATACTAATTATTTCTTCATTGTCTCTCTCTAAATTTATATATATATATATATATATATATATATATATATATATATATATATATATATATATATATATATATATATATATATATCTTTTAACTTATAGTGCAACAGTATTCATCATTGTTTTACATATATTGCAGGTCATATGGGAGCCGTATACAAATGACATTCTATAGAGTCACCCAGTTAACTATTTGGATGACCAACACATCTGGCAGACTATTGTCTCATTAATATGCTACCACATTATTGAATAGCACCATCAAAACTGAGTGTTACAATAGTTTGGATTTTAATAATCCATCCCAAACCAGTCATTGCAGATGAATGAAATTCACTCTACTAAATTGCAATTAAGGGACACAAGTTGGCCTTATCAACATTCTAGATGGATTGCCCTATGGAATGCACAATTACATCGTATTTATAATGTCAATCCAACTATGGAAATACTTCATTACCATTCTCAGTATAGGAAGTAGTAGCAACATGAAATACGACGGTGAATTTCTCCAGCAGATGGTGCTCATGGAGCAGTTGTTAGTTCTACTCTTTTTTTTATGTTCAATCAAATTATAATTGTAAATAATATGTTTGAATAGTGTTGAGATTAACAATTTATTTTTTATTTATATTTTTGCAGAGAGATGGCATTAAACATATTCGTCTAAGCAACAATGTTAATGAAATCTATTGGATTAATGATAGTATATTTTGCGTAGTTTAATAATAATATAAATTTGTTGTCATGTTGTCATCCCAACCTTTCCAGTTTTAACCGCCATTTCTAGATGTTGCAATCAATGAAGATGTTTATATTGGCCAACCATGACCAATTCGACACATGACTCAATCAAAAAATTCTCTCAAGTATCGACATGAAATTATCATTATTCCTTCATCCTCTACATCTGTGTGCCTATACCATTACCTATTACATATCATGATCCACAACCTTAATTATGTTATAATATTTTGTTCACATATTTTTTTGACATCATAAAAATTTATTATGCATTTTTTTACTTTTAAAAGTTATATAATATAAGGTATATTTGACTTATATTTATATTATATGTCTTTATAATTATTAAAAGTATAATAAAAAGTATATGTGAATTATATGATAGTTATATATGCAGTATATGTTTCATATATCTCTGTGTTATTTAAAATTATTAAATGTACATTAAAAAATATATAACAAGCATATACCTTATTAATGATACTATTATGGTATTATATGTAAATTTTATTTATATCTTATTTTAATGA
Source organism: Triadica sebifera (assembly GCA_023653625.1). Lineage (NCBI taxonomy): Eukaryota > Viridiplantae > Streptophyta > Magnoliopsida > Malpighiales > Euphorbiaceae > Triadica > Triadica sebifera. Next base: position 34,275,808 of record CM042894.1, on the reverse strand, counting down.
AATATTTTTTATTATTTTTTGTTTTTTTATTCATACATCTTTTACCATATATTCCTCTTATTCCTCATATATATTGAACACATATTATTTTCTATTTCAATATAACAACTTTTATTAAAAAAAAAACCAATAAAATATATGTAATAATAAAAGAAAATCCTAATAATTATTTTATTAAAACAAAAAAACTAAAAATATGAGATTTTGTAAGAAAAATTTTATTTGTTAAAAAAATATAAATTTCAAAATTGCAAGATTTAGATTTATTGAAAATTATGTTATACAAATATATAAAACATATACTATATATCTAAGTCAAATAGTTTTTACTATACATTTAATAATTTTGAGTAACACAAAAAAATATTTAAAATATATTGTGCATATATAAGTACCATATAGTTCACATACATTTTTCATGTACATATTTTAAATAATTTGAGTATAACACACACACACACATATATATATATATATATATATATATAAAAGTTTGGATATATTTTTTAGTAAAATTCACTAACAAATGATTTTTTTAATAACTCTTATTCCTCTGTATATAAAATAATGTATCATAAATATTATTAAGACTATACTAGTTAAACTTTCAAAACAACATGAAGAAAAAAAATCAAAACTTAATACTCTAGAGTAAAATTTTATGCACTTCTTACAAAATGAAATTAAGTTGATAATAACGTGTGAATAGATTAAAAAACCTAAAATAAAAAAATATAATCAGATATAAATGACCCAAATTTTTTAGGAATCTTTCGATTTTTAAAAGTTTAATTTCACAGCTAAGAAAAAATTAAACAAAGTCCAACCATAGAAATGGATATTAGCTTTCTAATAACCAAAATGCCATATATAGTTAGCACCCACTAGTTAGCACCATCAACAACATTTTATGGAGTGTGTTTCTAGCCTATATAAGGACACGTGCACGTGAGATGTCATCCTTCAAATAAACTTAAATTTGGAAAAAAAAACATTTCCGAAAATATTTGATTGTCCTTTTTTATTGGTGTTATATTTGGAATATTTGTAATTATTTCCGTTATTTGTGTCATTATTTCTAAAATATTGTTGACTCCAGATTTGGTAAGAAATATGTTATGAATTCTCTTATATTTGGTTTAATAGAATATCTAATAATTACATTTATTTTTGCTATTGCGAACAAATAAAATTATCTTAAAAAATATCAAAAACTTTTTAATGTCATCAAGCTTGATACCAAAATATCAAATTTATTCATTTTTTGTTTTATTTTTAAAGCTAATTGTGACTATTTTTTAAATTAACATAATGTGAAATTTACATCCTGGATCTGAATAGAACTTTTTATTTTATTGATGAAGAAAGTGTTCTCCACATACACGTTCTTTTTTGTAAATGTTCTCCAAACATACAATTATCAACAGACTCATGTGGAATAAAAATTCAATTGAGAAGTTTAATAAAATAATTTCAAAAAAAAAAAAAAAGAAACCGAATTCCCATTTTCTTAGGTTTCAAAAGGATAAATTTCATCTGTAGCCACTCAACGCCATAGCACCCATAGCATGGGGAAAAAAATGGCAAAACACCAACTTCACAGCTCTGCCACACCTCTTTCTCTATCCATGTTCACGTGCCGAACCACTTAGAGCCGCTTATCGAAATTCAAGCAATTAACCAAAAATTCAAGCAAACAACAAATCCCAACCATTAGAAATTCACCACACGGAGAAAACCCATAGTGAAATCCAAGCAATTGAGCAATTTAACGAACCCATAAGCAATTCATAAGAAATTCAAACAATTCACTATGAAATTCAAGTAATTCATCGAGAAATTCACCAAGTCCAAATGTTCCCCTCGGTGAGATGAAACCCAATTAAATATGATTTTCGGAAAACTGGATCCTCCAAACGTATGAAACGATGGATGGGACTCCGATAACATAAGACAAAGATGGATCAATACTACTAGAAGACAAAGATGTTGATCTTTTTGAAGACGAAGATGCAGTGTTATCTTTGTCCCCCAGGTCCAATTGAACGAAGTCGTTTTGAAATTAGAGACCAGCCATGATTGACTGCAATCAGCAAGATAGTTGCAGTGGGTTGTCTGGATCCTTAAATAGGACGATTCTCGTGGTCATGGTTTTAGATCGCGGTCTCAATGAGCAATAATCACGTGATTGAAATAATTAAATACTAAAGACAATTAACTACAAAGTACGGATTGTAAAGTGTTATTACCTTAGAAAATACTCGTATTTAAATCTTATTCATCAATTAATTTTAAATAAACTTTTAAGATTTAAATTATAAATTAAATTTTTAAAAAAATTATAAATTTTATTCAGTAAAACACAAACTAATATTGATTCATCATTCTATTGAATCAAATAAATATTACAAATCTAAAAATCCAAATAACAGTATTCATTCATCAAAATAAATAAATAACAGAAAATATTTAAATATTTAAAATGAAAAATGAATGAAGTACAATATTCTCACATTTTATTACAATGGTTAGGATCAACATAAAGACCTATAAAACTACACTCAACAAATATATTAGTGTTTATCAATTTGACTGTTAAAATTAAAACAGAGATGCACCGACACTTTGATCTAACAAAGAGATTTGGCAAAAAAAAAAAAAGGAGTAGAGACTAGGGGTATGCAATGGTTAGGTTAAAATTGATTTAATGGTAAATTAATCGGCCGAATTTACTATAGCTATTGTTCTATAATCGATTATGGGGATGAAATTTGGGCTTTCAGTTTGGTTTGATTGATTTTTGTAATTAACTAAAAATTCACTAAATTAACCGATTTATTTAGAATTGTTAAATTTTTTTAATTGTATTTTGTATTGTAAATTTTGTATTTTTGTTTAATTATATTAATTTCTAAATTTTAATGTGGATTAAATGTGAAATTAACTTTTAATACTGTTCGTTAAAATTCAGAATAAAGTATCACTTAATTAAATTTTGGTAAATTGATAAATTTAATCCAACCGATCAAAAATTTTCAATTAATAAATTTTGGTTAATTGTGCCTACTTTGTATAGACACAGTAAAGACCAGATTCATTTTATGCTTTAACCTTTTACGATTCTACGGCATTACCCTTATTCATAAATTATTATTAAAAATAAAGTAATAACCATTTCTTTAAAAAAAATATAAAAAAAGACCTTATTGAGAATTTAGATTTTTAGTTATAATCTGAATGAAATTAGACCTTTCTACTATAGGGTTTACAATAGCAAAAAAGTAGTTTATATTATTATTATTATTATTATTATTATTATTATTATTATTATTATTATTATTATTATTATTATTATTATTATTATTATTATTATACCTAGGCTTAGACATTAGAGCCATTAATTAGGTTTCGAGCGTTTTTTTTTTTTCCTTTTTCCATTTTTTTCACCACATAATAGTAGAACCACTCTTTAAATAAATTAAGTTGGAAAACACAATGATATTGCTGAAATTTTTTTTTCTGTTATCTCTTCAATATTTTATAAAATATTCATTTCTAAAAGTTGAATATAATTATTTACATTTTTATTATTTATATACATATAAACTCTATAAAAGCACATTATAACATTATTTTTATATTAATTATTTTAATTTTTATTAAAATATTATTTTTATTGAAAAATGAATTTCGTAATTTGTTTTTTAAATTTTTTTATTTTAATTTGTAAAAAAGTTAAAATTTATATTTATAAATTAATTAATTCTATTATTTGTTAAAATAATAAATAACATAAACACATTAATATATTTAAAAATATTTTTGAATATAGTTATATATTAACACAAATTATGAATATTAATATTTTGAATATATTATTGTGCATGAAAATATTTAGTGTAAGTATTTATCATATTTTACTATATTTGGACGTATTAAATATTATATTTTGATATAATTTCACTTGACTCATTCAAGTCTGATTCAAATCTAATTGAATATCTTATATTTATTATTTGTCTTTTTTTATTCATTGGTCGGTCGTGTCTGAAAACTTTAGTTAGAATGTAATCTATATATCAATGATCATATTTACGTATAAAAAGGTAAGATAAATTAATGAGTTTTTGTCTTCTTTATATAAATAAAAAAAAAGTCTCTAAAAATGAAGATTTTGTCAAAATTAATAGGTAAGATGAGATGAATCAAATTTCACGCATAATATTCAAGGTGTTAAAGAAGTGCTCTAAAGGCAATCACTTTTAGTATTTATTGTGCAAATTTATTTGATTAATAAAAAATATTTTCATTAATTTGATATATGTGTTGAACCTTAAGGGGTATTTTCGTCATTTTGATGCTAACAAATAAAATAACAATAATGTATTTAACATACTTATTTTCTAAGTCTATTGAATAGGGTATGGAATATGACAGCAAGAATGGAGAATGGAAGATTAATCTTTAAAATATAAAATTGAAAAAATAGCATGTTCACACCCGTGACCTTATATGTCACGTCTGTGATGAAGCTTAGCGCCAACAATCCAATATTTAAAGTTCACGGCCATGAAGAATGATAGCAACCGTGAATGAATATTTCAGTCACGCCCGTGAATAAATGTCACGCCCGTGAGAAGACATGACAAATTCTTCCAGGAAGCTTCACGACTAGAGTCACCACTTAGACCACGACTTGGAAGGAGGTCACGACCGTGAAGATATAATGTCACGCCCATGATTAAACACTTCAAAACCTTCTAGAATGCTTCACGACCAAGGTCACCACTCAAGTCACGGCTTGGAAGAATAGTCACGACCGTGACACACATAGTCACAACCGTGAAATATGAAAGAGCAACATGTCAGGCGCAACAATAAGGGTTGGTGCAACGGCTAGTTCCATATTAAATACACTCTAACGACTATAATTCACCATGGAAGTATAAATGCAAGTCATTTATGCATCCAAAATAGAGAGGAGCACAAGAGAATAAGAGACTAGCTAATATTTTGAATCAAAATCTTATTGTAAGTCATTTTGTGCATTTGATATTTATTCTCTGTGAAAATCTTTTTGCTCATTATTCTTTGAGCATTATAGATTTGTAAGTGTTTATCTCTGTAATCATCTACTCAAATGAGTTTTGGGTAGTTTGGGGTTAAGAGTAGAACACTTGTAAGGGTTATTTGTGTGAGCCTCTAAAACACAAGGTAAGGGTTATTTGTGTGAGCCTTTAAAACACAAGGTAAAGGTTATTTGTGTAAGCCTTTAAAACACAAGGAATTGGTTTATTGTGTGAGCCATTAAAAATACAAGGGATTTCTGGGTTAGGTGTGATTCATTGTTAGAAACACCATAGTTGGGAGTGAGCTTGTAAAACTCTATTGTAACACATTAGTGTGTTAGTGAAACTCCCAATTGAGATTGGAGAGAGGAGTAGGGTTTGTTAACATCCAAACCTATATAAAAATCCTTGTGTCATATCTTTCTATCCCTACTAAACTTAACTTTTCTTTCCGCACTTAAAAGTTAAATTTTTAATATCCAATTCAACCCCCCTTCTTAGTTCAATATCTAGACAACAATTGGTATCAGAGCTAAGTCTAGCATCAAAGCCTAAACAATGCTAGTAAAGATCAAGATATGGCCAATAAAGGATTCCGAAGTCTCAGGCCTTACTTTGATGGAGCAAATTATACTCATTGAATGTTTCGGATGGAGACATATCTGGATAGTGAAAGAATTGAAGTCTGGGATAGTATTCAAAAAGAATGGACACCACCAACTAGAAGAAGAGCTGATGGTGAATAAGAAATCTTATCAATAGATGATTGGACAGAGCCTCAAAGAAGAGCAAACTTCAAAAACAAGAAGGCAATAACAATTCTCTCAAGCTCATTATCCATTGAAGAATGTGGTAGAATACAACACTGCCCAACAGCTTACAGCATGTGGAAAATATTGGAGAACTATCATGAAAGAACTAAGCAAGTTAAATCCAAGAAGATTTAACTTCTTACTTCAGAATATAAGCTCTTCAAGATGAAATCCAATGAGTCAATCACTGACATGACCAACCGTCTTTTAGCTATCATAAATGGCATGAGAAAACTTGGGAAGCACCTGAGCTTGGAAGATGTAAATAACAAAATCCTAAGAAGTCTTCCTCTCAAAGATTACAGTTCAAGAGTTACCGGTATAGAAGAAGCAAATGAAGACATGAGCATCATGAATACTGATGTGCTTATTAGCAAACTTCTCACACATGAAATGGCAGTGAAAAGAGATAGAGAGCTTGAAGCAGAGCCAGAAAAAAGAAAGTCTCTAGCACTAAAAGCCTCTACTTTAAAATCTCAAGAAGAAGTTGAAGATGATGAAGAAATGAGTGATGATGCAAATGAGGACAGTGTTATGCTCTCAAGAAGGCTGAAAAGAATTATTGAGAAGAGAATGAGCAACTCTAGAAAATTCAGGCAAATAAACCTCAAACAGATTTCTAATGATGCACAAAGAAGTAAAGAAGAGGTAAAGTGCTATGAATGTGGAAAGAGAGGGCATATTAAACCGAAATGTCCAAGGGTCAAGAAGCATAAGAAAAAATACCAAAGAGACAATGGGGAGAAAGTTCACAAAGCCACATGGGATGATGAAAGCTCTTCAAGTGAAAAAGATGACAATGAAAGCGAAGAGGTCGACATATGCTTTATGGCTATAGAGGATCACGTCTCGGATAAGGTAAGATCACATCACTCATACTCTTTCAATAATGATAGTAGTGATAATGATAGTAATAGTGAAGAAGATGATGATGATGAGCAAAGCCTAATAAAAGAATTGAATCTAGAACTAGAAAAATATAGGAGTAAATTCAATACTTATAAAAATAACATTTCTAATTTGAAAATCAAAATGGATGTTTTAGAAAATGAAAACTTTAAGCTTAAATCATTTAATGAATCTCTTCAAAAGTCATTAGATGAATACTCTTCAAAACCCTCAACTAAATCCTTGCTTAAAGAAAACAATACTTTGAAAAATGAAGTTGAGGAACTTAGAAACTCCATTTCAAAATTCCACAAAGGAAAGGAGAGCTTAGATACTCTCATTGTGTCTCAAAGACCACCCTTAATTAGACATGGTCTAGGATTTAAGGGCACATCATCATCTTCTCACAAGACTACTTCTGTTAAGTCAAGTGAACCTCACATTTCCACATTTGTTGAAACAGCACCAAGGGATAAGTGCACTAAATACACTAAATCTTCTATACATAAGAGAAATAATCAAGGATTGGTAAGCCTAAGAAATAAACCTCAAAAGGCTAATCATGCCTTTATGTATAGAAGTATGCATTTAGAAAAGTACCAATTAATCATGACTATGCATGCCATTGTTCTCAAACTCAGTCTAGTAGAAATATGGCATTCAAAAGCATTGTAAGACCAAAAAGCATTTTTAGACCTAAACAGTGTAATTATTGTATGAAAATTGGGTACATAAATAAACATTGTTGGATAAGGAAGGCTCATTGGGAACCTTCATGTGCTAACCCCCAAGGACCCAAGCTCATTTGGGTACCTAAAAACCATACTTAAATTGTGATTCTATAGGTATGCCTCAAGTCCACAATAAACAAAAATGCTTGGCTAGTAGACAGTGGATGCTCAAGGCATATGACAGGAGACAAAGAATTTTCCAATGAAATCAAAAGTATTAGTGAAGGTAAAGTTACCTTTGGAAACAATGTTAAGGGTAAGGTAATTGACATTGGTTCTATTGGTATTAATGGTACTACTTTTATTAAAGATATCTTACTTGTTGATGGTTTGAAACATAACTTGTTGAGTGTAAGTCAATTATGTGATAAAGGAAATAAAGTAACCTTTACTTCCAACGAATGTCTTGTAACTTCCATTGATGGAGGTTAATAGATATTTAAAGGAAATAGAGAGGTCAATACTTACATAATATACTTACTCAAAATATCTAACCATTCCTCTAAGTGTCTTGTGACTACTAGTGATGAATCTTGGCTGTGGCATAGAAGGCTTGGTCATGCGAACATGGACTTAATTCAAAGCCTCAGCACCGGAGAACTAGTAAAGGGAATGCCAAAAGTCAAATTTGAAAAAGACAAGACATGTGAACCTTGCCAAAGAGGGAAGCAACACAAGTCATCCTTCAAAACCAAAAATATAGTAAGTACCTCAAAACCTCTACAACTACTACATCTAGATTTATTTGGACCTACTAGAATTGCAAGCTTAGGAGGTAAACAATATGTCTTTGTCATCGTAGATGATTACTCTAGATTTACTTGGGTAATTTTCTTAGCTCAAAAGAGTGATGCTTTTGAAAATTTCAAAAATTTTGCTAAAAGAGTTCAAAATGAAAAAGATATTGCATTTCAAAAATAAGAAGTGACCATGGCAAAGAATTTGAAAATAAAAACTTTGAAAGTTTTTGTCTTGAATATGGCATTTCGCAGAATTTTTAATCTCATAGGACACCTCAACAAAATAGGGTAGTTGAAAGAAAAAATCAAACTTTAATTGAAATGGCTAGAACAATGCTCAATGAGTATGGTTTACTAACTTACTTTTGGGCAGAAGCCACAAATACTGCTTGTTATATTTCAAATCGAGTTTTCAAAAGACCTCTCCTAAACAAAACTTCATTTGAGCTATGGAATGAAAGAAAGCCCTTGATATCATACTTTAGAGTATTTGGATGCAAGTGCTTCATATTGAATACCAAGGAAATTTTGCTTCTAAATCTGATGAGGGTATCTTTTTAGGATACTCTACAACTAGCAAAGCATATAGAGTATTTAATAAAAAGTCATTAACTATTGAAGAATCTATGCATGTTGTTTTTGATGAATCTAGTAGACTTGATCTTGTGAAAGAGAGTGTTCTTGATGATGTTATAGGTACCATGGAAAGACTTGATTTTGAAAATGGAAAAGAAGAAAATGATCAAGAAGATTCATATCAAGATGATTCTCTACCTCAAGCTCAAGAGGAAAATGGGCAAGAGCTCCCAAAGGAATGGAGATTGACAAAAGATCACCCTAAAGAGTAAATCATTGGTGATCCTACTAGGGGAGTAAGTACTAGATCTGATCTCAAACACTTAGTTTCTGACCTTACTTTTATTTCTCAAATTGAACCTAAAAATATTGATGAGGCTTTTAATGATAAAAGTTGGGTGATTGCCATGCAAGAGGAACTCAAACAATTTGAGAGAAGTAAGGTTTGGACCTTAGTACCTAGACCCAAGGATCATCAAATTATAGGAAGAAAATGGGTATTTAGAAATAAACTAGATGAACAGGGTTCAATAACTAGGAATAAGGCTAGATTGGTTGCAAAAGGGTATAATCAGGAAGAAGGAATAGATTATGATGAGACCTATGCTCCTGTAGCTAGATTAGAAGCCATAAGAATACTTTTAGCATATACATGCAACATAAATTTCAAACTCTTTCAAATGGATGTAAAAAGTGCCTTTTTAAATAGTTTTATAGAAGAAGAAGTTTATGTAGAACAACCACCAGGTTTTGAAAGCTATGATTTGCCTAATCATGTATTTAAACTTTCAAAAGCTTTATATGGTTTGAAACAAGCCCCAAGAGCTTGGTATGAAAGACTAAGTTCTTTTCTTTTAGAAAATAACTTTACAAAGGGGAATGTTGACACTACATTATTCATTAAAAAACATAAGCAGGATATTCTAATTGTTCAAATTTATGTTGATGATATCATATTTGGGTCTACTAATCAATTGCTTTGTCAAGAATTTGTTAAGTGTATTACTAGAGAATTCGAAATGAGCATGATGGGTGAGCTAAAATATTTCCTCGGTCTACAAATAAAACAAGGCAATGAAGGCATATTCATCAACCAATCCAAATTTGCCAAAGACTTACTTAAGAAATTTGGAATGGAAGGATGCAAGAATGTCAAGACTCCAATGAGCACATCAACAAAAATGGACAAGGATGGAAAGGGTAAGAGCATTAATGAAAAGCTCTATAGAGGTATGATCGGATCACTTTTATATCTTACTACTTCTAGACCTAACATAATGTATAGTGTATGCTTATGTACACGCTTTCAATCGTGTCCAAAAGAGTCTCACTTAAATGCAGTAAAAAGAATTCTAAAATATTTACATGACTCATTGCATCTAGGTTTGTGGTATCCTAGAAATTTATCTTTTTACATTATAGGATATTCAGATGCTGATTATGCTGGTAGTCTTTTAGATATAAAAAGTACCTTGGGTACTTGTCACTTTATTGGAGAGTGCTTAGTTTCTTGGTTTAGCAAGAAACAGGTTTCAATTGCTCTTTCTACCGCTGAAATGGAGTATGTAGCAGCAGGATGTTGTTGTACACAAATCCTTTGGATGAAACAACAACTTAAGGATTATGGTTATAACATGAACAATATACCTATTAGATGTGACAATACAAGTGCTATAAATCTATCTAAGAATCCCATTCAACATTCTAAAAGTAAGCATATTGACATTAGACACCATTTTATTAGAGATCATGTTCAATATGGAGATGTTGTATTGGCATTTATAAGCACAGATAATCAATTGGCAGATATCTTCACTAAGTCTCTAAATGAGGAAAGATTTAATTTCATAAGAAGAGAGCTTGGTATGATTGATGGATTAACTGTGTGATTGCCAAATTGTCAAACCTTGATTGTTAATATTGTTTTTGTCTCATCTTACTAGAAATAAGGTAGCTAATTTGATGGAAATATATGTTATAGGGGATAGAAGCTCCTTAGAAATGCTTTAGTCTTGTTTTAGACTTAATCTTATTTAATAAGAACTTTAGGCAATTCACGCCCGTGACATATATTCACAACCGTGAACTAAATCGCCAAAAGAACCAGTAGCTTTCACGACATGCTTCATGACTTAAGGTAGTGAAGACTATGTTTCACGACCATAACCTTTTTCATTCACCCCTGTGAAACCCTTTATTCAAGCCCGTGACATTTTCTTACGACCGTGAACATTTCCACCAAAAGCTCACAGAAGCATTCACGCTTTGTGTCACGCTCTGTTTCACGATCACAAGTGATGAAGTTTATACTTAATGCCCGTGACTCATCTGTCACCACCTTGACAGTTCATCATTCACGCTGGTTACCTTTAAATTTCATGACCGTGAATAATTTCACCTTTCTCTTCACGGGTAAAACGTCTCTTCAGCAAACCGTGAACACGACACTTCACGCCCGTGACTTAGTTTTTCTCGCCCGTGAAGATGTCGGCTATATAATATTTCTGCCATTATTTCTCTCATTCCAACTCTCCAAATTCTCTCAACTTCTCTCATTTATCACCATTGAATACTATTTTGAAGATTCTGGGCCCCTAGCAACTCATTCCATCTATAAATATCTCCAAAACCATTTCCATCATCAGAAATCACATCACCTTAGGGTTTACTCAAAATTTCTATTAATTTCTCACTTTTCAAAAGTTTGTTTTTTCAATCAAAATGGAAACCGGATCCTCTAAGGGTACAAGGAAGAAGTTTCATGCTCCAAGAAGGTACACGGATTACCTTCTAAACATCACCCCAGAGCATTATCATCCTAGATACTCAGTGCTCAAGAAAAGGCCACTCCTTTCCTCTAGATCATTTGAGTGGAAAATCATCAGTACACTCGGCCTCGAGACAAGCATGACGGAACAACTCCATGCTTGTCATCTGAAAGAATTCGTGGATATCCATCAACCAACTCTAAGGTAGCCAACCTTAGAATTTCTGAGCACTTTGCAAGTCTCTCCTACCGGCACGGTGAAATTCCAAATTTGCAAGCATCTGAACACCCTCTCTGCCACAGAGTTTGGAGACTTGTTCAACCTTCCCTTTGATGGCATCCTGAATGACAGTGAAGTGGAGTTCTATGCTACTCAGGCATGAACTCACTTCAAGCTTGACTGTAGCTGGGACGTCAAGAGGACGAAGAGCACCCACCTTCGATCCCCAGTGCACAAGTATTTGCATAGGTTTCTAACCTATAGCATTTTTTCCAGAGGAGACAGCAATGGAACAATCAGGAAGTCAAAGCTCTTTCTCCTTTAGATGGCCCGAAGAGGCCTAACAGTGGCTTGATCTTGATGGTTTGCAAACCATCTTTTGTCAATTGCCACCAAGCCCTCCGAAGACATTCTGATTGGTGGGTATGTGACTCATATCACCTTGAAGCTCGGATACTGAAAGCTAGATGAACACCAGTTCAACCTCATACTAGGACATCCTCAAGACTGACTAGACGTCGAGTCCTTCATCAAAATAGGATCGACTGTTCATATAGTGTTTGAGAACAACATTTACTACCGCTTTACTAACATTGTTGGTGAGATCATTTGGGAGGACAATGACTCGGATGACTTCAAAGCTGGCCTCCAAGGAATCCAACAGAGGAAGAGAGTTCGAGTTGAGGTGGCACCTCCAGAGGTTGAGCAGGAAATGGGACAATCCTCTGCCTCCACACCAAACTTGGCTCAGCAAGTGACTGACCTTTTGGTACCACGGTTTGAGCAATTGCATGCTTCGATGGATGAGAGGTTAGAGAACCTCAAGGATATCATGGAGTCTCGCATGGAGAGCCTCGAGGCAGAAGTAGCTCATCTTAGAGATATGATGTTCGACTAGATTTTGTGTTAGATGTTATATTTTCTAAGCATTCTTTATCCGCATCTTTTGAGGGGGAGACTTCTCAAAAGCACATATTGCTAGATTATTTGTCACCATCAAAAAGTGGGAGATTGTTGAACCTTGAGGGGTATTTCTGTCATTTTGATGCTAACAAATAAAATAGCAATAATGTATTTAACATACTTGTTTTCTAAGTCTATTGAATAGGGTATGGAATATGATAGCAAGAATGGAGAATGGAAGATTAATCTTAAAAAGATAAAATTGAAGAAATAGCATATTCACGCCCGTGACGTTATATGTCACGTTCGTGATGAAGCTTAGTGCCAACAATCCAACATTTAAAGTTCATGGCCATGAAGAATGATAGCAGCCGTGAATGAACATTTCAGTCACGCCCGTGAATAAATGTCACGCCCGTGAGAAGACATGACAAATTCTTCCAGAGAGCTTCACGACTAGAGTCACCACTTAGACCACGGCTTGGAAGGAGGTCACGACCGTGAAGATATAATGTCACGCCCTTGATTAAACACTTCAAAACCTTCCAGAATACTTCACGACCAAGGTCACCACTCAAGTCACGGCTTGGACGAATAGTCACGACCGTAAAATATGAAAGAGAAACATGTTAGGTGAGACAATAAGGGTTGGTGCAATGGCTAGTTCCATATTAAATCCACTCTAACGACTATAATTCTCCATGAAAGTATAAATGCATGTCATTTATGCATCCAGAACAGAGAGGAGCATAAGAGAATAAGAGAATAGCTAATATTTTGAATCAAAATCTTGTTGTAAGCCATTTTGTGCATTTGATATTTATTCTCTGTGAAAATCTTTTTGCTCATCATTCTTTGAGCTTTATAGATTTGTAAGTGTTACTCTCTGAAATCATCTACTCAAGTGAGTTTTGGGTAGTTTGGGGTTAAGAGTAGAACACTTGTAAGAGTTATTTATGTTAGCCTCTAAAACACAAGGTAAGGGTTATTTGTGTGAGCCTTTAAAACACAAGGTAAAGGTTATTTGTGTGAGCCTTTAAAACACAAGGAATTGGTTTATTGTGTGAGTCATTAAAAACACAAGGGATTTTCTGGATTAGGTGTGATCCATTGTTAGAAACACTATAGTTGGGAGTGAGCTTGTAAAACTCCATTGTAACACATTAGTGTGTTAGTGAAACTCTCAATTGAGATTGGGGAGAGGAGTAGGGTTTGTTAACACCTGAATCTCTATAAAAATTCTTGTGTCATCTCTTTTTATCCCTACTAAACTTAATTTTTCTTTCCACACTTAAAAGTTAAATTTTTAATATCCAATTCAGCCCCCCTTCTTAGTTCAATATCTGGACAACGATATGAATTGATAGTGATCGTAAATCAATTAATGAAGTCTTTAATATATAACATAGTATGAAGAAAATCATGATGAGATCATGATATTGAGATTCTTATCATGTATAATTATATTAGTATCTAAATTATCCTTAGTCATAGGATTAATGAAATGAGACATTGTTAATCCAGATAAACTAGCACATGTTATACTCCTTGATTTGATCAAACAGTAGATCTCATAATTTGTAAATATGAGATGTTTAGAGTTAACATGTAGATGTTTGTTAAGTGTAGCTAAGTATATTGGATGACCTGCTATAAGACAATCATATGGATAATCTATTCAAATATCAATGATAGTCTCCTCATAGTAATGGTGCAAGTATCCTTAGACTTGAGGTACTCAATGATATCTTGGATATTGATTCTACACTTTGACACTATTCCTTGTTGCCTTAGGAAGGTTACTCATAGGATGGTGATTGAGTGCAGCTTGAGGTATTCAAAGGTAATTGGGTAACCAACAAATGATTCACCACTCCTGATAGAAGGAGTGTATACCTATGGTATTTTATCGGGGTCATTACTCGAGAATCCCTGGCCAAATTAGAAATGTCATGGAGATAGTATTTAATTACATGTCTAATAGAGTAATGAGCCTTAGGAACAAGAACTACCATTACTTGGATTATATGTGACGTAGTCACTCTAGTGGGAGTTGACACATGTCCATACTTTAAACCAAATAGGGTACAGAATAATGAAAAAAATAATTGCACAAAAATTTTCTATGGAAAGATTCGTAATCAAATCATTGACTTTGCGGTCAATTAGGGGTCATGATGTGTTGCTAGATACTTCTTATAACTTGCTTAAATTTATTGTTAATTTAAGTGTCCAAAATAATCGGGAACCTAATGGGTCACCTGCATTGGAGATATGAAAAATGAGTAAAATAGTTTTGGATAAGATTAAAAAATATGAGAGAATTATTTCGGATCAGATCGCGATGAGATCGCAGAAAACAATTGTTCGGGAGTATTCATGGGCCTATTCGGGCCATGCACTACGTGCTGCAGCTTGCTATTGGCGTTAGGCCATAATTAGCCTTAATTAGGCCAATTATGGTCATTACTATTCATTCATTTTGTTTTTCTTCTCTTTTGACTTTTAATCATTTTTTGAATATTATTCAAATTGAAAAGATATCAAATAGCAGAAAAAATACATGAAAATTATTAAAAAATAATTTTTGAGACACAATAATTCTCTCAAGAATATATTCAAAGCTAGCACTTTGAATATTATTCAAACTATTTCTTTTGTAAGTTCTTTTTTTCATTTTTTGCATGGATTATCATTAGAAACATTCTAGTGTATATTGTTGTGATTTGCTACAATCTAACAAAGTAAAAGATTTAAATAATAAATCAATAAATTACAAAGTATAATTTGATAAATTAGTTTTAATGACATAAGTATAATATTTTATTTTGGATTTTAAAATTTTTTTTTTCGCTGTGTTTATGAATGTGATTTGCTTTCAAAACCCAACAGTGGTATCAAAACTCTTTTATGTCCATTAAAATTAATTTTAATTGAAAGTGGAATGTGATTTTACTGTTTTGATGGTTTTGGATCAATAGGTTTGAAATATTGAAATTTATTTGTAAAATTTATTTTACATATTTTTCTTTCTTTGATCTAATTATGAGATGATTAAGGATGATTATTTTGATTGAAAAATGGTTTGAATGTGATTAAAATAATGAATTTAGAATTTATTTAAAAAATGTTAAAAATTGCATTGTTTATGAACATGTGTTATTGTTTAAGTTAATTGATGGAGTTGTTCATATTTTTCTTATAGGCCTATGGAAATTTCCAATAATTAATTAAAAAAATTTAATTAATTTTTTAAACAAATATAAAAATGGGATTGTTTTGGCATACCTGATGAGACTGTTTTGTTTGATTTTTTTGTATATTTTGTTTTGTTTTCAGTAACTTTAAATAATTTTTATGTAATTAAAAATATGTTATTTTGATGTTAGATGCATGTCAAAATTATTTTGCTCGAATTTAAAATTTTAAAAAAATTCTAGATGTCGAATGAGTCGTTTTGAGCGTCTAAGTATGTTGGTTCATTTGTCTTAATAATTTTGGCTTGTATAACTGACCTAAATATGCTTAAAATGATGGTTTGAAGTTCTGAAAATTTTTGGAATTTTTTGAAATTAATTTTGAATTAATTTAAGTTGACAATGATAATTCTAGTATGACTAGAAAATGGTATGTACATTAAAATTAAATTGTTTAATTCTAACATCATAATAATTTGATTTTAAGGTGACTTAATTTTGAATTAATTCTAAAAATATGAAATTTAATTTAATTTGATTAAATATTAAATTCAACATTGAAATGACATACAAAATTAAATTAAAAATAACACAAATAAGTAATTTTTGGTTCAAACTTTGAATTGATTTTTAAATTGAAATCCAAAATTGTCAATTTTTTTTTTATGCATTAAAGAATGTATGTTAGGGGTGTATGGAAAGACATGATAGATGATTATGGACTTAGGCCTAATGTGATTGAGCATGTATGAATTTGTTTTGTTTTATGGTAAATAAAGTTTGCGTATCCCTGCCTCTTTATCTTTTTCATGTATTTCTCTTCTTATCTTACTCCCCTCAAATGTAAATTGAGATTTTCTATATTTTGAAATATGTAATTAGTTTATATTGAACTAGGATAGAATGGTGATACAAATGAGCAAGAAGCGAAGGAAGTGGTGCCATAAACAAAAAGACTTACGAATTTGATTTCTATTTTTGGTGTGTAAATTCATGTATATATTAAAGTAAGACCTAGTCAATATCTCTTTGGCTTAAAAGATTGACTTTAATATGTCTATAATCATATCATATAGTTAATGTAACTATATTTATATATCAATGTGATGAATGTATGATATATAAAAATATACAGTAAAAATATGATTAGACTTAACAAAGAAATCTTTGAATAAATAATTAAGTCTTACGCCTTCCATTAATATATGGAGAACTAGAGTTCTTCTAGAGTTAGGGTTGTTGAGTTGCCTCAAGCTCGCTCTATAAGAATATGTTTAGACCATTGAAATTAGATTTCACGATTAATGGATTGGACTTAACTGATATCATTAGATTGTTGGATTTGTGTCAAGGTTAATGTGTATTGAAGGCAAAGTTGGGTTAGTGTACATGAGATGTATATATATCAAGAGTTGATAGCCCAATGTATGTGCACACATCAATTAGTTAATAGTGCAAGATTCGATAGTTGCATGAATAATGCAATTAGTATGGATTAGATACCTACCAACCAAACTAATGATGGCTTGTTGAGTTGTCTCAAAGTTATTCTTAGCTAGTTGAATATCGACCCACTAGGAAAACTTCCATATAGGTTCTCTCGGATTTATAGTGAGGGCTATGGATTCGCAGTAAAATAGTGGAAGTCATAATGCAATTTATTAAAAACCTAATAAAAATGCATTTTCATATATATTCTAACATGCTTTATTTTACATCTACGTTGCTAAAATCATTATCATGTCAACGAGTGTGAATTTGCGATCACTAATGGAGTCAAATAAGTTGACTGGGCCAAACTTTTTGGATTGGCTAACGAATTTAAGAATAGTTCTCAAATTCGAAAAGATTGGCTATGTCCTAGATGAGGTACTCTCTAATCCCTCTACTACTAATGCTTCTGAAGATGTTCAGAAGGCATATAAAAAATATCTCGATGATAGTGAGATGGCAAGCTGCATTATGCTTATTACTATATCAGCTGAGTTACAAAAGCAATATGAGGTAATGGATGCTAATTCCATAGTCTACTATCTAAGGGAGCTTTTTGATGAACAAGCACGTTCCGAAAGGTTCAAAACTTTAAGGTTGTTTTTCCACACTAAGATGGTTGTACGAACATCTCCAGTTCAATAAGCACTGAAGATGACTGGCTATATTGAGAGGTTAGCCACATTGGATTTGTGATAGACCATGAATTAAGTATTGACTTAATTCTAACTGGTTTGTATGATAGTTTTTTCACATTTTGTGCTTAACTATAGGATGAACCAAATCTCCACCACTATTCCTAAGCTGATCAGCATGCTCAAGACAACTAAGCCATCTGTCAAGAAGGATAGTATGGTTGTGATGTTGGTGGATTCTTCTAGTTCTAAGAAGAAGAACCTTAAAAAGAAGAAGTCCATGAAGCCTATATGATATGATACTGCTGCAAATGGGACATGCTTCCATTGTGGCAAGGATGACATTTAGAAAAGAAATTGCAAGACTTACTTGGAGTCCTTGAAGAAGAAGACATTTGATGCCCCATCTACTTCAGGTAATTTTGTCACTGAAATTAATATTGTTTTTGATAATAATATATGGGTATTAGATACCGGTTGTGACTCACACATATGTATTGATATGCAGGACCTAAGGAATAGTAGACAACTCAATAAGGGAAAGTCAAATTGCACGTTGGAAATGGAGCAAGAGTTATTGCATTAGCTGTAGGAACTTATGTATTGACCGTCTCTAGTGGGCTTATACTAAAAATATTATTTTTATTTATAGTTTAAATAAATATGGTTTCCATTTAGCTTTTAGTAACAATTGTTGTTCTATTATGTTGAATGGTATTATTTATGCTAGTGGTATATTATGCAATAAAATATACATATTATATATGTCAAATCCAATTTTAAACATTCATGATAATAAAAGGCAAAAATAAGATATGTTGAAATCATCTTACTTATGACATTGTTGCCTTGGTCATATAAGTGAGAAACTCATGACTAAACTACACAAGAGTGGTAGTTTGGGGTTATTTTATTATGAATCATATAACACATGAAAATCTTACTTATTAGGCAAGATGACTAAATTACCCTTTAGGGGAAAAGGTGAAGGTGCTAATGGGTTTTAGACTTAATACATTCGAATGTATGTGATCCAATGTCCACACACGCCAGAGGTGGTTTCATCTACTTTATTACTTTTATCAATGATTACTCATGATTTGGGTACGTGTATCGTATGAGATACAAATTTGAAGCTTTTGAAAAGTTCAAAGAATTAAAAAATGAAGTAGAGAAACAACATGACAAAAGTATTAAAACACTTCAATCAAATCGAAGAGGTGAATACTTGAGCCAAAAGTTTCTAAGTTATCTTAGGGATAATGGAATATTATCTCAATGGACTCCACCTTACACGCCACAATACAATGGTATGGCTGAAAGGAGAAACTGAACCCTGTTAGACATGATAAGGTCTATGATGAGCTTTGCAAAACTCTCTAAATCCTTTTGGAATTATGCACTGGAGATTGCCATTTATCTATTAAATGGAGTCCCTTCGAAGTCAGTTGATGTTACTCCATATGAGATGTGGAAATCAAAAAGCCCACACTTTCTTACATGAGAGTTTAGGGTTATCCTGCTTATGTGAAATGGATAATGTCAGATAAGTTGGAAGTTAAATCTAACCGATGTCTATTAGTGGGATATCCTAAAGCATCATATGGATATCAATTCTACCACCTTTTGGAACAAAAGGTGTTTGTTTCAAGACATGATATCTTTTTAGAAAGAGAATTTCTTCTAAAAGGAGATAGTGGGAGAAAAATTGAACTTGAGGAAGTTCAAGATGCTCAAGCAGATGCTAATCAACTGTCTGAACCCATGTCTGTTATTCATACAGATGATATAGCATCTCACCCTTCTGAAGCACAAGAGTTTCATAGGTCAAGCAGGATATGTATTATTCTAAAAAGATATAGATTTCTCATTAGTGAACAAAATGACGTATTGATCATAGTAAATGATGAACCTATGACCTATGAAGAAGTTCTGAATAGTTCAGAATCTGACAAATGGCTTCAAGCCATGAAGTCAACAATGCATTCCATGTATGAAAACTAAGTATGGACTTTGGTTGAACCTCCCGAATGGTTAAAGCCTATAAGGTGCAAATGGGTTTTGAAAAAGAAAAATGATATTGATGGTAATGTGGTTACCTATAAAGCTAGACTTGTAGCTAAAGGTTATCATCAAAGGCAAGAGAATTGACTATGATGAAACTTTTAGCCCAGTAGCTATGCTTAAATCCATAAGAATACTCCTAGACATTGCTGCTCATTATGAATATAGGATATGACAAATAGATATGAAGACAACTTTTCTTAATGGAAAATTGCTCATTATGTGTACATGACCAACCAGAAGGCTTCATATCCAAAAATGGCAAAAAGGTATGAAAGCTTTAAAGATCTATTTATGGATTAAAGCAAACATCCAGGGGTTGGAATATTCAGTTTGATAAGACAATCAAATAGTTTGGTTTCTTACAAAATCCGGATGAACTTTGTACATATAAGAAGGTTAGTAAGAGTGCAATTGTATTCCTTGTGTTGTATGTAGATGACATACTGCTAATGGGAAATGATATCTCAACCTTACAATCAGTCAAAATTTGGTTATCTAAGAATTTCTCTATGAAAGACCTTTGAGAAACAATTTATATTTTAGGGATAAGGATTTATAGAGATAGATCTAAAAGATTGCTTGGTCTTTCACAATCTACATACATAGACAAGTTGCTAAAGAAGTTTAGCATGAAGTAGTATAAGAGAAGATATATTTCCATGACCTATGGGATTACTATCTCAAAGTCTGTATCCAAAGACACAAGATGAGAGGACACACATGAGTTTGATTTCATATGGTTCAGCTATAAGATCAATCATGGACGTTATGTTATGTATAAGACCCGATAAAGCAATTTGGATAAAGAAATTCATCAAGGAACTTAGAATGGTTCCTAGCATTGTTGATCCAATACAATTGTATTGTGATAATAATGGAGCCATTGCACTAGCAAAGAAGACACGGTCTCATCAGAGATCCAAATATGTACTCAGAAGATACCATTTGATTAGAGAAATCATTGGTAGGAATGATGTAAAGATGGAAAGAGTGTCCACCAATCAGAATATTGTTGATCCTTTAACTAAGCCACTTCCTCAAAAGAAATACAATTCTCATGTACTCGCTTATGGAATTAAATACAATAGTGATTGACTTTAGTTCAAATGGAAGGCTGTTAGGGAAGTGCTCTAATAATGGAGCCATTGCACTAGCAAAGAAGACACGGTCTCATCAGAGATCCAAATATGTACTCAGAAGATACCATTTGATTAGAGAAATCATTGGTAGGAATGATGTAAAGATGGAAAGAGTGTCCACCGATCAGAATATTGTTGATCCTTTAACTAAGCCACTTCCTCAAAAGAAATACAATTCTCATGTACTCGTTTATGGAATTAAATACAATAGTGATTGACTTTAGTTCAAATGGAAGGCTGTTAGGGAAGTGCTCTAAAGGCAATCACCTTTAGCACTTTTTGTATAAATTTATTGGATTAATAAAAGACATTTTTATTAATTTGATATTCTTTTAATATATGAATTGATAGTAATCTTAAATCAATTAATGAAGTTCTTGATAGATAACATAACATGAAGGAAAACATGATTAGATCATGATATTGAGATTCTTATCATGTGTAATTTTGTTAGTATCTAAATTATCCTTAGTCATAGGATTAATAAGATGGGACATTGTTAATTTGGATAGACTAACACATATTATATTCATTAATTGGATCAAGCAGTAGATCTCATAATTTGTAAACATGAGATATTTAAAGTTAACATATGGATGTTTACTAAGTGTAAATAAGTACATTGGATGACCTACTATGAGACAATTATATGGATAAATTACTCAAATATCAATGACAGTCTTATCATAACAATGGTGTAAATATCCTTAAACTTGAGGTACTTAAGATATCTTGGATATTGATTCTATACTTTGACACTATTCCTTGTTGTCTCAGGAAGGTTACTCATATGGTGATGATTGGGTGCATCTTGAGACATTCGAAGGTAATTGGGTAACCAACAAATGATTCACCACTCCTGATAGAAAGAGTATATATCTATGACCTCTTGTCGGGGTCATTACTGGAGAATTTCTGGCGGAAGTAGAAATGTCATGAAAATAGTTTTTAATGACATGTTAATAGAGTAACGAGCCTCATGAATAAAAATTAATATTACTTGGACTAGATGTGATATAGTCAGTCTAGTGGGAGTCGACACATATTCATACTTTGAACCAAGTTGGGTATAGAATAGTGAAATGAATAATTGCACAAAAATTATCTATGGAAAGGTTTGTAGTCAAACCATTGATTTTCTGATCAACTGAGGGTTATGATGTGTTTCTAGATACTGCTCATGACTTGCTTAAATTAATTGTTAATTTAAGTGTCTAACATAATCGAGAATCTAGTAAGTCACACGCATTGGAGATATGGAGAATGAGTAAAATGGTTTTTAATTGGATCCAAAAATATGAGAGAGTTATTTCAGGTTGAATCACGATGAGATCGTAGGAAAAAAATTCATCGGGAGTAGTCATGGGCCCGTGCAGACCCACTGGCTAGGTAAGCTGCTGGAGGCCAATTGTGCTTGCCCAGCAGTAGAATTGCGCATGTTAGGCTAGCAGTAGAATTGTGCACCTTAGGCCATAATTGGCCTTATGACCATTACTATTAATTCATTTTTTTTTACTTTTAATATTCTTTTTTTTTTTAATATGATTCAAATTGAAAAGACATTAAATGACATAAAATAGACAAAAAAAATATTTTTGGTAAAAAAAAATTTTGAGATAATAATTCTCTCAAGAATATACTCAAAACTGGCACTTTAAATATTGTTCAAACCATTTCTTTTGTAAGTTTCTTTTTCATTATTCGTGTGAATTATCATTAGAAATATCCTACTTAAAATTGTTGTAGTTTGCTACAACCAAATATAGTGAAGATTTGAATAACAAATCAAAAAATTAGAAGATATAATTTATAATATCAATATTTGATAAATTAGTTTTAACAGCACATGTATGATATTTTGTTTCGAGTTTTGAAATTTTTTTTTCCGCTGCATTTATGAATATAATTCGTCTTTAAAACCCAACATAAGGTCTGGTCTATTTTTTGTTGAAGATCAATTCAAATGTACCGAAGCAAATTCAATATATATATATATATATATATATATATATATGGAATCACAATAATTTTATTGATTATTTATATCGCCTTGTAATAATTAACATGTTGTGGTAGAAATGCATGAGAATAATGTTGTCAAAACGTATGTTAATTTAAGCATTAAGCCCTTAAATTAATACGTTGTATAATGGGATGAAGTTTGACTTGAAAGTGAAACCTTATTCAACCTTATCATCAATTAAAATATGACAATGTAATTTTCTCCTTTTTTGTTAATAATTTTTCTTTTAGAATGAAATTAAATTGAAATAACACTCATATATTATGAATTGTTTTGTATAATTTTTCTTATAAATTAATTAATTTATTAATTAGAACATCAGGTTTTTTTAGTTTCTAATTAAATTTTAGTGTATCAATCAAATGATAAACATATAAATATATAAATGTATTTAAATGAATTCATATTTAAAATATGTCAGAGACATATATATATTTATATATATATACATAAAATTCAAAACATACCTGCTTATATTTAGTCATTATAAAAAAATGTTTATGTGAAATCATATAACATATGCTTATGCTTAGGATTGGACATTTAAGAGAGTGAAATTTGCACGTCTTCAAGCCGCCCAATATGAAGATTGGATCTAGCTTTGACTTAAGCTAGCCATTGTATAGAATTATCTTATAATTTTCTCTAATCTCAAATATGTGATCCAAAGTTGCCCTTAATTAAAACGAGGTTGGAAAATTCGCGTAGAATGTCGACATCTTTTTTTTTTTTTTTTTCAAATTACATGGCCATAATTTGATATGAATCTGTATGAAAATTTTGATTTGAAATCCACCTGCTTGAAGAAAATTTGAAGGCTGACGTGTCCGATAGTGACTTAAAAAAGATGACTCAAATCGGGCGTCAACTCAAAACCTATAAATAAGTATATTTTTATAACTTGTGGATGAAATGTAATCTTTTTAAACAAACTTAAAATGTATAAATATATTGCATAAATATTTATTACTAAGTATATGTCGTTAATTTATATTTACTAAAGTATAAAAATAAGTATATATTGCATTAAGTTTTTAATTATAAAATATATGTCGCTATATTTTAAACTTATAAATATAAATATATTATTCAAATACATATTAATAATTTAATACTATGGATACATATATTATGAATAATTTCAATATATTTTATAAATCGTGATTAAACATAAACAAATAATTATAGTATTATCATTATATTTAATATTTTATGTATACATATATTGTAATTGTAAAGAATGTTATGATTATATATAGTATTGTACTTAATAATATCATACTAATACATATATAATATTTTAAAACCTAATAACATATATAGGAGTAATATCAAGTAATATGTTGTAGTTTAAAATTTAAAACTTGTTATTTGATATACTAGTTTGTTTCAAATTAAATTTTTATATTTTTTTTATTAATTTAAATTATTATTTTTATCTATAATAAATGTTGGAATTGGATATAATAAAGCATATATTTTAGCTGTAAAAAGTAATCATCAATTTGACTTTAGGTTAATGGTAAGTTCTCTATTAGAGGAAGTAAAAATATATTGATTTCGATCCTTCCCACTAACATCTTTTTACCGTTTTGTTTATCTTATATCTAATATCAAGAAATTAAATAAATAAAAAGCCAAATATTTTTTAGACTAAATTGATATATGAAACTTTTTTTTTAATGTTGACCTGAAACTCTCCCAAATCCAACTCGAATCGGTCCAATCCAACCTATTTGACTGATCTACATGTTAAATATTATGGTTTTTGAATATATATATATATATATATATATATAGGGTAAGGTTTTCATGGTTACTATAAGATTTTGATAGTTACTACATTATTTACCGAATATTATTTTTCAACCACTAGATTAAAATTTAATGGATCTAGTTAGCTCTATAATCTATTAACAATAGTTATTACAATTTAATAGCTTGAAATTTTAAATCTTATGATATTTACTTTTGTTGGTGACATGAGTAATATGCTTTTATTTATTGCTATTTTCATTTCTAAAAATAATGAGTCAAGCAAATCATCTGCCTTTTTT
Organism: Triadica sebifera; assembly: GCA_023653625.1. Taxonomy (NCBI): domain Eukaryota; kingdom Viridiplantae; phylum Streptophyta; class Magnoliopsida; order Malpighiales; family Euphorbiaceae; genus Triadica; species Triadica sebifera. Next base: position 34,250,493 of record CM042894.1, on the reverse strand, counting down.
CTTTTTCTCTTTTTATCCTATGAAATCTGCTTTTAACTTCTAATGAAATTTGTAAACATTTTTAAGTATTTTAGGTGTCTATTAATTACTGCCTTTCGTTTCATATTATATTAACCAAAACGTCCTTTTTATTTTCTAGTTAACTTATCATCAATGGTAATTTTCTTTTTTTATGCCTCCGTCCTAAGTTTCTATGCTTCTAAAACTGTAATGTTTTCGAATTTCAATTTACAAGAAAGAAATTTTTAGGTTTGGTTTTTAAATCATAAATTCTCTTAATGTTTATTTTCGATTTAAATACCATTAGTTTAATGATATGGCAGGTCAACATAATTGTTTTAATTTTATAAAATATTATCTTTTTTTAATATAAAATTAATAAACTAAAGTTAATTAGGCAACAATATGCAGATGGAATATCTAGTTATATAGTTGGTGCTAATAATCACTTCAGTTTGACAGTAAATTTTTTTTAGCTTAATTTAATTTAATTTTAAACTTAATTTAATATTTTTAATATAATATCAAAATTGTAATTTTTTAGCTAGCTAATGTGAAGATTACCTTATAAAATCGAAGTTAATAAATACCTACTGTTTCTATCTCATAGCTAGAAATAGAATTAGGATTACAATTAGTATTATTCTCTTCTCATTGCCATACACTTGACCCTTCTAGGTTAAAATTTGCTTATGGAACTTACCATTATTCTTCTTCCTTTAAAAAAAAAAAAAAAGAAAATCCTGAAGTTGAAATCTGATTGTTAAATATCATGGAACTTCTTTATAGCCACATACGAATTTTTTTCTTATTTTTTCTAAATTTTTTGGTCTTGATCAATGCAGTATTATATCTCATAAAAAAAAATATATGTTCGAGAAAGAACAATAAGAAATTAAAAAAAAATAATTGAATTTGAAATTAAACTAATAATTCAAAAAAAAAGAATAGTTCTGAAGGTCAACATTATAAATTCAATAAAATGGACAATTTTAGTGTTGTAAAAATAAATAATTTGAGGATTGAATAATTACAAATGGGAATTGATGGTGACAATAGAAAATTGCAATGGTTTTGTTTGTAAGTGAAATAAATGACATTAGTCCCCTGGCGAGTGAGAAATTGGGCCCATAGAGAGAGACTAAGAAAAGGCCTGAAGTGTGGAAAATAAAAAGGCAAAAGTATGTGTGGGGAATACTACTTAAAAGCCACGTCGTTTCGTTAAGGGGGTTTGTGGTATATTTATTGTTCAATGAACAGTGTATATTATGGGTTTTAATAGTCAAAAAGAGTTAATTGTAACAATTGTCAATGAATTTTCTATTATTTTCCTTCAAATGAGAAAACTTTTTTGAAACATGAAAATTACTAAACTTTAAATTAATTGTATAAAAATCATTTTAAGCTATTTTTGGTGAGTTGGTAACCGAAGATGTTGATAGAGCAACCGGCTTTCGTATCGTCATTAAACACATAACACATCAGATACCATCTAAATAATATGTCCGCAATTTATAAAATATGTCAAATCAGTTGTCACATGACAGACCTAGATGAAAAATGATGATATGTCATAATTAATTTTACTAATGGTTAGTGAACTTTGTTTCATTTTCCATAATATTATTAAACTTTTTTCGTTAAAAAATATTTTTTTGCATTAAAATTGATAAATAAATAATTGAAAATCTAATTAGGAGCTAATATGACACCAAATATTTGTAAAAAAATTGAATCTATTGTCTAATTTTTCAAAAATTATGATTCATGGTGACACTATCATATAAAATAAGATCATTTGTTTGAAAACAACAAAAATAATATATATATATATATATATATAAACATCGACACAAAATCTAGAATAGCCACAAAAACTAATACATATAACTACAATCTAATTCAAAAGCTACAAAGTCAACACATGCTTGCATATACACAATTAAATTTTAAATATTCAACAATTCCAAATATATAAATAATTATCAAGTTATTTCTTAGATTAATTTCCTAATAAAATCATTTTACTAATAAGATTAGTTTCATTAAAAATATTAATAATTTGAATTAAGTTTCAATTTTAGGATTAATTAAATTCCAATTATGTTAAATTTGAGACTTCATTAATTCGGTTCACTCCATTTTTTTATTATTTTTTGAATAATTATTTTGATTTATATGTCATTCATATTTACATTATTGCACACAAACAAAATTGACAAAATAAGGATTTTTTTTAAAAAAAAGAAAAAACTAAATAACCAAATACATTAAAAAAAATAACCAAATATAATATTATTTATTTTAAGTGTAAGAACATAATATCTTATGGGATAAAGAATTTAATTTAATTTTTCTTCTTATTAAAATTTTGATCATATAATATTATTTTTTAAAGTGTAATATTATTTTTTTAAAAGAGTGAAAATATAATGTCTTATAGTATAAAGAGTTTAATTTAATTTTTAAGTTTTTTATTGAATATATCATGGAGCTATCTTATTTTATTAATTTTAATTATCAATTCAAATAAGCTAGTATAAATTTTTATGACAGTTTCAAGAACATAACAAAATAGATATACAAGAATTAAAATAAATAGCTCAAATATGATCATGCTCAAAATGATTTAGCTAAATTAAAAAACTCATTGGTCAATAAAATTATGAAAATTAAAATTATTTAAATAATTTATTTGAAATTATAAATTGATTTATGGGATATTGTTTTAATTAGAATTTTTAAATTCTATGGATCTATTTTTTTCTTTTTAGTTTGTGGTTTCCTTAAACTAATTTGATAGTAAATTTATAAAAAAAAATAAATTTATCTTCATAATTATTAAAAATTGCAAATATAATTAAATTATTATTTATTAACATAATGTTAATTTATTTATATATTTTTATTTTTTAATCAAAATAGAAAATATATGTACAAATAAAGATAAAAAATAAAAGAAATATGGGGTACTATTGAGGGCTAGTGTCAGTAGAAATGGAGTGAAAGTGTGCACATATTACCCTCAATTGCAGAAAAAAAGTGAAAGTAGAAAAAAATAGAAGAAAACTAAATAAATAAAAAAAGAAAACTGACTTAGTGTGGTATTGGTGCGGGGGCGCGAACCGGTGCAACATGAAGCAACAACAAGAAACAGCAGCACAAACGAATAGAAGCAATAGTGAATGCAACTGCGATGTGGGTGGGGCGGCGCATGGAGCGACAACACAACTGACGTGGGTGGGGCTCGAACAATAACAGCAAAATAAGCGAAAATGGATGTTTATGGGGAGGCGGTAGAAAATGTAGATGAAAAAATGAGAAAGAAGAATGACTGATTTTTGATTATAAATAAAAGAGCTTTATGCGTAGGTATCATGAGAAGACTGATGCCTATTTTATACACATCAGTTATTATAAAATAACCGATTCCTAAAATGAGATTATTTATATTGGTCGTTATTTTTAATTAACGTATATAATTGCTCTTAGTTTTATGTATCGGTTGTTATATAATAACTGACACATATTCTCCACAATTTTGATTTTTAATTACAAAAATGTCATTGCATTCCATATATGCATCAGATTTTTAATAAATCAATGCATATGATCTAAATCTATAGCAATTTCTGTACTAGTGAATATATTAGAAATATTTAGTTTCCTCAAATATAAGATTTAAAGAGATAACTAAGAAAAAAAATCACATAGTAAATTAGATCGGATTGACGAAAGAAAACAAAAGTTATTGGATCATATAACAGTATAATATGATAATTGCATATACTCCCTCTATTTCAAAGGTTAATAATAATAATCTTGATACCTTTTTTTTTAATCTCTGCTAAATTCATTTTCCTTTTAAAACAATTAATTGATTTGTTAATTATTAATTATGTCTTTATTTGATATTCTTTATTATTAATAAATACAAATTATTGTTTATTTTCTAATCTATCTTTTATTAATATAAAAGTATTTTAAGAAATATATATATATATATATATATATATATATATATATATATATATATATATATAATTCATACCATATTAACTAAATATTTTTAATATGCTAAAAATGCAAATCAGCCTATGTTTGAGATAGCGGAAATATAGATGTGCGTGTGGGGAGAAGGAATTAAATTATAATGGAATTCAAGCACATGGAGATTTTTTCTCATTTTTTAATATATATATATATATATATATATTGACAGTTAAGAAATTTTACTTAGGAGTCCAATTAAAAAGAGTAGATGTAGAAAAAATATTGAAGGTATAGCAAAAATAAGATGAAAATAGAAAATCAAATATATAATGTTGTTCAAAATAAAATATTATATTAAGATTTTTTTTTAAAAATGTCAAATTTATTAAATTATTCCTAAAAATTTCAAAAATTTTAAGGAGGTCAAATGTCCGCCTTGACTCCAATGTACCTCCATTCTTTTATATATATATATATATATATATATATATATATATATATATATAATGGTTCGTCGTTTATAAATGAAATTAATAATACATTAACATATAAATTATCAAATAATATTATTTATTATTAAATATCACTTTAATTTCTCTTAAAATGTTACTGTAATACCCTCACAAACCAAGGTTCAAGAAACCCCTATAAATACCTAAGCAACGTACGTGCATGGCATCAATTCAAAAAGCCTTTCCTTCTCTTCTGTAGTTGATTGGTCATAGCGCTGACGACTTGAATTTATTAAAAAAATTCCTAGGTTAAAATTTGCTTATGGAAATTACCATTATTCTTCTTCCTTTAAAAAAAAAAAATGATAATCCTGAAGTTGAAATCTGATTGTTAGATATCATGGAACTTCTATATAGCGACGTACGGTTTTTTTTTTCTTATTTTTTCTAAAGTTTTTGTTCTTGATCAACGCATTATTATATCTCCTAAAAATTCGAGAAATAACAATAAAAAATTTTAAAAAAATTAATTAAATTTGAAATTAAACTAATAATTAAAAAAAGAATAGTTCTGAAAGTCAACATTATAAATTGAAGAAAATGGACCGAAGAGAAAAGCAGAATATTTAGAGCAGCTATATTTTCAGCTTGGGTGTCAGCATCATAGAAGAAGATGATAAATGTAATTTCAATTTTTCACTGTGTTATTTCTAGGAATGATAATAAGATAGATTCGGAGTGAAATTTTATGTTTCCATCTCATACCTCAAAACTCCATCCCATTCTAGGCCAGAAAAAAATTTGGTATCTCTATCTCCGCACTGCATGGGGATGGAAATCGCGGACTCCGTCTTGTTCCCTAATTTTTATTAAATTAAATTATTTTATTTTAATATTAAAAATATTTTTTAATTAGTGTTATTTTTTTTATTTTATTATAGTTTTAAAATATTAATTATATTAAAATATAAATAATTATATATATATAAATATAAAAATATAATAATTGGGGCGGGGTTAAGGAGAGGGATGTATATACGATTCCCGCCCTGTTCCCTCATAAAAAATTCGGGGTCGGGGTTAGAAAAAAAATTCACTAAAAACTGTTCTGTTTGGGGAGGGGCACTATGAGTCAGATCCAAATTATCATTTGTAGTCATTTCATTAATATTATACTTAATTTATTTATAACCAAAACAGTGCATTTCCTTGGTTTTTAAGCAGGAATATTTGTTAGGTAGTTACTATTGTTTTTTTCCTTTCTTTTAGTTGTATAAATATTGGTATTCTAGTGAATATAAGGCATGAAAATATTTTTCACCATTTTTTGATTTACCAAATTCTTCATATCAGAGCATATGAAGAATCGATCAAGTTGAGAGTTTATTACCTTTTTTTAGCTTCTTTCATTGTTGATTATTTGGAAGATTACTTAATTCTTAAAGATATATGCCTCACTACCAATTATGTGAAGTAATTTAAAGATTCAATTTGGTTTGAGAAAATGGGAGAAAATTGCAGAAACATTAATCGATTTCAAGATGAGTTTAGAGCTACAAATCTTGATAATCCTATAATGGTGCTAGTCACGAATCCACTAGATGGTACCACTAGAATGGTGCTAGTCACGAATCCACTAGATAATGATAACTTTAAGAGCAAAGAACAAGTTGAGCTTTGTAGAGGGAACAATAGAGATGTCAGATGAAGAATCAGAGAATTTTGAGCGATGGTGTATAGTTGATTTAATGGTAATTTCTTGGATTCTAAATGCGATGAGTAAAGAAATAGATGAGTCCTTCATATATGTTGTATTTGCTAGGGATTTTGGAAAGATTTGGAAGAAAATTTCAGAGAATGCAATGGGTCATAATTATATTAATTGCAAAGGGAAATCTTCTCTATTAGGCAAGGTAATATGTTAATAAATGCCTATTACAAAAGGATTCAAAAGCTCTGGGATGAGTTGAATGCATTAAGTCCAATGCCATATTGTTCCTGTGGCAAGTGTGAATGTGGAGCAATGAGGATGATGAAGGAAATGGCTTCTCTCAATAAACTAATGCAGCTTCTCATAGGATTAAGTGACAGTTATGATAGTGCTCAAAATCAAATCTTGTTATTAGATCCTTTACCTTCTGTTAGCGAAGCACACTTTATGGTGTTGAGGGTAGAAACACAGAAGATGATTAGTTTAAATATGGAAGAATATGTTGAAGGAATTGTTATGTTTGCCAAGGCATCAAGAAATATAAGATAAGGTGTTAAACCTTGAGGGGTATTTCTGTCATTTTGATGATACCAAATAAAATAGCAATATTGTATTTAACATATTTGTTTTCTAAGTCTATTAAACAGGGTATGGAATAAATTAGCATGAATGGAGAATTGAAGAATAATCCTTGAAACATAAAATTAAGGAAGTAGCATGTTCACGCCTGTGACAAAGCTAACCGTCACCAAAACCAACATTTGAAGTTGACGGCCATGAAGGAAGACTCAAACCGTGAAATGTACATTTAAGTCACGCCCGTGAATTTGGATGACATTTTCATCCAGAGAGCTTCACGACCAAAGTCACCACTTGGATCACGACTGGGAAGTCTGTCACGCCTGTGAAGATGTATGTCACACCCATAACCCAATGTTTCAAAACTTTCCAGAGAGCTTCCCGACCAAGGTCACCACTTCAGTCATGACTTGGGAAGAACAGTCACGCCCGTGACAAATATAGTCACGCCCGTGAAGAATGAAAGAGAAAAATGTCAGGCGTGATTATTTGGTTGGTACAACGGCTAGTTTCATATTAAATGCACCCTAACGGCTATAATTAGCTAAGAGGGTATAAATAGAAGTCATTTATGCATTCAGTACAAGATAATAGCAAATACTTTGAATCAAAATCTTATTACAAGCTACTTGTACATTCAATACTTTGAGAACCAATACCTATTCTTTGTAAAAATCTTTTTGCTCTTCATTTATTGAGCAATAAAGATCTGTGAGTGTTTCTCTCTGTAATTATTGATTACTAAGTGAGTTTTGGGTATTTCAGGGTTAAGAGTATAACACTTGTAAGGGTTAGTTGTGTGAGCCTTTAAAACACAAAGTAAAATTTGTTTGTGTGATCCTGTAAAAACACAAAGTAAAGGTTGTTTGTGTGAGCCTGTAAAAATACAAAGTAAAGGTTGTTTGTGTGAGCCTGTAAAACACAAGGAATTGGTTATTGTGTAAGCCATTAAAATACAAGGGATTTCTGGGTTAGGTGTGAGCTATTGTGAGAAACACCGTAGTTGGGAGTGAGCTTGTAAAACTCCATTGTAACAGTTAATGTATTAGTAAAACTTTCAATTGTGATTGGGGAGAGGAGTAGGGTTTGTTAACACCCGAACCTTTATAAAACTCCTTGTGTCAAATTTCTCTATCCCTCCTAAAATTAATTTTTATTTCCACACTTTAAAGTTTAATTTTTGAAACTCCAATTCAACCCCCCTTCTTGGCTTAATATCTGGGCAACAATTGGTTTCAGTGCTAAGTCTAGCATCGAAGCCTTAAAAGCTCTAGTAAAGATTAAGATATGGCCAATGAAGGATTTCAAAGTCTCAAACCTTACTTTGATGGAGCAAATTATGCCCATTGGAAGTTTCGGATGGAGACATACCTGGATAGTGAAGGAATTGAAGTCTGGGATAGTGTACGAAGAGAATGGACACCACCAACCACATGAGGAGCTGATGGTGAAGAAGTAATCTTATCAAAAGATGATTGGACAGAGCCTCAAAGAAGAGCAAATTTCAAAAACAAGAAGGCAATGACAATCCTATCAAGCTCATTATCTATTAAAGAATGTGGAAGAATACAACACTGCCCAACAGCATACAACATGTGGAAGACATTGGAAAATTATCATGAAGGAACTAAGCAAGTCAAATCCAAGAAGATTCAACTTCTGACCTCAGAATATGAGCTCTTCAAGATGAAATCCAATGAGTCAATCATTGACATGACCAATCGCCTTTTAGTCATTATAAATGGAATGAGGAAACTTGGGAGGCATTTGAGTCTGGAAGATGTAAACAACAAAATCCTGAGAAGTCTTCCTCTTAAAGACTATGGCTCAAGAGTTGCTGGCATAGAAGAAGCAAATGAAGACATGAGCATCATGAATACTGATGTGCTGATTGACAAACTTCTCACACATGAAATGACAGTAAAAAGAGATAGAGAGCTTAAAGTAGAGCCAAAAAAAAGAAAGCCCTTAGCACTCAAAGCCTCTACTTCAAAATCTCAATAAGAAAGTGAAGATGATGAAGAATTGAGTGATGATGAAAATGAGGACATTGCTATGCTCTCAAGAAGATTAAAAAGAATCATTGAGAAGAAAATGAGCAACACAAGAAAATTCAGGTAAAAAAATCTCAAACAAACTTCTAATGATGCACAAAGAAGTAAGGAAGAGGTAAAGTGCTATGAGTGTGGAAAGAAAGGACATATAAAACCAGAATGTCCAAGGCTCAAGAAACACAATAGCAAATACCAAAGAGACAATGGGGATAAAGGTCACAAAGCCACATGGAATGACGAAAGCTCTTCAAGTGAGAGAGATGATAATGAAAGCGAAGAGGTCAACCTATGCTTCATGGTTATTGAGGATCACGTCTCGAATAAGGTAAAATCACTACATTCATACTCTTTAAACAATGATAGCAGTTATGATGATGATGATAATGATGATGATGATGATGAGCAAAGCCTAATAGAAGAATTAAATCTAGAATTAGAAAAATATAGAAGTAAATTCAGTACTTATAGAAATAACATCTCTAATTTAAAAAAAATAAGATATGATTTAGCAAAGGAAAAAATAAAGCTTAAAATGTAACGTCACACCTTATGCATTTGTGTTCAACCTATCCCTGTATCAAGTAATCATACATGGCATACTGGAAAGGTAAAATACCCTGTTAACAATAGTAGTAAAATTTTTTTTCATATCCTGTAATATAATTCAATGACTTTGCAAGTCTCATATCCTATAATATTATTCACTGACTTTGCAAAGTTAACACTGAAGTTTTCACCACAATATAATATATCACATATATCAAAACATAAACTTTACACATAAGTATTTTCGAGTTGATTTCATTTATACATTTTTAGACTCATTCCAAAATGACTATACATATTCAAGCACGTAAATACAAAACACATATGACATATTTTCATGCTTGTGTGGAATGCAAGGAGAGAGAGTGATGAGGCTCGGTCAATGACCTGTGCTCCATGTCTTCTATACACTACTCAAAATGAGCTATCACTTTTCTTTACGTGAAAAATGATGCAAATTGATGAGTTGCGGCTCAGTGAGAATAATAATCCAATGAGCTCTAAAGTACCAAAATTTAGCTAAGACATATACCTATAACTCTCATGTTTTGATCATTTACAGAATATAGCTCGAACAAGCTCAAATTAGCCAAATAAGTTACTGTATCTTCCCAGGGCACTCAATAGGCAGTTCAAACCATGGAACAGTCATGGTTCCATTCCCCATAACTCACAATTTACAAGGCCTATGAACTTGAAATTTGGTAGATAGATATAACACACATATATCTACAAATTTTATGTTCTGAGAGACTTCGAATAAGGGCTTTAACATATTCGAAATCAAACCACATAGTAGCTAACTTGGTTAGGGTTTACACCCTGACCAGTTTTAGTACAAAGAGCATATCTCTCCCTATACATAACATCTTGCAAAAATGTTTACATATACAAAAATCTAAGACATAAAGGAACAACTTGTGTGTTTTACATATTTCCAGAATCAATTTCTATTAACATCAAAATTGGGGTGCAATTCAGTGCCTAATATTGAACCTAAGCAACTCAAATCAACCCTATAGCAATAAGAATTGATTACTTACCAAGAACAACCTTGCAAGGGATGAATATGCTTCAAAAACTAGGTGCAACAAGGATGAATTGAAGTCTGAAATGGAGGAAATTGAAGAAGAAGTCGGGCTGGAGAAGAAGGCAGAAATGGGGAAAGAAAGATGAAGATAAAGCCAACTTGTTTTTTGTCTTTTTCTCATTTTCTCTTCTTCTCTTCTCATTTCTCATTTCTCTTCTCTTCTATTTCTCTTTTGTGTCATTTTCATTTTATTTTGTCTATATTATTATTATTATTATTTACATATATTTATAATTCCACTAATTCACACAATAATACAGCTTAATCATTTGACCCGATTTAACTAAATTAACAATGTAATTGTTTACTAATCTTAATCTAATCATTTTGCTTACTTTAATTTAGACACCTTATTCAATTCATTTCTAATACTTTGTTATCTTCATTTAGGTTATAATTACACATGTGCGACTCGATACAAATGCCAAATACTAGGACACGTAGCTAGTGCGTATCATAAACTTGTTCCTACGAAAATACGTATGAAATGCACGTGTTCAATTGAATTGTATGCAAGATGCTTATGTTCGATGAAATGCATGTGGAGAAGGTCAAGGATGTTACATAAATCATCTAATGAATCTCTCCAAAAGTCATTAGATGAATATTCATCAAGACCCTCAATTACTTCTTTGCTAAAAGAAAATAATTCGTTGAAAAAATAATTTGAGGAACTTAGGAATTTTATTTCTAAATTTCACGAAGGTAAAGAGAGTTTAGATACTCTCATTGTATCTCAAAGATCACCCTTAATTAGACATGGTCTAGGGTTTAAGGACATATCATCATCATCTCATAAAACCATCTTTGTTAAGTCAAATCAACTTCACATCTCCACACTTGTTGGAACAGCACCAAGAAATAAGCATATTAAACCTTCTATACATAAAAAGAATAATCATGCCTTTATGTATAGGAAGCATGCATCTAGAAAATCAACAATTAATCATAACTGTGTATGTCATCATTCTCAAAATAAGTTTGATAGAAATATGGTATTCAAAAATTTTGTAAGACCAAAAAACAAGTTTAGAACTAAACAATGTAATTATTGTATGAAAATGGGTTACATAAATAAACATTGTTGGATAAGGAAGGCTCATTGGGAACCTTCATGTGCTAACCCCCAAGGACCCAAGCTCATTTGGGTACCTACAAATCATACTTGAACCGTGATTCTATAGGTATGCCTCAAGTCCACAATAAACAAAAATGCGTGGCTTGTAGACAGTGGATGCTTAAGGCATATGACAGGAGATAAAGAACTCTTCAAAGATATTGAAAGTATTGATGGAGGTAAAGTTACCTTTGGAAACAATGCTAAGGGTAAGGTAATTGGCATTGGATCTATTGGTATAAATGGAACTACTATTATTAAAGATGTCTTACTTGTTGATGGCTTAAAACATAACTTGTTAAGTGTTAGTCAATTATGTGATAAAGGAAACAAAGTAATCTTTACTTCAAATGAATGTCTTGTGATCGCTATCGATGGTCAGGAGATATTTAAGGGAAATAGAGATGTCAATACATACATAATAAACTTACATGAACTATCTAACCATTCCTCTAAGTGTCTTATGACTACTAGTGATGAATCTTGGTTGTGGCATAGAAGACTTGGTCATGCTAACAAGGACTTAATACAAAGCCTCAACACATGAGAACTAGTAAAAGGACTACCAAGAGTCAAATATGAAAAAGGCAAGACATGTGAACCTTGCCAAAGAGGAAAGCAACACAAGTCATCCTTCAAAGCCAAAAACATAGTAAGTACCTCAAAACCTCTTGAACTCCTGCATTTGGATTTATTCGGACCTACTAGAATTGCTAGCTTAGGAGGAAAACATTATGCATTTGTCATCATAGATGATTAATCTAGATTTACTTGGGTAATTTTCTTAGCTCAAAAGAGTGATGCTTTTGAAAATTTCAAAAACTTTGCTAAAAGGGTTCAAAATGAAAAAGGGTACTGTATTTCAAAGATAAGAAGTGATAATGGCAAAGAATTTGAAAATGAAAACTTTGAAAGCTTTTGTCTTGAACATGGCATTTCAAAAAATTTCTCATCTCCTAGGACACCTCAACAAAATGGAGTAGTTGAAAGGAAAAATCGAACTTTAATTCAAATGGCTAGAACAATGCTCAATGAATATGATTTACGAACTTACTTTTGGGCAGAAGCCACAAACACTGCATGTTATATTTCAAATCGAGTTTTCAAAAGACCTCTTTTAAATAAAACCTCATTTGAGCTATGGAATGGAAGAAAGCCCTTGATATTGTACTTTAGAGTATTTGGATGCAAGTGCTTCATATTGAATACCAAGGACAATCTTGAAAAATTTGCCTCTAAATCTGATGAAGGTATCTTTTTAGGATATTCTACAACCAGCAAATCATATAGAGTATTTAACAAAAGATCATTAACTGTTGAAGAATCTATGCATGTTGTCTTCAATGAATCTAGTAGACTTGATCTTGTGAAAGGTAGTGTTCTTGATGATGTTGTAGGTAATATGGAAAAACTTGATCTTGAAAATGGAAAAGAAGAAAATGATCAAGAAGATTCACATCAAAATGATTCTCTACCTCAAACTCAAGAAGAAAATGAACAAGAACTCCCAAAAGAATGGAGAATGACGAAAGATCATCCAAAAAAGCAAATCATTGGTGATCTCTCAAGGGGAGTAAGTACTAGATCTCATTTCAAACATTTAGTCACTGACATTGCTTTTATTTATCAAATTGAGCCTAAATATGTTGATGAGGCTCTTAATGATAAAAGTTGGGTAATTGCCATGCAAGAGGAACTCAACCAATTTGAGAGAAGTAAGGTATGGACCTTAGTACCTAGACCCAAGGATCATTAAATTATAGGTAGCAAATGGGTATTTAGAAATAAGCTAGATGAACAAGGTTCAATAACTAGGAATAAGGCTAGATTAGTTGCAAAAGGATATAATCAGGAAGAAGGTATAGATTATGATGAAACCTATGCATTTGTAGCTAGATTAGAAGCCATAAGAATACTCTTAGCATATGCATGTCACATGAATTTCAAACTCTTTCAAATGGATGTGAAAAGTGCATTTCTAAATGGTTATATAGAAGAAGAAGTATATGTAGAACAACCACCTGGCTTTAAAAGCTATGATTTGCCAAATCATGTTTTTAAACTTTGAAAAGCTTTATATGGTTTGAAACAAGCCCCAAGAGCTTGGTATGAAAAGTTAAGTTCTTTTCTATTAGAAAATAGCTTTACAAAGAGAAATGTTGACACCACATTATTCATTAAAAAGCATAAGCATGATATACTAATTGTTCAAATTTATGTTGATGATATAATATTTGGTTCTACTAATGAGTTGCTTTGTCAAGAATTTGCCAAGTGTATGACTAGGGAATTTAAAATGAGCATGATGGAGAGCTTAAGTATTTCCTTGGTCTACAAATAAAGCAAAGCAATGAGGGCATATTCATCAACCAATCCAAATATGCCAGAGATTTAATTAATAAATTTGGTATGGAAGGATGCAAAAATGCCAAGACTCCTATGAGCACATCAACAAAATTGGACAAGGATGAAAATGGTAAGAGCGTTATTGAAAAGCTTTATAGAGGTATGATTGGATCACTTTTATATCTTACTGCTTCTAGACCTGATATAATGTATAGTGTTTGCTTGTGTGCACGATTTCAATCATGTCCTAAAGAATCTCATTTAAATGCAGTAAAAAAAGAATTCTAAGATATTTACACAGATCATTGCATTTAGGTTTATGGTATCCTAGAAATTCATTCTTTTATATTATAGGATATTCAGATGTAGACTATGCTGGTAGTCTTTTAGATAGAAAAAGTACTTCAGGCACTTGTCATTTTATTAGAGAATGCTTAGTTTCTTGGTTAAGCAAGAAACAAGTTTCAGTTGCCCTTTCAATTGCTGAAGCAAAGTATGTAGCAGCTGGATGTTGTTGTACTCAAATTCTTTGGATTAAACAACAAATTAAGGACTATGGTCATGATATGAACCATATACCTATTATATATGACAATACAAGTGCTATAAATCTTTCAAAGAATCCTATTCAACACTTGAGAAGTAAGCATATTGACATTAGACACCATTTTATTAGAGATCATGTTCAATATGGAGATGTTGCATTGGAATTTATAAGCACAAAAAATCAATTGGCAGATATATTTACTAAGTCTCTAAATGAGGAAAGATTTAATTTCATTAGAAGATAACTTGGTATGATTGATGGATTAACCTTATGATTGTTAAATTACGAAATCTTAAGTGATAATCTTAATTTTGTATCATATCAACAGATATAAGGTAGTAAATTTAATGAAAAGTTTATGTTATAAGGGATAAAATCTTTTTTGAAATGATTTAGTCTTGTTTTAGGATTTAATTTTATTTGATGAAAATTTTAGGGAAGTCACGCCCGTGACTTAAATAGCCAAAAGAGGCAGTGTCGTTCATGACTTGATTCACAACATGGTTCACGGATTCAAGTGGTGAAACTTATTTTTCATGACTTCATTCACTCCTGTGAAAAGCCCTATTCACACCCATGATGAATTTTCATGCCCGTGAACATATTCACCTCAAACTCATAGAGACGTTCACGCTTTGAGTCATGATTTGCTTCACGGGCACAAGTTGTGAAATTCAACCTTTCATGCCCGTGATTTGTGTTTCACCCCCGTGATAGTTCATCATTCATGCCCATGACATTCAAAGGTCACGACTGTGAACAGTTTCATGCCTTTATTTACGGGTAAAGCACCCCTTCAGCAAACTGTGAATACGACCATTCACGCCTGTGAAGACATAGTTCACGCCCGTGAATGCATCGAGTATATAAGAAAACAACCGGTTATTTTTCACATTTCAAAATTTTAACTCCTTGAAACCGCTCTCATTTACACACATTCAATGAGTTATTGAAGATTCCAGCCCCTAAGTCACAAACTTTTCCTATAAATACCATCAAAAGTCCATTCCTTCATCAAAAATCATACATCTTTAGGGTTTCCTTAAATTTTTTCTGTCAAAAACTTTTCCCAAACTCCACAAAGTTCATGTCTTCATTTCAAATGGAAACTGGCTCATCGAAAGGAAAAAGAAAGAAGTCTCATGCTCTCCGGAGGTAAGCAGATTACCTCTTGAATAGACTTCTGGAGCATTGATATCCCCGTTACTTCACCTTGAAGCAAATGCCTCTTTTTTCATCGATGTCCTTCGAATGGCAAATCATCCGAACTCTCGGGCTAGAAACTGCAATGACAAAGCAACTCCAGGCCTATCACTTGAAAGAATTTATGGACATTCATCCACATTGAGGGAGCCAACACTGGAATTCCTTAGCACTCTGCAAGTGTCACCTACTGGAGAGGTGAAATTCCAACTCTGCAACAATCCCAACACCCTCAATGCCATAGAATTTGGGGACTTATTCAACTTACCATCGGATGGCATACTCAATGACAACGAAGTAGAATTCTTCGCCACTCGAGCTTGGACCCATTTTGGCACCGATTGCAGCTGGGATGTCAAGAAGACCAAGAGCACTCATCTCAGGTCCCCAGTGCACAAATACTTGCATAGGTTCCTGACCTATAGCATATTCGCTCGGGGAGACAGCAATGGGACCATCCGAAAATCGGAGCTCTTCCTATTTGAGATGGCTAGAAGAGGACTCACGATGGCACTTTATAGATGGTTTGCAAACCATCTTCTGTCCATTGCCACCAAACCCACAAGAGATATACTGATTGGTGGTTATATCACCCATATAGCCTTGAAGCTTGGCTATTTGAAGTTGGATGATCATCATTTCAATCTCATCCCTGGGCATCCTTGAGATCGATTGGATGTCGAGTCCTTTATCAAGATGGGAGCGGCTGTCAGAATTGTTCATGAGAACAATATTTTCTACTGCTTCATCGACACTGCTGGGGAGATCATTTGGGAAGACAATGACACGGAGGACTTCAAAGCTGGCCTCCAGAGGATCCAGTAAAAGTAAAAGGGCTCGAGTTGAGAAAGCACTTCCAGCAGCTGAGTAGGACATCGGTTAATCCTCGACTTTCACACCAAATCTAGCACAACAAGTGGTTGACCTCTTGGCACCACGATTCGAGTAGCTGCAGGCTTTGATGGACGAGAGGTTGGAAAATCTCAAAGACTTCATGGAGTCGTGGATGGATAGCCTTGAGGCAGAGGTTGCTAAACTTCGAGATAAGATGTCCGGCTAGGTGATAGGCTAGATGGTAGCCTAAATTTGTTTGTTTGTTTATTTATTTACTTGTTCTATTGTTTGTTTGTAGGAAATTTTAAATTTCCTTTCTGAACTCTTATTTCCTTTGGTTTGTTTTTTTTACATTAATATATTTGCTTTGTTTTTGTATCTTTATATTCTTTTTGTTGATGACAAAAGGGGGAGAACCTAGCAATATATTAAGATAAATGAATTTTGAATCAAAAATAAAAACTTACAAATACATTGACTTTGAGTTAGGTTGAGAGAAATTAGAAATACTCAAAATTTTGATTCAAAATTCATATGCAAGTATGAAATTGAGCTTTATACACATTACATATATCTTAAGTATACTTTGCATATACCTTAATGCAAGTTACATAAATGAATATGCCACGATATACTCTAAATATACCTTACATATACTTCATGCCTTAAAAAGAATTATGGTATATATTGAATATACTTTTCATATAACTTGCATATACTTAAAATCTAGAAAGTTTACTTCAATGCTACATCATTCATTAAAATTCTTGCATTTTCATTAATCTTTATCCTAAGTATCTTTTGAGGGGGAGACTTCTTAAGAGCACATATTGCTAGATTATTTGTCACCATAAAAAAGGGGGAGATTGTTAAACCTTGAGGGGTATTTACATTATTTTGATGATAACAAATAAAATAACAATATTGTATTTAACATACGTGTTTTATAAGTCTATTAAACAGGGTATGGAATAAATTAGCAAGAATGGAGAATGGAAGAATAATCCTTGAAAGACAAAATTAAGGAAGTAGCATGTTCACGCCCGTGATACTATGTGTCATGCCCGTGACAAAGCTAACCATCACCAAAACCAACATTTGAAGTTCACGGCCATGAAGGAAGACTCAAACCGTGAAATGTACATTTAAGTCACGCCTGTGAAGTATAATGTCACACCCGTGAATTTGCATTTCATTTTCATCCAGAGAGCTTCATGACCAAAGTCACAACTTGGATCACGGCTGGGAAGTCTGTCATGCCTGTGATGATGTATGTCACCCCCGTGACCCAATGTTTCAAAACTTTCCAGAGAGCTTCACGACCATGGTCACCACTTCAGTCACGGCTTGGGAAGAACAATCACGCCCGTGACAAACACAGTCACGCCCGTGAAGGATGAAAGAGAAAAATGTTAGGCACGATTATTTGGTTGGTACAACGGCTAGTTCCATATTAAATGCACCCAAACGGCTATAATTAGCCAAAAGGGTATAAATAGAAGTCATTTATGCATTCAGTACAAGAGAATAGCAAATACTTTGAATCAAAATCTTATTACAAGCTACTTGTACATTCAATACTTTGAGAACCAATACCTATTCTCTGTAAAAATCTTTTTGCTCTTCATTTATTGAGCAACAAAGATATGTGAGTGTTTCTCTCTGTAATTATTGATTATTCAAGTGATTTTTGGGTATTTCAGGGTTAAGAGTAGAACACTTGTTAGGTTTAATTGTGTGAGCCTTTAAAACACAAAGTAAAGGTTGTTTGTGTGATCCTGTAAAAACACAAAGTAAAGGTTGTTTGTGTGAGCCTGTAAAAACACAAAGTAAAGGTTGTTTGTGTGAGCCTGTAAAACACAAGGAATTGGTTATTATGTAAGCCATTAAAACACAAGGGATTTCTGGGTTAGGTATGAGCCATTGTGAGAAACAGCATAGTTGAGAGTGAGCTTGTAAAACTCCATTGTAACACTTAGTGTGTTAGTGAAACTACCAATTGCGATTGGAGAGAGGAGTAGGGTTTGTTAACACCCGAACCTCTATAAAAATCATTGTTTCAAATTTCTCTATTCCTCCTAAAATTAATTTTTATTTCTGCACTTTAAAGTTTAATTTTTGAAACTCTAATTTAATCCCCCTTCTTGGCTTAATATCTGGGCAACATAAGGATATGACAAAAATAATTACAAGAAGAAAGAATTTGGTAAAGGAGAAGATAAATATTGTGATCATTGCAAAAAGCTTGGACATAGCAAGGACACCTGTTTAAATTCATTGGAGTCCCGGAGTGGTATAATGAATTAAAATAGAAAAGGCCGAGAGATTAGAAAAGGACATATGCAAATATGGTTGACAATGCATAAATGAAAGAGAAAGCAAGAGAGGAGACTTGGAGAACTCATCCTCAACAACCTCAGTAATACATAGCAGACTTAATAAAGCAGGAAGTCTCAAAGTATATGAAAGGAGCACAAATGCAGACTGAAGATTACATGCATTTTACAAGAGTCAATGAAGATTTTGCAGGTATAGTTGAATATGGGTATGCCAAAACAAAGGTCTTACTTACTGGATTATTGAAAGTGGATCCACTAACCATATTTGTATAGATAAAAGATTGTTCATCAAACTTTTTCCTATACCAGAACCTATCAAAGTACATATCCTTAATGGCACAACTATACATGTTACTGATATAGGTTGTGTTTAACTAATTCAGAACCTTACTAGTGTCTTTTACTTACCAACATTTAACCGTAATCTCTTGTCAGTAAGCAAAATCACTAAAACAAATCATATTAAACTTGTTTTCATTGATAGTGTTTGTCCTTCGCAGGATCTAAAGAGTAGTAGGAACATTACTTTTGGGAAAGTAGTAGGGAACCTATATGTTCTAAATTCATATTTTGTAATGCCTGCAAGTTAGAGTCTAGGAATAACATGTAATGAAAGGTATATAGAGGGTATATAGGAGGTATATAGTGGTTATTAGTTTTGGAAACATGAAATATAATTAAAAAGATATGAAAAGGTGAAATTCTATTGTTCATACCTATGACATATGTAATCGTGGTCATGAATATTGTGAAAATCAGTTTCTAAAGCTAAGGATTTTCACAGAAGTGACACATGTTCACACTTGTAAAGCCCTGCAGTTTAAATTGAGCAGCTTCGTATTTTGACAAAAACTTACAAAAATCCAATCTTAAACCTTAGACACCAGACCTCTAAATCCCTAGAACCAATTCTCCCTCATTCCCTTTCAATTCTGATTTATAAAATATGAATCCCCATTATAAAAAGAGATTAAAAATGGATTGAAAATAAGATTTTTGCTATAGATATCGAAATTTGAATGAAGGAAATATAAAACACCTTCTAAACCTTTGAACCTATTCTGTAATCTGCGAAACAAAGGTAAAGTACCTTGTTTTTCCTTAATCTTTAAATGTTTTGATTCATTTTCAATAGGAGGATGATGTTTGAAGGGTTTAAGTTAGGTTTCTATATTGTGAATGGTTTAGATAAATATAATGGCATAAATAAAATCTAATGCGGTATTTGACTTCATTTTAGGGACTGAAGTTAAAGGTGGAGACAACCACCATAGGCAGTAGATGTGACAGAGTTGAGTTTTAGGGCTTTAACAATTCAAGTTTGTAAATATATGCATTTTAATTCACAACTTGGTATGCTTGTATGCTTAATTACATAATTGGTATGTTAATTGGCCTATCTCGTATAACTAGAATTGTTGGAAATTTATATGAGTCATGTTAAATCTATTATGGATTATAATTATGGATAATTGAGATAAATGGAAGTTATGTTTGATGAGTTGAATTATGAAATCTAGTTGTGTTGTTGAATGATTTAATTTGCTTGAACATAGTTTAAAATGTGTTTATGAATGCTAAAAAGTGTTGATAGGAGTGACTAACATTGGTTAGCCTTAGTACCAATACGTGTTGTGTGTGATTTTGGCTTAAACAATGATGGAATATTGACACAAATTGATGTTTCACAGCCATGAAGGTAGTCTTCATGCTTGTGATTGTATTGCACGCCCGTGCATTGTTTCATAAAAGGCTTCACGCCTTTGAATCTACCATTCACGCTCGTAATTGCCTTATATGAGTTTGTTGTACGCACACACTTGGCATGATTAACGGAGATGGTATACAATATGATACATGACTATGAACAATGATTATGCACTAGGTGCTCTATATTACAAAGGGTTATATAATGGACATATTGAACAATGAATGACTTGTCAATAATATAGATAACCAAAATACAGTAAACTATAATGTAGTACACAACGGTATTGTAAACCAATAATACAAAAATTAAATCAAATTTACAGAATCTGAATACGGTTACATCCTAGAAAAGGAATGCAAAAACCAATAATCAGATATATGAAACAAGAAGTTAGATAATTTCAATATATGATGAAATTCACTATGATTATGATGATATAGAAATACTATGAATAAAATGTATTATGGCTATAATGACATTAATTCACTTATACGATTATGTGAATATATATATATATATATATATATATATATATATATATATATATATAGTTAAACACCTAGGTATGGTTATAAATATGAATGCTATATTACTATATGAATGCATGTTAGAATTTTAATACTTTTATATACGACTAAGGGTTATGTAATGGACATGTTGAACCATGAATGACTTATAAATAATAGAAATAACAAAAATATGATTATATATGCCCATTTTTATGGTCAAACATCCAGGTATGGTTATGAATATGAATGTTATGTTACTGTGTGAATGTATGCTAGAATTTTAATGCTTTTATATACCACTAAGGGTTATGTAATGGACATGTTGAACCACCATGAATGACTTATAAATGATACAGATAACCAGAATATGATTATATATGCCCATTTTCTATTCGAGGATGAGCTTAGGATATGTGGCATGCCATTGAGGGGGTTACGATACAGTAGAATATTATTATGATTTAATCAGGGTAGCTTAAGTTTGGATTAGAGTGCTCTTGATTATTTAGGGATAAGGTGACTTAAGCTTGTATTAGAGCGCCCTTATACCTATATGCATGCAGATTTTATATTTACTTATCAGGGTAGCTTAAGCTTAGGTTAAAGTGCTCCTTATTTGAGAAGCTGTATTAGCGATACAAACAAATACAGTTAGTGAGCAGGATAGCTTAAGCTTGGATTAGAGTGCTCATGTTTCACAATTCGCATTCGGGTAGTTGGGGTCTAGAATATTGAGCAAACAAATAGTGAATTATCATAATACAGAATACAGTAAACTGTAATGCAGTACACAATGGTATTGTAAACTAGTAATACTGTAGTGCTCTCTCACCTAACCAAGATTAGCCCGACTAAATGAGTGGGGGCTACAGAAACTAGTGTGTGAAAAATTGTGAAATTTAAAACTTTTTTTCTTTAGAAAACCCTTTTTCATAAACACTTCCTTTGTATATGAAACCATATTACAATATCTCATATATATAATCATCCATGGATAAATATTTTGATCTAGGAGAAAGCATTATCATATATATATATATATATATATATATAAAGTAACATGCTTGGGGCTTAAAAGACCTGATGTGTACAAAATACATGTCTTTTTACAAAAGCTACATATATCTTAAAATATAAGATATGTATGCAATAAAAAAAACCTATCCCCTATGTCATGTGCAAAATACAAAAGTATAACATATGATATTTCCAACCTGTATCAGGTCTGAACTATTGTCTCTAATATTGGATAGGTTTTTCAAGATCAACTTCAGCTATATCTATAAGGCTCTGACCTGCGTAAGGAAACACCCACACTCTAAGCTACTGAAAGCTTAGTGGTATATATAGACATAAAAATTTAACATGCAATCATACATTAAAAAAATTCATGGCATGACATTGAAATTATAATATCATGTGAAATACCTTACCTTATGGGAGCTATAACTCACTACACATTGAATAATAAGAAAAGCACATATAACTCCCTTTTTTTTTTATTTATAACATATAACATATTAATTGTGTATTCTTGTATACCTGTGTGTTTGAATCTCTTTTTCATTTTATTATGTTCTTAAATCACATTGATATGATTGCCCAACAACTCTCACTACGAGCTATTCGGATATGAGTTGTAGACAGGGACGCTCTTCAAGCTTAAGTTACCTTACCATTGTCTATAATCATGTGTATCAATTGATATATCTCAAGTTCACGATGAGTATAGAATCATTGTATCATAATCACTATGGTACCGAACCATCTTAATGGCATGCCAACTATCATACTTCTAGTCATAGTATCAAACCTGGGCTTTACTTGTTCATAATATCTTATTATACTTCATTATAACATTTATATCTTATAATGTATAAACTTTATTCATGTGGAAACTTATCATGTAACATTCACATTCTGAAATTCATAAAAGCATACTATAAACATATCATGTAGAAAGCATGTGTATAACCATTACATTACAACCATTAAACATACAACATATATTATTTAAAACAGGCTTCATCGGATTGAACTATGTGTTCACGCTTGTAAAGTCTTATTCACAAGTAACTCTATCCATAAACCAAATCGTGAACTTGGTCATGAAAGCTTATGTCCATTTTTTGCATATTCTTCATGAGCATGAAGAAATTGTTATAGGCGTGACCTTATTCGTGGGATAAGATTCACGATCATGAATACCTAGTTATGGGTGTGAAATTGGGTTTTCAAGCAGTTAACAATATTAAAGACAAATATTCATTACAAGTCACATGTTAAGCTTTAAGGATTGTCCCATGACAACCTTTTTCTATCAGTATTCTCGTCACATCATGCATTAACATATATTAAAGCATTATTTGAACCCATTAGAACACATCTCAGCATAAATTACCCTATCAACTCATTTAATACCAATTCATTCAATTATGGTTTAACAACCTCTTTTATAACCTCAACAATATTTCCTTTTACCTTTTCATTATTATAACTTGGCATTTCATTTAAGACACATATGACATACTTATAACAAGGTTCCTTTTAGGCATTTCCATTATTATCTCATATTCTCATGGCATTCATTGCATCACTTACTTTCATATCAACAATCAACTAACATTTAAGTCATTCAAGGAATTTAACACATACAACATGCCAAAATTGGAATTTAAATGCATATATGTATATATCTCTAATAGAGCCTTAAAAACTAAGATTCCCTCAAGCTTAATTATCCTTATGGTGGATTTCACCACCTCCTCTTTCAACTCCTAATATATATAACACATATATATCAAAATCTATAACCCATATACTTAACCTTTAAAGCCATAATGATAATACCCTAACTTTAACTTTTTTTACACCTTAATCTCATATAACCCCTTACTAACACATACTATAACCTATAAACAACTTAAAGAGGGATCTTTAACCATGAAAACTCATGATCACTCGAAACCCTAACTCATATGGAAATGGATCTCTAACAAAACGGGTTCTACATGGAAAAAGACTATGAAAGCTTGTAAAAATGAAAGAGAAATATGATTCCTTACCACAATTGAAGGAAATACAGTTAGGATGGAATATTTGAATCTCATTTTCTTCCTATGGGGTATGTCTCCTCATGAATGTTTCTTCTTTATGCTTTTCTCCCATAAGAACTCATTTAAACTTTGATCTTTAATGTTGGTTTGATGTTTAAGGTCTAGAAATCATGAGAAAATATAAGACTTTATCTTTGATATGAAAGAAATTTGAGTTATAGGGTTTACTTTTGGGTTTAGTTTGTGAGAAAAAGAAAGAATAACTGTTGGAATTTTATATCTGATGATATTTGTTGAACCTTGAGGGGTATTTCTGTTATTTTGATGTTAACAAATAAAATAGCAATAATGTATTTAGCAATGCTTGTGTTCTAAGTATGTTGAACAAGATATATCTTGATTAGAATATGATGCAAGATTGAAAGACATCTTTTGAAGATCAAAATCAGAAGAAATAGCAAAGTCACCCCCGTGAATATAGTTTAGCGCCAACTTTCCACCATTCAAAGTTCACGGCCATGAAGGATCATACTAATCGTGAATGATCAAATCAGTCACGCCTGTGAAAGATAGTCACACCTGTGTGATAAAATGTCAAAATCTTCCAGAGAGTTTCACGGCCAGAGTCACAACTTAGACCACGACTTGGAAGAATATTCATGGCCATGATCAAACACTTCAAATTCTTCCAGAGAGCTTCACGACTAGAGTCACCACTTAGACCATGACTTGGAAGAACATTCACGACCGTGTCACATATATTCACGCCTATGAAAGAGGACAGAGAAACATGTCAGAAACAAAGTTAAAAGTTGGTTCAATGGCTATTTTCGCATTAAATGCACCCAAAGGGCTATAATTCACAGAGGAAGTATAAATGCAAGTCATTTATGAATCCTAATAAGAATAACAACAATTACTTTGAATCTTTAATCTTGTTGTAGCCTTGTGCATTAATTATTTAGCAAAACCTTTATTCTTTGTAAAAAACCTAATTGCTTATAATTTTTGAACATTGTAGGTTGGTGAGTGTTTTCATTGTAAACAATTACTCAAGTGAGTTTGGGTATATTGGGTTAAGATTGAAACACTTATAAGGGTTTATTGTGTGAGCCATAAAATACAAGGAATTGGTTTATTGTGTGAGCCATTAAAACACAAGGGAATTTCTAGGTTAGGTGTTAACCATTGAGAGAAACACCATGGTTGGGAGTGAGCTTGTAAAACTCCATTGTAACACTTAGTGTGTTAGTAAAACACCCAATTGAGATTAGGGAGATGAGTAGGGTTTATTAATACCCGAACCTCTATAAATCTTATGTGTGATATCTCTCCTTCCATACTCTATTTAATTTTATTCTGCACTTAAAGTTAAGAAATTTTTTATTTCATAACCAATTCAACCCCCTTCTTGGTTCATTGTCTGGGCAACAATTGGTATCAGAGCTTGTCTAGCAACAAAGACTAAAAAGTGCTAGCAAAGATGAAGAAATAGCTAGTGAAGGATTTCAAACTCTTAAGCCTTACTTTGATGAAGCAAACTATGCTCATTGGAAGTTCCGGATGGAGACATATCTCGATAGTGAGGGAATTGAAGTTTGGGATAATATTCAAAAAGAATGGTCACCACCAACTAGGAGAGGAGTTGATGGTGAAGAAGAAGTTCTTTCAAGAGATGATTGGATAAAACCTCAACGTAGAGCAAACTTCAAAAACAAAAAGGTAATGACAATCCTCAAAAGCTCTTTATCGCATATAATATGTGGAAGACATTGGAGAATTATCATGAAAGAACCAAGAAATTTAAATCCAAGAAGATTCAACTTCTCACTTCAGAATATGAACTTTTCAAGATGAAATCCAATTAATCTATCACCGATATGACGAATTGTCTTATATCCATCATAAATTGCATGAGAAAGCTTGGAAAGCATTTGAGCTTGGAAGATGTAAACAACAAAATTCTGAGAAGCCTTCCTCTCAAAGACTATGGTTCAAGAGTTGTGGGTATAGAAGAAGCCAATGAAGAGATAAGTGTCATGCCTATCGATGTGCTTATTGGAAAACTTCTAACACACGAAATGGTGGTAAAAATAGATACAAAACTTGAAACTGAACCGGAAAAAAGAAAACCTCTAGCACTCAAAGCCTCTACTTCAAAATCTCAAGAAAAAGTTGAAGATGACGAAGAAAAGAGTGATGATGCAAATGAGGACATTGCCATGCTCTCAAGAAGATTAAAAAGAATAATTGAAAAGAGAATTGACAACTATCAGAACTTCAAACAAAGAAACCTCAAACACTCCTCAAATGACTCTCAAAGAAATAATGAGGAGGTAAAATGTTATGAGTGTGGGAAGAAAGTACATATCAAACTAGAATGTCCAAAGCTCAAGAAACACAAGAAAAGATATCAAAAAGATAATAGGGAGAAAGGTTAGAAAGCCACATGGGATGATGAAAGCTCTTCAAGTGAAAAAGATGACAATGAAGGTGAAGAGGTTAACCTATGCTTCATGGCTTTAGAGGATCACTTCACGGATGAGGTAGGTCCTTCTTACTCATACTCATTTAGTAATGATAGTAGTGATAATAATAGTGATAATGAAGATGATGATGAGCAAAGTTTAATAGAAGTATTGAACTAAGAATTAGAAAAATATAGATGTAAATTCAATACTTAGAAAAATAAAATGTTAAATTTGAAAACAAAAATGGAAGTTTTACAAAAGGAAAATCTTGATCTTAAATTTCTAATGAAACTCTTCAAAAATTATTAGATGAGCATTCCTCTAGACCCTCAACTAAATCTTTGCTTAAAGAAAATAATATTTTGAAAAATGAAGTTGAGGAGCTTAGAAACTATATTTCAAGATTTCATAAAGGCAAAGAGAGTTTAGATACTCTCAGAGTGTCCCAAACACCACCTTTAAGAAGACATGGTCTAGGATTCAATGGAACATCATCTCCATCTCACAAGACCACTTTTGTTAACTCAAACCTCCATAATAGAAGTAATAGTCCCAAGGGCTAAGAGCACAACACACACTAAACCCCCTATTTATAAGAAGAATGGTCAAGGGTCACATAGCTTAAGAGGGAGACCTCAAAAGACCAATCATGCGTTCATGTATAAGAGGCATGCACCTAGGGAAACACCTGCTCATCATGCATGTGTATGTCACTACACACAAACACCTTCTAAAAAGATGTTAAGACCAAAAAACATGTCCAAATCGAAAAATATGTTTATAACTAAACAATGTAATTATTGTATAAGACTCGATCACATAAACAAACATTGTTGGATAAGAAAGACTCATTGGGAACCTTCATGTGCTAACCTCCAAGGACCTAAATTCATTTGGGGACCTAAATTCATTTGGGTACCTAAAAACCAAACCTAAATTGTGATTTTATAGGTATGCCTCAAGTCCGCTATAAAAGATAATGCTTAGCTTGTGGATAGTGGATGCTCAAGGAATATGATCAGAAACAAAGAACTATTCAATGACATTAAAAGTATTGATAGTGGTAAGGTAACCTTTGGGAACAATGCTAAGGGTAAGGTAATTGGCATTGACTCTATTGGTATTAATAATATTACTTTCATTAAAGATGTTTTACTTATTGATGGTTTGAAACATAATTTGTTAAGTGTGAGTTAATTATGTGATAAGGGAAACCAAGTAATCTTTACCTCAAATGAATGTCTTACAACCTCCTTTAGTGGCCAAGAGATATTCAAAGGAAATAGAGATATCAATACTTACATAATAGACTTACACAAAATATCTAACATTTCCTCTAAGTGTCTTATGATTACTAGTGATGAATCTTGGCTACGAAATAGAAGGATTGGTATGCAAGAGGAACTTAAGTACTAGATCTCATCTCAAACTCTTAGATTCTAACCTTGCCTTTGTCTCTCAAATTGAGCCTAAAGATATTAATGAGGCTCTTAATGATGAAAGTTGGGTGATTGCTATGCAAGAGGAACTTAACCAATTTGAGAGAAGTAAGGCATGAACCTTAGTTCCTAGACCCAAAAAGCATCAAATCATTGGTAGTAAATGGGTATTTAGAAATAAACTAGAAGAACAAGGTTCAATAACTAGGAATAAGGCTAGGTTAGTAGCAAAGGGTTATAATCAAGAAGAAGGTATAAATTATGATGAGACCTATGCTCTGGTAGCTATATTATAAGCCATAAGAATTCTTTTAGCATTTGTATGCCATATGAATTTTAAACTCTATCAAATGGATGTCAAAAGTGCTTTCTTAAATGGTTTTATAGAGGAGGAAGTTTATGTCGAACAACCCCTGGGTTTTGAAAGTCACAATTTGCCTAATCATGTTTTTAAACTTTCAAAAGCTTTGTATGGTTTGAAACAAGCTCCAAGAGCTTAGTATGAAAGACAAAGTTCTTTCCTTTTAGAAAATAATTTTTCAATAGGAAATAGTGACACAACTTTATTTATTAAAAAGCATAAGCATGATATTCTAATTGTTCAAATTTATGTTGATGACATCATATTTGGGTCTACTAATGAATTGCTTTGCCAAGAATTTGCTAAGTGCATGATTAGAGAATTTGAAATGAGCATGATGGGTGAGCTTAAGTTCTTCCTTGGTCTATAAATAAAACAAAGCAATGAGGGCATATTCATCGACCAATCCAAGTACGCCAAAGAATTAATCAAGAAATTTGGAATGGAAGGATGCAAAAGTGCTAAGACTCTAATGAGCACATCAACAAAATTGGACAAAGATGAAATGGGTAAGAACATTAATGAAAAGCTTTTATAGAGGTATGATCAGATCACTTTTATATCTTATTGCCTCTAGGCCCGATATAATGTACAGTGTATGCTTATGTGCTAGATTTCAATCTTGTCCTAAACAATCACATTTGAATGCTGTAAAAAGAATTTTAAAATATTTACATGGCACATTGCATCTAGGCTTATGGTATCCTAAAAATTTAGCCTTTCATATCATAGAATATTCAGATGCAGATTATGCTGGCAGTCTCTTGTATAGAAAGAGTACTTCAGGCACTTGTCACTTTATTGGTGAATGCTTAGATTTTTGGTTTAGCAAGAAACAAGTTTCGGTTGCCCTTTCTACTACTAAAGTAGAATATGTGGCAGTAGGATGTTGTTGCACTCAAATCCTATGGATAAGACAACAACTTAAAGATTATAGTCATAGTTTGGACCATATAACCATCAAATGTGACAATACAAGTCCTATAAACCTATCTAAGAATCTCATTCAACACTCTAGAAGTAAGCATATTGACATAAGACATCATTTTGTTAGAGATCATTTTCAATATGAAGATGTTGTATTAGAATCTATCGATACAAACAATCAATTGGCAAATATTTTCACCAAATCTCTTAATGAAGAAAGATTTTGCTTCAAAAGAAGAGAGTTTGGTATGCTTGATGGATCAACCTTATCTTAAGTATAATTGTCAATTATCAATCTTGAATGTTAATTTCCTTCATATGATGCTCTTTAATTGACTACTTTTTAAGGTATGAAGTGGTTAAGATGATGGGAATATATGTTCTGAGGAAGAGAAGCATCTTAGAAATCTTTTAGTCTTATTTTGGACTTAGTTTTATTAATTGAAGATTTGAGGTAATTCACGCCCGTGACATATATTCACGGCCTTGAATCTAATCGCAAAATGCTCCATTAATTTTCACGCTTTGCTTCATGACATCCTTCATGGGTGGAGGTTGTTAAGACTATATTTCATGCCTATGACTCTTTTCATCACTCCCGTGACACGGACAACAAATAATTACAGAACCGTTCACGTTTTGTTTCACGCGTTGCCTCACGGTTAGAAGTAGTGAAGATTGCTCTTCATGACTTTGACTCCTTTTGTCACCTCAGTGAAATTCATAAGTAACGCTAGTGACTATTTAATGTCACGACCGTGAATTGATTCGTGCCCTTTTTTACGGCTAGAGCACCTCTTCAAAAAATTGTGACCACGACTATTCACGCCCATGATGGACCATTCACGGCCGTGAATCTGTCGACTATAAAACAAAATTTCTATCGTTTTATCTTTTCCAACTTTAAAAATTCTCTCATTTAAATCTCTCATTCAATATTTCTCATAAATTCCAACCTCCTCATATTCATTTCTATCTATAAATTCTTTTAAACCACTTTGTCTTTGAAGAATCTCAACATCTCTAGGTTTGTTCCCAAATCTTTGGTCCGAAAATTATATCTCCAATCCCTGTTCAAAATTTATCACAATGGAACCTGACTCATCTAAAGGCACAAAGAAGAAATCCCATGCTCTGAGATGTCATACGAACTATCTTCTCAACATCATTTCGGAGCATGGCCATCTAAGATATGTCGTTCTAAGGAAAAGACCCCTACTCTTGTCTCAATCCTTCGAGTGGAATGCTTTAAGACTTTTGGTCTTGAGACAAGCATGATTGAATAGTTGCAAGTTTGTCATCTTAAAGAATTTGCAGACATTCATCGGCCAACATTAAAGGAATCAACTCTCGAGTTCCTTAGCACATTGCAAGTTTTTCCCACCGGAACTGTCAAATTTCAGCTCTGCAAGCATTCAAACACTCTCACAGCGGTGGAGTTTGGCACTATTTTCAAGCTTCCCTCAGATGGCATTCTCAATGAGAGTGAAGTTGAATTTTATGCCAATCCGTCTTGGACACATTTTGGGTTGGAATGCAACTGGGATATGAAGAAGACTAAGAGCACACATCTTTGGTCCCCTGTGCATAAGTATTTACATAGGTTTCTTACCTCTAGTATATTTGCTAGAGGAGATAGCAACGGGGAAATCAGAAAATTGGAGCTCTTCTTATTGGAAATGGCACGAAGAGGTCTATCCATAGCTTTGTCTCAATGGTTTGCAAATCATCTTCTTTTAATTGCAACAAAAACATTGGGAGATATTTTGATTGGTGGGTATA
This sequence comes from Triadica sebifera, assembly GCA_023653625.1. NCBI lineage: Eukaryota > Viridiplantae > Streptophyta > Magnoliopsida > Malpighiales > Euphorbiaceae > Triadica > Triadica sebifera. The sequence goes on along the minus strand of CM042894.1, from coordinate 34,219,426 downwards.
TGACTCACCTTGCCATTGAGCTAGGGTATCTAAATCTTGATGAGCATAATTACAATCTTATTATAGCACATATACGAGACCAACTAGATGTAGAGTCTTTCATAAAAATGGGAGCAGTTGTCTGCATTATTTACGAAAATAATGTCTACTACCGTTTCACCACTTCAGATGGTGAAATTGATTGGGAAGACAAGGACACTGATGATTTCAAAGCCGGCCTCTAGGGTATCCAGCAACGAAAATGATCTTGAGTAGAAACATCTACAGTTGAGTTTGCGCAAGATTTTGGTCAATCATCGGCTTTTAACATCTCGCTTTGACTTAATGCAAGCTTTCATCAATAAGAGGTTGGAAAATCTCAAAGACTTCATAGAATCTTTTATGGATAGCCTTGAGGTAGAGGTAGCACACTTAGGGATGGTCTGTAAGGCTTAAAGCCTAACTAGAGTCCCCGTTTTCATGTAGTAGATTTATTTTCAATGTTATAGGACTTTATTTTATGTTTTTGAAAATTTGTAATCCTTCTTCTTCTTTTAATACAATTATCTTGTTATCAATTCATTTTTTTATGGTTTGTTGATTACAAAAGGGGGAGAACCTAGCAATATATGCAAATGTGTGGTTAGTAGATATATGTTATTATGCAATGTATGGATTGAATATGTAAATTTCTTTTTTCTGATAATATGCATAACATATACCTCACATATACCATTGCATATACCTAACTAGTTAGCAAATAACCTTGTTATACGTCTTTCAATTCTTGCAATTTATTATTTTGTCTTAAGCATCTTTTGAGGGGGAGACTTCTCAAAAGCACATATTGCTAGATTATTTGTCACCATCAAAAAGGGGGAGAATGTTGAACCTTGAGGGGTATTTCTGTCATTTTGATGTTAACAAATAAAATAGCAATAATGTATTTAACAATGCTTGTGTTCTAAGTATGTTGAACAAGATATATCTTGATTAGAATATGATATAAGATTGAAAGACATCTTTTGAAGATCAAAATCAGAAAAAATAGCAAAGTCACACCCGTGACTACTTATGTCACGCCCGTGAATATAGCTTAGCGCCAACTTTTCACCATTCAAAGTTCACGGCCATGAAGGATCATACCAACTGTGAATGATCAAATCAGTCACGCCCATGAGATAACATGTCAAAATCTTCCAGAGACTTTCATGGCCAGAGTCACCACTTGGACCACAATTTGGAAGAATATTCATGCCCGTGAAAGTATAAAGTCACGCCAGTGATCAAATACTTTAAATTCTTCCAGAGAGCTTCATAGCCAGAGTCACCACTTGAACCACGACTTGGAAGAACATTCACCACTGTGACATATATATTCACGACTATTTTTGTATTCAATGGCTATTTTCGCATTAAAGAGGACAAAGAAACATGTCAGGCGCGAAGTTAAGAGTTGGTTCAACTGCTATTTTCGCATTAAATGCACCCAAACGGATATAATTTGTAGAGGAAGTATAAATGCAAGTCATTTATGAATCCTAAGAAGAATAACAACAATTACTTTGAATCGTTAATCTTGTTGTAGCCTTATGTATTAATTATTCAGCAAAACCTTTATTCTTTGTAAAAACCCTAATTGCTCATAATTTCTGAGCATTGTAGGTTGGTGAGTGTTTTCATTGTAAACAATTACTCGAGTGGGTTTGGGTATATTGGGTTAAGATTGAAACACTTGTAAAGGTTTATTGTGTGAGCCATAAAACACAAGGAATTGGTTTATTGTATGAGCCATTAAAACACAAGGGAATTTCTGGGTTAGGTGTTAACCATTGAGAGAAACACCATAATTGGGAGTGAGCATGTAAAACTCTATTGTAACACTTAGTGTGTTAGTAAAACACCCAATTAAGATTGGGGAGAGGAGTAGGGTTTATTAAAACCGAACCTCTATAAATCTTGTGTGTGATATCTCTCCTTCCCTACTCTATTTAATTATATTCTGCACTTAAAGTTATGAAATTTTTTATTTCATAACCAATTCAACCCCCTTCTTCGTTCATTGTCTGGGCAACAATATTCATAGGCATAACAACCACTGTTATGACTGTTAATTAGCTCAAACCCAGAATTCTATCTTGCAATGGTTCACAGTCATGAAAGTATTATCACAGGCGTGAACCATGTGGCATTTCATTTTCTTGTTTCTTTTAAACTCTCTCAACATACCTTAACTCTTAAACACGTACTTAATTTTCTTTAATCCCTCTTATTTACTAGGCCCTAATTATGAGGATTACAGATACATAAAGTAAATCAAAATCATGGAATCATAATACTGTTACATCTTGAAAAAGGAATGTTGAAACTAGTATTAGATATATGGAACTAGAAGTTTGATAATTTCAATATATGATGAAATTCACTATGATTATGATGATATAGAAATATTATGAATGAAATGTATTATGACTATGATGGCATAGATTCACTTATGCGATGCATGCTATGAATGTGATGAAATCAAATCAATTCAAAATGAATGATATATATATATATATATATATATATATATATATATATATATATATATATATAGTCAAGCACCCAGGTATGATTATGAATATGAACGCTATATTACTGTCTGAATGCATACTAGAATTTTAATATATATATATATATATATATATATATATATATGTATATAGTCAAACACCTAGGTATGATTATGAACATGAATGTTATATTACTGTGTGAATGCATACTAGAATTTTAATGATTTTATATACCATTAAGCTTTCAATAGCTTGGTGTGTAGGTTTCCCTGTACGTATGTTTGGAGCTGAAGGATAGTTGAATTGACTTGAAGAGAAGACCAAACTAGTAAGAGTTGATCTACAATGGGTTTGTTCATTTATTTAATTCATTTGTTATTCATCAGGATATGTGATAAAGCCAGATATTTAGTGTTAGGTTTTGAAGATGAATCTCAATAATAAACGTAGAGGAAATAATAAAATTTTTCAAAACCAAAAATAAAAGATCATATTGTACCATTAAAACTAATTTTATCAAACATAGAGGTTAGAACTTATACTTTATATTTTTTATTTGTTATTCAAATCTTCACCTTGTTGGGTTGTAGCAAACCACATCAAACACACTAGAAATACCTCTAATGTTGATCCACATGAAGATACGAAGAATAAACTATCAAAATAAAATGGTTTGAACAAGATTCAATGGTGCTAGCAATGAATTTGTTCTTGAGAGAATTATTGTGTCTCAAAAATTATTTTTCACCAAAAATAATTTTCATATCTCTTTTCTGTCTCTTGATGTCTTTTTTATTTGAATCAAATTCAGGAAGAAGATCAAAAATCAAAGAGAAGAAAAATGAATTCAATGAATAGTAATGGCCATAATTGGTCTAATTAAGGCCAATTATGGCCTAGCAGCACTTCACGTAACGACACAATGCACACATGGGCCTGCCATTGGGTAGGTCTGTATGGGCTTGTGACCCCTCCTGAGTGATGTTTTTTTGCAATATGAACCGAAATAATTCTCTCATATATTTAGATCCTATCCAAGACCATTTTACTCATTCTCCGCATCTCCAATGTGTGTGATCCATTCGGTTCTCGGTTATGTTGGTCACTTAAATTAACAAATTATTTTAAGCAAGTAATGAACAGTATCTAGTAACACATCATCATCCCCAATTGATCAGAAAGTCAGTGATTTGACTACGAACCTTTCCATAAATAATTTTCATGCAATTATTCCTTTCACCATTCTATACCCTAGTTAGTTCAGAGTATGGACACGTGTCAACTCCCACTAGATTGACTACATTACATCTAGCCCAAGTAATGTTAGTTCTTGTCACTAAGGCTCATTACTCTATTACATATGTCATTGAATACTATCTTCATAATATTTCCATTTCAGCCAAATATTATTGAGTAATGACCCCGATAAAAGGTCATGGGTATACACTCATTCTATCAGGAGTGGTCAATCCTTTATTGATTATCCAATTATCTTTGAATACATCAAGTTGTACCCAATCACCACCCTATGAGCAACATCCCTGAGGCAACAAGGAATAGTGTCAAAATTCAGAATCAGTATCCAAGATTTCCTTGAGTACCTCAAGTCTAAGGATACTTGCACCATTGCTATGATGAGACTATCATTGACATATGAATAGATTATCCATATGATTGCCTCATAGTAGGTCATCTAATGTACTTAGTTACACTTAGCAAGCATCCACATGTTAACTCTAAACATCTCATATTTACATATTATGAGATATACTTATTGATCCAATCAAGAAGTATAACATGTGTTAGTCTATCCGGATTAACAATATCTTGTCCCATTAATCCTATGACTAGGGACAATTTGGATACTAACATAATTACACATGATACGAATCTCAATATCATGATCTCATCATGATTTGTTTCATGCTATGTTATGTATCAAGGACTTCATTAATTGATTTAAGATCACTATCAATTCATATATCAAATGAAAATTAAATTAATGAAAAAACCTTTTATTAATCAAATAAATTTGTACAATAAGTGCTAAAGGTGATTGCCTTTAGAATACTTCTCTAATAACCTCTAACTTGAACTAAAGTCAATCACTTTTGTAATTAATTCCATGGGCGAGTACATGAGAATCATATTTCTTTTAGGGAAGTGGCTCAATTAAAGGATCAACAATATTTTAATCAGTAGGCACTCTATTTATATTTACATCATTCCTACCAATGATTTCTCTAATCAAATGGTATCTTTTGAGTACATGCTTGTATCTTTGAAGAGACCATAACTCCTTTGCTTATACTGTGGCTCCATTATTGTGGCAATACAACTGTATTGGATCAACAATGTCAGGAACTATTCCAAGCTCCATGATGAATTTCTTTATCCAAACTGTTTCCTTTGTTACTTTAGAAGCTGTAATGTATTTTGCTTCGGTTGTGGAATCGACAATCTTTTTCTGTTTGGAACTCTTCCAACGGACTGCTCCACCATTTAGTGTGAATATATAACCTGACTGGAATTTTAAGTCATGCTTGTCAAATTGGAAGCTGACATCGATATACCCACTCACAACAAGATCTCCATTTCTATATATCAAGAATAAATCCTTAGTCCTTCTCAAGTACTTAAAGATATTTTTGACAGCCACCTAATGACCCTCACTAGGGTTGGATTGGTATATGGTCATGATACTTAGAGCATATGATACATCAAGTCTTGTACATAACATAATGTACATGATTGATCTTATAGCTGAAGCATATGGAATCAAACTCATATGTGTCCTCTCATCTTGTGTCTCTAGACACATAGACTTTGAGAGAGTAATCCTATAGGTCATGGAGATATATCATTTGTTGAACCTTGAGGGGTATTTCCATCATTTGGATGATAAAAAATAAAATAGCAATAATGTATTTAACAATGTTTGTGTTCTAAGTGTGTTAAACAGGATATAATTTGATAAGAATATGAAGCAAGATTGAAAGACTACTTTTGAAGATAAAAATCAAGAAATAGCAAAATGTCATGCCCGTGATTACTAATGTCACGTTCGTGAAAATAGCTTAGCGCCAATTTTCCACTATTCAAAGTTCACAGCCATGAAGGATCAAACCAACCGTGAATGATCAAACAAGTCACGCCAGTGACCAAATAGTTCAATTTCTTCCAGAAAGTGTCACGACTAGAGTCACCACTTAGACCATGGCATGGAAGAACATTCACGCCCGTGATGCATATAGTCACGCCCGTGAACGATGATAGAGAAACAACTTAGGCGTGAATTAAGGGCTGGTTCAACGACTATTTTTCCATTAAATGCACCCAAATGGCTATAATTCACAGAGGAAGTATAAATGCAAGTCACTTATGAATCCTAAAAAGAAGAACAAGTAGAACAACAATTATTTTTGATCTTTAATCTTGTTGTAGCCTTGTGCATTAATTGTTTTTCAATGATACTCTATTTTGTTTTGTGATAACCTAATTGCTCATTGTTAGGTTTTGAAGAATGAATCAGATTCATAAATGCAGTGAAAAAATAAAATTTTCAAGATCCGAAACAAAAGATCATACTTGTGCCATTAAAACTAATTGATATAAACATAGAGGTTAGAAATTATACCTTATAATTTCTTATTTATTATTCAAATCCTCATTTTGTTGGGCTGTAGGAAACCACAATAATCCATACTAGGATGTCTCTAATGATAATCAATTTTTCCCATGCGATATCTTCGTGATCCATCCCGAAATAATTCACTCATATTTTGGATCATATCCAAGACCATTTTACTCATTCTCCATATCTTCAATACGTGTGACCCATTAGGTTCTCAGTTATGTTGGTCACTTAAATTAATAATTAATTTAAGCAAGCCATGAGCGGTATCTAGCAACATATCATAACCCCCATTGACTGGAAAGTCAGTGGTTTGACTACGAACCCTTCCATAGAAAATTTTCATGGAATTATTCCTTTCACCATTCTATACCCCACTTGGTTCAGAGTATGGGCATGTGTCAACTCCCACTAGACTGACTACATCATGTCTAGTCCAAGTAATGTTAGTTCTTATCCCTGAGGCTCATTACTCTATTAGATATGTCATTGAAGACTATCTTTATAACATTTCCACTTCGGCCAGAGATTCCAGAGTAATGACCATGACAAGAGGCCATGGGTATACACTCCTTCTATCAGGAGTGGTGAATCCTTTGTTGGTTACCCAATTACCTTTGAATACCTCAAGCTGTATCCAATCACCACCCTATGAGCAACATTCCTGAGGCAACAAGGAATAATGTCAAAATATATAATCAATATTCAAAATATCCTTAAGTACCTCAAGTTTAAGGATACTTGCACCATTGCTGTGATGAGACTATCATTGACATTTGAATAGATTATCCATATGATTGTCTCATAGCAGGTCATTCAATGTACTTAACTACACTTAGCCAGCATCCACATGTTAACTCTAAACATCTCATGTTTATAGATTATGAGATCTACTACTCAATCCAAACAAATAGTGTAACATGTGCTAGTCTGTTCGAATTAATAATGTCCCATCTTATTAATCCTATGAGTAGGGATAATTTTGATACTAACATAATTACACATGATAAGAATCTCAATATCATGATCTCATCATGATTTCCTTCATGCTATGTTATGTATCAAAGACTTCATTAATTGATTTAAGATCATTTATCAATTCATATATCAAATGAACATCAAATTAATGAAAAAGCCTTTTATTAATCAAATAAATTTGTATAATAAGTGCTAAAGGTAAATGCCTTTAGAGCAGTCCTCTAACACTCATAAATTCTAAGCATTATTGGTTGGTGAGTGTTTTTCATTGTGATTAATTACTCAAGAGTGAGCTTGGGTATATTGGGTTAAGAGTGAAACACTTGTAAGGGTTTATTGTGTGAGCCATAAAACACAAGGAATTGGTTTTTGTGTGAGCCATTAAAAAACACAAGGGAATTACTGGGTTAGGTATTAGCTATTAAGAGAAAAACTATAGTTGGGAGTGAGCTTGAAAAACTCCATTATAACACCTAGTGTGTTAGTGAAGTACTCAATTGAGATTGGGGAAAGTAGGTTTTGTTAATACCCGAACCTCTATAAATCTTGTGTGTGATATCTCTGTTTCCTTCCTCTATTTTATTTATTCCGCACTTTCAATTAAGCAAATTTTATTTGCTAACTAATTCAACCCCCTTCTTGGTTCATTGTATGGGCAACAATTGGTATCAGAGATTGTCTAGCAATAAAGCCTAATAAGCGCTATCAAAGATCAAGAAATGGCCAATGAAGGATTTGAAAGTCTCAAGCCTTACTTTGATGCAGCAAACTATGCTCATTGGAAATTTTGGATGGAGACATATCTCGATAGTTAAGGAATTGAAGTTTGGGATAGTGTTTGGAAAGAATGGACTCCACCAACCAAGAAAGGTGTTGATGGTGAAGAAGAAATTCTTTCAAGAGATAATTGGGTGGAGCCTTAACGAAGAGCTAATTTCAAAACAAAAAGGCAATGACTATCCTTGCAAGCTCTTTATCTATTAAAGAATATGGCAAAATCCAACATTGTCCTACCACATATAGCATGTGGAAAATATTGGAGAATTATCATGAAGGAACCATGTAAGTAAAATCCAAGAAGATTCAACTTCTTACTTTGGAATATGAACTCTTTAAAATGAAATCCAATGAATCCACCACCGACATGACAAATTGTCTTATATCCATCATCAATGGCATAAGAAAGCTTGGAAAGCACTTGAGCTTGGAATATGTGAACAACAAAATTCTAAAAAGTCTTACTCTCAAAGATTATGGTTTAAGAGTTACAAGTATAGAAGAGGCCAATGAAGACATGAGCATCATGCCTACCGATGTGCTTATTGGCAAACTTCAAATGCACGAGATGGTAGTAAAAAGAGAGAACTTGAAGCCAAACTATAAAAGAGAAAGCCTCTAGTGTAACACCACATCTTATACATTTGAGTTCAACCTATCCCTGCATCAAATAATCACACATAACATACTAGAAAGGAAAAATACCCTGTTAACAATGGTTGTAAGTTTTTTTTTTCATATCCTGTAATATCATTCAATAAATTTGCAAGTCAACTTTGAGGTTTTCACCACAATATGATATATCACATTTATTAAAACATAAACTTTGCACAAGTATTTACGAGTTGCTTTCATTTGTACATTTTTAAAACCCATTCCAAAATGACTATACATATTCAAACACGTAAATACAAAATACAGATGACATATTTTCATGCTTGTGTAGAATGCAAGGAGAGAGTGATGAGGCTCAACCAGTGACCTATGCTCCATGTCTTCTATACACTACTCAAAATGAGCTATCACTTTTCTTTACCTGAAAAATGATACAAATTGATGAGTTGTGGCTTAGTGAGAATAATCATCAAATGAGCTCTAAAGTACCAACCAACTCATAGTAATAAATCACAAATCCAATACATACTATGTATTCCATTCCATTCCATTCATCAGTATCATATAAGTACCAATAAAGTTGAAACATATAATCATTACTCTTTACATATGCAAATGTTTTGCTTATTTTATTTTGTTGTGACCAAGATAAACAGACATTGCCCCAGGTTTCCATGTGAACATTTGCATTTGCTAGCTAGTTTGATCATTTGCACATTTGTTGGGCCATAGGCCTTTTCTTTTGCTTTACAATATCGATTAACTAGTCATAACACCTTTTAAGTCCATATGCATATGCACTTGTACTTAAGCATTCCTCAACCATTGCATCTTATCACATATAACATACATATATCACATATATACTTCATACGTCATGCATATACCTTGCATATACTATACATATACCATGTATATATATCACATATGTCAAACATATACCTCAAACATACCACAAGTATACCACTTATATGTATTGCAAACATCACAAATTATCCATCATCATATTATGAAGGAAAAATCATGACAATCATATGAATCACATAGCAAGCAACATTCATATGCACTAAAGAATTCAATTGATAATTAGACTCACCTTTCTCCTTTGATTACAACCCCTAACTTATTGTGTATCCACTCCTTGTGGGTCTCCAATATATTGTGAGCCTAATATGAAAATATAATCGATTAACTCATGATTAGGGAGACTTAATGTGACTTAAACAAATTAATATGCATTGTTCATATCAATAGCTAAGATTTTTCCTATGAGGCAGCGTGACCTTATGGGACTGTTTAGCCTATAAATTTCTCTATACTTGACAAATTAATCTGATTCTTATTCCTACTTTTTTAACATATAATTATGTAACATATTAAAATTTCAGACCAATCGGATCATTGTACAATTTTCGGTGGAATTTCTATATATGTTCTATTTTTTGCCCTTAGGTAGTTTCAGGGTACCAACTTTGGTTCATCATAACTTATAATAGATAAGTCATATTTCAATGAAACTTTACAAAAACTTATATAGGTTCAAATGAAACATTTTTTATGTTTAAAATTTTTATCAATTATGTCTCTAAGGTCTTAAAATTATAAGAAACATCTCATTGGTTCAAAACAGAGTTGGCTTCCGGACCAGTATGAATTCTAAAGGCTATAACTTAATCATTTGGTTCAATTTAACTAAATTAACAGTGTAAAATGTTTACTAATCTTAATCTAGTCATTTTGCATACTTTAATTTAGTCATATTATTTCATTTATTTCTAATACTTTTTTATTCTCATTTAGGCTATAAATACACATGTGCAACTCGATACAATTGCAATGTATTATGACACATAGCTAGTGCATGTCATGAACTTGTTCCTATAAAAATATACATGGAATGCATGTATTCAGTTGAATTATATGCAAGATGTATGTGTTTAAATGAAATGCATATGGGGAAGGTTGAGGATGTTACATTTAGCACTCAAAGCCTTTACTTCAAAATCTCAAGAGGTAATTAAAGATGATGAAGAGAAGAGTGATGAGGAGAATGAGGACATTGTCATGCTCTCAAGAAGAATGAAAATAATAATTGAAAAGAGACTTGACAATTCTCAAAACTTCAAACAAAGAGCCTTCAAACACTCCTCAAATGACTCTCAAAGAAATAAAGAGGAAGTGTTATGAATGCGGGAAGAAAGGACATATCAAACTAGAATGTCCAAAACTCAAGCAACATAAAAAATGATTTCAAAAAAGATGTTGGGGAGAAAGGTCACAAAGCCACATGGGATGACGAAAGCTTTTCAAGAAAAAAAGATAATAATGAAGGAGAAGAGGTCAACCTATGCTTCATGGCTTTAGAGGATCACTTCATGGATGAGGTAGGTCCTTCTTACTTATACACTTTTAATGATAATAGTAGTGATAATAATAGTGATAGTGAAGATGTTTAATAGAAGTGCTGAACCTAGAATTAGAAAAATATAGAAGTAGACTTAAATCTTATAAAAATAATATTTTAGATTTGAAAAATAAGATGGAAGTTTTATAAAAAGAGAATTCGAATTTTAAGACTTCTAATGAAACTCTTCAAAAATCTTTAGATGAGTACTCCTTTAGACCCTCAACTAAATCTTTGCTTAAAGAAAAAAATATTTTGAAAAATGAAGTTGAGAAACTTAGAAACTCAATTTCAATGTTCATAAAGGGAAAGAGAGTTTAGCTATTCTCATAGTCTCTCAAAGACTACCTTTAATAAGACATGGTCTAGGCTTTAACGAAACGTCATCTTCATCTCATAAGACTACATTTTGTTGCCCAGATAATGAACCAAGAAGGGGGGTTGAATTGGATATTAAAAATTCTTAACTTTTAAGTGAGGAATGAAAAGTTAAGTAGAGTAGGGATAGGAAGATATCACACAAGAAATTTATAGAGGTTCGGGTGTTAACAAACCCTACTTCACTCCCCAATCTCAATTGGGAGTTTCACTAATACACTAAGTGTTACAATGGATTTTTACAAGCTCACTCCCAACTATGGTGTTTCTATCAATAGATCACACCTAACTAAGAAATCCCTTGTATTTTACTGGCTCACACAATAAACCAATTTCTTATGTTTTAATGGCTCACACAATAAACCAATTCTTTATGTTTTAATGGCTCACACAAATAACCCTTACAAGTGTTCTACTCTTAACCCAATATACCCAAACTCACTTGAGTAGTAGATTACAAAGAGAAACACTCACAAATCTATAATGCTCAGAAATAATGAGCAAAATGATTTTTACAGAGAATTAAAGTTTAGTTAAAAGTAATTAATGCACAAATGGCTACAATAAGATTTTGATTCGAAGTAATTGCTATTCTCTTATTCTGGATTCATAAATGACTTGCATTTATACTTCCATGGCGAATTGTAGGCATTTGGATGCATTTAATGCAAAAATAGCCGTTGCACCAACTTTTAATTTCGCATCTTACATGTTTCTCTTTCCTCTTTCACGGTTGTGAATATGTGTGTCACAGTCGTGAATGTTCTTCCAAGCCGTGACTTAAGTGGTGACTCTGACCATGAAGCATTTTGGAAGGAATTGAAGTGTTTGATCACAGGCATGACTTTATTCTTTCACGACCATGAATATCCTTCCAAGCTGTGGTCCAAATGGTGACTCTGTCCGTAAAGCTCTCTAGAGGAATTTGACATGTTTTCTCACGGGCGTGACTTTCTTTCACGGGCGTGACTGATATGATCATTCACGATTGCTATAATCCTTCATGGCCATGAACTTTAAATGTTGGAAAGTTGGTGCTAAGCTACATCACGGGCTTGACAAAAACAGTCACGGGCGTGAACATACTATTTCTTCATTTTTTGACTTTCAAAGTTAGTCTTCCATTTTGGCATCATATTCCATACCCTGTTCAATAAACTTAGAACACAAGTATGTTAAATACATTATTGCTATTTTATTTGTTAGCATCAAAATGACAGAAATACCCCTCAAGGTTCAACAATCTCCCCCTTTTTGATGGTGACAAATAATCTAGCAATATGTGCTTTTGAGAAGTCTCTCCCTCAAAAGATGATTAAGATAAAAAATAATAAAGTGCAAGAATTTTTAAGAATGATAAAGTGTAGCATGGATGCTTGCTTCCTAGTTTAGGTATATGTAAGGTATATGCAAAGTATATCCAATGTATACCAAATTTTTGCTTATAATTAGTTAAGTATATGCAAAGTATATTGAAGGTATATTCAAAGTATATTAAGTTATTTTCTTTTAACAAGTTAAGTATATGCAAAGTATATTAAAGGTATATTCAAAGTATCAACACATTTGCATTCATGTAACTTGCATATTCATTTAATTCAATTATATTGCTAGGTTCTCCCCCTTTTGTCATCAACAAAAAAAACATAAAAGATAAATCATAAGGGAAAACTAATGCAATTATATTAATACCAAATGGAAAAGTACAAAGGTTTGAAAAGTAAAGCTCTAGTTAGATTTGAAGCTTGACATCCCATCTCTAAGGCGAGCTACTTCCGCCTCGAGGCTCTCCATGTGAGACTCCGTGAAATCTTTGAGGTTCTCCAACCTCTCATCAATCAAAGCCTGCAATTGGTCAAAACAAGGTGCCAAAATTTTAGCCACCTGCTGAGCCAAGTTCGGTGTGGAGGCCAAGAATTGTCTAACTTCCTGCTCAACCTCTCGGGTCGCCGTCTCGACTCGAACTCTTTTTCTTTGTTGGATTTCTTAGAGGCCAACTTTAAAGTCGTTCAAATCGTTGTCTTCCCAAATAATCTCACCAGCTGTATTGGTGAAGCGGTAGTAGATGTTATTCTTATGAACTATACGAACCACCACTCCCATCTTGGTAAAAGACTCGACGTCTAGCTGGTCTCTAGGATGTGCTGGTATGAGGTTGAAGTTGTGCTTTTCTAGCTTCAGATAACCAAGCTTGATAGCAAGGTGAGTCACGTACCCACCGATCAAGATGTCTCTGGAGGGCTTCATGGCAATTGATAGTAGATGGTTTGCAAACCATCGAGATAGAGCCACTGTTAGGCCTCTTTGGGCCATCTCCAAGAGAAATAGCTTGGATTTCCGAATTGAACTGTTGTTGTCCCCTCTAGCAAAGATGTTATAGGTCATAAACCTATGCAAGTACATGTGCACTAGTGATCGAAGGTGGGTGCTCTTCTTCTTCTTGATGTCCCAGCTGCAGTTGAGTCCAAAATGAGTCCATGCTTGATTGGCATATAACTCCACCTCACTTTCATTAAGTATACTGTTAGAGGAAAGGTTGAACATGTCACTGAACTCCATTATAGTGAGGGTGTTAAGATGTTTGCAGAGTTGAAATATCACCGTGCTGGTGGGAGAGACTTGCAGGGTGCTAAGGAACTCGAGGGTAGGTTCCTTAGTGTCGATTAATGGATATCAAGAAAATCCTTTAGATGACAAGCCTGGAGTTGTTCCGTAATGCTTGTCTTGAGACCAAGGGTCCTGATAGCATGCCAATCAAAGGATCGAGAGGAAATGAGTGGTCTTTTCTTGAGAACTGAGTACCTCAAATGACAGTGCTTCAGAATAATATTGAGAAGGTAATATGTGTACCTTCTTGGAGCATGAGACTTCTTTCTGATGCTTTTGGAGGAGCCGGGTTCCATTTTTGGGTTTGAAATTGATTCTTGAAAAAAAAAAATTGATAGGATTTTTGAAGAGTACCTAGTAATTTTTGATGAATGAAATAGTTTTTGAAGGTATTTATAGATGGAAAATGTTGCTAAGGGGCCGGAATCTATGAAAGGTATTGAATGGTGATAAATGAGAGTTGGAGAGTTAGAAATGAGAGAAATAATGGCAGAAAATGTTTTATAACCGACATCTTCACGATCATGAATGCTCAGTCACGGGCGTGAAATGTCGTGTTCACGGTTTGTTGTAGAGGCACTCTACTCGTGATGAAGAATATGAAACGATTCACAGTCGTGACATTTAATGGTCACGGGCATGAATGATGAAATTTCACAGTGGTGACAAATGAATCACGGTCGTGAAGTACAATCTTCACTACTTGTGATCATGACACAAAGCGTGAACGCTTCTGTAACTATTTGGTGGAAATGTTCACGGTCGTGAATAAGTGTCACAGTCGTGAACAACGAGTTTCACGAGAGTGACAAAAAAGGTTATGGGTGTGAAACATAGTCTTCACTACCTTCAATCGTGAAGCATGTCGTGAAGCAAATCGTGAAAGCTATTAGAGCTTTTGGCAATTATGATCACGACCGTGAATATATGTCACGGGCATGAATTGCCTAAAATCCTCATTAAATAAAACTAAGTCTAAAACAAGAATAAAGGATTTCTAAGGTGCTTCTATCCCCTATAACATATTTTTCTATCAAGTTAGCCACTTCATACCTTAAAAGATGAGACAATAACACAAGATTAACAATCAAGGTTCGAAAAATTTGGCAATCATAAAATTAATCCATCAATCATACTAAGCTCTCTTCTTATGAAGTTAAATCTTTCTCCATTTAGAGACTTAGTGAAGATATCTGCCAATTAATTGTTTGTGTTTATAAATTCCAATCCAACATCTTCATATTGAACATGATCTCTAAGAAAATGATGTCTTATGTCAATATGCTTACTTCTAGAGTGTTGAATGGGATTCTTAGATAGGTTTATAACACTTGTATTATCACATCTGATAGGTATATGGTCCAAACTATGACCATAATCCTTAAGTTGTTATTTCAACCAAGGGATTTGAGTACAACAACATCCTGCAGCCACATACTTCGCTTCAATGGTAGAAAGAGCAACTGAAACTTGTTTCTTGCTAAACCAAGAAACTAAGCAATCACCAATAAAGTGACAAGTACCTGAAGTACTCTTTCTATCCAAAATACTTCCAACATAATTAGCATTTGAATATCCTATAATGTGAAAGGATGAATTTCTAGGATACTATAAACCTAGATGCAATGAGCCATGTAAATATTTTAAAATTCTTTTCACTGCATTCAAATGAGATTCTTTAGGACATGATTGAAAGCGAGCACATAAGCATGCACTATACATTATATCGGGTTTAGAGGTAGTAAGATATAAGAGTGATCTGATCATACCTCTATAGAGCTTTTCATTAATGCTCTTACCCTTTTCATCCTTGTCCAATTTTGTTGATGTGCTCATTGGAGTCTTGGAATTTTTGCATCCTTCCATTCCAAATTTCTTGATTAAGTCTTTGGCATATTTAGATTGGTTAATGAATATGCCCTCATTGCCTTTTTTTTATTTGTAGACCAAGGAAGAACTTGATCTCACCCATCATGTTCATTTCGAATTCCCTAGTCATATACTTAGCAAATTCTTAGCAGACCTAAATATGATATCATCAATATAAATTTGAACAATTAGAATATCATGCTTATGCTTTTTATTAAATAAAGTAGTGTCAACATTCCCCTTTGTAAAATTGTTTTCTCAAAGAAAAGAACTTAGTCTTTCATACCAAGCTCTTGGGCCTTGTTTCAAACCATATTTAGCTTTGGAAAGTTTAAATACATGGTGAGGAAAATTATAGCTTTCAAAACTTGGTGGTTGTTCTACATAAACTTCTTCTTCTATAAAACCATTTAAAAAGTCATTTTTGACATCCATTTGAAAGAGTTTGAAATTCATATGGCATGCATGTGCTAAAAGTATTCTTATGGCTTCTAATCTAGCTACATGAGCGTATGTCTCATCATAATCTATTCCTTCTTTGTGATTAAATCCTTTTGCAACTAACCTAGCCTTATTCCTAGTTATTAAACCTTGTTCATCTAGTTTATTTCTAAATACCCATTTACTTCCAATGATTTGATGCTCCTTGGGTCTAGGAACTAAGGTCCATACCTTACTTCTCTCAAATTGGTTGAGTTCCTCTTGCATAGCAATCACCCAATTTTCATCATTAAGAGCCTCATCAATATTTTTAGGCTCAATTTGAGAGACAAAGGCAAGATTATAATCTAAAGGTTTGAGATGAGATCTAGTACTTTCTCCCTTTGTAGGATCACCAATGATTTGCTCCTTGGGGTGATCTTTTGTCAATCTCCATTCCTTTGGGAGCTCTTGCTTGTTTTCCTCTTGAGCTGGAGGTAGAGAGTCATCTTGATGTGAATTTTCTTGATCATTTTCTCCTTTTTCATTTTCAAGATCAAGTTTTTCCATTATACCTACAACATCATCAAAAACACTACATTTCACAAGATCAAGCTTACTAGATTCATCAAAAACAACACGCATAGATTCTTCAACAACTAATGACTTTTTATTAAAGACTCTATAAGCTTTGCTTGTGGTGGAGTATCCTAAAAATATACCCTTATCAGATTTAGAGGCAAATTTTCCAAGGTTGTCCTTGGTATTCAATATGAAACACTTGCATCCAAATACTCTAAAATATGATATCATGGGCTTTGTTCCATTCCATAACTCAAAAGAAGTTTTGTTTAAGAGAGGTCTTTTGAAAACTCGATTTGAAATATAACATACAGTATTTGTGGTTTCGGCCCAAAAGTAAGTTGGTAATCCACACTCATTGACCATTGTTCGAGCCATTTCAATTAAAGTTCGATTTTTCCTTTCGACCACCCCATTTTGTTGAGGCGTCCTAGGAGATGAAAATTTTTGTGAAATTTCATGTTATAAACAAAAATTTTCAAAGTTTTCATTTTCAAATTCTTTGCCATGATCACTTCTTATTTTTGAAATACAATATCTTTTTCATTTTGAACTCTCTTAGCAAAGTTTTTGAAAGTTTAAAAAGCATCACTCTTTTGAGCTAAGAAAATTACTCAAATGAATCTAGAGTAATCATCAATGATGACAAAGGCATAGTGTTTACCTCCTAAGCTTGCAACTCTAGTAGGCCCAAAAAGATCTAAATGCAAGAGTTGTAGAGGTTTTGAGGTACTTACAATGTTTTTGGATTTGAAGGATGACTTGTGTTGTTTTACTCTTTGGCAAGGTTCACATGTCTTGTCTTTTTCAAATTTGACTTTTGGTAGTCCCTTTGCCAACTCTCCTTTGTTGAGGCTTTGAATTAAATCCATGCTTGCATGACCAAGCCTTTTATGCCATGACCAAGATTCATCACTAGCAAGAGTTTCCAAAGGTTACTTTACCTCCATCAATGCTTTTGATGTCATTGAATAGTTCTTTGTCTCCGGTCATATGCCTTGAGCATCCACTATCTACTTGCCAAGCATTTTTGTTTATTGTGGACTTGAGGCATACCTATAGAATTACAATTCATGTATTGTTTTTAGGTACCCAAATGAGCTTAGGTCCTTGGGGGTTAGCACATGAAGGTTCCCAATGAGCCTTCCTTATCTAGTAATATTTATTTATATGACCAAATTTCATACAATAATTACATTGTTTAGCTCTAAATATGCTTTTTGGTCTTACTATGCTTTTGACTGCCATTTTTCAGTCAGGTAGAGTTTGTGAGCAATGGCATGCACATGCATGATGACTTGGTGCTTTTCTAGGTGCATGCTTCTTATACATAAAAGAATGATTAACCTTTTGAGGTTTCCTTCTTGGGCTTACAAACCCTTGATCATTCCTCTTATGTATAGAAGGTTTAGTTTATATTGTGCATTTAGCCCTTTGGGCTGTTACTGCTAGTGTGGAGATGTGGGGTTCACTTGACTTAACAAAAGTAGTCTTGTGAGATGAAGATGATGTACCCTTAAATCCTAGACCATGTCTAATTAAGGGTGGTCTTTGAGACACAGTGAGAGTATCTAATCTCTCATTTCCCTTGTGAAATTTTGAAATGGAGTTTCTAAGTTCCTCAACTTCATTTTTCAAAATATTGTTTTCTTAAAGCAAGGATTTAGTTGAGGGTCTTAAGGAGTACTCATCTAATGAATTTTAAAGAGATTCATTAGATGATTTAAGCTCAAAGTTCTCCTTTTCTAAGACATCCATTTTGTTTTTCAAACTAGAAATGTTATTTTTATAAGTATTGAATTTACTTCTATATTTTTCTATTTCTAGATTCAATACTTCTATTAGCTTTGTGCATCATCATCTTCACTATCATTATCATTATCACTACTATCATTATTGAATGAGTATTAGTGAAGTGATCCTACCTTATCCGAGACGTGATCCTCTATAGCCATGAAGCATAGGTTGACCTCTTCACTTTCATTGTCATCTTTTTCGCTTAAAGAGCTTTCGTCATCCCATATGGCTTTGTGGCCTTTCTCCCCACATTGATATTCATGATGCTCATGTCTTCATTGGCCTATTCTATACCAACAACTCTTGAACTGTAATCTTTGAGAGGAAGACTTCTCAGAATTTTGTTATTTACATCTTCCAAGCTCAGGTGTTTCCCAAGCTTTCTCATACCATTTATGATGGTTAGAAGACATTTCATCATATCGATGATTGAATCATTGGATTTCATCTTCAAGAGTTCATACTCTGAAGTAAGAAGTTGAATCTTCTTGGATTTAACTTGCTTTATTCCTTCATGATAGTTTTCCAATGTTTTTCACATGCTATATGAGTTGGGCAGTGTTGTATTCTGCCACATTCTTCAATGGATAATGAGCTTGAGAGAATTGTCATTGTCTTCTTGTTTTTGAAATTTACTCTCCTTTGAGGCTCTATCCAATAATCCTCTTCTAGTTGGTGGTGTCCATTCTTTCCGAACACTTTCTCAGACTTCCATTTGTTCACTATCCAGATATGTCTCCATCCGAAACTTCCAATGAGCATAATTTGCTCCATCAAATTAAGGCTTGAGACTTTGGAATCCTTCATTGGCCATTTCTTGATCTTTGCTAGCGCTGTTTAGGCTTTGATGCTAGACTAAGCTCTGATACCAATTGTTGCCCATATAATGAACCAAGAAGGGGGGTTGAATTGGATATTAAAAATTCTTAACTTTTAAGTGCGGAATGAAAAGTTAAGTAGAGTAGGGATAAGAAGATATCACACAAGAAATTTATAGAGGTTCGGGTGTTAACAAACCCTACTCCTCTCCCCAATCTCAATTGAGAGTTTTACTAACACACTATGTGTTACAATTGAGTTTTATAAGCTCACTCCCAACTATGATGTTTCTATCAATGGATCACACCTAACTCAGAAATCCCTTGTGTTTTAATGGCTCACACAATAAACCAATTCCTTGTGTTTTAATGGCTCACAAAAATAACCCTTAAAAGTGTTCTACTCTTAACCCAATATACCCAAACTCACTTGATTAGTAGATTACAAAGAGAAACACTCATAAATCTATAATGCTCAGAAATAATGAGCAAAAAGATTTTTACAGAGAATTAAAGTTTAGTTGAAAGTAATTAATGCATAAATGGCTACAACAAGATTTTGATTCAAAGTAATTGCTATTCTCTTGTTCTGGATTCATAAATGACTTGCATTTATACTTCCATGGTGAATTATAGCCGTTTGGATGCATTGAATGTGAAAATAGTCGTTGCACCAACTCTTAATTTCGTGTCTGACATGTTTCTCTTTCCTCTTTCACGATCGTGAATATGTGTGTCACGGCCGTGACTGTTCTTCCAAGTCGTGACTCAAGTGGTGACTTTGACTGTGAAGCATTCTCGAAGGAATTGAAGTGTTTGATAACATATGTGACTTTATTCTTTCACGAGCGTGAATATCCTTCCGAGTCGTGGTCCAAGTGGTGACTCTGGCCGTGAAGCTCTCTGGAGGAATTTGACATGTTTTCTCAGGGGCGTGACTGATATGATCATTCACGGTTGCCATGATCCTTCATGGCCATGAACTTTTAATGTTGGAAAGTTGGCACTAAGCTACATCACGGGCGTGACATAAACAGTCACGAGCGTGAACATGATATTTCTTTATTTTTTGACTTTCAAAATTAGTCTTCCATTCTTGTATCATATTCCATACCCTATTCAATAAACTTAGAACACAAGTATATTAAATACATTATTGCTATTTTATTTGTTAGCATCAAAATGACGAAAATACCCCTCAAGGTTCAACATATTTGTTAAGTCTAGTGCACCACAAATCTCTACATTTGAGGTAATAGTCCCAAGGGCTAAGAGCATAGCACACATAAAACCCTCTATTCAAAAGAAGAATAGTCAAAGGTCATTTGGCTTAAGAGGGAAACCTTAAAAGTCCAATCATGCTTTTATGTATAAAAGGCATACACTTAGGAAAACACCTACTCATCATGCATGTGTATGTCATTGCACACAAACTCATTCTGAGAGGATGTTAAGACCTAAAAACATGTCAAAACCGAAAAACATACATAGAGCTAAACGATGCAATTATTGCATGAAATTTGGTCATATCAACATGCATTGTTGGATAAGGAAGGCTCATTGGGAACCTTCAAGTGTTAACCCCCAAGGACCCAACTTCATTTGGGTACCTAAAAAAAAAAATTGTAATCATGGTTTTATAGGTATGCCTCAAGTCCACTATAAAGGAAAATGCTTAGCTTGTGGATAGTGGATGCTCAAGGCATATGACTAGCAATAAAGAACTCGTCCATCACATCAAAAGAATTGATGGTGGTAAGTTAACCTTTGGGAACAATGCTAAGGGTAAGGTAATTGGCATTGGCTCTATTGGTATTAATAATACTACTTTCATTGAAGATGTTTTGCTTATTGATGGTTTGAAACATAATTTGTTAGGTATAAGTCAATTATGTGATAAGGAAAACTAAGTTATCTTTACCTCAAATGAATGTCTTGTAACCTTTTTAAGTGGCCAAGAGATATTCAGAGGAGATAGAGATGTCAATACTTACATAATAGACTTACACAAAATGTTTAACCTTTCCTCTAAGTTTCTTATGTCTATTAGTGATGAATCTTGGCTATGGCATAAAAGGCTTGGTCATGCAAGTATGGAATTAATTGAAAATCTTAGCAAAAAAGAGCTAGTGAGTGGACTTCCAAAATTCAAATTTGAAAAAGATTAGACATGTGAATCTTGCCAAAGAGGAAAACAACAGAAGTCCTTATTCAAATCCAAAAATGTAGTAAGTACCTTTAAACCTCTTCAACTTTTGCATTTAGATCTTTTTGGACCTATTAGAGTTGCTAGTTTAGGAGGTAAATACTATACTTTTGTCATTGTTGATGATTACTCTAGATTCACTTGTGCAATTTTATTAGCTCAAAAGAGTTATGCTTTTGAATATTTCAAAAATTTTGCTAAAAGAGTTCAAAATGAAAAAGGCTATTTTATTTCCAAAATAAGAAGCGATCATGGAAAAGAATTTGAAAAGGAAAATTTTGAAAACTTTTGTTTAGAATATAGCATTTCACACGATTTTTCAACAATTAGGACACCTCAACAAAATGGGATAGTACAAAGGAAAAATTAAAATTTAATTGAAATGATTTGAACAATGCTCAATAAGTATGTTTACCAACCTACTTTTGGGCCGAAGCCACTAATATTGTGTATTATATTTCAAATTGAATTTTCAAAAGACCACTTTTAAATAAAACTTCTTTTGAGCTATGGAATGGAAGAAAATCCATGATATCTTACTTTAGAGTATTTGGATGCAATTGTTTTATATCAAACACCAAGGACAACTTTGGAAATTTTGCCTCTAAATCTGATGAAGGTATCTTCTTAGGATACTCTACAACTAGCAAAGCTTATAGAGTTTTTAATAAAAGGTCTTTAGTTGTTGAAGAGTGTATGCACGTTGTTTTTGATGAATCTAGTAAGCTTGATCTTGTGAAAGGTAGTGTTCTTGATGATATTGTAGGAACAATGGAAAAGCTTGATCTTAGTCATGAGAAAGATGATGATGATCAAGAGAAATAACAACAAAATATCTCTCTACCTCAAACTCAATAGCAAAACAACCAAGAGCTTCCAAAGGAATGGAAAATGATAAAGAATCACCCCAAGGAATAAATCATTGGTGATCCTACTAAGGGTGTAAGTACTAGATCTTATCTCAAAATCTTAGATTCTAACCTTGCTTTTGTTTCTCAAATTGAGCCTAAAAATATTGATAAGGCTCTTAATGATAAAAGTTGGGTGATTACTATGCAAGAGGAACTCAACCAATTTGAGAGAAGTAATGTATGGACCTTAGTTTCTAGACTCAAAGACCATCAAATCATTGGTAGTAAATGAGTGTTTAGAAATAAGTTAGATGAATAAGGTTTAATAACTAAGAATAAAGCTAGGTTAGTTGCAAAAGGTTATAATCAAGAAGAAGGTATAGACTATAATGAAACCTATGCTCCGGTAGCTAGATAAGAAGCCATAAGAATACTTTTAGCATTTGTATGCCATATGAATTTTAAAAGTTTTCAAATAGATGTCAAAAGTGCATTCTTAAATGGTTTTATAGAAGAGGAAGTATATGTAGAACAACCTCTGGGTTTTGAAAGCCATAACTTGCATAATTATGTTTTTAAACTTTCAAAAGCCTTGTATGGATTAAAACAAGCTCCAAGAGCTTGGTATGAAAGACTAAGTTCTTTTCTTTTAGAAAATGATTTTTCAAAAGGACATGCTGATATAACCTTGTTTATTAAAAGGCATAAACATGTGCCAAGAATTTTCTAAGTGTATGACTAAGGAATTTGAAATGAGGATGATGGGCGAACTTAAGTTCTTCCTTGGTCTACAAATCAAGCAAAGCAATGAGGGCATATTCATCAACCAATCTAAGTACACCAAAGAGTTAATCAAGAAATTTGGAATAGAAGGATGCAAAAATGCTAAGACTCCTATGAGCACATCAACAAAATTGGACAAAGATGAGAAGAGGAAGAACATAAATGAAAAGCTCTATAGAGGTATGATCATATCACTTTTATACCTTACTGACTCTTGGCCTGATATAATGTATAGTGTATGCTTATGTGCTAGATTTCAATCTTGTCCTAAGAAATCACATTTGAATGCTGTAAAAAGGATTTTAAAATACTTAAATGGCACATTGCATCTAGGCTTATAGTATCCTAGAAATTCATCTTTCCATATCATAGGATACTCGGATGTAGATTATGTCGGTAGTCTTTTGGATAGAAATAGTATCTCAGGCACTTATCACTTTATTAGTGAATGCCTAGTTTCTTAGTTTAGCGAGAAATAAGATTCGGTTGCCTTATCTACCACTGAAGCGGAATATGTGGCAGCAGGATGTTGTTGCACTCAATTCCTATGGATAAGATAACAACTTAAGGATTATGGTCATAGTTTGGACCATATACCCATCAAATGTTACAATACTAGTGCCATTAACCTATCTAAGAATCCCATTCAACAATCTAGAAGTAAGCATATTGACATTAGACATCATTTTCTTAGGGATCATGTTCAACATGGAGATGTTGTGTTAGAATTTATTGATATAAATAATCAATTGGCAGATAGTTTTACCAAACCTTTTAATGAAGAAAGTTTTTGTTTTATAAAAAGAGAACTTGGTATGCTTGATGGATCAACATTGTCTTAATTAATTATTTTTATGCCAATTGTATGTAGTGTGAACTTTGAATGTTAATTCCTTCATATGATGCATTTTACATTACTGATTTTATGGTATGAAATGGTTAACATGATAGAAATATGTGTTTTAAGGCATATAAACTTGTTAGAAATCTTCCAGTCTTGTTTTAGACTTAGTTTTACTTTTTGAAGATTTGAGATGGGTCACGTCTGTGACATATTCATGGTAGTGAACAAAGATAACAAACAGTTCTAGTAGCTTTCACGTTTCGTATCACGACTTGCTTCATAGGTAGAAGTAGTGAAAACTAAGTTTCATGCCTGTTACTCTGTTTGTCACACCTGTGACATATATTCATGGCCGTGAACAAAGACAACAAAAAATTTCAAAACAGTTCACACTTTGTTTCACTACTTGCCTTACGGGAAGAGGTAATGAAGACTAAGCTTCACACCCGTTACTATATTTGTCACACTCGTAAAAAGCCTTCTTCACGCCCGTGATTGTTTAATGTCACGATTGTGACTCGTAAGGAAAGCCTCGAGGCAGAGGTAACACGCCTTAGGGATGATTTATCAGGCTTGAAGCCTATTTACAGTCCTAATTATCTTGTAGTAGTTTTACCTTTGTTGTTATAAGACTTTATCTTTACACATTTTCATGTAATTCTTATCCTTTAATTTTTAATACAACTATCTTATTGACATTTCAATCTTTTTACTGGTGGCAAAGGGGGAGAAACAAGTAAATATGTGTTCAACAATATATGTCAATTGGATTGGAGAAACAAGAATATATGTGTTCAATATATGTTTAATATATGATGGCATGAATATACAATATGCAATGTGTGGTTATAAAATGAAATATGCAAATTTTATTTCAATTGATGATATGCATAAGCTATACCTCACATCAACCTCACATATACCTTGCAACTTGAACTTATTTGAATGCATGACATATACTTAACATATATCTCATATATGCTTTGAATACACTTGGTTGTACATGTTTTATTTGGTGAGATATACTTATGATATACCTTGCATATATCTTATTAGTTTGCAAATACCTTTGCTACATTTCTTTCAAATCTTGCACTTTATTATTTTATCTTAAGCTCCTTTTGACGGGAGACTTCTCAAAAGCACATATTGCTAGATTATTTGTCACCATCAAAAAGGGAGAGATTGTTGAACCTTGAGGGGTATTTCTATCATTTTAATGATAACAAATTAAATAGCAATAATGTATTTAACAATGTTTTGTGTTCTAAGTGTGTTAAACATGATATAATTTGATTAGAACACGAAGCAAGATTGAAAGACTACTTTTTAAGATAAAAATCAAGAAATAGCAAAGTGTCACGCCGTGAAAATAGCTTAGCGCCAATTTTCCACTATTCAAAGTTCACGACCATGAAGGATCAGACCAACCATGAATAATCAAATAAGTCACACCCATAAAAGTATAGTCACGCCTGTGACCAAACACTTCAATTTTTTCTAGAGAGTGTCACGGCCATAGTCACCACTTGGACCACGACTTGTAAGAATATTCACGCCCGTGACACATATAGTCATGCTTGTGAATGAGGACAGAGAAACATGTCAGGCGCAAATTAAGAGTTGGTTCAACAACTATTTTCTCATTAAATGTACCCAAACGGCTATAATTCATAGAGGGGGTATAAATGCAAGTCATTTATGAATCCTAAAAAGAAGAACAAGTAGAACAACAATTAATTTTGATCTTTAATTTTGTTGTAGCCCTTGTGCATTAATTATTTTTCAACAATACTCTATTGTTTTGTGATAACCTAATTGCTCATAACTTTAAGCATTGTAGGTTGGTGAGTGTTTTTTTATTGTAATCAATTACTCAAGAGTGAGCTTGGGTATATTGAGTTAAAAGTGAAACATTTGTAAGAGTTTATTGTGTGAGCAATAAAACATAAGGAATTAGTTTTTGTGTGAGCCATTGCAAAACACGAGGGAATTTCTAGCTTAGGTGATAGCCATTGAGAGAAACACCATAGTTAGAAGTGAGCTTGAAAAACTCCTTTGTAACACTTAGTGTGTTAGTGAAACACCCAATTAAGATTGCGGAGAAGAGTAGAGTTTGTTAATACCCGAACCTCTATAAATCTTGTGTGTGATGTATCTCCTTCCTTCCTTTATTTTATTTATTCCGCACTTTCAATTAAGCAAAATTTATTTGCTAACCAATTCAACCCCCTTCTTAGTTCATTGTCTGCACAACATCCTCTTTTGGACTGCTCCATGCTAAACCTCTTTAGCATATTGTATATATGTGTAAACTGTGAAAGACTAAGAAATCTTTTAGATTTATCTTTATAAATCATTTTCTCCAAAATATAGAATGCTTCTCCAAGATCTTTTATAGAATAATTCTTGGATAACCAAATTTTGACTAATTATAAGGTTGAGACATCATTTCTCGTTAGCAGTATGTCATATACATATAGCACAAAAAATACGATTGCACTCCCACTAATCTTCTTGTATACATAAGGTTCATTTGGATTTTATAAGAAACCAAATTATTTGATTGTCTCATCAAACCGAATATTCCAACTCCTGTATGCTTGCCTTAATCCATAAATGGATCTTTGAAGCTTGCATACCATTTTGCCATTTTTGGATATGAAGCCTTCTAGTTGTATCATGTACACATCTTTGGTTAGATTTCCATTAAGGAAAGCTGTCTTCACATCCATTTGCTATATCTCATCATCATAACGAGCAACAATGGCTAGGAGTATCCTTATGGATTTAAGCATAACAACTAGGCTAAAAGTTTCATCATAGTCAATTCCATGTCTTTGATGACAACCTTTAGCTATAAGTCTAGCTTTATAGGTAGCCACATTACCATCCTATTAGTTTTCTTTTTGAAAATCCATTTTCACCCTATAGGTTTTATCTTTTCAGATGGGTCAACCAAAGTCCTTACTTGGATTTCATACATGGAATCCATTTATGACTTCATGGCTTGAAGCCATTTGTCAGATTCTAAGCTATTCAAAACTTCTTTATAGGTCGTAGGCTTATCATTTTCTATAAGCAATACGTCGTTTAGTTCACTGATGAGAAATCCATCTATTTGGAACAATACGTATCCTACTTAACTTATGAAGCTCTTGTGCTTCAAAAGGTTAAACCGCTATATCATTTGTATGAATAACAGGCTCAGGTTCAGGTAGTTGATTAGCATCTGCTTTAGCATCTTGAACTTTCTCAAGTTCAATTTTGCTCCCACTATCTCCTTTTAAAAGAAATTCTTTCTAAAAAGATAGCATGTCTTGAAACAAACACCTTTTGTTCCAAAAGATGGTAGAATTGATATCCATATGATTCTTTTGGATATCCCACAAACAGACATCGGTCAGACTTAGCTTTTAGCTTATCTGACATTGTCCACTTCACATAAGCAAGACAATCCCAAACTTTCATGCAAGAAAGTGTGGGCGTCTTGTTATTCTACATCTCATATGGAGTAACATTAACTAACTTCGAAGAGATTCCATTTAATATATAAATGACAATCTCTAGTGTATAACCCCAAAAGGATTTAGGGAGTTCCGCAAAACTCATCATAGACCTTACCATGTCTAACAGGGTTCAGTTTCTCTTTTTAACTACACCATTATGTTGTGGCATGTAAGATGGAGTCTACTGAGATAATATCCTATTATCCCTAAGATAATCTAGAAACTTCTTGCTCAAGTATTCACCTCATAAATTTGATCGAAGTGTTTTAATAATTTGGCCAAGTTATTTCTCTACTTCATTTATGAATTCTTTAAACTTTTCAAAGGCTTCATATTTGTATCTCGTAAGATAAACATATCTATATCGTGAGTAGTCATCAATAAAAGTAATGAAGCAGATGAAACCACCTCTGGCATGTGTGGATATTGAACCACATACATCTGAATGTATTAAGTCTAAAAGCCCATTAATGCGTTCACCCTTTCCCTTAAAGAGTAATTTAAACATCTTGCCTAATAAGCAAGGTCCATATGTGTCATATGATTCATAATCAAATGACCCCAAACTACCATTCTTATGTAGCTTAGCCATGCATTTCTCACTTATATGACCAAGCCGATAATGCCATAAGTATGATGATTTCAACATATCTTATTTTTTCTTTTTATTTTCATTGATGTTTAAAATTGGATTTGACATATCTAATATGTATATTCCATTTCATATTGTACCGCTAGCATAAAGGATACCATTTAACATAATAGAATAACAATTGTTATGAAAAGCTAAATGAAAACCATATTTATTTAAACTAGAAATAGAAATAATATTTTTAGTTAAAATACATACATAAAACAATTATCCAAATTTAACATAAGCCCATTAGGGAGGGTCACTATATAAGTTCCAACATCTAATGCAAGAACCTTTACTCCATTTCCAATGTGCAGGTTCGATTCTCCCTTATTGAGTTACCTACTGTTCTCTAAACCCTGCATAGCAGTGCATATGTGTGAGCCACAACCGGTTCTTATATCCAAATATTATTATCGAAAACAGTATTAATTTTAATGACAAAAATACCTAAAGTAGATGGGGCATCGGATGCCTTCTTCTTTAAGGACTCCAAGTAGGCCCTGTAGTTTCTTTTCCAATAGCCATCCTTGCCAGAATAAAAGCATGTTACCTTTGGAGTAGTCTTCTTAGCCTTCTTCTTGGCCACACCTCCCTTAGGCTTTATGAACTTCCTCTTTTTCTTAAGGTTCTTTAGTTTGGTTGGTAGGTCTCTAATCCATACCAATTGTATTATTAATGCAACTATCGACTCTTGTGCTATCAACTAATTGATGTGTACATATACATTGGGCTATCAACTCTTGATATGTATATATTCTCATGTACACTATCCCAACTATGCCTCTAATGCACATTAACCTTGCTGCAAATCCAACAAGCTAATGATATCAGTTAAATCCAATCCATTAATCATGAAATATAATTTCAATGACTTGAACATATTTTTATAGAGCAAGCTTGAGGCAACAACCTTAATTCTAAAAGAATTATGGTTCTCCCCATATTAATGGAAGACATAAGAATTCATTGTTTATTTAGCGAGAGATTTCTTTGTTAAGTCTCATCATGTTATTATTGTATGCTTTTATATATGTCATACATTCATCACATGGATATATAAAGATAGTTACGTTAACTGTATAGCATGATAATTGTTGCCCAGATATTAAACCAAGAACGGGGGTTGAATTGGAGTTTCAAAAATTAAACAATAGGATGCGGAAATAAAAGATTAATTTTAGGAGGGATAGAGAGAATTTGACACAAGGATTTTTATAGAGGTTCGGGTGTTAACAAACCCTACTACTCTCCCCAATCGCAATTGGGACTCTCACTAACACACTAAGTGTTACAATGGAGTTTTACAAGGTAACTCCCAACTATGGTGTTTCTCACAATGGCTCACACCTAACCCAGAAATCCCTTGTGTTTTAATGGCTCACACAATAACCAATTCCTTGTGTTTTACAGACTCACACAAACAACCTTCACTTTGTGTTTTTACAGGCTCACACAAACAACCTTCACTTTGTGTTTTTACAGGCTCATACAAACAACCTTTTAATTTGTGTTTTGGAGGTTCACACAACTAACCCTTACAAGTGTTCTACTCTTAAGCCAGAAATATCCAAAGCCCACTTGAGTAAAGATTACAGAGAGAACCACTTACAAATCTTAATTGCTCAATAAATGAAGAGCAAAAAGATTTTTACAGAGAATAGATTTTGTTCTCAAAGTATGAATGTACAAATAGCTTGAAATAAGAATTAAATTCGAAGTATATGCTATTCTATTGTTGTTCTCTTCATTCTCTTATTCTGAATGCATAATTGACTTCCATTTATACTCTCATGGCTGAATATAGCCGTTGGGGTGCATTAAATATGAAACTAGCCGTTGTACCAACCAAATAATCGCGCTTGACATTTTTCTCTTTCATTATTCACAGGCGTGACTATGTTTGTCACGGGAGTGACATTTCTTCCTAAGCCGTGACTGAAATGGTGACCTTGGTCGTGAAGCTCTCTGGAATGTTTTCACACATTGAGTCACAGGCGTGACATACTCATTCACAGGCGTGACAAACTTCTCAGCTGTGATCCAAGTGGTGACTTTGGTCATGAAGCTCTCTAGATGAAACTGCATGAACATTCACGGGGGTGACTGAAATGTCCACTTCATGGCTTGTTCTTCCTTTATGGCCGTGAACTTCAAATATTGGTTTTGGTAATGGTTAGCTCTTTCACAGGCGTGACACATATAGTCACGGCAGTGAACATGCTACTTCTTGAATTTTTGTCTTTCAAGGATTATTCTTCCAATCTCCATTCTTGTTATTTTAATCCATGTCCTATATAATAGACTTAGAAAACAAGTATGTTAAATACAATATTGCTATTTTATTTGTTATCATCAAAATGACAGAAATACCCCTCAAGGTTTAACAATCTCCCCCTTTTTGACAGTGACAAATAATCTAGCAATATGTGATTTTGAGAAGTCTCCCCCTCAAAATATACTTAGGATAAAGAATTTATAAAATGCAAGGATTGTAAAGAATGATGTAGCATTGAAATAAACTTACTAGATTTTAGGTATATGCAAGTTATATGAGAAGTATATCCAATATACACCATAATTCCTTTTTAAGGCATCAAGTATATGTAAGGTATATTTAAGATATATCATCGCATATTTATTTTTGTAACTTGCATGAAGGTATATGCAAAGTATACTTAAGGTATATCTAATGTATATAAAGCTCAATTTCTCAATTTTATACTTTGCATATGAATTCTTGAATCAAAGTTTCTAATCCCTTTTAATCTATATCAATGTCAATTCATAATTCAATTTTAATTTTTGATTCAAAAATTCATTTACCTTAATATATGTTGCTAGTTTCTTCTTATGTTGCTAGTTTGATATATTTTCCCTATAATATATTGCTAGTTTTCTCCCCCTTTTGTCATCAATCAAAAAAGGATAAAAAAGATATCAATGAGATAAGCAAAAGCAAATACATTAATTAAAGAAAAAGATACAAACAAAGTTAAATGTTCATAAAGGAAATTGAAAATTTCCTACACACCAACAAACATAAACAAAATAAACAAGCAAAACAAGCAAATTTAGGCTACACTCTAGCCTAACTCCTAGCCGGACATCCTATCACGGAGCCTAGCTACTTCAGCCTTAAGGCTGTCCATCTGAGACTCCATGAAGTCTTTGAGGTTCTCTAACCTCTCATCCATCAAAGTCTACAGCTGCTCAAAACATGGTTCTAGGAGGTCAACCATCTACTGCGCTAAGGTCGGTGTGGAAGCCGAGGACTGTCCGATGTCCTGCTCAGCTGCTGAAGGTGCTTCCTCAACCCAAGCCCTATTCTTCTGCTGGACTCCCTAGAGGCTTGCTTTAAAGTCCTCCGTGTCATTATCTTCCCAGATGATCTCCCCAGCAGTGTCAGTGAAGCGGTAGAAGATATCGTTCTGGAAAATGATTATGACAGCTGCTCCCATCTTAATGAAGGACTCGACATCCAAGCGATCTCGAGGATGTCCAGGGATGAGGTTGAAGTGATGCGTGTCCAGCTTTAGATACTCAAGCTTCACTGCTATGTGGGTGACATATGCCCCAATCAAAATATCTCCAGTAGGCTTGGTGGCAATGGAGAGAAGATAGTTAGCAAACCATCTAGAAAGTGCCACTATGAGTCCTCTGCGAGACATCTCAAAGAGGAAGAGCTCCGACTTCCTGATTGTCCCGTTGCTTTATCCTCTAGCAAATATGCTATAGGTTAGGAACCTATGCAAATATCTGTGCACTGGGGACACGAGATGAGTGCTCTGTGTCTTCTTGACATCCCAGCTACAATCATGCCCAAAATGTGTCCAAGCTCGAGGGGCAGAGAATTCTACCTCAGTATCATTCAGGATGCCATCAGATGGTAAACTGAACAATTCCCCAAATTCGATGGCACTGAGGGTGTTGGGATTGTCACAGAGTTGGAACTTCACCACTCCAGTAGGTGAAACTTGCAGGGTGTTGAGGAATTCCAGTGTTGGCTCCCTCAGGGTTGGCTGGTAAATTTCTACAAAGTCTTTCAGATGATAGGCTTGGAGTCGCTCTGTCATAGCCGTCTCGAGTCCGAGACTTCAGACTGTCCGCCATTCAAAGGACCTTAATGACAGTAGAAGTCTCTTCTTTAAAATTGCATACCGAGGATGGCATTGCTCCGGAATGCAGTTTCATGAGGTAATCTACATACCTCCTAGGAGCATGAGAGTTCTTTCTCTTTCCCTTGGATGAGGCAGTCTCCATTTTGAAGAATTTGGTTTGTGATGGAGTGGAAAACTTTTGACAAAAATTTTTTTTTTGTGGAAAACCCTAGAAATGTATGATATTTGATGAAAATTCAAACTTTTGGTGGTATTTATAGGAAAAGTTTGAGTCTTGGGGGTCGGAATCTTCAATGTTTCAATGAATGTGTGTAAATGAGAGCGGTTTTGGGAGTTGGAGAGTTGAAATGAAAAATATAATCAGCTGCACTTTTATATAGTCAATACATTCACGGGCGTGAAGTGTTCTTTCACGGGCGTGAATGGTCGTGTTCACGGTTTGCTAAAGGAGTATTCCACCCGTGAATGAAGGCGTGAATAGGTTCACAGGCGTGCCCTTTGAATATCACAAGCGTGACTGATCAACTGTCACGGGGGTGAACAAATAGTCACGGGCGTGAAATGTTGAATTTCACTACTTAGGCTCGTGAAGCAAGCCGTGACTCAAGGCGTGAAAGCCTCTGTGAGTTTTGGGGTGTTACAGATCACGGGCGTTAATAATCGTCATGGGCGTGAAATTCTTTTTTCACGGGAGTGAATGAAGTCGTGAAAATAAGCTTCACCACTTGAAGCCGTGAAACAAGTCGTGAACCAAGTCATGAACGACACTGCCTCTTTTGGTCATTTAAGTCACGGGTGTGAACATGTGTCATGGGCGTGACTCCCTTAAAATTTTCATCAAATAAAATTAAGTCCTAAAACAAGACTAAATCATTCCAACAAAGATTCTATTTCTTAAAACATAAATTTTCATCAAAAATTTCTATCTTATATCTTATGATATGAATTAAAATCATCAATTAAAATTTCATAGTTTAGCAATCACAAGGTTAATCCATCAATCATACCAAGTTCTCTTCTATTGAAATTAAATCTTTCCTTATTTAGAGACTTAGTGAAAATATCTGCTAATTGATTCTCTATGCTTATAAATTCTAATGCAACATCTCCATATTTAACATGATCTCTAATAAAGTGGTGTCTAATGTCAATATGCTTACTTCTTGAGTGTTGAATAGGAATCTTTGAAAGATTTATAGCACTAGTATTGTCACATTTAATAGGTATATGGTTCATCTCATGACCATAGTCCTTAAGTTGTTATTTCATCCAAAGAATTTGAGTACAACAACATCCAGCTGCTACATATTCTGCTTCAGCAGTTGAGAGAGCAACTGAAACTTGTTTCTTGCTAAACCAAGAAACTAAGCATTCTCCAATGAAGTGACAAGTACCTAAAGTACTTTTGCTGTCTAAAAGACTACCAGCATAGTATGCATCTGAATATCCTATAATATAAAAGGATGAATTCTTAGGATACCATAAACCTAGATGCAATGATCCATGTAAATATCTTAAAATTCTTTTTACTGCATTTAAATGAGATTCTTTAGGACATGATTGAAATCGTGCACACAAGCAAACACTATACATTATATCAGGTCTAGAAGTAGTGAGATATAAAAGTGATCCAATCATACCTAAATAAAGGTTTTCATTAATGCTCTTACCCTTTTCATCCTTGTCCAATTTTGTTGATGTGCTCATAGGAGTCTTGGCATTCTTGCATCCTTCCATACCAAATTTCTTAATTAAATCTTTGGCATATTTAGATTGGATGATGAATATTCCCTCATTGCTTTGCTTTATTTGTAGACCAAGGAAATACTTAAGCTCTCCCATCATGCTCATTTCAAATTCCTTAGTCATACACTTAGCAAATTCTTGACAAAGCAACTCATTAGTAGAACCAAATATTATATCATCAACATAAATTTCAACAATTAGTATATCATGCTTATGCTTTTTGATGAATAATGTAGTGTCGACATTTCCCTTTGTAAAGCTATTTTCTAATAAAAAAGAACTTAGTCTTTCATACCAAGCTCTTGGAGCTTGTTTTAAACCATACAAAGCTTTTGAAAGTTTAAAAACATGATTTGGCAGATCATAGCTTTCAAAACCTGGTGGTTGTTCTACATACACTTCTTCATCTATATAACCATTTAGAAATGCCCTTTTCACATCCATTTGGAAAATTTTGAAATTCATGTGACATGCATATGCTAAAAGTATTCTTATGGCTTCTAATCTAGCTACACGTGCATATGTTTCATCATAATTTATACCCTTTTCCTGATTATATCCTTTTGCAACTAGTCTAGCCTTATTCTTGGTTATTAACCCTTTTTCATCTAATTTGTTTCTAAATACCCATTTGCTACCTATGATTTGATGATCCTTGGGTCTAGGTACTAGGGTCCACATCTCACTTCTCTCAGATTGGTTGAGTTGCTCTTGCATGGAAAATACCCAACTTTCATCATTAAGAGCCTCATCAATATTTTTAGGCTCAATTTGTGAAATAAAAGCTATGTCAGTGACTAGATGTTTGAAATGAGATCTAGTACTTACTCCCCTTGATAGATCACCAATTATTTGCTCTTTTGGATGATCATTCGTCATTCTCCATTCTTTTGGAAGTTCTTGATCATTTTGATCTTGATTTTGAGGTAGAGAATCATTTTGCAGTCAATTTTCCTGATCATTTTCTTCTTTCCCATTTCCAATATCAAGTTTTTCCATATTACCTACAACATCATCAAGAACACTACCTTTCACAAGATCAAGTTTACTAGATTCATTAAAAACAACATGCATGGATTCTTCAACCATTAGTGATCTTTTATTAAATACTCTATATGCTTTGCTAGTTGTAGAGTACCCTAAAAAGATACCTTCATCAGACTTAGAGGAAAAATTTCCAAGATTGTCCTTGGTGTTCAATATAAAAACACTTGCATCCAAATACTCTAAAGTATGATATCAAGGGCTTTCTTCCATTCCATAGCTCAAATGAGGTTTTGTTTAAAAGAGGTCTTTTGAAAACTCGATTTGAAATATAACAAGCAGTGTTTGTGGCTTCTGCCCAAAAATAAGTTGGTAATTCATATTCATTGAGCATTGTTCTAGCCATTTCAATTAAAGTTCGATTTTTCCTTTCAACTACCCCATTTTGTTGAGGTGTCCTAGGAGATGAAAAATTATGTGAAATGCCATGTTCAAGACAAAAGCTTTCAAAGTTTTCATTTTCAAATTCTTTCCCATGATCACTTCTTATTTTTGAAATACAGTAACCTTTTTCATTTTGAACTCTTTTAGCAAAGTTTTTGAAATTTTCAAAAGCATCACTCTTTTGAGCTAAGAAAATTACCCAAGTAAATCTAGAGTAATCATCTATTATGACAAATGCATAATGTTTTCCTCCTAAACTAGCAATTCTAGTAGGTCCAAACAAGTCTAAATGCAGGAGTTGAAGAGGTTTTGAAGTACTTACTATGTTTTTGGCTTTGAAGGATGACTTGTGTTGGTTTCCTCTTTGGCAAGGATCACATGTCTTGCCTTTTTCATATTTAACTCTTGGTAGTCCTTATACTAGTTCTCCTGTGCTGAGACTTTGTATTAAGTCCATGTTAGCATGACCAAGTCTTCTATGCCACAACCAAGATTCATCACTAGTAGTCACAAGACACTTAGAGGAATGGTTAGATAGTTCATGTAAGTTTATTATGTATGTATTGATATCTCTATTTCCTTTAAATATCTCTTGAACATCGATAGAGATCACAAGACATTCATTTGAAGTAAAGATTACTTTGTTTCCTCTATCACATAATTGACTTACACTTAACAAGTTATATTTCAAGCCATCAATAAGTAAGACATCTTTAATAAAAGTAGTACCATTAATACCAATAGAACCAATGCCAATTACCTTACCCTTTGCATTGTTTCCAAAGGTAACTTTACCTTCATCAATACTTTTTCATTGAAAATTTTTTTGTCTCCTGTCATATGCCTTCAGCATCCACTGTCTACTAGCCAAGCAATTTTGTTTATTATGGACTTGAGGCATACCTATAGAGTCACAATTCAAGTATGATTTTTAGGTACCCAAATGAGTTTGGGTCCTTGGGGTTTAGCACATGAAGGTTCCGAATGAGCCTTCCTTATCCAACAATATTTATTTATGTGACCCTTTTTTATACAATAATTACATTTTTTGGTCTAAATTTATTTTCTGGTCCTACAATATATTTGAATGCCATAATTCTATTAGACTCATTTTGAGAACAATGGCATGCATAGTCATGATTAATTTGCATTTTTCTAGATGCATGCGTCCTATATATAAAGGCATGATTATTCTTTTTATGTATAGAAGGTTTAACATGCTTATTTCTTGGTGTTGTTCTAACAGGTGTGGAGATGTGAGATTCTTTAGACTTAACAAATATAGTTTTTTGAGAAGATGATGATGTGTCCTTAAATCCTAGACCATGTCTAATTAAGGGTGGTCTTTGAGACACAATGAGAGTATCTAAGCTCTCTTTACCTTTGTGAAATTTAGAAATAGAATTTCTAAGTTCCTCAACTTCATTTTTCAAAGTATTATTTTCTTTTAACAATGAAGCTGTTAAGGGTCTTGATAAGTATTCATCTAATGACTTTTGGAGAGATTCATTAGATGATTTAAGCTTTATGTTTTCCTTTTCTAAACCATTTATCTTATTTTTTAAATTAGAGATATTATTTCTATAGGTACTAAATTTAGTTCTATATTTCTCTAATTCTATATTTAATTCTTTTATTAGGCTTTGCTCATCATCATCATCATCACTATCATCATCATTATCACTACTATTATCATTATTCAAAGAGTATGTGTGTAGTGATCTTACCTTCTTTGAGACATGATCTTCGATAGCCATGAAACATAGGTTGACCTCTTCACTTTCATTATCATCTTTTTCACTTGAAGAGCTTTCGTCATCCCATGTGGCTTTATGACCTTTCTCCTCATTGTCTCTTTGGTATTTGCTCTTATGCTTCTTGAGCCTTGGACATTCTGGTTTGATATGTCCTTTCTTTCTACACTCATAACACTTTACCTCTTCCTTACTTCTATGTGTGTCATTAGAAGTTTGTTTGAAGTTTTTTTGCTTGAATTTTCTGGAGTTGCTCATTTTCTTCTCAATGATTCTTTTTAATCTCCTTGAAAGCATAACAATGTCCTCATTTTCATCATCACTCATTTCTTCATCATCTTCACCATCTTCTTGAGATTTTGAAGTAGAGGCTTTGAATGCTAAGGGCTTTCTTTTCTCTGGCTCTGCTTCAAGCTCTCTATCTCTCTTCACTGCCATCTCATGTCTGAGAAGTTTGCCAATCAGCATATCAGTATTCATGATGCTCATATCTTCATTTGCTTCTTCTATGCCAGCAACTGCTTCTTCTATACCAGCAACTCTTGAGCCATAGTCTTTAAGTGGAAGACTTCTTAGGATTTTATTGTTTACATCTTCCAAACTCAGATGCTTCCCAACTTTCCTCATTCCATTTATAATGGCTAGAAGACAGTTGGTCATGTCAGTGATTGACTCATTGGATTTCATCTTGAAGAGCTCATATTCTGAAGTCAGAAGTTGAATCTTCTTGGATTTGACTTATTTAGTTCCTTCATGATAATTCTCCAATGTCTTCCACATGCTGTATGTTGTTGGGCAGTGTTGTATTCTCCCACATTCTTCAATAGATAATGAGCTTGATAGGATTGTCATTGCCTTCTTGTTTTTGAAATTTGCTCTTCTTTGAGGCTCTATCCAATCATCTCTTGATAGGATTTCTTCCTCACCATTAGCTCCTCTTCTGGTTGGTGGTGTCCATTCTTTTCGTACACTATCCCAGACTTCAATTCCTTCACTATCCAAGTATGTCTCCATCCGAAACTTCCAATGGGCATAATTTGCTCCATCAAAATAAGGTTTGAGACTTTGGAATCCTTCACTGGCCATATCTTACTCTTTACTAGCTCTTTTTAGACTTTGGAATCCTTCGTTGCCCAGATATTAAACCAAGAAGGGGGTTGAATTGGAGTTTCAAAAATTAAACTATAGGATGCGAAAATAAAAGATTAATTTTAGGAGGGATAGAGAGAATTTGACACAAGAATTTTTATAGAGGTTCGGGTGTTAACAAACCCTACTCCTTTCCCCAATCGCAATTGGGACTCTCACTAACACACTAAATGTTACAATGGAGTTTTACAAGCTCACTCCCAACTATGGTGTTTCTCACAATGGCTCACACCTAACCTAGAAATCCCTTGTGTTTTAATGGCTCACATAATAACCAATTCCTTGTGTTTTACAGGCTCACACAAACAACCTTCACTTTGTGTTTTTACAGGCTCACACAAACAACCTTCACTTTGTATTTTTACAGGCTCACACAAACAACCTTTTAATTTGTGTTTTGGAGGCTCACACAACTAACCCTTACAAGTGTTCTACTCTTAACCCAGAAATACCCAAAGCTCACTTGAGTAAAGATTACAGAGATAACCACTTACAAATCTTAATTGCTCAATAAATGAAGAGCAAAAAGATTTTTACAGAGAATAGATTTTGTTCTCAAAGTATGAATGTACAAATAGCTTGAAATAAGAATTAAATTCGAAGTATATGCTATTCTATTGTTGTTCTCTTCATTCTCTTGTTCTGAATGCATAATTGACTTCCATTTATACTCTCATGGCTGAATATAGCCGTTGCGGTGCATTAAATATGAAACTATCCGTTGTACCAACCAAATAATCGTGCCTGACATTTTTCTCTTTCATTGTTCACGGGAGTGACTATGTTTGTCACGGGAGTGACATTTCTTCCCAAGCCATGACTGAAGTGGTGACTTTGGTCGTGAAGCTCTCTGGAATGTTTTGACACATTGAGTCGTGGGCGTGACATACTCATTCACGGGCGTGACAAACTTCCCAGCCATGATCCAAGTGGTGACTTTGGTCGTGAAACTTTCTGGATGAAAATGCATAAACAGTCACGGGGGTGACTGAAATGTCCACTTCACGGTTTGTTCTTCCTTCATGGCTGTGAACTTCAAATATTGGTTTTGGTAACGGTTAGCTCTTTCACTGGCGTGACACATATAGTCACGGCAGTGAACATGCTACTTCTTGAATTTTTGTCTTTCAAGGATTATTCTTCCAATCTCCATTCTTGCTATTTTAATCCATGTACTGTATAATAGACTTAGAAACAAGTATGTTAAATACAATATTCCTATTTTATTTGTTATCATCAAAATGACAGAAATACCTCTCAAGGTTTAACAATAATGGACATTCTAAAGTCAATCTCTTGAGCCAAAAAGAGATTGACTAGGTCTTATCTAGGTATATGCATGAATTTACAAACCCAAAATAGAAATCAAATTCCTATTTCTAAGTCATCTTGTTTATGGCACCACCTCTGTTGCTTTTTGCTCCTTTGTATCTCCATTCTATCCTAATCCAATGTAATCTAATTACATATTTAAAAGTATTGAAAACCTCAATTTACATTTGAGGGGAGTAAGATGAGAAGAGAAATACATAAGAAAGATAGAGAGGCAGGAACACACAGACCCTATTTACCAAAAACAAAAAACAAATTCATACAGGCTCAATCATATTGGGCCTAAGTCCATAATTATCCATCATATCATTTCATACACTACTAACATACATTCTCTAATGCATATAATAAAATAAAATTAATAATTTTGGATTTCAATTTGAAAATCGATTCAACTTTTGAACTGAAGTTGTCTACTTGTGTTATTTTAGTTAATTAAACTTTGTTTGTCATTTCAATGTGGAATTTAATATTTAATCAAATTAAATTAAATTTCATATTTTCATAATTAATTCACCTTAAAATCAAAATATTATGATGTCAAAATTAAGCAATTTAATTTTAATATAGATACCAATTTCTAGTGATACTAGAATTACCATTGCTCAACTTAAATTAATTTCCAAAAATGCTAAAAAATTTGAAAACCTCAAATCACCATTCTAAGCATTTTTATGTCAGCTCAAGTTTATCAATATATTTTTTTCACAAGCCAAAATTGTTAAGATAAGCGAACCAACACACCTAGATGCTCAAAATGACTCATTTGACATCTAGAATTTTTTTTTAATTTTAAATTCTAAAAAAATAAATTTGGTATGTCGGGTATGACAAAATAATCACATACAAAAAAATTAAAGAAAACAGTCCTATCGGGTATGACAAAACAGTTTCATTTTTATGTTTATTTAAAAAATTAATTAAAACAATTTTTAATTAATTATTGGATACTTCCAGAAGGTTAAAACAAATCTCAATGTGTATAAATAATGTTTTAATAATCAAATTATAAGAAAAATATAAATAGACTCATCAATTAACCCAAACAACAACACATGTTCATAAAGAATACAATTTTTAGCATTTTTGAACTAAATCCAAAATCAATTATTTGAATTACATTCAATTCATTTTTTAATCAAAATAATCATCCCATGACCAAATTAGAGAGAAAAATATGTAAAATAAATTTACAAATTAATTTCAAATTTTCAATCTTATTAATCCAAAATCATTAAACTGCGCAATCTCATTGCACATTCAATTAAAATTAATTTTAATGGACACAAGGGGGTTCTAATACTATTGTTAGATTTTGAAGATGAATCTCATTCGTAAACGTAGTGGAAAAAATAAATTTTTAAAAATTCTGAAACAGAAGATCATCTTGTACCATTAAAACTATTTTATCAAACATAGATGTTAGAAATTATATCTTAGAATTTCTTGTTTGTTATTCAAATTGTCACCTTGTTGAGTTGTAGCAAACCACAACAATCCACACTAGAATGCCTCTAATATTGATCCATGTGAAGATATGAAGAAAAATCTTTTAAAAGAAAATAGTTTGAACAAGATTCAATGGTGCTATCTATGAATTTGTTCTTGACATAATTATTGTCTCAAAAATTATTTTTTACCAAAAATAATTTGTCTCTTTTCTGTCTTTTGACATCTTTTTGATTTGAATCAAATTCAAATACAAGATCAAAAATTAAAAGAGAAGAGAAATGAATTCAATGAATAGTAATGGTCACAGTTGGCCTAATTAAGGCCAATTATGGCACACAACTCCATGGACCTGCCACTGGGCAGGCTTGCAGCCTACTTGGATAGCGGGCCCGTATGGGCCTGTGACCCTTCCCGAGTCATTTTCTCCCCCGATCTCATCACTAACTGAGCCAAAATAATTCTCTTATATCTTTGAATTTTTTCCAAGACCATTTTACTCTTTCTCTAGATCTCCAATGCATGTGACCCATCAGGTTTCCAGTTATGTTTGCCACTTATATTAACAAATTATTTTAAGTCATGAACGGTATCTAGCAATACATTATGACCCCAGTTGACCAAAAAAGTAAGTGGTTTGACTACAAACCTTTCAATAGACAATATTCGTGCAATTATTCTATACCCACTTGGTTCAGAGTATGGATATATGTCAACTCCCACTAGACTGACTACATCACATTTAGCCCAAGTAATGTTAGTTCTTGTCCCTGAGGATCATTACTCTGTTAGATATGTCATTGAATACTATCTTCATAACATTTTTACTCCGGACATAGATTCTCGAGTATTGACCTCGATAAGAGGTCATGGGTATACTTTTCTTATATCAGAAGTGGTGAATCCTTTGTTGGTTATCCAATTACCTTTAAATACCTCAAGCTGTATCCAATCACCACCCTATGAGCAACCTTCCTGAGGTAACAACGAATAGTTTCAATACAAAATTAATACCCAAGATATCCTTGAGTACCTCAAGTCTAAGGATACTTGCACCATTGGTATGACGAGACTATCAATGATATATGAATAGATTATCTATATGATTATTTCATAGCAGGACATCCAATGTACTTAGTTGCACTTAGTAAGCATCCACATGTTAACTCTAAAATCTCATATTTACAAATTATGAGATCTACTACTTGATCCAATCAAGGAGTATAACATGTTCTAGTCTATCTGGATTAACAATATCCTGTTCATTAATCCTATGACTAGGGATAATTTAGATACTAACATAATTACACATGATTAGAATATCGATATCATG
This sequence comes from Triadica sebifera, assembly GCA_023653625.1. NCBI lineage: Eukaryota > Viridiplantae > Streptophyta > Magnoliopsida > Malpighiales > Euphorbiaceae > Triadica > Triadica sebifera. The sequence goes on along the minus strand of CM042894.1, from coordinate 34,176,874 downwards.
ATCTCATCATGATTTTCTTCATGCTATGTTATGTATCAATGACTTCATTAATTTATTTAAGATCACTATCAATTCATATATCAAATGAACATCAAATTAATGAAAAAGTATTTTATTAATCAAATAAATTTGTACAATAAGTGCTAAAGGTAATTACTTTTAGAGCACTTCTCTAACATTTAGAGCATATTTTAATAAGGACATGTAATGGAGTTTATTTATTATTAATAAGGATGTATTTTATAATAAGGGAGGGATGTTGCCCAACTAGTTATTGATTTTTTTTATAATTATTATTTAGATACATATGACTATTTATCCAGTAAATAAGAAATAGGTTTTCTAAAGATGCATATTATACAAATACAGTGATATAAGTTAGAAAAATTTTTCATTCAAAACAACATTATATGGATTCAGTCATATGACATTTGTTTGTATAGTGTTGTTGATATGCTATACAGAGGGTGTTACATATTCTGCACCTATAACTTAGGAAAATATCCCATGTTTTGTACCTAATATTGACTCAGTTGTAAATAATATTTGTATTGACAATATATTACTTTGGCATAGTAGGTTGGGCCACCCTTCTAATTTTGTACTTGCTCATTTGGAATTCATAAATAAAGACAAGCTTTTCAGTCATATACCTTGTGATAAATGTTATTTGGCTAAGCAGACAAGAATGCATTTTCCTCTCAATAATACTATAACAACAAAACCTTTTGAACTAGTGCATGAAGACATATGGGGACCAAATTCCAAAGCTTATTTGGATGGGACTCATTACTTTCTTACATTGGTAGACGATTATAGTATGACCATATGGGTGTTTATGATGAGACATAAATCAGAAACTCAGTTTGGTATCATCTATTTTGATTCAATACTTCAAGTTAGTTGAGACTCAATTTGATTCCAAAGTAAAAAACTTAGAACAGATAATGGAAGTGAATTTATGAGCGAAACCTATCAAGATCTGTTTGTATCCGTAGGAATGGTTCACCAAAGATCTTGTGTGTATACTCCATCACAAAAAGGTTTAAAGAGGTGCCCTAAAAGCAATCACCTTAGGCACTTGATGTACTCATTTATTATTAATAAAAGACATTTTTCATTATATGGTATTTATTGCATATGAATTGATAGAGATCTTAAACCATTTAATAAAGTCTTTGGCACATAACACAACATGAAGGAATTCATGATGAGATCATGATAATGAGGTTCCTATCATGTGCAATTGCATTTATACCCAAATTATCCTTAGTCATAAGATTAACAAGATGGGACATTATAAATCCGGATAAACTAGCACATATTATACTTTTTGACTAAGTCAAGTAGCTGATCTCATAAGCTAAAAGTATGATATGTTTAGAGTTAACATGTGGATCCTTGCTAAGAGTAACATGTACATTAGATGACCTGCTATGAGACAATCACATGGATATCTATTCAATTTCAGTGATAGTCTCATCATAACAATGGTGCAAATATCTTTAGACTTGAGATACTCAAGGTTATATTAGATACTGAATCCTATACTTTGACTCCATTCCTTGTTGCCTTGAAAAGGTCACTCATAAGGTGGTGATTGGGTATAGCATGAGATATTCAAAGGTAATTGAGTAGTCAATAAAGGATTCACCACTCCTGATAGAAGGAGTGTATACCTATGGCCTTTTATAGAGATCATTACTAAAAAATTCTTGGCCGAGGTGGACATATCTTGAAGAAGGTCTTCAAGGACATATCTGATTAGGGTAGTGAGTCTTATAGATAAGAACTAATATCGTTTGGACTAGATGTGACATTGTTATTCTAGTGGAAGTTAACACACAGACCATGCTCTGAACCAATGAAGTATAGTATGGTGAAAGGATGAATTGCACAGTAATTATCTATGGAAGGGTTTATAGTCAGACCACTAAGTTTCTGGTCAATTGGGAACATGATATATTGCTGGATACCACTTGTAATTTGTTTTAAATCATGTGATGATTTGAGCTGCCAACATAACTAGAAACCTAATTGGTCACACACATTGAAGGAATAAAGGAAATGTGAAGTGAGTTTTGGATTGGATCTAAAAACACGAGAGAGAAAGTTGCATGAAAAAGTTTCACGTATGAGATCAAAAGGGGTTATGTGTCACGTGCACATAATGGTTGTCATGTGCAACTGACATGTGCGGATTGCCATGCTATTGCAAGTGTAAGGATTCCTCACATGAACGCGATATAGTACAAAGGCATTTTGTCGCACATGTGAGGATGCCCTTGCGTGCATGATAGCAAGCTCTTTTGTACAAGGTTGTTACGCATGCAATGACCCCTCGTGCACACAACGATTTGTGATTATGTAGAATTGCTTTATGAATGGAAGCCAAATGTGGGGTTTTAAGTGTCCAACCCTAATTATGATTAGTGGACATATAAATACCCTCAAAATGGCTCAAAAAAAAAGCTTGCCACATTAGAGAAATAAAAGTTATCTCTCTTCCATCTCTCTTAAAAGTTGAATCACCATTGCTAGCACCTTGGTGCTTTGAAAACCCATCTCATTTGAGGTTGTTTCCTTCACTCCTTTGGATGGATTATTATTAGAGAAAATCAAGCCTTGAATTATTATAGTTTGCAACAACCCAACTAAAAAGGAAGGCTCACAACTTGGAAGATTGAAAAGCTAAAAATAAAGCTAATCAACTTCTTCTATATTAATGGTATGATCCGATTTTAATATACAAAGGGCATTCCATGGGTTTTGGTTTTGATAAATTTTTATATTTCCGCTATGCCATGTATGAGATGCATGTTTAAAAGCCAACAGTAGTATCATAGCCATCCTATATAAATTAAATTCGGATTTACTTGAAGTATCAATGAGATTGATTGTTAAAGAACAACTTGAATTCCCTCTTTTCGTTAAGAATGATTTTGATTCCATTTGGCCTAAAATTATAATTCTAATTCAATGACATGTTAATATAATGATATTATATGTTTTTGATGATCATTAATAGGTTTGAATTTTATTTAGACATGAAAATCATATTGTGCATATTGCTGAAATTTTAAGGTTTGTAAAACCTAGTATTGCCAATTGAATTATTTATGGGGCTGTTCGAATTTGATTTGTTAATTTGATTATTCAAACATATTTATGACATATTTAGAATATATTTTAAATTTTTTTATAACACCTATAATGATGCAAAAGTCATTTTTGATCATGAAACAAACAAAACATGTAACTAGGTTGATAACCTTACCATGTGATGAAACTGTTTTGTATTTTTTAATTTAATGGCATGTAACTTGTTGGTCATAATCTTAATTCATGTTTATAAGATATTTATGATATTATTTTGATGTCAATTTCATACTAGAGACAAATTAAATTCGTGGTTAAATTCCTAAAGAATCCTAATTCATGTATGATTCAATTTAAATAATTTTTAATTAATTGGTTTGTTAGTTGAATGATGAATGATTTAGATTATCTAATAAATGAATTTAATTTGTTTAAACTGATTATAGTTTATTATAATTACAAGAATGAATTCTGGAAATTTTGGAAACTTTTAAATGAAATTTGATTTGAATTTGAAAAGGGTTTTCAAAGTCAGAGTTTAACTAGGATTCTAGTATTCAATTGTAACTAGGATTGTTTAATCCTATTTGGCATCAAAATAATAATTAACTAAAGTAATTTAATTATGAATTAACTATTGGTCATATTTGGATTTAATATTAAAGGAGATTTAATTATTTAATTCGGATTTGATAATTGCATGCATTAAATTGGTAATAACCTAGTTGGTAAAGTAGGCAATTTTAGGAAACTTTTTGATATGATCAAATGTATGCCTAATTTGCATGATTTTCTTTTAGAAAGTGTTTGTAAATGTTCATAGGATTATTTAATGGGATTAAATAATGGATATATGATGAATTTTACTAAAGGCCAAATAATCAAAACAATGCTTCAATAGTTGATACAAAGGGAACCCAAATTGTTACTTTAAAATATTACCTTAAATTATGCATTAGAGAATGCATGCTAAGGGTGTATGGAATGGCATGATGGTATGATTATGGACTTGACCATTTTGATTGATCATGAATAGAATTTTGTTTTTGGTAAATATGGCATATGAGTCCCTACCTTCTCTTTTCTCTCTATTGTATTTCTCTTCTAATTTTACTCCCCTCAAATGGTTTAAAGAGGCACCCAAAAGGCAATCACCATAGGCACTTGATGTACTCATTTATTATTAGTAAAAGACATTTTTCATTATATGGTATTCATTGCATAAGAATTGATATAGATCTTAAACCGTTTAATGAAGTCCTTGGTATGTAACACAGCATGAAAGAATTCATGAAGAGATCATGATGATTAGATTTCTATCATGTGCAATTGTGTTTATACCCAAATTATCTATAGTCATAGGATTAATAAGATGAGACATTGCTAATCCGAATAGACTAGCACATGTTATACTTCTTGACTAGGTCAAGTAACTGATCTCATAAGCTAAAAGCATGATATGTTTATAGTTAATATGTGGATGCTTGCTAAGAGTAGCAAGTACATTGGATGACCTGGTATGAGACAATCACATGGATATTTATTCAATGTGAGTGATAGTCTCATCATAATAATGGTGGAAGTATATTTAGACTTGAGATAATCAAGGTTATCTTAGATACTGAATCTCATACTTTGACTTCATTCCTTGTTACCTCTAAAGAGGTCACTCATAGGGTGGTAATTGGGTATAGTATGAGGTATTCAAAGGTAGTTGTGTAGTTAATAAAGGATTCACTATTCTTGATAGAAAGAGAGTATACCTATGCCACTTGTAGAGATCATCACTCAGAAATCTTTTGCCAAAGTGGACATGTCTTGAAGAAAGTCTTAAAAGACATATTTGATTAAGGTAATGAGTCTCATATATAAAAACTAATATCATTTGGACTAGATGTTATGTAGTCATTCTAGTGGGAGTTGACACAGAGACCATGCTCTGAACCAAATGAGGTATAGTATGGTGAAATGATGAATTGCAGGGTAATTGTCTATGAAATGGTTTATATTTAAACCACAAACTTTTCGGTCAATTGGGAATCATGATATATTGCTAGATACCGTTCATGATTTGATTTAAATTATGTGATAATTTGAGCTACCAACATAACCGGAAAACCTAATGGGTCACAAGCATAAAAGGAAAAAAGGAAATGTGAAATGAGTTTTGGATTGGATCCAAAAATATGAGAGAGAAAGTTACATGAAAGAGTTTCGCGTATGAGAGGAAAAGGGGTTGTGTGTCACATGCACGTAATATTTGTCATGTGAAAATGACATATGCAGAGTGCAATTCTGTCATGCGCACGAGGATGCTCTTGCGTGCGCGACAGTAAGCTCTTTTGCGCAAAGTTGTCGCACATGCGATAACCTATCACGCACGCAACGATCTGTGATTATGCAGAACTTTTTTCTAAATGGAAGCCAAATGTGGGGTTTTAAGTATCCAACCCTAATTATGATTAGTGGACATATAAATACCTTATAAAGGGATCAGAAAGGAGTCTGTCTCATTAGAGAAATAAAAGTTATCTCTCTTCCATCTCTCTCAAAAGTTGAATCACCATTGCTAGCACCTTGGTGCTTTGAAAACCCATCTCCTTTGACGTTGTTTCCTTCAATCCTTTGCCTGGATTACTATTAGAGACAATCCAGCCTTGGATTGTTGTGGTTTGCAATAACCTAACTAATAAGGAAGGCTCACAACTTGGAAAATTGAAAAGCTACAAACAAAGGTAATCAACGTTTTCCATATTAATGGTATGATCCGATTTTAATATACATAGTGTAGCGCTCCCTTACTCTTTTAGTCATTAATAGTGTATGGAAGTGCTACTAAGCTCATTTGTTTTTGTAAAAACCAATAGTCAAATTATTGTATAATTGTTTTTGCAATTTTCGAGTTTATTATTAGCAAAATATTTATTACTATAATTCTTTTTCTTCTTTTTTTTTTCATTTAAATATGTAACTAGTGATGTAAATATTTTAATTTAAAAGAACTCATTCATTAAACCATAATATTTAGAAATATATTTACCATAATACCAAATATATTAATTACAAAATTCAATCCTTATAAATCCTACATGCCACAATTTACATCAAAAGAAATTCTTAAAATTTAATTTTTACAATATAATTTCTCAAACATACAAAAAGAAACTAGAATGCTGCAATTTGATCTTGGGGTTCCCTCTTCTTTCGTCGTCCTATCGGAATAGCTACTTCTATTTATCTGCACGTGAAACACACGCGCTAAGCTACTAGCTTAGTGCTATGTTTGACAACTATCTAATAATTACATAAATATTTCTAAAAACTACAATTAATTTATTAGGCATGCCAAATATTCAATTAATAGTAAAACTATTTTTGTCATGAAAAAATATATAATTCATCAATTATGACATTTTATTCATTAAGCATGCTTGAAATTTTAACAATACAAGATATACAATTTGAACTATCAAATTAATAATTTATAAATTTTTTTTTCATTTTAGACTGGAACTAAACACTGGATACAGGATTTCTGCTCTTCGGTAGTATACTCGGCACTTACATAATTATTTTATAACTCGACATTTAACGCCTACATTTCCAATAATAACTCAGCACCTTTTTGGTGCCTACGTAATTTCAAATTCAGCACCATTTCTTAGTGTCTACGTAATTTTAAACTCAGCACTATTTCTTAGTGCCTACATAATTTCAACTCAGAACTATTTCTTAGTGTCTATATTTCTACCCTTTTATTAGCATGCCAACTTATCCTAATTTGTAGTTCTTGACTTGATGTTATAGCCTTAATTATATTTGTTACCTTTATTATTATTTACGTAAATTATGTAGGTAACATTAATATAAATTCCATATAAATGCAATAATTCCCATTAAGTATTTTACAATCTCATACTTGCTCATTAATCATTATAACTATAAGAAAAATCAATTAATATATTTTCTATCACAAAATTTCACAATCAACACATATTTACAAGCTGTCCTATTCTAGACAGCATTTCTGCCTTATTTTTTTCTATATTTTTCAACTAGCAAATTGTAGGTAAATGTCTTATCTTTATTTTCCAAATGGAATCACATTAAAATGATTTTTTTAGCAAAAGTTATGAATTTTCGTCTAAGTTACGTTCATTCCAATATGTTCAGTATTTTACTAGACAGATTTTTACCTTATATTTTTTTGTCTTTTTCATCCAATTTTAGATGGAATTTGGACAAGTGATCAACTAACAAAATGTAGGTACATGTATTATCTTTAATTTTCAACTCGAATCACATTAAAAAGAATTTTTTAGCAAAATTTATGAATTTTCTTCTAAGCTATATTCACTGCAATCTGCTTAGCATTTTACTGGATAGATTTCTAGTTCAAAATTTGAGTCCATGTTTAACCTAATTTCAGGTATATTCAGGTCTAATGGTCTGCATTAAAGTTGAAGTTCTATGTCTTAAATTTCCAACCAAATAAGAGTCACTCAAAAATCATTTCTAGAACTCAAATTATGACCAGAAAACTAGACACTGTTCATAAGAAGAATTTTCCAACACATCGATTAATTCATACAATTTCCATTTTCATGCATCAACCTCATATTCTAGTTTTTATTTTCACATTCATGGCATCATTTAATCACCAATTCATCATTCAATAAAATATCCAGAATTTCATACACAATTTCACAAACATCACAACATCAAAATCAATATTTTTCTATATTGAATTTTTGCCAAATGTACATACCTCAAAATTTTACTCCTCTTCACTTTTCTCTTCTTACTAGCTAGCTTTGTCTTTGCCCTTACTTCCCCTTTAATTATGGTTCAAAGATTATTTACTTTCTTGTCCTAAAAACAAATTTTACACTAATCAAGCACTAATCCACCCTTAATCACTATTAACATAATAATAACCCTAAATTACTAGCTTTAATGGCAACTAACCCTAAACTCAAAGAAAGAGAAGAAGAAAAGTGAGAAGATGGAAAATCTAAACTCACCTTTGATGATCTTCAAAATAACCAAAGTCTTCTTTCTCTTTTTCTCCTCCTTTCTTCCTTCCTCTTAGTTTTGCTCGCTTAACTTCACTTCTTTCATGATCTTGCCTTAATCCAATTTTTACCATCTAACTTTAGCTTTAATTGAAGAAAGAAAAAGAAGAACAATGGGGAAGATGAAGGTCATGGAAAAAGGAAAGAAAAATGGAGAAAAATGGGTTTCATTAAGATGAGGAAGAAGAATAAAGGAAAAAAGTGAAAGTTGACTTTTATAGTTGTATTAGGTGGGTGGTTAGGATTAATTAGATAATCTTGTCCCTTATTGGTCCATTAATGTAAATCACTTTTACTTTATTTTAATCAAAAGAATATTCCTTTCCTTAGATAAAGAATATTTCATTTTTATGTCTTCTTAAAATATCTGTGCCAAAAACACTGCAATTTCCAATTTCGTTCAGGGAAAAAATTATTTTTTTCCACATTTTAATTCCGAACTTCAAAATTATCAATTAATAATATCCAAAATATTTTTCTCATACCTTATTATTATTTTAATGTTTTTCCTTTCATCTCTGAATTTAGACCCCGATCGGTTTGGTGCGCCGAATTTTGGTCAACCGCGACCGTGGCCTAAATTATTGGGCATTCCATGGGTTTTAGTTTTGAGAAATTTTTATATTTTCACTATACTATGTATGAGATGCATGTTCAAAATCCAACAGTTATTGAGAGAAAACATAGACACCTCTTACAAGTTAAGCTTTACTCTTTAGTGTAGGTTTTTCAACTAATTTTTGGGGAGAATCCATTTTATATGCAACCTTTCTTATTAACAAATTGCAACAACTTTGCTAAATTAGAAAACACCTTATGAATTTCTTTACCAAACTAAACTTATTTATGACAACCTTAAAATTTTTTGTTGCCTGACTTATGGTAAGAAAATTATACCTCAATCTAAATTTAACTCTAGAATTGTTAAAAGCATATATTTGGGTCCAATAGTTGGAAAAAGTACACAAGTTTTTGATTTGCATAATAAAAGCATTTTTCTTCTAGAGATGTCAAATTCCATAAGTCTATTTTCCCTTATAAAAATTCAACAATTTCCTTCATCCCTAAAATTACTCTTCCCTTCTACATACTAGAACATAATGAACCATTACATATAGCTCTTCCTTCCTCAGATGATCATACACCACATGTTCCTACTGCATAACCGTTAGCAACACCTGCTACTTTTCATCAGGTAATTTTCATACACCACTACCCCTTAGAAAAGTATAAGATTTGTTAACCCACCTTATTGGCTTAATGACTTTGAGATCAACATTGTATTTACCACTTCTGATACACTAACCTCTTCATTCTCTACCTTTGCTGCACATTTTAATGTTGTTTATTTATGTTTTATGGTAAAGTTGTCATTAATACAAATCCTAGGACATATGTAAAGGCAAAGCTTCATACAGAATGGGTGCAGGTTATGGATAAAGAACTAAAAGCATTAGAGTAGAATCAGACATGGTAATTAACAACATTGCCACTAGGAAAGAAGCCAATAGGCTCCAAATGGGTTTTTAAACTAAAACTTAGACCAAATGGTACCATTGATAGACACAAATCCTAGTTGGTAGCCAAGGGTTATAATCAACTTGAAGGAATCAACTTTACAGAGGTATTTTCACCAGTTACTAAGATAGTCACTGTTAGGTTAATGCTAGGTGTTGCAACACATTATTTTGGCCTTTTCATCAACTTGATATCAATAATGCATTCCTTTATGGCTTTATTGATGAAGACTAATATATGGTGCCACTAGATGGGTACAACAAGGCAGCACCAAGAAAAGTCTGCTAGTTAGTTCAATCCCTCAATGGCTTAAAGCATGCTTCTCAATAATAGAATACAAAGTTTAGTTTCCAACTACAAAAATATGGGTTTTAGCAATGCATTCATGATAATTGTCAGTTTACACTTGAAAAATATCTCTCTTTCTTGCTTTGCTTGTATATGTTGATGATGTGCTAATCATAAGTACATCAAAAGAGGAGATTCTTAAAGTTAAAAATTTTCTTGACAAACAGTTCACAATCAAGGACTTAGGACTAACCAAATACTTCTTAAGAATAGAAACTGCTAGATCTTATGTTGGTCTCTTTATCAGCCAACGTAACTACATCCTAGAAATGTTACAAGATGTAGGATTAGCTAATGCTAAATTAGTTTCTACTCCTATTATTAAAGAGCAAATCTTATCAGTTGATATGTCACAACTACTAGTTTAGGCCCCGACCGACATTCACATTTTATGACCGGATCGACCAAAATGGTCAAAAATTGAGCACGTTTATGATCGAAACAATGGCAATACGATATTTAGTTTATATTTGGATTTTAAAACAAATAATGTAGTTAATTACGGACTTCTAACACTAAATTTTTATGTGAAAAATCGATAAGGACTAAACCGTAATTATGTAATTGTTATTACGAAGCGTAAATCTTGAAACCGTGGACACCAAAACTTGGTAAACATTGAAATGTGTCCATCGGTATATTTATGTGTCAAAATTATTTTGTTTAGGATACAAAATTGAAGAAATAAAATTCAGGTGAGGTTAAGTTTAAAAAAATAAAACAAATTGAGGAACCAAATAAAATGTTTGCTAAATGATTTAATTAATCAAGATTAATTATATTAAAATAACTTTAATTAAGCTTAATTGTACAATGCATGCACGCCACATGCTAGTCATGCAAACTATCACAGTTTGACTTTTTAAAAGATGGGTATAAGTGGCCAATTTTATCTTGAAACAAATGCTAAAAAAAATTGTTGTTTCTTTATTCTTCTTTATTTGTCATCAATACCCATTTCCTTCATCTAACCGAGCCTTTCTCTCCTTTAATCTTCATATCCTTTCTTAAAATTCAAATAATCAATCATTAAATTGTAGAATGAATTGGTCAATTAGAAGCCAAGGATAGTTAAGCCAAAATCTAAATTCAAGCTTGCATTCAAGGTGTAGTCGAGACTCAAAAATTAAAGAAAATACTTGAGATTGGTTGGATAGTGAAAATGGTAATGCAAAGGCTTCATGCATGAGGGAGTTAAGCAACAAAGAAAGGGTTGCATTTGAGATTGGAAACAAGGAAGTGGTGAATCGCAACAAAGAAGGTCACAATTTTTGAAGAGAATCTCAAAGATGAGCTTAAATTTTTATAATTTTTTGATTTTCCACCTTGATCATCTTCACTTATCTTTCTTCTTATGCCTTAGGTTAAATTGATGTCTAATCTTTTCCCTTCCCTTTTTTTTTTTTTGCATTTCTTTGATTTTTAAACTAGAATTGGTTTAAAAAGGAACCGGGACCTACTAAAAGGAATATGGTTGTAAGACTGTTGAATTAGACCGAAAATACAAGGAGAAAGAGGGTGGTGATAGGAGGCCAAGGCACTCATGTAAGGAGATTAAAAACTTCGTTGAATTTAAATTTATTTGGACCTTATTTTGATTAAGGTTAAGATATGTAGAAGAGACCAAAGACATAATTAATTAAAAATTACTTAAGTAAGATATTAAATGGTACAAATAAAATAAATCTAAGTTAAGATTATGCTTAATGTTAATAAATTTTAATTAGAAAAGGAAAGTACCCATATGGATAAGATATACCCAAGTTAGTCCTTTTGAGAATTTAGTTCTATTAGACCAACAATTTGTGGAACATAAATTTGGGACTCAAGGACATTAAGAGAAATTTTGGAGTTGTAGGATAAAACTTAAGATTCATTGGGATTTTGAAAAATCAAGTAATATTTAAATGAAGAGAAGATTGGTGTTAGTTAAGTTTAAGTTAAGAAAAGATTTAATAAAAACAAACCCAAATGATATTAAATTGTGAATTTTTAGGATGAAAATCAAGACCATAAATCTATATCTAACCATGACATGTCAACCTAAACTATGGAATTGAATATGTGATACTCTTATAACAATTCTTCTATATGTACGTTACGTAATCTAATACGATTACCAAAATTGTTAGTATTTTCTAAATTTGATTATAGCAATTGTGGGTAAATTTTTTTTTTCTAAACTTAATGATCATAATATCATTATCACTTTATTAATTTTTTTTATTTTCAAAAATATTCGGCAGCATAACGGTTATAAATTAACTACCCCACCTGCACTGTAAACAATCAACAACCCATTTTGGACACAACAATACAATTATAATACAAAATCGTATCTATTCAGTTAGAAGTCAACATTTCATTTTTTACACATAATAATCCATAAACATTTCTCATCGTGACATATACATAATTTCATTCCTACAAATCCATATATATATATATATATATATATACATATCATTTTTAGTAATATCTTACTACTATTTGATTTTTTCGTCTGCTCCCCAAAGTAATATGTTTGCTTCAGTGTCTTTTCCGCTACTATTTGCACGCAGTCAAATAATTTCGTGCTGAGAATTCAAATGTCCAGTAGTAATTACTAATCTAAATATTTCCATTGATTTATATTTTCATACATGCATGCAATATCATTTTCACTATACTATTCAAAATTTTCTCTTTAATATATTTATTATTCATTATATCAATACTTTATTATTGTTTACCCTTAATTCACTATTTAATATTTTCATTAAATTAACAATTTTTCTCAATTAATTTTATAGTTTTTTTTTTCAATTTACTCCTGAACTTTTATTTTCTTTCAATTTAATCTTTTTTCATTTTACTTCTCTAATTAACTCTTTTTTTAGCTACAAATTTCATTTTACAATTTTACAATTTTTTGTCATATTTATCATCATCATCATCATCATCATCATTATTATTATTATTATTATTATTATTATTATTATTATTATTATTATTATTATTATTATATTTATCATTGTTATCATTTTTATCGGTTTTATCAGTTTTATCATTTTATCATATTTTTCACTTTTATCACATTTACCCATAGTTTCAATCCGATAGAAAATCTGCGAATCAGATGCATGGGATGTGGACTCCACAAATCCACTATACTGAAGAGTGACCCCAAAGGACCACTCGAGCACTGCATTGTACACTGATCACTGAAGTAAACTATAATTGACCTATATAAGCGAGTCGTTATGACCCGCACTGCTGTAATGGTATCCCTATGGTTAGCCAATTATATCCTGGGCTAGATTAACCATCAGAAAATAACTAAGGGCGATATCTTATTCCGTTGATTCAATTTTTCCTTAAATTCATAAATTCTATTATTTTTACATTATTAATTACCTAACATTTTATTCATCCATAACCATAATCTTTTTCCACACTTTCCATTCTAATATGTCAATATTTCTTCATTAATACTCAATTAAGTCATTAAGCTCACCAAACACACTTTATTCATTATATTTCATTTCATGCATAAATTAATCATTAATTAGAAAAATATTCAATATACATTTTAAAAATTTTAAATAAATTTCTATACACTCAATATCATATTTTCTTGTATTGTATGACTAAAGTTTCATTTAATTAGCAAGACAAATAATAAATTATTCTTTATATTTCGACCCACATTTAATTTTTATCATTAAAATTTTTTTTCACCTTCTAATAATTCATTTCACTAATTTATGCATCCATTACTACATATGTACCATAATGTTATACTAAAGCATAATTATGCCTTAATATGCATTTTTACACATACTATGGTCATATTTTCAAAGTTGTACTAATTATTTTTTTAATTGAATTTAACCATTCTAATCCACTTTTTATATTCCCTTCATCATGTTTTAAGCTTCAAATATTATTTACATGCAAAACACACAAATTTTCTAATTTCTATAACTCTAATTCAAGCTTTAACAATGGAAATAGGTAGATTTTAAAATCACTAATCTTATTTTCTTCCTTTAGCCGTCTTAGGCTTCCTTTTCCTTTGCTTTTTCCCTTGAAGATCCTTCACCTCATTGTGCAACTACTATGAGCAAAATTTACACTCAATTAATCCACCATTATTTTGCTTTTCTAACTCAATCTAACTTCATAACTATCATCTACATACCTTAAACAATCTATTTAAACCATTAAACCAATTTAAAAATCTTAATTTCTCTTACTTCAATTTTGTATATTAACTTGTCTCATTTGATTTCCTTCCACTCTAGCCCTCCAAATGAATATTAGAGACTTCCATTAGCTACTAGAGAGGGTGAAATTATATTAGAGTATTTGATTTTGATGTAAAAATTGGAGAAAATGGAAGAAATTTGGTGGAGAAAAAGGGAGAAGATGGTTCAGCCAAGAGTTAGGAGAGGAGGAAGAAAATGAAGCAGAATTCTATCTAGAGAATTTTGATTTCTTGGCCTTTATATAGTGGCTTAAGATGGGTGGGCTTGGGCTAAATAAATTCTAACCCATTTAGGCCCAATTAAGCACTTTAAATTATTTCTCACTTTCCAAGCTCAATTTCACCCAAATTTGATTCCATAATTCAATATATATATATATATATAAATACACATACATACATAAAAAATTTCAACTCAATCGGAGTCTGTTTCCTGTCTGACTCACTTAAATCGGACTAATAAATCAAATTTTGGTGTTACCATAAAATTTCTTTTTCATTGTCAAATAATCATGAATATTATTTAGAGTCTATTTATATTTTAAAATAAATTTTTAGATCTCGTTTGCTATTTTTCATAGTCCGGTCAAAGTACGGTCAACTACTTTATTAATTAAATCAGATCCCATTTTTTCTTAGTTTTAACTTTTGAGAACTTATTTGAGGTCATTTTCACTCTAAAATTTACCCTCGAACTAGTCATAACCTATATTTTTCGATGATCAAATAAAATATTTTTCACCCATAGGTAATGTTTCTGGCTCCCAGGTATATTGATCAATTTCAAAAACTACAGTTTATGACTAACCCGATATTAGGGTCATTACAAAATTCTCATTCCAAAA
Organism: Triadica sebifera; assembly: GCA_023653625.1. Lineage (NCBI taxonomy): Eukaryota > Viridiplantae > Streptophyta > Magnoliopsida > Malpighiales > Euphorbiaceae > Triadica > Triadica sebifera. Next base: position 34,161,740 of record CM042894.1, on the reverse strand, counting down.
AACATTATGTAAGAATATACTTTGAAAGGCACCGAAATAAATTTAAAGCCCATAGACTTGACTAGAGAGATGGTAGAAGATACTATGGCGCATAACCATAGTCTTGTGACTACTAGTATGAATTTTGGTTGTGGCATAGAAGGCTTGGTCATGCAAGCATGAATTTAATTTAAAGCTTCAGCAAATGAGAGTTGGTAAGGGGACTACCAAAAGTCAAATTTGAAAAAGACAAGACATATGAACCTTGCTAAAGAGAAAAACAACACAAGTCCTCCTTGTAATCCAAAAATATTGTAAGTACCCTCGAAACATCTACAACTTTTGCATCTAGATCTTTTTGGACCTACTAGAGTTGCAAGCCTAAGTGGTAAACACTATGCTTTTGTCATCGTCGATAATTACTCTAGATTCACTTGGGTAATTTTCTTAGCTCAAAAGAGTGATGCTTTTGAATCTTTTAAAAACTTTGCTAAGAGAGTTCAAAATGAAAAAGGATATTATATTTCAAAAATAAGAAGCGATCATGGCAAAGAATTTGAAAATGAAAACTTTGAAAATTTTTGTCTATAACATGGCATTTCACAAAATTTTTCATCTCCTAGGACACCTCAACAACATGGGGTAGTCGAAAGGAAAAATCAAACTTTAATTGAAATGGCTCAAACAATGCTCAATGAGTATGGCTTACTAACTTACTTTTGGGCCGAAGCCACTAATACTACATGTTATATTTCAAATCGAGTTTTCAAAAGACCACTCTTAAACAAAACCTCTTTTGAGTTATGGAATGAAAGAAAGCCCATCATATCATACTTTAGAGTATTTGGATGCAAGTGTTTCATATTAAACACTAAGGACAACCTTGGAAAATTTACCTCTAAATCTGATGAAGGTATCTTTTTAGGATACTCCACCGCTAGCAAAGCTTATAGAGTCTTTAATAAAAATTCATTACTTGTTGAAGAATCTATGCATGTTGTGTTTGATGAATCTAGTAAGCTTGATCTTATGAAAGGTAGTGTTCTTGATGATGTTGTAGGTATAATGGAAAAACTTGATCTTGAAAATGAAAAAGGTGAAAATGATCAAGAAAATTCACATCAAGATGACTCTTTACCTCAAGCTCAAGAGGAAAACAAGCAAAAGCTCCCAAAGGAATGGAAAATGACAAAAGATCACCCCAAAGAGCAAATCATTGGTGATCCTACTAAGTGAGGAAGTACTAGATCTCATCTCAAACCTTTAGATTCTAATCTTGCTTTTGTCTCTCAAATTGACCCTAAAAATATTGATGAGGCTCTTAATGATGAAAGTTGGGCGATTGTTATGCAAGCAGAACTCAACCAAGTTGAGAGAAGTAAGGTATGGACCTTAGTTCCTAGACCCAAGGAGCATCAAATCATTGGAAGCAAATGGGTATTTTGAAATAAACTAGATGAACAAGGTTCAATAACTAAGAATAAGGCTAGGTTAGTTGCAAAGGGATATAATCAAGAAGAAGGAATAGAATATGATGAGACTTATGCTCCAGTAGCTAGATTAGAAGCCATAAGAATACTTTTAGCATATACATGCCATATGAATTTCAAACTTTTTCAAATGGATGTCAAAAGTGCTTTCTTAAATAGTTTTATATATGAAGTTTATGTAGAACAACCACCAGGTTTTGAAAGCCATAATTTTCCTAATCATGTATTCAAACTTTCAAAAGCTTTGTATGGTTTGAACAAGCCCTAAGAGCTTGGTATGAAAGACTAAGTTATTTTCTTTTAGAAAATAATTTTTCAAAGGGAAATGTTGAAACTACTTTGTTTAATAAAAAGCATAAGCATGATATTCTAATTTTTCAAATTTATATTGATGACATTATATTTGGGTCTACTAATGAATTGCTTTGCCAAGAATTTGCTAAGTGTATGACTAGGGAATTTGAAATGAGCATGATGGGTGAGCTTAAGTTAGTCCTTGGTCTACAAATAAAACAAAGCAATGAGGGCATATTCATCAATCAATCCAAATATGCCAAAGACTTAATCAAGAAATTTGGAATGGAAGGATGCAAAAATGTTGAGACTCCAATGAGCACATTAACAAAATTGGACAAAGATGAAAAGGGTAAAAGAATTAATGAAAAGCTCTATAGAGGTAAGATTAGATCACTCTTATATCTTGCTGCCTCTAGGCCCTATATAATATATAGTGTAACGTCACACCTTATGCATTTGAGTATAACCTATCCCTGTATCAAGTAATCGTACATAGCATACTGGAAAGGTAGAATACCCTGTTAACAATAGTAGTAAAATTTTTTTTTCATATCCTGTAATATAATTCAATGACTTTGCAAGTCTCATATCCTATAATTTCATTCAATGACTTGCAAGTCTCATATCCTGTAATATTATTCACTGACTTTGCAAAGTTATCACTGAGGTTTTCACCACAATATAATATATCACATATATCGAAACATAAACTTTACACATAAGTATTTTCGAGTTGATTTCATTTATACATTTTTAGACTCATTCCAAAATGACTATACATATTCAAGCATGTAAATACAAAACACATATGACATATTTTCATACTTGTGTGGAATGCAAGGAGAGAGAGAGTGATGAGGCTCGGCCAGTGACCTGTGCTCCATGTTTTTTATACGCTACTCAAAATGAGCTATTACTTTTCTTTACCTGAAAAATGATGCAAATTGATGAGTTGCGGCTTAGTGAGAATAACCATCCAATGAGCTCTAAAGTACCAAACAACTCATAGTAATAAATCACAATTCCAATATATACCATGTATTCCATTCCATTCATCAGTATCATATAAGTATCAATAAAATTGAAATATATAATCATTACTCTTTATGTATGCAAATGCTTTCTTATTTCATTTTGTTGTGACCAAGTTAAACAGACATTGCCCTGGGTTTCCATATGAATATTTGCCATGTGAACATTTGCATTTGCATTTGCTAGCTAGCTTGATCATTTGTTTCATTTGCACATTTGTTAGGCCATAGGCCTCTTCTTTTGCTTTACAATACCGATTAACTAGTCACAATGCCCTTTTAGTCCATATACATATGCACTTGTATTTAATCATTCATCAACCATTGCATCTTTATCATATACAACATACATATATTCCATAATTAGACTCACCGTTCTCTTATGATTCCGACCTCTAACTTATTGTCTATCCACTCCTTGTGGGTCTCCAATATGTTGCGAGCCTAATATGAAAACATAATCAATTAACTCATGATTAGGGAGACTTAATGTGGCTTAAACAAATTAATATGCATTGTTCATGTATATAGTTGAGATATTTCCTATGAGGCAGTGTGACCTTATGGGACTGTTTAGCCTATAACGTTTTCTATACTTGACCAATTAATCTGATTCTTGTTCCTAATTAAAAATAATATATAAGTATAGAAAATATTCAAATTTCAGACCAATTGGATCATCGTACAATATTTGGTGGAATTTCCAAGAGTGTTCTGGTTTCTGCCTTAAGATAGTTTCAGGGTACTCATTTGGGTTCATCATAACTTATAATATATAAGTCCTATTTTAATGAAACGTTACAGACACTTCTATGGGTTCATATGGAACATGTTTCATGTTTACAAATTTTATCAATTATGCCTCTAAGGTCTTCTAATTATACCAAACATTGTACTGGTCCAAAATAGAACTGACTTCTGGACTAGTATGGCTTCCAAAGGCCATAACTTAGTGTATACATAACCCATAAAGTTGAAATTAGTACCAAAAGTTAGATAAGCCATATACCTATAACTCTCATGTTTTGAGTATTTACCAAATGTAGCTCTAACAAGCTTATATTAGCCAAACAAAGTACTGTATCTTCCTAGGGCACTCAGCAGACAGCTCAAACCATGGAACAATCATGGTTCCATTCACCATAACAAACAAATTACAAAGCCTATGAACCGGAAATATGGTAGACAGCTACAAAACATATATAGCTACAACTTTTATGTTTTGAGAGACTTCAAATAATTTCTTTAACATATTCGAAATCAAACCACACAGTAGCTAACTTGGTTAGGGTTCACACCCTGACCAGTTTCAGTACAAAGAGCATATCTCTTCCTATACATAACATCTTGTAAATATGTTTACATATCCACAAACTAAGACATAAAGGAACAAAGTTTGTGTTTTACACTTTTCCAGAATCAATTTCTATTAATACCCAAATCTTGGTGCAATTCAGTGCCTAATATTGAACCTAAGCAACTCAAATCAACCCTATACCAATAAGAATTGATTACTTACCAAGAACAACCTTGCAAGGGATCAATTAGCTTCAGAAACTAGGTGAAACAAGGAAGAATTGAAGTCTGAAATGGAGGAAATTGAAGAAGAAGTCGGGCTGGAGAAGAAGGCAGAAATGGGGAAAGAAATGTGAAGATAAAGCCAACTTGTTTTTTGTCATTTTGTCATTTTCTCTTCTTTTCTTCTCTTTTCTCTTCTCTTTTCTCTTTTCTCTTCTCTTCTATTTCTCTTTTGTGTCATTTTCATTTTATTTTGTCTATATTATTATTATTATTTACATATATTTATAATTCCACTAATTCACACAATAAAACAGCTTAATCATTTGACTCGATTTAGCTAAATTAACAATGTAATTGTTTACTAATCTTAATCTAATCATTTTGCTTACTTTAATTTAGACACCTTATTCAATTCATTTCTAATACTTTGTTATCCTCATTTAGGTTATAATTACACACGTGCGACTCGATACAAGTGCCAAATACTAGGACACATAGCTAGTGCGTGTCATAAACTTGTTCCTACAAAAATACGTATGAAATGCACGTGTTCAATTGAATTGTATGCAAGATGCTTATGTTCAATGAAATGCATGTGGGTAAGGTTAAGGATGTTACAAATCTCCCCTCCTTTTAAAAATTTCATCCTCGAAATTAATACCTGAAAACAGGTGTGAATATTGCTTTTTCATATTTTCTTCTGTTTCCCATGTTGCCTCTTCTTGTAAATGGTTACGCCATAATACCTTAACCAAAGGTATTTCTCAATTTCTTAGTTGTTTAGTCTTATATCCAATGATTTGCACTGGTTCCTCAACATAACTCATGTTCTCTGCAATCTCAATGGCTTGATCTTTAAGTACATGTGTAGGATCTGACATGTATCTTCTAAGCATGCTCACATGAAACACATTATGAATCTGAGCTATCTCGGGTGGTAAAGCCAACCTATAAGCCAATAGACCAATCATCTCAAGAATTTTATAAGGCCCTATGTATCTTGGGCTCAATTTACCCTTCTTGCCAAATCGGATTATCCCTTTCCATGGAGATACACGAAGAAACACCTTTTCCCTTAACTCGTATTCCATCTCCCTTCTATGCTGATCAATGTAACTTTTCTGTCTATCTTGGGCTGCCTTTAGCTTGTTCTTGACAACCTTGATCTTATCCACTGTGTCTTACACTATCTCTGGCCCTTCTAATGCATGTGCTCCTTCTTCATCCCAAATGATGGGGCTTCAGCACTTTCTGCCATACAATGCCTCATATGGTGCCATCTGGATACTGCTATGATACTGGTTGTTGTAAGCAAATTCAATCAATGCTATATATTCATCCCAAGCACCTCTGAATTCCATAGAACATGCTCTAAGCATTTCTTCTAATGTCTGTATAGTCCTCTCTGATTGTCCATCAGTCTGTGGGTGGAATGCAGTGCTAAAGTTCAATTTTGTTCCCAATGCATTCTGTAAACTCACCCAAAAATGTGAGGTAAACCGTGGATCTCTATCAGACTCAATGGACACTGGAACGCCATGCAATCTGACTATCTCATTCACATATAATTTGGCCAAACTCTCAAGTGTACAACCCCATCTGATAGGTAGAACATGTGCTGACTTGGTTAATCTGTCAATAATTTCCCATACTGCATCATTTTTCCGTGGAGTTCTTGGCAATCCATAGAAAAAATCCATCGTTATTCTTTCCCATTTCCATTCTGGCACTGGCAATGGATGTAGTTTACCAACTGGTGCCTGATGTTCAATTTTAATCTGCTGACATGTCAAGCATTTGGAGACATATTCTGCTATATCTTTCTTCATTCTTGGCCACCAGTAATGAGGCCTTAAACTATGATACATCTTTGTCATCCCTGGGTGCATTGCATACGGTGCATTGTGTGCCTCTTCCATTATTTCCTGAAGCAAGTTCTCAGTGTCTGGAACACATATGCATGATTTTAACATCAGTACATCATCCTGCAATTGAAAATCTTTACTGTTTCCCTGCCTTACTGATTCAATTTTCTCACACAATTTAGGATCTTTGCTTTGTGCTTCTTTGATCCTCTCCTTTAGTATAGGTCTGACTTGAAGAGTAGCAATCAGTGATCCTTCATCATGTATATTTAATTCAACATTCATAGATCGTAATTGAATCAAATATGGAAAAAAGGATACTTGCAAGTGAGTTACACTGCTACTAGCCTTCCTACTCAATACATCTGCTACCACATTGGCTTTCCCTGGATGGTATTCAATTGTACAGTCATAATCTTTCAATAGCTCTAACCACCGTCTCTGCCTCATGTTTAATTCTTTCTGTGTTAGCAAGTAACCCAAGCTTTTATGGTCTGTGAAGATTTGGAATGTCTCACCATACAAATAATGCCTCAAAATCTTCAATGCAAATACGACTGCAGCCAGTTCTAAATCATGCATTGGATATGAGATCTCATGTGGTCTCAGTTGTCTGGATGCATAAGCTATCACCTTACCATGTTGCATCAACACACATCCCAAGCCTTGGTGAGAAGCATCACTATATACTGTAAACCCACCTGTACCTGTAGGGATGGTTAACACTGGTGCTGAGGTTAGCCTGTGTTTTAGTTCATCGAAACTCCTCTGACATTCTGGAGTCCACTTGAAAGGCACATTCTTTCTCAACAATTTAGTCAAAGGGCTAGCAATTAAGGAGAATCCATCAACAAATCTGCGATAATATCCGGCTAAACCCAGATAACTATGCATTTCTGAAATATTTTTAGGAGCTTCCCAATTTACCATAGCCTCAATTTTCTTTGGGTCAACCTCTATGCCCTTACACGACACCACATGTCCAAGAAACACCAAATGATCTAACCAGAATTCACATTTACTCAATTTGGCATATAATTGTTTCTCTCTCAAAGTTTGCAACACAACTTTTAAATGTTGTTCATGTTCTCCCCTATTCTTTGAGTACACCAATATGTCATCAATAAATACTATCACAAACCTATCCAAATATGGTTAAAACACCTTATTCATTAAAGCCATAAATGCAGCTGGAGCATTAGTCAATCCAAATGGCATTACTAAAAATTCATAATGCCCATACCTAGTTCGAAAGGCAGTCTTTGGAACATCCGCTTCTGCTACCTTCAGCTGGTAATAGCCTGATTTCAAATCAATCTTGGAGAATATTTGGGCTCCTTGCAACTGGTCAAACAAATCATCTATTCTAGGCAATGGATATTTGTTCTTCACCGTCATTTTGTTAAGTTGCCTATAATCGATGCACAATCTCATTGTTCCATCTTTCTTTTTAACAAATAACACTAGAGCTCCCCATGGTGATACACTAGGTCTAATATACCCTTTGTCAAGTAACTCCTACAATTGGGCCTTTGGTTCTTTCAACTCAACTGGGGCCATTCTATAGGGTGACCTTGATATTGGTGCAATTCCTGGTACTAGTTCAATAGTAAATTCTATCTCTCTATCTTGTGGTAAACCAGGTAGATCATCTGGGAATACATCAGCAAATTCCCTTACCACTGGTATATTCTCAAGCAAGCTATCAGTGGTTCTAGTATCAGTCACATATGCCAAATATGCTTCACATCCCCCTTTGATCATTCGAAATGCCTTTACAGCTGAAACTAGACATGTAGGCACAAGTTTTCTTTCACCTAGAAATACTACCCTTGGCTGGTTTGGTGATTCCAAAATTACTTCCTTAGTAAAGCAATTCACTATTGCATGATGTCTAGTTAACCAGTCCATTCCCAGTATCACATCAAATTCATATATTGGCAATAAAATCATATCAACTATTAACTCAGCTCTGTCAATGCATAACAGGCAATCACGACAGACATTATTCACAACTACCACGGTTCCCAATGGCGTACTCACATTTATGTCAATCCCCAAAGGCTCATGCATTTGATGCAATTCAGATGCCATATGCAATGATATAAATGAATGAGTGGAGCCTAGGTCAATCAATGCATATGCTAATATTTCAGAAATATAAATATTACCAGTGACTACTTCGGGAGCATCCACTGCCTCTTGTCTAGTCATAGCAAATACCCTGGCTTGAGTAGGAGGTCTAGAACTCTGACCTTCAGATCTGGTCACTCTTCTGCCCATTGTACCAGTCCTGCCCCTGCCTCTTCCTCTGCCCTGTGTCCCACTAGTAGGGTAGACCCTCGGTGCCTCAACTGTAGTCTCAGATACTCCTCTACCTCTGCTGGTCTCTACTAGTTTGGCTCTATTTGGATAGTCTCTATACATATGCTCCATCAATCCACAGAAATAACATGCTCCTGTGAGCCTTCTACATTCGCCTGTATGCTATCTGCCACAATGACTACATGTGGGCCTCTGTTCAACATATTGGCTCTGCCCCCTGCCTGGGTAAGAGAAAGTCATGCCTCAACCTCTAAAACTTGAGTACCCACTTCTGTTGCCAGACTGTGCAGGCATATATCTACCTATTTTTCCCAACCTTCTGCTAGACTCACTAAAGAACTCACGTGATGGCCTTTTTATTTGTTGCTCCCCAGCTTTTTCCATTAACCGTTCAGCTCTGATTGCAGCAGCTCTGAGTCTGGCATAATTATCAAGATCAGTAGTCATGATTCTATTTCTAATCTCATATTTGAGGCCCTCCTCAAACTTCCTGCATTTGTCTCTTTCAGTAGAGACCATGAAGGTGGCATAGTGGGAAAGTTTATTAAACTGTACTTCATACTCCGCAACAGACATGTTCCCTTGTTTCAGATTCACAAATTCCTTCCTCTTCTCATCTTTATATGCTTCAGGCATGTAATTGTTTTGAAATTCCAGGAGAAAATCATTCCATGTCAACACCGGTGGTTGTGCATCATTGTCGGGGACTGTCTCCCACCATTCATAAGCATTTCCTTACAGTAAGGATACTGCATAATCAAATTTCTCATCCGGGGTACATCTCATCATATTCAGTACCCTCTGTGTCCTTTTCAGCCATGTCTCAGCTTCTGTTGGATCTGTTGTGCCATTGAAATCAGTTGCACCATGTTTCCTCAGCTTGTCATAACGTCTTTCCTTGTACATTTTAGGACCATATACTTCCTGTTCTAGGTTTTCATGGGGTACTTCTGCTTGAGATGACTGTGATCCATGTACTGTAGCTCTAGCTCCTATTGCTAGTTCCTCTCTATGTAAATGAGGTGATGCCTCATGAGAATGCATTTCGGCTGGTCTCTCCCTCCTTGGTGAATTATGTCTTATGAAGTCCCTAAAATAAATGAAATTATGTCACTACATCCTATGTTCAACACATAGGATGCATATGTTATCATGCTCTTATGCATATGCATGTTCCCATGGAACCTATCCCTGCTCTGATACCAAAAATGTAACGTCACACCTTATGCATTTGAGTATAACCTATCCCTGTATCAAGTAATCATACATAGCATACTGGAAAGGTAGAATACCCTGTTAACAATAGTAGTAAATTTTTTTTTCATATCCTGTAATATAATTCAATGACTTTGCAAGTCTCATATCCTATAATTTCATTCAATGACTTACAAGTCTCATATCCTGTAATATTATTCACTGACTTTGCAAAGTTATCACTGAGGTTTTCACCACAATATAATATATCACATATATCAAAACATAAACTTTACACATAAGTATTTTCGAGTTGATTTCATTTATACATTTTTAGACTCATTCCAAAATGACTATACATATTAAAGCACGTAAATACAAAACACATATGACATATTTTCATGCTTGTGTGGAATGCAAGGAGAGAGAGAGTGATGAGGCTCGGCCAATGACCTGTGCTCCATGTTTTTTATACGCTACTCAAAATGAGTTATTACTTTTCTTTACCTGAAAAATGATGCAAATTGATGAGTTGCGGCTCAGTGAGAATAACCATCCAATGAGCTCTAAAGTACCAAACAACTCATAGTAATAAATCACAATTCCAATATATACCATGTATTCCATTCCATTCATCAGTATCATATAAGTATCAATAAAGTTGAAATATATAATCATTACTCTTTATGTATGCAAATACTTTGCTTATTTCATTTTGTTGTGACCAAGTTAAACTGACATTGCCCTGGGTTTCCATGTGAATATTTGCCATGTGAACATTTGCATTTGCATTTGCTAGCTAGCTTGATCATTTGTTTCATTTGCACATTTGTTGGGCCATAGGCCTCTTCTTTTGCTTTACAATATCGATTAACTAGTCACAACACCCTTTTAGTCCATATGCATATGCACTTATATTTAATCATTCATCAATCATTGCATCTTTATCATATACAACATACATATATTCCATATATACCTCATATGTCACGCATATACCTTGCATATACCATACATATACCATGTATATATATCGCATATGTCAAACATATACTTCCAATATACCACAAGTATACTATTTATATGTACCAAAATGTCACAAATTATCCATCATTACATTATCAAGGACCAATCATGACAATCATATGAATCACATAGCAAGCAACATTCATTTGCACTAAAGAATGCAATCGATAATTAGACTCACTGTTCTCTTTTGATTCTGACCTCTAACTTATTGTCTATCCACTCCTTGTGGGTCTCCAATATGTTCGAGCCTAATATGAAAACATAATCAATTAACTCATGATTAGAGAGACTTAATGTGGCTTAAACAAATTAATATGCATTGTTCATGTATATAATTGAGATTTTTCCTATGAGGCAGTGTGACCTTATGGGACTGTTTAGCCTATACCTTTTTCTATACTTGACCAATTAATCTGATTCTTATTCCTAATTAAAAATAACATATAAGTATAGAACTTATTCAAATTTCAGACCAATTGGATCATTGTACAATATTTGGTGGAATTTCCAAAAGTGTTCTGTTTTCTGCCTTGTTTTCTGCCTTTAGGCAGTTTCAGGGTACTCATTGTGGTTCATCATAACTTATAATATATAAGTCCTATTTTAATGAAACTGTACAGACACTTATATGGGTGCATATGGATCATGTTTCATGTTTACAACCGTTATCAATTATGCCTCTAAGGTCTTCTAATTATACCAAGCATTTTACTGGTCTAGAATAGAACTGACTTCTGGATTAGTATGGCGTCCAAAGGCCATAACTTAGTCTACACATAACCAATGAAGTTGAAATTAGTCCTAACATTGAGATAAGACATATACCTATAACTCGAAAGTTTTGAGAATTTACAGAATGTAGCTCTAACAAGCTCATATTAGCCTAACAAGGTACTGTAGCTTCCCAGGGCACTCAGTAGGCAGTTCAAACCATGGAACAGTCATGGTTCCATTCACCATAACTCCCAATTTACAAAGCCTATGTACCTGAAATTTGGTAGACAGATACAACATACATATATCTACAACTTTTAGGTTTTCAGAGACTTCAAATAATTGCTTTAACATATTCAAAATCAAACCACACAGTAGCTAACTTGGTTAGGGTTCACACCCTGACCAGTTTCAGTACGAAGAGCATATCTCTTCCTATACATAACATCTTGCAAATATGTTTACATATCCACAAACTAAGACATAAAGGAACAACTTTTGTGTTTTAAACTTTTCTAGAATCAATTTCTATTAATATCCAAATCTTGGTGCAATTCAGTGCCTAATATTGAACCTAAGCAACTCAAATCAACCCTATAGCAATAAGAATTGATTACTTACCAAGAACAACCTTGCAAGGGATCAATTAGCTTCAAAAACTAGGTGAAACAAGAAAGAATGGAAGTCTGAAATGGAGGAAATTGAAGAAGAAGTCGGGCTGGAAAAGAAGGCAGAAATGAGGAAAGAAAGGTGAAGATAATGCCAACTTGTTTTTTGTCATTTTCTCTTCTTCTCTTCTCTTTTCTCTTCTCATTTCTCTTTTCTCTTCTCTTCTATTTCTCTTTTGTGTCATTTTCATTTTATTTTGTCTATATTATTATTATTATTATTATTTACATATATTTATAATTCCACTAATTCACACAATAGTACAACTTAATCATTTGACCCGATTTAGCTAAATTAACAATGTAATTGTTTACTAATCTTAATCTAATCATTTTTCTTACTTTAATTTAGACACCTTATTCAATTCATTTCTAATACTTTGTTATCCTCATTTAGGTTATAATTACACACGTGCGACTCGATACAAGTGCCAAATACTAGGACACGTAGCTAGTGCGTGTCATAAACTTGTTCCTACAAAAATACATATGAAATGCACGTGTTTAATTGAATTGTATGCAAGATGCTTATGTTCAATGAAATGCATATGGATAAGGTCAAGGATGTTACATATAGTGTATGCTTATGTGCTCGATTTCAATCATGTCATAAAGAATCACATTTGAATGCTATGAAAATAATCTTAAAATATTTAGATGGTTCATTGCATCTAGGCTTATGGTATTCTAGAAATTCATCCTTTCAAATCATAGGATATTCAGATACTGATTACGCTGGAAGTCTCTTGGATAGAAAGAGTACTTTAGGCACTTGTCACTTTATTTGTGAATGCTTAGTTTCTTGGTTTAGCAAGAAATAAGTTTCAGTTGTTCTTTCTACCGCTGAAGCGCAGTATGTGGCAGCAGGATGTTGTTGTACTCAAATCCTATGGATGAAACAACAACTTAAGAATTATGGTCATAGTTTGGACCATATACCTATCAGATGTGAATACAAGTGCCATAAACCTATCTAGGAATCCCATTCAACACTTTAGAAGTAAGCATATTGACATAAGACATCAATTTGTTAGAGATCATGTTCAACATGGAGATGTTGTATTGGAATTTATCAATACAGACAATCAATTAGTAGATATATTCACTAAGTCTCTTAATGAAGAAAGATTTAACTTCATAAGAAGAGAGCTTGGTATGATTGATGGATTAACCTTATCTTAAGAATGATTATCAAATTTGTCGAACCTTGAATATTAATTTCTTTCATATGTTGTCTTTTATTGTCTAGTCTTTTAAGGTATGAATGGCTAACTTGATGAAAATATATGTTATAAGGGATAGAAGCACCTTAGAAATCTTTTATTCTTATTTTATAATTAGTTTTATTTATTGAAGATTTAAGATAATTCACGTCTGTGACATATATTCACGGTCGTAATCATAATCACCAAAAGCTCCAGTAGCTTTCACGCCTTGCTTAAAGCCATACTTCAGGCTAAAGGTAGTTAAGACTATGTTTCACGCCCATAACTCTTTTCTTTCACTCTCGTCAAACTCTTTGTTCATGATCGTGACACTTTTTCACGACCATGAACATTAACACCAAATAATTACAGAACCGTTCACGTGTTGTCTCACGGTCATAAGTGGTGAAGATTGTACTTCACAACCATGACTAATTTTGTCACCATCGTGAAAATTCATAACCCCCTGTGACTATTAAATGTCATGATAGTGAATTGTTTCATATCCTTCATCACGGCTAGAGCACCTATTCAACAAACTGTGACCATGACATTTCACGCCCGTGACTTACTATTCACGACCGTGACTATGTCGGCTATAAAACTGTTTTCTGCCATTTTCTCTCATTTAACACCCTTATTCAATACTTCTCATAGATTCTGGCCCCCTCATAGCCTTTTCCATCTATAACTCATTTCTTTCTTCCAAAATCACATCACAAGGTTATCCTCAAAATCCCTGTCAGAAAATCACTCTCAAAAAACCCGTTCTCAACTCATCAATGAAACCCCGCTCATCAAAAGGCACAAGAAAGAAATCCCATACTCCGAGACGCTACACGGACTACCTTTTTAACATCATTTTGGAGCATTGTCATCCGAGATATGTCGTTCTTAAGAAAAGGCCATTACTTTCATCACATTCCTTCGAGTGGAAGGCTATTAGGACCCTCGGTCTTGAGACAAGCATGACAGAACAACTACAAGTTTGTCATCTCAAGGAGTTTGTGGATATTCATCAGCCAATGCTAAGGGAACCAACTCTCGAGTTCCTTAGCACTTTACAAGTCTCTCCCACCGAAATAATCAAATTCCAACTTTGCAAGCATCCAAACACTCTCACAGCAGCGGAGTTTGGTGCAATCTTCAAACTTCCCTCATATGGTATCCTCAATGAGAGTGAGGTGGAATTATATGCCAATCTAGCATGGACTCATTTTGGATTAGATTGTAGCTGGGACGTGAACAAGACTAAAAGCACTCATCTTCGGTCTCTAGTGCATAAATATTTACATAGGTTTCTGACCTATAGTATCTTTACAAGAGGTGATAGCAATGGTGCAATTCGTAAATCTGAGCTTTTCCTCTTGGAGATGGCACAAAGAGGTCTAATGGTGGCCCTGTATTGATGGTTTGCAAATCATCTTCTCTCAATTGAAACAAATCCATCGAGAGATATCTTGATTGGTGGGTACGTGACTCACCTTGCAATTGAGCTTGGATACCTAAAGCTCAATGAGCACAATTTCAACCTCATTCCAGCACATCCTCGAGACCGGCTAGATATCAAGTCTTTTATAAAAATGGGAGTGATATCAAGTCTGTTCGAATAATTCATGAGAATAATATATATTACCACTTCACCACTCTAGCTTGTGAAATTGTTTGGGAAGATGAGGATTCAGATGAATTCAAAGCTGGCATCCAAGGAATACAGCAAAGAAAACGAGTCCGAGTCGAGACAGCAACCCCAGAGGTTGAGCAAGAGGTTGGTCAATCCTTGGCCTCTACATCTAACTTGGCACAGCAGGTGGCTAATCTTTTAGCACCACACTTTGACCTACTGCAGGCTTCCATCGATGAAAGGTTGGAAAACCTCAAAGATTTCATGGTGTCTTGTATGGATAGCCTCAAGGCGGAAGTAGCACACCTTAGAGATGGATTGTCTGGTTCCAAGCCTAGTTAGAGTTTTAGTTTTTCTTTCATTTTGTTTACTAGTTTCTAGTATTGTGAATGTAGGATTTTAATTTAATTTTCCAAACTTTGTACTTCCTCTATTTGGTATTAATATACTTGCATCGTTTTCACTTTATGGTTTTTTTTTGTTGATAACAAAAGGGGGAGAACCTAGTAATATATGAATATGCAAATATATGAATGCAAATGTGTTGATATACTTTGAATATACTTTGCATATACTTAACTAGTTAAAAGCAAACAATTTGATATACTTTGAATGTACTTTGCATATACCTAACTAGCAAGCAGAGATCCATGCTACGTCGCTCAATTCTTGCACTCTATTATTTTTTTTCTTAATTATCTTTTGAGGGGGAGACTTTTCAAAAACACATATTGCTAGATTATTTGTCACCATCAAAAAGGTGGAGATTGTTGAACCTTGAGGGGTATTTTTGTCATTTTGATGCTAACAAATAAAATAGCAATAATGTATTTAACAATGCTTGTGTTCTAAGTTTGTTGAACAGGGTATGGAATATGATGCAAGAATGAAAGACAATTTTTGAAGGTCAAAATAAGAAAAATAGCATCTTCACGCCCGTGACTGATTATGTCACACCCGTGATAGCCAAATTTTTTTTCAGATTTGAAAACTTGATATGCTTCATTAGTGAGATTGGATGTTTAAGGATGAGTTAGGTTGGAGCAATAAGGACTCTATATATAATTATGATTACAAGTAATGAGATTTATATTGAACCTTTTTTTATGGATAGATATGGATTGAAATTGGATGTATAGTAGATGCATTACATTAGAATTTTTGAATGGAGTTAAGAAATTTGTAAGAATTGCAGAAGAAAAGCAACTAAGGGAAAGAGAAGAAATGATTGTATATTGTTGAACCTTGAGGGGTACTTTTATCATTTTGATGCTAACAAATAAAATAGCAATAATGTATTTAACAATGCTTTCATTCTAAGTATGTTGAACATGATATTTCTTGAATAGAATATGATGCAAGAATGAAAGATAACTTTTTAAGATCAAAATCTGAAGAAATAGCAAAGTTATGCCCGTTGTTGAACCTTGAAGGGTATTTTCATTATTTTGATGCTAGAAAATAAAATAGCAATGATGTATTTAACATACTTGTGTTCTAAGTTTGTCGAACAGGGTATGGAATTAATGCAAGAATGGAAGACTACTTATGCAAGTCAAAAAATGAAGAAACAACATATTCACGTCCGTGACTGTTTATGTCACGCCCGTGATGTAGCTTAATGCCAACTCTCCAACATTTAAAGTTCATGGCCATAAAGAATCATAGCAACCGTGAATGATCATATCAGTCATGCCCGTGAAAGATAGTCACGCCCGTGAGGTAACATGTCAAATTCCTCCAGAGAGCTCACGGCCAGAGTCACCACTTGGACAATGGCTTGGAAGGATGTTCACGCCCGTGAAAGTATAAAGTCATGCCCGTGATCAAACACTTCAAATTTTTCCAGAATGCTTCATGGCCAGAGTCACCACTTGGACCACAGCTTGGAAGAACATTCACGACCGTGACACACATATTCACGACCGTGAATGAGGAAAGAGAAACATGTCAGACGCAAAATTAAGAATTGGTGCAATGGCCATTTTCATATTAAATGCATCCAAACGACTATAATTCGCTAAGGAATTATATATGCAAGTCATTTATGAATCCATAATAAGAGAATAGTAATTAGTTCAAATCAAAATCTTATTGTATCCATTTGTGCATTAATTATTTTCAACAAAACTCTAATTCTTTGTAAAAATTTATTTGCTCATAATTTCTAAGCATTATAGATTGGTGAGTGTTTATCTTTGTAATCTACTATTCAAGTGAGTTTGGGTATATTGGTTTAAGAGTAAAATACTTATAAGGGTTATTTGTAACACACCTTTACCCTACTAATAGTAGCAAAGAAAAGGAGTGCTATCTTACTCTTGATTTCTGTCTAACTTGCTTATACAAACATTTTGTATATTCTCATTTTAAAATATATGAATATAAATTCAAAATAAAGTCTCCAAAATTTTTTTTTTTACATATACTTTATAACAATTTATATAATTCATCCATAATAAACCATTTCATTTTCTAAAGGATTACATACAAAGTTCTATTAATTAATATTTTATTTACAAACCCAAAATATATGCGTATCACACAATATGAAAATAAAACTTGCTATTATATTTTACAAAAGTTAATACATGAGAACAAAAAGATCTTCAAATGCTGCTATCGACTATCTGGTGTTCTTCTCTTTCTGGCAACTTCATCCTTTATTTACTAACTACTTGAGTACCTACGCGTGGAAAAACCACACGCGCTAAGCTACTAGCTTAGTGGTGCTTTATATGACAAAAGCTTAATATGCAATTTATAAAATTTCACACATTCATACATTTAAAAATCAAATAAAAGAAAGATCATAAATTTATCAGCAATAAATTAATTTGCAAGTTAATTGTTACTACACAAAATTCCTTTTACACATGATAATTATGTTAATTGTATAATATCATTGGATAATAGTATTTTTAATATCACCATAATCTTCCTCGTTTTATTATTCCATAATTATTCACAAGTAAAATTGTATCATATCTTATTTTGTCTTGTTTATTCAAATTTATGCCCAACACCAATAACTAGAACTATCAGATATGATACGGGGCATTATTTGCTGGCAAATCTTAACTCGGTGCATGGCGCCTACATAAATAAACTCGGCACAATGTTGTGCCTACATATATCAACTCGGCACATTTAGTGCCTACATATATCAACTCAGCACATTTGGTGCCTACATATATCAACTCGGCACATATAATGCCTACAAAAATTAACTCGGCGTTTCATCCAAACGACTATAATTCGCTAAGGAATTATAAATGCAAGTAATTTATGAATCCATAACAAGAGAATAGTAATTAGTTCAAATCAAAATCTTATTGTAGCCATTTGTGCATTAATTATTTTCAACAAAACTCTAATTCTTTGTAAAAATCTATTTGCTCATAATTTCTAAGCATTATAGATTGGTGAGTGTTTATCTTTGTAATCTACTATTCAAGTGAGTTTAGGTATATTGGGTTAAGAGTAAAATACTTATAAGGGTTATTTGTAACACACTTTTACCCTACTAATAGTAGCAAAGAAAAGGAGTGCTACCTTACTCTTGATTTTTTGTCTAACTTGCTTATACAAACATTTTGTATATTCTCATTTTAAAATATATGAATATAAATTCAAAATAAAGTCTCTAAATTTTTTTTTTTTTACATATACTTTATACCAATTTATATAATTCATCCATAATAAACCATTTCATTTTCTAAAGGATTACATACAAAGTTCTATTAATTAATATTTTATTTACAAACCCAAAATATATGCGTATCACACAATATGAAAATAAAACTTGCTATTATATTTTACAAAAGTTAATACATGAGAACAAAAAGATCTTCAAATGCTGTTATCCACTATCTGGTGTTCTTCTCTTTCTGACAGCTTCATCCTTTATTTACTAACTACTTGAGTACCTACGCGTGGAAAAACCACACGCGCTAAGCTACTAGCTTAGTGGTGCTTTATATGACAAAAGCTTAATATGCAATTTATAAAATTTCATACATTCATACATTTAAAAATCAAATAAAAGAAAGATCATAAATTTATTAGCAATAAATTAATTTGCAAGTTAATTGTTACTACACCAAATTCCTTTTACACATGATAATTATATTAATTGTATAATATCATTGGATAATAGTATTTTTAATATCACCATAATCTTCCTCGTTTTATTATTCCATAATTATTCACAAGTAAAATTGTATCATATCTTATTTTGTCTTGTTTATTCAAATTTATGCCCAACACCAATAACTAGAACTATCAGATAGGATACGGGGCATTATTTGCCGGCAAATCTTAACTCGGTGCATGACGCCAACATAAATAAACTCGGCACAATGTGGTGCCTACATATATCAAATCGGCACATTTAGTGCCTACATATATCAACTCAGCACATTTAGTGCCTACATAAATCAACTCGGCACATATAATGCCTACATAAATTAACTCGGCGTTTTACGCCTACATATCCTACCCCTTATTGGCATGCCAATCTATCCTTTACCCTAGTTCCCAGTTAGGTGTTTTAGGCCTTAATTATTTCATCTCAATTGATTCAAATAATAATTTCATTATAGTCAAATATACCTCAAACAATTATTTCATAGTTTTATTTTCTCAATAAATTTTTTTTTATGGACTTATTGGCTTATATCACATAATAATCACTCATATCAGTATCATTCATCTCATATCATAAGGCCCAAATCAATTTACATGTAAAACTCTCACTTTTTCAACAGCACTGTTCTGGATAGATTTCGGGCTCTGTTTTGGGTCTCCATTTTTATGCTGTCACTGGCCGAATTTAATTAAGTGATCTTATAATATATTTTAGCCACAGATCTTATCTTTAATTTCCATTTTGAATCAACTAATTCGGATCTCGGTAGACAAAGTTATGACTGATTTAGTACTAACTGCTCAGCTAAAATCTGCCCAGGAAATTCCGAGGCAGATTCCAAGTCTCATATTGGTGTCAATTTCTAACATAGTTTCATTCATAATTAGATCTTAAGTCCTGCATGAAAGTTTTATATATATGTCTTAAGTTTCCAAAACATCAAAGAACACAAAATTTAGAGTTCCAGAACTTAAGTTATCGAATTTGTAATGCATGCTGTTCCATGATAAAATTTCCAGCAACTCATATAACAACACAATTACTCATTTAATCATGCAATTATCATAAGATTTAACAATAAAGTTAACATATTAAATTTTTTTCATACAAGCACATACCTTACTAATATCTTCTCCCTTTCCTAGGCTTTTTCCTTTCCTTTCCCTTCCTCAAGATTGCTTTTACCTTTGTCTTTTGTTTGCCCTAAAACCATCAAACATATCTCATATCATCAAACCAATTTCTTTTTGTTTCAACCCACCATCACCTAGACAGCCCCTTCTTCCTCATTTCTAACCTTAATTATCATCACTTTAATCTCAATTAATAAAGAAAAGCAAGAGGATTGAAGAAGAACTCACCTTGACAAAATTTCTCTCTTTGTTTCTTTCTTATTTCTCTTCCTTTCTTCTACCTTTCAAATTGATTTTTCCTTTACTCTCTTGCGTTTTCTATCACTTGGACTATTCTTTCCTCTCTTTTACTAGCTAAAATTGGAATAACAATGGTGGAGAATGTTGGAGAAGGTGGACGGCAATGGAAGGTGAGGAAGAGGAAATTTTATTTTTGTTAAGTTTAATGCCTCATTAATGAAAGAATTCTAGAATGGTGACAAGGCATGTGATTCACCAATGCCTCATTAATGAAAGAATTCTAGAATGGTGACAAGGATTAGAAGATAAGGTTTAGGATAAGGCTCATTAATGAAGAGAATTCTAGAATGGGTGATTAGGCATATGATTCATCAATTCTAATTAATGCTCATTAATGTATAAGATGAATATTAGGTTAATATTCCTTAATAATAAAAAAATTCTAGATTTGTTTCCTATTGGTCAATTTGATTAATTAATTATAATAAATTTTTAATCTTTAAATAATACATCATTTAACTCATAATTTCCTCTTTATACAAAATAATCCCAAACCATTACATAAATCCTCATTTAATCTAAAGAGAAATTTTATTTCAACTAATTTTCACACTAAACTTTTAAATTCCCAATTAATAATATCCTTAATAAATTTTCCATGAATATTATTATTTTTATACACCCGGATTTAGACTCCGATCGATCCGGCGTGCCTAAATCGGTCACATGCGATCAATGTCTAAACGACTGGGCGTTACATTATTTGTGTGAGCCATAAAACACAAGGAATTTATTTATTGTGTGAGCCATTAAAACACAAGGGATTTCAGGGTTAGGTGTGAGCCATTGATAAAAACACCATAGTTGGGAGTGAGCTTGTAAAACTCCATTGTAACACTTAATGTATTAGTGAAACTCCTAATTGATATTGGGGAGAGGAAAAGGGTTTGTTAATACTCAAACCTCTATAAATCTCTTGTGTGATATCTTCCTATACCTATTCTATTTAACTTTCTATTCTGCACTTAAAAGTTAAGAATTTTTAATATCCAATTCAACCCCCCTTATTGGTTCATTATTTGGGCAACAATTGGTATTAGAGCTTAGTATAGCATCGAAGCCTAAAAAGCGCTAGCAAAGATCAAGCAATGGCCAATGAAGTATTCCAAAGTCTGAAGCCTTACTTTGATGGAGAAAATTATGCTCATTGGAAGTTCCGGATTGAGACATATCTCGACAGTGAGGGAATTGAAGTCTGAGATAGTGTTTAGAAAGAATGAACACCTCCAACCAGAAGAGGAGTTGATGGTGAAGGAGAAATCCTGTCAAGAGATGATTGGACAAAGCCTCAACGAAGAGCAAATTTCAAAAACAAAAAGGCAATGACAATTCTCTCAAACTCAGTATCCATTCAAGAATGTGGCAGAATCTGCCCAACTGCGTATAGTATGTGGAAAACATTAGAAAATTATCATGAAGGAACAAATCAAGTTAAATCCAAGAAGATTCAACTTCTCACTTCAGAGTACGAACTCTTCAAGATGAAATCCAATGAGTCAATCACTGATATGACAAACCGTCTTCTAGCCATCATAAATGGCATGAGAAATATTGGGAAACACTTGAGCTTGGAATATGTAAACAATAAAATTTTGAGAAGTCTTCCTCTCAAAGATTATCGTTCAAGAGTTGATGGTATAGAAGAAGCCAACGAAGACATGAGCGTCATGAATATCGATGTGCTTATTGGCAAACTTCTAACACATGAAATGGCAGTAAAGAGATAGAGAACTCGAAGCCGAGCTAGAAAAAAGGAAGCCTCTAGCACTAAGAGCCTCTACTTCAAAATCTCAAGAAGAAATTGAAGATGATGAAGAAAAGAGTTATGATGCAAATGAGGACATAGCAATGCTCTCGAGAAGTCTGAAAAGAATAATTGAAAAGAGAATGGGAAACTCTCGAAAATTCAAGCAAAGAAATCTCAAACACTCCTCAAATGATTCTCAAAGGAATAAAGAGGAAGTAAAGTGCTATGAGTGTGGGAAGAAGGGACATATCAAACCAGAATGTCCAAGGCTCAAGAAACACAAATACCAAAAAGACAATGGGGAAAAAGGTCACAAAGCCATATGGGATGACGAAAGCTCTTCAAGTCAAAAAGATGATAATGAAAGTGAAGAGGTCAACCTATGCTTCATGGCTATAGAGGATCACGTCTCAGATAAGGTAGGATCACTTTACTCATACTCATTCAATAATGATAGTAGTGATAATGATAGTGATAGTGAAGATGATGATGAGCAAAGTTTAATAGAGGTATTGAATCTAGAACTAGAAAAATATAGATGTCAATTCAATACTTATAAAAATAACATTTTTAGTTTGAAAAACATAATGGAAGTTTTAGAAAAGGAAAATCTTGAGCTTAAATCTTCTAATGAATCTCTTCAAAAATCATTAGATGAGTACTCCTCAAGACCCTCAACTAAATCCTTGCTTAAAGAGAATAATATTTTGAAAAATGAAGTTGAAAAACTTAGAAACTCCATTTCAAAATTTCACAAGGGCAAGTAGAGTTTAGATACTTTCATTGTGTCTCAAAGACCACCTTTAATAAGACATGGTCTAGGATTTAAGGGAACATCATCTTCATCTCACAAGACCACTTTTGTTAATTCAAGTGAACCTCACATCTCCACATTAGCAGTAACAGCCCCAAGGGCTAAGTGCACAACATACACTAAATCTTCTTTACATAAAAGGATTGATCAAGGGTTGGTAAGCCTAAAAAGGAAACCTCAAAAGGCCAATCATACTTTTATGCATAAGAAGCATGCACCTAGGAAAACACCAAGTCATCATGCATGTGCATGCCACTGCTCACAAACTCTACCTAATAGGAAAATGGTAGTTAAAAGCATGGTAAGACCAAAAACTATATTTAGAGCTAAACAATGTAATTATTGTATGAAATTTGGTCATATGAATAAATATTGCTGGATAAGGAAGGCTCATTGGGAACCTTCACATGCTAACCCCCAAGGACCCAAACTCATTTAGGTACCTAAGAACAATACTTGAATTGTGATCTTATAGGTATGCCTCAAGTCCATAATAAATGAAAATGCTTGGCTAGTAGATAATGGATGCTCAAGGCATATGACTGGAGACAAAGAACTATTCAATGACATCAAACATATTGATGGAGATAAAGTAACCTTTGGAAACAATGCTAAGGATATGGTAATTAGCATTGGCTCTATCAGTATTAATAATACTACTTTCATTGAAGATGTCTTACTTGTTGATGGGTTAAAACATAACTTGTTAAGTGTAAGTCAATTATGTGATAAGGGAAACCAAGTAATCTTTACTTCTAACGAATGTCTTGTAACCTCTATTAATGGCCAAAACATATTTAAAGGAAGTAGAGATGTCAATACCTACATAATAAACTTACACAAAATATCTAACATTTCCTCTAAGTGTCTTGTGACTACTAGTGATGAATCTTGGTTGTGGTATAGAAGGCTTGGTTATGCAAGCATTGATTTAATTGAAAGCCTTAGCAAAGGAGAGCTGATAAAGGGACTACCAAAAGTCAAATTTGAAAAAGACAAGAAATGTGAACCTTACCAAAGAGGAAAACAATACAAGCCATCCTTCAAATCCAAAAACATTGTAACTACCTCAAAACCTCTACAACTTTTGCATCTAGATCTTTTTGGACCTACTAGATTAGGAGGTAAACATTATGCTTTTGTCATCATCGATGACTACTCTAGATTCACTCGGGTAATTTTCTTAGCTAAAAAAAGTAATGCTTTTGAATCTTTTAAAAACTTTGCTAAGAGAGTTCAAAATGAAAAATGATATTGTATTTCAAAAAAAAGAAGCGATCATGGCAAAGAATTTGAAAATATAACTTTGAAAATTTTTGTCTAGAACATGGCATTTCACAAAATTTTTCATCTCCTAAGACCCCTCAACAAAATGGGGTGGTCGAAAGGAAAAATCAAACTTTAATTGAAATGGCTCAAACAATGCTCAATAAGTATGGATTACCAACTTACTTTTAGGCCGAAGCCACAAATACTAAATGTTATTTTTCAAATCGAGTTTTCAAAAGACTACTCTTAAACAAAACCTCTTTTGAGTTATGGAATGGAAGAAAATCTATGATATCATACTTTAGAGTATTTGGATGCAAGTGCTTCATATTAAATACCAAGGACAACCTTGGAAAATTTGCCTCTAAATCTGATGAGGCTATGTTTTTAGGATACTCCACCACTAGCAAAGCTTATAGAGTCTTTAATAAAAAGTCATTAGTTGTTGAAGAATCTATGCATGTTGTTTTTGATGAATCTAGTAAGCTTGATCTTGTGAAAGATGATGTTGTAGGTATAATGGAAAAACTTGATCTTGAAAATGAAAAAGGTGAAAATGATCAAGAAAATTCACATCAAGATGACTCTCTACCTCAAGATCAAGAGGAAAACAAGCAAGAGCTCCTAAAGGAATGGAAAATGACAAAAGATCACCCTAAGGAGCAAATCATTGGTGATCCTACAAAGGGAGTAAGTACTAGATCTCATCTCAAACCTTTACATTCTAATCTTACCTTTGTCTCAAAATATTGATGAGGCTCTTAATGATGAAAGTTGGGTGATGGCTATGCAAGAGGAACTCAACTAATTTGAGAGAAGTAAGGTATGGACCTTAGTTCCTAGACCCAAGGAGCATCAAATCATTGGAAGCAAATGGGTATTTAGAAATAAAATAGATAAACAAGGTTCAATAACTAGGAATAAGGCTAGGTTAGTTCGAAAGGGATATAATTAGGAAGAAGGAATAGATTATGATGAGACCTATGCTCCAGTAGCTAGATTAGAAGCCATAAGAATACTTTTAGCATATGCATGTCATATGAATTTCAAACGCTTTCAAATCTATGTCAAAAGTGCTTTCTTAAATGGTTTTATAAAAGAAGTTTATGTAGAACAACCACTAGGTTTGGAAAGCCATAATTTGCCTAACAATGTATTTAAACTTTCAAAAGCTTTGTATGGTTTGAAACAAGCCCCAAGAGATGGTATGAAAGCCTAAGATATTTTCTTTTAGAAAATAATTTTTCAAAGGGGAATGTTGACACTACTTTATTTATTAAAAAGCATAAGCATGATATTTTAATTGTTCAAATTTATGTTGATGACATCGTATTTGGGTCTACTAATGAATTGCTTTGCTAAGAATTTGCTAAGTCTATGACTAGGGAATTTGAAATGAGCATGATGGGTGAGCGCAAGTTCTTCCTCGGTCTACAAATAAAACAAAGCAATGAGGGAATATTCATCAACCAATCCAAATATGCCAAAGACTTTATCAAGAAATTTGGAATGGAAAGATGCAAAAATGCCAAGACTCTAATGAGCACATCAACTAAATTGGACAAAGATGAAAAGGGTAAGAGCATTAATGAAAAGCTCTATAGAGGTATGATCGGATCACTCT
This sequence comes from Triadica sebifera, assembly GCA_023653625.1. Taxonomy (NCBI): domain Eukaryota; kingdom Viridiplantae; phylum Streptophyta; class Magnoliopsida; order Malpighiales; family Euphorbiaceae; genus Triadica; species Triadica sebifera. Next base: position 34,135,761 of record CM042894.1, on the reverse strand, counting down.
TATATCTTACTGCCTCTAGACCCGATATAATGTATAGTGTATGCTTATATGCTCGTTTTCAATTATGTCCTAAAGAATCACATTTGAATGTTGTGAAAAGAATTTTAAAATATTTACATGACTCATTGCATCTAGGCGTATGGTATCTTAGAAATTCATCCTTTCATATCATAGGATATTCAGATGCTGATTATGCTGGAAGTCTCTTAGATAGAAAGAGTACTTAAGGCACTTTTGACTTTATAGATGAATGCTTAGTTTCTTGGCTTAGCAAGAAACAAGTTTCAGTTGCTCTTTCTATCGCTGAAGCGGAGTATGTGGCAGCAGGATGTTGTTGTTTCATAGGATGTTGTTGTACTCAAATCCTTTGGATGAAATAACAACTTAAGGATTATGGTCATAGTTTGGACCATATACCTATCAGATGTGTCAATGAAAGTGCTATAAACCTATATAAGAATCTCATTCAACACTCTAGAAGTAAGCATATTGATATAAGACATCATTTTCCTAGTGATCATGTTCAATATGGAGATGTTGTATTGGAATTTATTAATACAGACAATCAATTGGCATATATTTTTACTAAGTCTCTTAATGAAGAAAGATTTAACTTCATAAGAAGAGAACTTGGTATGATTGATGCATTAACCTTATCCTAAGTATGATTGTCAAAATTGAATGTTAATTTCCTTCATATGTTGTCTTTTATTAATTTCCTTCATATGTTGTCTTTTATTGTCTAATTTTTAAAGTATGAAGTGGCTAACTTGATAAAAATAGATGTTATAAGGGATATAAGTACCTTAGAAATCCTTTAGTCTTGTTTTAGACTTAGTTTTATTTAATGAGAATTTTAGGCAATTCATGCCCGTGATCATAATCGCCAAAAGCTCCAGTAGCTTTAACACCTTACTTCATAATAGGCTTCACGGTTGAAGGTAGTAAAGACTATGTTTCATGCCCATAACCTTTTCTATCACTCCCGTGAAACTCTCTGTTCATGACCTGACACTTCTTCATGACAATGAACATTATCACCAAATAATTACAGAAGCTTTCATGCTTTGTCTCACGCTTTGTCTCACGGTCACAAGTATTGAAAATTGTACTTCACGACCATGACTTATGTATCACCATCATGAAAATTCACTATTACCCCCATGACTATTAAATGTCACGACCGTGAATCGTTTCATATTCTTCATCACGGGTAGAGCACCTTTTCAGCAAATCGTGAACACGACATTTCATGCCCGTGACTTAGCATTCACGACCGTGATGATGTCGGCTATAAAACATTTTCTGCCATTTTTTCTCTCATTTCTAACTCTTCAAATTCTCTCATTTATCACCACATTCAATACCTCTCACAGATTTCGGCCCCCTAATAGCCTTTTCCATCTATAAATACCTTCAAAAACTCTTTCTTTCATTAGAAATCACAACATCACAAGGTATTCTTCAAAATCCTTATTAGAATTTTTCTCTTCAAAAAATTCATTCTCAACTCAACGATGGAACCCGACTCCTCAAAAGGCATAAGAAAAAATCTCATTCTCCAAGAAGGTACACAGACTAACTTCTCAACATCATCCCGGAGCATTGTCATTCGAGGTATGCGGTTCTTAAGAAAAGACCATTACTTTCTTCTCGATCCTTCGAATGGCATGTTTTTAGGACCCTCGGTCTTGAGACAAGCATGACGGAACAACTACAGGCTTGTTATCTAAAGGAGTTTGTCGATATCCACCAACCAACGCTAAGGAAACCAACTCTCAAGTTCCTTAGCACCTTGCAAGTCTCTCCCACCGGCATAGTGAAATTTCAACTTTGCAAGCATCCTAACACCCTCACAGTAGTGGAGTTTGGTGACATCTTCAAACTTTCCTCTGATGGTATGAGAGTGAGGTGGAGTTATATGCCAATTTGGCATGGACTCATTTCATATTAGATTGTAGCTGGGACGTCAAGAAGATGAAAAGCACCAATCTTCAATCACCAGTGCATAAATACTTACATAGGTTTCTAACCTATAGCATCTTTGCAAGAGGGGATAGCAATGGTGCAATTCATAAATCCGAGCTCTTTCTCCTGGAGATGGCCCGAAAAGGTCTAACAGTGGCCCTGTCTTGGTAGTTTACAAACCATCTACTCTCAATTGTAATGAAGCCATTAGGAGATATCTTGATTGGTGGGTACATGACTCACCTTGCTATCAAGCTTGGATATCTGAAGCTAGAAGAGCACAACTTCAACCTCATACCAGCTGTTAACCTTGAGGGGTATTTCTGTCATTTTGATGATAATAAATAATATAGCAATATTGTATTTAACATACTTATTTTTGTAAGTATATTATACAGGACATGAATTAAAATAGCAAGAATGGAGAATTAGAAGAATAATACTTGAGAATCAAAAAGCAAGAGGTAGCATGTTCACTGCCGTGACTCTAGGAGTCACTCCCGTGAAGCCAACTAGCCGTTACCAAGAACCAACATTTGAAGTTCACGACCATGAAGGAAAACCAAACCGTGAAGTAAGCATTTCAGTCACCCCCGTGAAGAAAGGTGTCACCCCCGTGAAGCTTTATGCAAATTTCATTCCAGAGAGCTTCACGACTAGAGTCACCACTTGGGTCACGACTGGGAAGATGTTCACCCCCGTGAATGAATGTGTCACCCCCGTGAAGGCTTCATTCAATTTCATTCAGAGAGCTTCACGACTAGAGTCACCACTTGGTTCACGGCTGGGAAGAGTGTCACGCCCGTGACTGATTAAAGTCACGCCCGTGACTCTATATGTCAAAACATACCAGAGAGCTTCACGACCAAGGTCACCACTTTAGTCACGGCTTGGGAAGAACTGTCACCCCCGTGACAAGCATATTCACGCCCGTGAACAATGAAAGAGAAAAATGTCAAGTGAGATTTTTTGGTTGGTATAACGGCTAGTTTCTTATTTAATGCACCCCAATGGCTATATTCAGCCATGGGAGTATAAATGGAAGTCATTTATGCATTAAGAAAAAAGAGAATGACAAGAAAAACAAAAGATTAGCATATACTTCAAATCACAAGCTATCTTGTACTTTTATACTTTGAGAATTAATTCATTCTCTGTAAAAATCTTATTGCTCCTCATATCTGAGCAATAAAGATTTATAAGTAGTTATCTCTGTAATCTTTACACAAGTAAGCATTGGGTAGTTCTGGGTTAAGAGATTAACACTTGTAAGGGTTAGTTGTGTGAACCTCCAAAACACAAATTAAAAGGTTGTTTGTGTGAGCCTGTAAAACACAAAGTGTAGGTTGTTTGTGTGAACCTGTAAAACACAAAGTGTAGGTTGTTTGTGTGAGCCTGTAAAACACAAAGGAATTGGTTATTGTGTGAGTCATTAAAACATAAAGGATTTATGGGTTAGGTGTGAGCCATTGTGAGAAACACCATAGTTGGGAGTGAGCTTGTAAAACTCCATTGTAACACTTAGTGTGTTAGTGAAACTCCCAATTGTGATTGGGGAGAGGAGTAGGGTTTGTTAATACCCAAACCTCTAGAAATCTTTGTGTCTGATTTTCTCTATCCCTTCCAAAATTAACAATTTTATTTCCGCACTTTAAAGTTTAATTCTTGAAACTCGAATTCAACCCCCCTTCTTGGTCTAATATCTGGGCAACAATTGGTATCAGAGCCTTGTCTAGCATTGAAGCCTAAAAAGCGCTAGTAAAGAGTAAGATATGGCCAGTGAAGGATTCCAGAGTCTCAAACCTTACTTTGATGGAGCAAATTATGCCCATTGGAAGTTTAGGATGGAGACATACTTGGATAGTGAAGGAATTGAAGTTTGGGATAGTGTACGAAAAGAATGGACACCACCAACCAGAAGAGGAGCTGATGGTGAAGAGGAAATCCTATCAAGAGATGATTGGACAGAGCCCCAAAGAAGAGCAAATTTTAAAAACAAGAAGGCAATGACAATTCTATCAAGCTCATTATCTATTGAAGAATGTGGGAGAATACAGCACTGCTCAGCAGCATATAGTATGTGGAAGACATTGGAGAACTATCATGAGGGAACTAAGCAAGTCAAATCCAAGAAGATTCAACTTCTAACCTCAGAATATGAGCTCTTCAAAATGAAATCAAATGAGTCAATCATTGACATGACCAACCGTCTTCTATCCATTATAAATGGAATGAGGAAACTTGGGAAGCATCTGAGCTTGGAAGATGTAAACAATAAAATCCTGAGAAGTCTTCCTCTTAAAGACTATGCTTCATTTGGAAGAAGCAAATGAAGATATGAGTATCATGAACACTGATGTGCTGATTGGCAAGCTTCTCACACATGAGATGGCAGTAAAGAGAGATAGAGAGCTTGAAGCAGAGCCAGAAAAAAGAAAACCCTTAGCACTCAAAACCTCTACTTCAAAATCTCAAGAAGAAAGTGAAGATGATGAAGAAATGAGTGATGATGAAAATGAGGACATCACTATGCTTTCAAAGAGATTAAAAAGAATCATTGAGAAGAAAATGAGCAATTCCAGAAAATTCAGGCAAAGAAATCTCAAACAAACTTCAAATGATACACACAGAAGTAAGGAAGATGTAAAATGTTATGAATGTGGAAAGAAATGACATATCAAACCAGAATGTCCAAGGCTCAAGAAGCATAAGAGCAAATACCAAAGAGACAATGGGGAGAAAGGTCACAAAGCCACATGGGATGATGAAAGCACTTCAAGTGAAAAAGATGACAATGAAAGTGAAGAGGTCAACCTATGTTTCATGGCTATTGAGGATCACGTCTTGGACAAAGTAAGATCACTACACTTATACTCTTTCAATAACGATAGTAGTGATAATGATAGTGATAGTGATGATGATGATGATGAGCAAAGCCTAATAGAAGAATTAAATATAGAATTAGAGAAATATATAACTAAATTTAGTATATATAGAAATAATATCTCTAATTTGAAAAATAAGATAGATGGCTTAGAAAAGGAGAACATAAAGCTTAAATCATCTAATGAATCTCTTCAAAAGTCATTAGATGAATACTCATCAAGACCCTCAACAGCTTCACTGTTAAAAGAAAATAATACTTTGAAAAATGAAGTTGAAGAACTTAGAAATTCCATTTCTAAATTTCACAAGGGTAAAGAGAGCCTAGATACTCTCATTGTGTCTCAAAGATCACCATTAGTTAGACATGGTCTAGGGTTTAAGGACACATCATCATCTTCTCACAAAACTATATTTGTAAAATCTAAAGAATCTCACATCTCCACACCTGTTACAACAACTCCAAGAAATAAGCATGTTAAACCTTCTATACAGAAAAAGAATAATCATGCCTTTATGTATAAGGAGTATGCATCTAGAAAAATGAAAATTAATCATGATTGTGCATGTCATTGTTCTCAAAATCAATCTAATCAAATTATGGGATTCAAATACATTGTAAGACCAAAAAGCAAGTTTACACCTAAACAATGTAATTACTGTATGAAAATGGGTCATATAAATAGAAATTGTTGGATAAGGAAGGCTCATTGGCAACCTTCATGTGCTAACCCCCAAGGACCCAAACTCATTTGGGTACCTAAATATCATACTTGATTTGTAACTCTATAGGTATGCCTCAAGTCCACAATAAACAAAAATGCATGGCTAGTAGACAGTGGATGCTCAAGGCATATGACAGGAGACAAAGAACTCTTCAATGAAATCAAAAGTACTGATGGAGGTAAAGTTACCTTTGGAAACAATGCAAAGGGTAAGGTAATTGGCATTGGTTCTATTGGTGTTAATGGTACTACTTTTATTAAGGATGTTTTACTTGTTGATGGCTTGAAACATAACTTGTTAAGTGTAAGTCAATTATGTGATAAAGGAAACAAAGTAATCTTCACTTTAAATGAATGTCTTGTAATCTCAATTGATGGTCAAGAAATATTTAAAGGAAATAGAGACATCAATACGTACATAATAAACTTAAGTGTCTTGTAACTACTAGTGATGAATCTTGGCTGTGGCATAGAAGACTTGGTCATGCTAACATGGATTTAATACAAAGTCTCAGCACAGGAGAGCTAGTAAAAGGATTACCAAGAGTTAAATATGAAAAAGGCAAGACATGTGATCCTTGTCAAAGAGGAAAGCAACACAAGTCATCTTTCAAAGCCAAAAACATAGTAAGTACTTCAAAACCCCTTCAACTCCTACATTTAGACTTATTTGGACCTACTAGGGTTACTAGCTTAGGAGGAAAACATTATGCATTTGTCATCGTAGATGATTACTCTAGATTTACTTGGGTAATTTTCTTAGCTCAAAAGAGTGATGCTTTTGAAAATTTCAAAAACTTTACTAAAAGAGTTCAAAATGAAAAAGGGTACTGCATTTCAAAAATAAGAAGTGATCATGGGAAAGAATTTGAAAATGAAAACTTTGAAAGTTTTTTTCTTGAACATGGTATTTCACATAATTTCTCATCTCCTAGAACACCTCAACAAAATGGTGTAGTTGAAAGGAAAAATCGAACATTAATTGAAATGGCAAGAACAATGCTTAATGAATATGAATTACCAACTTATTTTTGGGCAGAAGCCACAAACACTGCATGTTATATTTCAAATCGAGTTTTCAAAAGACCTCTTTTAAACAAAACCTCATTCGAGCTATGGAATGGAAGAAAGCCCTTGGTATCATACTTTAGAGTATTTGGATGCAAGTGTTTTATATTGAACACCAAGGACAATCTTGGAAAATTTGCCTCTAAGTCTGATGATGGTATCTTTTTAGGATACTCTACAACCAGCAAAGCATATAGAGTATTTAATAAGAGATCATTTATAGTGGAAGAATCCATGCATGTTGTTTTTGATGAATCTAGTAGACTTGATCTTGTGAAAGGTAGTGTACTTGATGATGTTGTAGATAATATGGAAAAACTTGTCATTGAAAATGGAAAAGAAGAAAACGATCAAGAAAAACTACTACCTCAAAATCAAGAACAAATGGAGCAAGAACTTCCAAAAGAATGGAGAATGAACAGAAATCATCCAAAAGAGCAAATAATTGGTGATCTAACAAGGGGAGTAAGTACTAGATCTCATTTCAAGCATTTAGTCACTGACATAGCTTTTATTTCACAAATAGAGCCTAAAACCATTGATGAGGCTCTTAAAGATGAAAGTTGGGTAATTGCCATACAAGAGGAACTCAACCAATTTGAGAGAAATAAGGTATGGAACCTATTACCAAGACCTAAGAATCATCCAATCATAGGCAGTAAATGGGTATTTAGAAATAAGTTAGATGAACAAGGGTTAATAACCAGGAATAAAGCAAGACTAGTTGCAAAAGGATATAATCAGGAAGAAGGTATAAACTATGATGAAACATATGCACCGGTAGCTAGATTAGAAGCTATAAGAATACTCTTAGCATATGCATGTCACATGAATTTCAAACTTTTTCAAACGGATGCGAAAAGTGCATTTCTAAATGGCTATATAGATGAAGAAGTGTATGTAGAACAACCACCAGGTTTTGTAAGCTATAATTTACCAAATCATGTTTTTCAACTTTCAAAAGCTTTGTATGGTTTAAAACAAGCTCCAAGAGCTTGGTGTGAAAGACTAAGTTCTTTTTTACTAGAAAATAGCTTCACAAAGGGAAATGTTGACACTACACTCTTCATCAAAAAGCATAAGCATGAGATACTAATTGTTCAAATTTATGTTGATGATATAATATTTGGTTCTACTAATGAGCTGCTTTGTCAAGAATTTGCTAAGTGCATGACTAGGGAATTTGAAATGAGCATGATGGGAGAACTTAATTATTTCCTTGGTCTACAAATCAAACAAAGCAATGAGGGCATATTCATCAACCAATCCAAATATGCCAAAGACTTAATCAAAAAATTTGGTATGGAAGGATGCAAAAATGCCAAGACTCCTATAAGCACATAAACAAAATTGGACAAAGATGAAAAGGGTAAGAGCATTAATGAAAAGCTTTATAGAGGTATGATCAGATCACTTTTATATCTCACTGCTTCTAGACCCGATATTATGTATAGTGTTTGCTTATGTGTGCGTTTTCAATCATGTCCAAAAGAATCTCATCTAAATGCTGTAAAAAGGATTTTAAGATATTTACATGGTACATTGCATCTAGGTTTATGGTATCCTAGAAATTCATCTTTCTATATTATAGGATATTCAGATGCAGACTATGCTGGTAGTCTTTTGGATAGGAAAATCACTTCAGGTACTTGTCATTTCATTGGAGAATGTTTGGTTTCTTGGTTTAGCAAGAAACAAGTTTCATTTGCTCTCTCAACTGCTGAGGCTGAATATGTAGCAGTTGGATGTTGTTGTACACAAATTCTTTGGATAAAACAACAACTTAAGGACTATGGTCATGAGATAAACCATATACCTATAAAATGTGACAACACCAGTGCTATAAATCTTTCAAAGAATCCTATTCAACACTCTAGAAGTAAACATATTGACATTAGACATCACTTTATTAGAGATCATGTTCAATATGGAGATGTTGAATTAGAATTTGTATGCACAGAAAAGCAATTAGCAGATATTTTCACTAAGTCTCTAAATGAGGAAAGATTTAATTTCATTAGAAGAGAACTAGGTATGATTGATGGATTAACCTTGTGATTACAAAAATATGAAATTTTTAACTGTTGATCTTAAAACATCTCACAAGTTATAAGATAAAGTTTTTTTTATGAGAATTTATGCTTTATGAAGTAAAATCTTTGTTGAAATGATTTAGTCTTGTTGCAGAACTTAATTTCAATATGATGAAAATTATAGGGGAGTCACGCCCGTGAGTTATACTCACGCCCGTGACTTAAGTGGCTCAAAGAGGCAGTGTCGTTCACGACTTTGGTTCACGACATGTTTCACGGCCTCAAGTAGTGAAACATTGTTTCACGGCTTGAGTCACGCCTGTGGATAAGAATATTCACGCCCGTGACGCTTTTTCACTCCCGTGAACTATTACGCCTCAAAAACTCACAGAAGCTTTCACGCCTTGGGTCACGGCATGATTCACGGCTTCAAGTGGTGAAACATAGTTTCACGGCTTGCGTCACGCCCGTGATTAATTACACCCAAAAACTCTCAGACGCTTTCACGCCTTGTGTCACGGCTTGCTTCACGGGTATAAGTAGTGAAATTCAACAGTTCACGCCCGTGACAATATATTCACCCCCGTGACCTATGATCATTCACACCCGTGATGTTCATGGATCACGCCCATGAATGCATTCAGGCTTTCATTCACGAGTGGAACACTGCTTCAGCAAACCGTGAACACGACTATTCACGCCCGTAACACCCCAAGCCACGCCCATGAATGTATCGAATATATAAGAAAACAGCCGGTTACAATCTTCATTTCAACTCTCCATCTCCCAAAACCGCTCTCATTTACTCTCATTCATTGAGACATTGAAGATTCCGACCCTAAAGCCTTGATATTTCACTATAAATTCCATCAAAAGTTCGAATCTTCAGCAGAAAACAGACATTCCTAGGGTATTTCATCATATTTTTTTTCTGTCAAAAATCTTCTTCAAACAAAATGGAGTCTGCTTCGTCAAAAGGGAAGAGAAAGAAGTCCCATTCACCGAAGAGGTATTCAGATTACCTCATGAACATCATACCCGAAAGTTGCCATCCTCGGTATACAACTTTGAAGAAGATACCAATTTTATCATCAAGGTCCTTCAAATGGCAGACAGTCCGTAATCTCGTACTCGAGAAGGCTATGACAGAGCAACTTCAAGCCTGTCATCTACGAGAATTTGTTGAAATTCATCTGCCAACCCTACGGGAGCCAACGCTGGAATTCCTCAGCACCTTGCAGGTTTCACAACTGGAGTGGTGAAATTCCAACTCTGCAACAATGAAAATACCCTCAGCGCCATCGCTTTTGGAGAATTGCTCAACCTACCATCTGATGGCGTTCTGAATGAGACTGAGGTAGAATTCTCTGCCCCTGTAGCCTGGACTCATTTTGGATATAACTGTAGCTGGGATGTAAAGAAGACGAAGAGCACTCATCTCGTGGCCCCAGTACACAGGTATTTGCATAGGTTTCTAACCTATAGCATTTTTGCTCGGGGAGAGAGCAATGGTACTATAAGGAAGTCAGAACTCTTCTTATTCGAGATGGCTCACCGGGGAGTCAAAGTGGCACTTTCCAAATGGTTTGCAAACCATCTTCTCTCCATCGCCACCAAGCCCACATGAGATATCTTGACTGGGGCATATGTCACTCATATGGCAGTGAAGCTCAATTACTTGAAGCTGGATAACCACCACTTCAACATCATTCCTGCACACCCACGAGATAGGCTGGATATCGAGTCATTCATCAAGATGGGAGCAGCAGTGAGAATTGTTTACCAGAACGATATCTTTTATCGCTTCACTGATACTACTGGAGAGATTATCTGGGAAGATCATGACACGGAGGATTTTAAAGCAGGCCTCCAGGGAGTCCAGCAGAAAAAGAGGGCTAGGATTGAGGAAGCCACTCCAGCCATCGCTCAGGACATTGGACAGTCCTCAGCCTCCACATCGTCTTTAGTGCAGCAGGTGGTCGACCTCTTGGCACCACATTTTGAGCAGCTGCAGACTTCCATGGATGAGAGGTTGGAAAACCTCAAGGACTTCATGGAGTCTCGGATCGACAGTCTTGAGGCTGAAGTAGCTAGGCTTCGTGATAGGATGTCTAGCTAGGATATAGGCTAGAGAATAGCCTAAATTTGCAATGTTTGCTCATTTTTTGTTTGTCATGTTTGCTTATGTAGGAAATCTTAAATTTCCTTTCATAGTTTGTATCCCTTCCTTCATAATATATATTTTCTTTTGTTTACTTTAATCTACATATTCTTTTTGATTGATGACAAAAGGGGGAGAGAAAACTAGCAATATATGATAGATAATATATGATAAGGGAAAGTAGTATCAAACTAGCAATAATAAGAATAAGTGAATCAAACAGTGAAACAGACTTTGAATTGATTTAAAAATCTTGATTCAACTTTTCAAATGCAAAGTAGAAAAATTGAGCTTCTATATACTGAGTATACTTTGCATACACCTTAAGAGCAAGTTACAAATAAAAACATGCCATGATATACCTTACATATACTTTATGTCTTGAAAAGGAATTATGGAATGAATTGGATATACTTCTCATATAACTTGCATATACTTAAAAACTAGTTAAAATACTACAACTTTATTTACTATTCTTGCATATTATATTTTTTATTCTAAGTATATTTTGAGGGGGAGACTTCTCAAAATCACATATTGCTAGATTATTTGTCACCATCAAACAGGGGGAAATTGTTAACCTTGAGGGGTATTTCCGTCATTTTGATGATAATAAATAATATAGCAATATTGTATTTAACATACTTATTTTTGTAAGTATATTATACAAGACATGAATTAAAATAGCAAGAATGGAGAATTGGAAAAATAATACTTGAGAATCAAAAAGCAAGAGGTAGCATGTTCACTGTCGTGACTCTAGGAGTCACTCCCGTGAAGCCAACTAGCCGTTACCAAAAACCAACATTTGAAGTTCACGACCATGAAGGAAAACCAAACCGTGAAGTAAGTATTTCAGTCACCCCCGTGAAGAAAGGTGTCACCCCCGTGAAGCTTCATTCAAATTTCATTCCAGAGAGCTTCATGACCAGAGTCACCACTTGGGTCACGGCTGGGAAGATGTTCACCCCTGTGAATGAATGTGTCACCCCCGTGAAGGCTTCATTCAATTTCATTCAGAGAGCTTCACGACCAGAGTCACCACTTGGTTCACGGCTGGGAAGAGTGTCACGCCCGTGACTGATTAAAGTCACGCCCGTGACTCTATATGTCAAAACATACCAGAGAGCTTCACGACCAAGGTCACCACTTCAGTCACGGCTTGGGAAGAACTGTCACCCCCGTGACAAGCATATTCACGCCCATGAACAATGAAAGAGAAAAATGTTAGGCGCGATTTTTTGGTTGGTATAACGGCTAGTTTCTTATTTAATGCACACCAACGGCTATATTCAGCCATGGGAGTATAAATGGAAGTCATTTATGCATTAAGAAAAAAAAGAATGACAAGAAAAACAAAAGATTAGCATATACTTCAAATCACAAGCTATCTTGTACTTTTATACTTTGAGAATTAATTCATTCTCTGTAAAAATCTTATTGCTCCTCATATTTGAGCAATAAAGATTTAAAAGTAGTTATCTCTGTAATCTTTACTCAAGTAAGCATTGGGTAGTTCTGGGTTAAGAGATTAACACTTGTAAGGGTTAGTTGTGTGAACCTCCAAAACACAAATTAAAAGGTTGTTTGTGTGAGCCTGTAAAACACAAAGTGTAGGTTGTTTGTGTAAACCTGTAAAACACAAAGTGTAGGTTGTTTGTGTGAGCCTGTAAAACACAAAGGAATTGGTTATTGTGTGAGCCATTAAAACACAAGAGATTTCTGGGTTAGGTGTGAGCCATTGTGAGAAACACCATAGTTGGGAGTGAGCTTGTAAAACTCCATTGTAACACTTAGTGTGTTAGTGAAACTCCCAATTGCGATTGGGGAGAGGAATAGGGTTTGTTAATACCAGAACCTCTATAAATCTTTGTGTCTGATTTTCTCTATCCCTTCTAAAATTAACAATTTTATTTCCGCACTTTAAAGTTTAATTCTTGAAACTCCAATTCAACCCCCCTTCTTGGTCTAATATCTGGGCAACACCAGCACATCCTCGAGACCGGCTAGACGTTGAGTCTTTTATTAAAATGGGAGCAGCAGTTCGTATAATTCATGAAAATAACATCTACTACCGCTTCACCATTCCAGCTGGTGAAATTATTTGGGAAGACGAGGATTCGGACGAATTCAAAGCTGGCCTCTAAGGAATCCAGCAAAGAAAAAGAGTTCGAGTCAAGACGGCAACCCTAGAGGTTGAGCAGGAGGTTGGTCAATCCTCGGCCTCCACACCTAAGTTGGCTCAGTAAGTGGCTGATCTTTTAGCACCTCTCTTTGACCAATGGCAAGCTTTGATCAATGAGAGGTTGGAAAACCTCAAAGATTTTATGGAGTCTACATGGATAGCCTAGAGGCAGAACTAGCACGCTTTAGAGATGGGTTGTCTAGCTCCAAGTCTAGCTAGAGCTTTAGTTTTTATTTCATTTTGTTTACAAGTTTCTAGTATTGAAATGTAGGAATTTAATTTACTTTTCCAAACTTTGTACTTTTACATTTGGTATTAATATAATTGCATTGGTTTTTTCCTTATGATTTATCTTTTACGTTCTTTTTGTTGATGACAAAAGAGGGAGAACCTAGCAATATAGATGAATATGCAAGCATATGAATGCAAATGTGTTGATATTGAATATAGTGTTGAGATATACTTTCAATATACTTTGCATATACTTTACATATACTTAACTAGTTAAAAGCAAAAATTTGATATACTTTGCATATACTTAACTAGTTAAAAGCAAACAATTTGATATACTTTGAATATACCTTGCATATACCAAAACTAGCAAACAAAGATCCATGCTATACTTCTTCAATTCTTGCACTCTATTATTTTTTTTCTTAAGCATCTTTTGAGGGGGAGACTTCTCAATAGCACATACTCCTAGATTATTTGTCACCAACAAAAAGGGGGAGATTGTTGAACCCTGAAGGGTATTTCCATCATTTTGATGCTAACAAATAAAATAGCAATAATGTATTTAACATACTTATGTTTTAAGTTTGTTGAACAGGGTATGGAATATGATGCAAGAATGGAAGACTACTTATGCAAGTCAAAAAATGAAGAAATAACATATTCATGCCCGTGACTGTTTATCTCATGCCCGTGATGTAGCTTAGTACCAACTCTCTAACATTTAAAGTTCACAGCTATGAAGAATCATAGCAACCATGAATGATCATATTAGTCACGCCTGTGAAAGATAGTCACGCCAGTGAGATAACATATCAAATTCCTCCAGAGAGCTTCATGGCCAGAGTCATCACTTGGACCACAGCTTGGAAGAATATTCACGCCCGTGAAAGTATAAAATCATGCCAGTGATCAAACACTTCAAATTCTTCCAGAATGCTTCACGGACAAAGTCACCACTTAGACCACGGCTTGGAAGAACATTCACGACTGTGACACACATATTCACGATCGTGAATGAGGAAAGAGAAACATGTCAAGCGTGAAATTAAGAGTTGGTGCAATGGCTATTTTCACATTAAATGCATCCAAACGGCTATAATTTGCTAACGAAGTATAAATGCAATTCGTATTAAATGCATCCAAACAGTTATAATTCTCTAATAAAGTATAAATGCAAGTCATTTATGAATCAAAAACAAGAGAATAAAAATTACGTCAAATCAAAATCTTGTTGTAGCCATTTATGGATTAATTATTTTCAACAAAATTTTAATTCTCTATAAAAATATATTTGCTCAGAATTTCTGAGCATTATAGATTGGTGAATGTTTCTCTTTGTAATCTACTACTCAAGTGAGTTTGGGTATATTGGGTTAAAAGTAAAACACTTGTAAGGGTTATTTGTGTGAGCCATAAAATACAATAAATTGGTTTATTGTGTGAGCCATTAAAACACAAGGGATTTCAGGGTTAGGTGTGAGCCATTGATAGAAACACAATAGTTGGGAGTGAGCTTGTAAAACTCCATTGTAACACTTAGTGTGTTAGTGAAACTCCCAATTGAGATTGGGGAGAGGAGTAGGGTTTGTTAATACCCAAACCTCTATAAATCTCTTGTGTGATATCTTCCTATCCCTATTCTATTTAACTTTCTATTCCGCACTTAAAAGTTAAGAATTTTTAATATCCAATTCAACCCCCTTTCTTGGTTCATTATCTGGGCAACACCCGCGACTACTTATGTCACGCCTGTGAATATAGCTTAGCGCAAACTTTCCACCATTCAAAGTTTACGGCCATGAAGGATCATACCAACCATGAATTATCAAATCAGTCATGCCCATGAAAGATAGTCACGCCTGTGAGATAACATGTCAAATTCTTCTAGAGAGTTTCACGACCTGAGTCACCACTTGGACCACTGCTTGGAAGAATATTCACTCTCATGATAGTATAAAGTCATGCCCATAATCAAACACTTCAAATTCTTCTAGAGAGTTTCACGGCCAGAGTCACCACTTAGACCACAACTTGGAAGAACATTCACAACCGTGACACTTATATTCACACCCATGAATGAGGATAGAGAAACATGTCAGGCCGAAGTTAAGAGTTGGTTCAACTGCTATTTTTGCATTAAATGCACCCAAACGGCTATAATTCACAGAGGAAGTATAAATCCAAGTCATTTATGAATCTTAATAAGAGGAACAACAATTACTTTGAATCTTTAATTTTATTGTAGCCTTGTACATTAATTATTTTTAGCAAAACCTTTATTCTTTGTAAAAACCTAATTGCTCATAATTTCTGAGCATTGTAAGTTGGTGAGTGTTTTTGTTGTACACAATTACTCAAGTGAGTTTGGGTATATTGGGTTAAGATTGAAACACTTGTAAGGGTTTATTGTGTGAGCCATAAAACACAAGGAATTGGTTTATTGTGTGAGCCATTAAAACACAAGGGAATTTATGGGTTAGATGTTAGTCATTGAGAGAAATACCATAGTTCGGAGTGAGCTTGTAAAACTCCATTGCAATACTTAGTGTGTTAGTAAAATACCCAATTGAGATTGGGGAGAGGAGTAGGGTTTATTAATACCCGAACCTTTATAAATCTTGTGTGTGATATCTCTCTTTCCCTACTCTATTTAATTTTATTTCGCACTTAAAGTTAAGAAATTTTTTATTTCATATCCAATTCAACCCCTTTCTTGGTTCATTATCTGGGCAACAATTGGCATCAGAGCTTGTCTAGCAACAAAGCCTAAAAAATGCTAGCAAAGATCAAGAAATGGACAATGAAGGATTTTGAAGTCTCAAGCCTTACTTTGATGGAGCAAACTACGCTCATTGGAAGTTCCAATTGGAGACATATCTCGATAGTGAGGGAATTAAAGTTTGGGATAGTGTTCGAAAAGAATGGACACCACTAACCAAGAGAGGAGTTGATGGTGAAGAAGTTCTATAAGAGATGATTGGACAGAGCCTCAAAGTAGAGCAAACTTCAAAAACAAAAAGCCAATGACAATTCTCGTAAGCTCTTTATCCATTGAAGAATGTGGTAGAATCCAATACTGTCCTACCACATATAGTATGTGGAAGACATTTGAGAATTATCATGAAGGAACCAAGCAAGTTAAATATAAAAAGATTCAACTTCTTTCTTCATAATATGAACTCTTCAAGATGAAATCCAATGAATCTATCACTGATATGATGAACCATCTTCTAGCCATCATAAATAGCATAAGAAAGCTTGGAAAACACTTGAGCTTGGAAGATGTAAATAATAAAATTCTGAGAAGCCTTCCTCTCAAAGACTATGGTTCAAGAGTTACGGGTATAGAAGAAGCCAATGAAGACATGAGCGTCATGCCTACCGATGTGCTTATTGGTAAACTTCTAACACACGAAATGGTGGTAAAGAGAGATAGAGAACTTGAAGCCAAACCAGAAAAAAGAAAGTCTCTAGCACTCAAAGCCTCTACTTCAAAATCTCAAGAAGAAGTTGAAGATTATGAAGAAAAGAGTGATGACGCAAATGAGGACATTTCCATGCTCTCAAGAAGATTAAAAAGAATAATTGAAAAGAGAATTGGCAACTCTCGAAACTTCAAACAAAGAAACCTCAAACACTCCTCAAATGACTCTCAAAGAAATAAAGAGGAGGTAAAATGTTATGAGTGTGGGAAGAAAGGACATATCAAACCAGAATGTCCAAAGCTCAAGAAACACAAGAAAAGATATCAAAACGATAATGGAGAGAAAGGTCACAAAGCCACATGGGATGATAAAATCTTTTCAAGTGAAAAAGATGACAATGAAGGTGAAGAGGTCAACCTATGCTTTATGGCTTTAGAGGATCACTTCACGGATGAGGTAGGTCCTTTTTACTCATACTCATTTAACAATGATAATAGTGATAATAATAGTGATAGTGAAAATGATGATGAGCAGAGTTTAATAGAAGTATTAAACCAAGAATTAGAAAAATATATATGTAAATTCAATACTTACAAAAATAATATTTTAAATTTGAAAAACAAAATGGAAGTTTTACAAAAGGAAAATCTTGATCTTAAAACTTCTAATGAAACTCTTTAAAAATCATTAGATGAGTATTCCTCTAGACCCTCAACTAAATCCTTGCTTAAAGAAAACAATATTTTGAAAAATGAAGTTGAGGAACTTAGAAACTCTATTTCAATATTTCATAAAGGCAAAGAGAGTTTAGATACTCTTATAGTGTCCCAAATACCACCTTTAATAAGACATGGTCTAGGATTTGATGGAACATCATCTTCACCTCAAAGATGCCCGAGAGATAACGTGTCAAATTCCTCTAGAGAGTTTCACGGCCAGAGTCTCCACTTGGACAACGACTTGGAAGAATATTCATGCTCGTGAAAGTATAAAGTCACGCCCTTGATGAAACACTTCAAATTCTTCCACAGAGCTTCACGGCCAGAGACACCACTTGGACCACGACTTGGAAGAACATTCATAACCATGACACATATATTCATGCCTGTGAATGAGGATAGAGAAACATGTCAGGCGCAAAGTTAAGAGTTGGTTCAACATCTATTTTCGCATTAAATGCACCCAAACGGGTGTAATTCATAGAGGAAGTATAAATGAAAGGCATATCGGCAATTACTCATCCCTATGATTCGAATACACATCAACTTTCGGGCTCCGTTGTTATCTGCTACATTCAAATGGGTCTGAGATTGGATCATATCATTTTTTTATATGTTATTTAAATGCAAAGGAAAAAAAGATATATTGTTTGTCCAAAACAAAAAAAAAAAAAAAAGAAACCCTACGTCTAGAGGATTTGCGAATCCCTACTTCTTTTATTAAAACTTTCCAAGGGCCGCCTCATGGCATCCAAGTTGAGAGAGATCAATTGAACAAGTATGGTCGCCCTCTATTGGGTTGTACTATTAAACCTAAATTGGGGCTATCTACTAAGAATTATGGTAGAGTGGTTTATGAATGTCTTCGTGGTGGACTTGATTTTACTAAAGATGATGAGATCCCTTATGATACACCAGATCCGACTCAGTTGTTGATAGAGTGAATATATCTGCCATTTCTTGAAATCTCTCTTCTGATTCAAAATTGTGGTGTAACGTGTATCCCCTCCCTCCCCCCCCCCCCCCCGGTTCCGATCATGGAATAGATGAAATAAATCAAAAAATGGATTTTTGTTCAAGAAATAAATCTTATTGGAACTGTCCATATCCAGTTCGTCCTTCAGAACCATATCACATTTCGGATCGGATGAAATAATATGAATTGAGATGGTATTTTGTAAATATGTGATTATCTTGAACATATTAACTATTTATTTTATTTTCAGATCGCCTGGAAGGGACAAAAGAAACATCTTGTTCTTTCTTTTATGAATCCTAATAAGAGGAACAACAATTACTTTGAATCTTTAATCTTGTTGTAGCCTTGTGAATTAATTATTTTCAGCAAAACCTTTATTCTTTGTAAAAACCTAATTGCTCATAATTTTTTAGCATTGTAGGTTGGTGAGTGTTTTTATTGTAAACAATTACTCAACAGAGTTTGGGTATATTGGGTTAAGATTGAAACACTTGCAAGGGTTTATTGTGTGAGCCATAAAATACAAGGAATTGGTTTATTCTGTGAGCTATTAAAACACAAGGGAATTTCTGAGTTAGATGTTAGCCATTGAGAGAAACACCATAGTTAGAAGTGAGCTTGTAAAACTCCATTGCAACACTTAGTGTGTTAGTAAAACACCCAATTGAGATTGGGGATAGGAGTAGGGTTTATTAATACCCAAACCTCTATAAATCTTGTATGTGATATTTCTCCTTCCCTACTATATTTAATTTATTTCGCACTTAAGGTTAACAAATTTTTTACTTCATAACTAATTCAATCCCCTTCTTGGTTCATTATCTGCCTAACATATATCATTGTGCTGATTGTAAAAACATGAGAATATTTTATGATGTTTAGATAGTGAAATCTCATATAATAAGGTGTGGCTTTAAGAAAGATTACACACGATGGATATGGCATGGTGAGAATGTATTTGTTAGGACACATTCCAATAATAATGAATTTGAAAGTCAATGAGAAAATAACATTGACGATGAAGAGAATGATTTAGAGAATAATCGTGTAGACGAGATGATACATGATACGAAATATTTTATGGAAACGCCGAAATACCTTCAGAGATTGTTAAGCGATGCTGAGAAACCTTTGTTATCTCGGTTGTGCTAAATTTACAAAGTTGTTTGTCGTATTTAAACTCTATAACATGAAAGAAAAAATGGGTGGAGTGATAAGAGTTTCATGACACTATTAGAACTATTACAAGACATGCTTTTGGAGAGAAACGAGCTTTCCACATCTACCTATAGGCTAAGAAAATATTTTTTTCCCATGGGTATGGAATATAAGAAGATACATACATGTCCAAATGATTGTGTATTGTACCAAAATGAATATAAGGACTTGCATAAGTGTCTAAAGTGTTGGACGTCATGCTACAAATGTCGAAAAGTTTTTTCTGAAGATAATAAAGGGCATCCAACTAAAGTATTATGGTATTTACCTATAATACCAAATGTCGAAAAGTTTTTTTCTGAAGATAATAAAGGGCATCCAACTAAAGTATTATGGTATTTACCTATAATACCAAGAATCAAACACTTGTTTGCAAATGGAAAAGATGCAAAAACGTGAGGTGACATGCAAAAGGCAAGAAACATGATGAAAACCTGAGACATTCTTCAAATTCTCCACAGTGGAGAACAATTGATAAAACATTCCCTAAATTTGGTGGTGAAGTTAGGAATCTGAGGCTTGGTCTCTATATGGATGGAATCAACCCCCATGACACATTCAGTAGTCGATATAGCACATGACATGTTTTTCTTGTGTTTACAATCTTTTTCCTTTGTTGACTATGAAGCATAAGTATATTATATTGTCATTACTGATATCAAGACCCAAACAACTGGAAAATGATATTGATTTTACCTTGCACCACTTATTGACGATTTAAAATTGTTATGGGATGAAGGTATATCTTTAGTAACTTCAACATATTTGTATATCTCTAATAACTATTGGATGTTGATTGTATTTTGTTGTAAATGAAGTGAGATATTTTTCATGAATCCTCTAACCAGTGGCAACCTCGATATAAATCTGAAATCTCGTGTTAACTTGTAAGTTATAATACTACTAGCTAATATTTTTTATAGTCTTTATAAAGTTTTCAATATTAATGCCCTTTTTTATATACACTTATTTTCTAGAGCCTATAGAACTTATGCTATCGAAGGTGGAAAAAATAAAGGTGCTAGATTAAAATGGAGTAATATTTTGGTAAGAATTTTATATTCCTAATTACTAGTTAGATTGAAGATTTTTTTTTATTTTATAATCTTTTATTTGGCTTTTTACTTATCATTTATTTACTTTAAGTGCCCTCAACAATAAAGAGGTATAGAATGCGGATATTACATTATGAGATGTATGTACAAAATTATCGTATAATGATATAACATTGCTTAAGGTATGCTCTTTCAAATATTAGCTAGTCAATTTATATTACAAGTATGATATATAGATAGCTATTAGTTTATTAATTTTTAACATGTTTTCTACTATTTGTTGAATTAGTTTTATAGGCATTTGAGAATGGTTCATATAGTCAAGATCAAATAGATGAAATTCGATATATGTGGTATAATTACTATAACACTCTCCCATATAGTTTGGAATAATCTCAACTATATAGGAGAATGTCACCTACCTATTACTTTAAAATTCGATAGAATCAAAAAATTTTCCATTTTTTTTATTAAGCCATATATCACAACCATATACTTCCTAACTATCAACATTAACTAGAATAACTCATCAAACACCTATATCTAACCATGTTCATAACAACTTCCATCATGCATATCAACCCCACATTTTATCATTTAACTACTCACTGATCATTTACATCATGTATTTAAAGCAAATAATACAAAAATATAAAATAATTGTCTTAAGTGTTGTTATGTACAAACCTTACACCTAGAATGGAGTGAGTCAAGACACAAGCTTGTCCTCTCTCTTGAGATGGACTTTCAGCTCTACCTCCAAATCCTAGTAAGAAGGCAAAACATAGCTTCTGGAACTTGATAAGACCTAGAAATCTCCAAAACTAAGCTCTCACACTCACAAGTTTGCAACTCTCCTCTCACTTCTCTCTCTCACTTTACCATCGTAAAAATTAACCCTCAAAGCTTCAACAATGGTGTAAATCATTTCTAATGGTAAAGGAGATGTTAAAATGGCATGTAAGGTTAGTTATAGGGGTATGGGAGAGGATTTAAAGGGATGGCAGGAAGCAAAATGTGATTGCCTCACTTGTTCTGCCTGCCCAGGGTTCACAACTGTGACTCTTCTTTCACAGGCATGAACCTCTCTTTCACGGTTGTGAAGAACCCTATCACAGCTGTTAACTAAACCTCGATATTCACGACCGTGACACGCATTGTCACAGGCATGAAACAACATATTTCAGTAACTCTCAAACTTTCGAAACTTCACTTAACCCTTAACTCTCACTAACAAAAAACATAACTTATAAGCCTTAATTACGGGTATTACATATTGCATTTAAATTGTTTTACCAAATCATATATTAATATAATTTAGAATTATTACGAAATATAATTAGAATAAATTATATATGCTAAAAAAATATAACTTATGATAAAAAAAATTAGAGTAAAAATAAAAACTAACAATATTTTATAAATATTTTTTGTTTACTTAATAACAAAATTAGTTAATTTTTTTAATGATTAGTTTATCTTAAACTTACATGTAGGTCATGGGTTAAATTCTCTACACCACGGTTGTAAAAATTTTACCATTTAAAATTATTTTTAACATATAATTTTTTTAATTATTTGAATTCATTGTTATTATAAATGTCATATTAATTTTGTTAAGTAATTAATAAATTTATAATTTTAATTTATGAATTAAGGTGTATATAATAATAAGTTTAAGTTATATTATATTTATATAATAAAAGTATAAAAATCATTAATATTACATTATTATTTATAAATTCTTTCATTCTTAATTATAAATATCTAAATATTGATTCTTTCTGTATAATTCAGTTCTAAAATTGTTTGGTAAAATTGAGTACAATTTTCGGTTCGAATATAACTATAAAATTCATATTCATTGAAATTAAAGTCAACAGTACATTTCGGTTCGGTTCTAATAAAAAAAATGAACATTCTAGTTTGCTTATGAATTTTTTTTTCAATTTGAAAAGATTTAGACTTGGTGTACAACCCTAATTTAAACATCCAAATCTTACCTCAAAATTTAGTTATTTAAGTTTGATCGTCTAATTAATAAATTAGCCAAAGGCCTTTAATTTTATAACCAGATAATATAAAATTAATTAATAGTAAAAAAACCAAAAGAATATATTAAGGGCTTTTGGATTTGGCCCATTTCAAAAAAATGAGCATGACCAATTTCCATTTAAAAATAATTTTGATGTTTCGAGCCTAACAACTCTCTTCATCTATAAATATCCAACATTGCATTAAAGCTAGATCTAATCTTAATACTGGTTGACTTGAAGACTGCAAATTTCACTCTCTTAAATGTCCATCCTAAGCATAAGCAGGAATGTTATAAAATTTCACATAAATATTTTTTATAATGACTAAATATATAATCGTCCTTCCATATTATATTAATTAAGTCTCATTCGGAGATCATGAGACAATGTTGTAATATTTTATTTTAACTAATTTAAACTGTAAGAAAATGCAAATGAACGTTATTATAACTTTATTCTAAAAGTTAATTTATGGAAGGAGGATTATATATTTAGTCATTATAAAAAATGTTTATGTGAAATCATATAACATATCTGCTTATGCTTAGGATTGGACATTTAAGAGACTGAAATTCGTACGTCTTCAAGTTGCCCAATATTAAGATTGGATCTAGCTTTGACTTAAGCTAGCCATTGTATAGAATCATCTTATAATTTTCTCTAATCTCATATATGTGATCTAAAGTTGCCCTTAATTAAAACGAGGTTGGAAAATTCGCGTAGGGTGTCGACATATTTTTTTTTTTTTAAATTACATGGCCATAATTTGATATGAATCTGTATGAAAATTTTGATTTGAAATCCACCTGCTTCAAGAAAATTTGAAGGCTGACATGTCCGATAGTGACTTAAAAAAGATGACTCAAATCGGGCGTCAACTCAAGACCTTTAAATAAGTATATTTTTATAACTTGTGGATGAAATGTAATCTTTTTAAACAAGCTCAAAATGCATAAATATATTGCATAAATATTTATTACTAAGTATATGTCGTTAATTTATATTTACTAAAGTATAAAAATAAGTATATATTGCATTAAGTTTTTAATTATAAATATATATGTCGCTATATTTTAAACTTATAAATATAAATATATTATTCAAATACATATTAATAATTTAATACTATGGATACTATGAATAATTTCAATATATTTTATAAATTAATTATGAATAACTAATTGAACTAGCTATTCTTATAATTAGTTTTTATATAATTATAATATTTAGTACTATAATTTGATGGTTAAACATAAATAAATAATTATAGTATTATCATTATATTTAATATTTTATTTATATATTATAATTGTAAAGAATGTTATGATTATATATAGTATTACACTTAATATAATACATACATAATATTTTAAAACCTACTAACATATATGTACACATAAATATAACATCACATCTTATGCATTTAAGTATAACATATCTCTGTATCAAATAATCACACATAGCATGTTGGAAAGACAAAATATCCTATTAATAGTGATAATAAATTTATTTTTCATATCATGTAATATCATTCCATGACTTTACAAGTCAACACTAAAGTTTTCACTACAATATAATATATCACATATATTAAAACATAAACTTTGCAAATAAATATTTATGAGTTGTTTCATTTATATATTTTTAAAACTCATTCCAAAATGACTATACATATTCAAACACGTAAATACAAAATACAGATGACATATTTTCATGCTCATGTGGAATGCAAGGAGAGAGAGTGATGAGTCTCGGCTAGTGACCTATGCTCCATGTCTTATATACGCTACTTAAAATGAGCTATCACTTTTCTTTACCTGAAAAATGTTGCAAATTGATGAGTTGCGGTTCAGTGAAAATAATTATCCAATGAGCTCTAAAGTACCAAACAACTCATAGTAATAAATCATAAATCCAATATATATACCATGTATTTCATTCCATTTATCAATATCATATAAATATCAATAAAGTTGAAACATATAATCATTGCTCTTTACATATGCAAATGTTTTGCTTGTTTCATTTTGTTGTAACCAAGTTAAACAGACATTGTCCGGATTTCCATGTGAATATTTGCATTTGCTAGCTAGCTTGATCATTTATTTCATTTGCACATTTGTTGGGCCATAGGCCTCTTCTTTTGCTTTACAATATCGATTAACTAGTCACAATGTCTTTTAAGTCCATATGCATATGCACTTGTACTTAAATATTCATCAACAATTGCATCTTATCACATATAACATACATATACTACATATATGCCTCATATGTCACGCATATACTATACATATACCATGTATATATATATATAACAAGTATACCACTTATGAGTACCACAAATATCACAAATTATCCATCATCATATTATTAAGGGAAAATCATGACAATCATATGAATCACATAGCAAGCAACATTCATATGCACTAAAGAATTCAATCGATAATTAGATTCACCGTTCTCTTTTGATTCCGACGCTTACTTATTGTCTATCCGCTCCTTGTGGGTCTTCAATAAGTTGTGAGCCTAATATAAAAATTTAATCGATTAACTCATGATTAGAGAGACTTAATGTGGCTTAAACAAATTAATATGCATTGTTCATATCAATAGTTAAGATATTTCCTATGAGACAGTGTGACCTTATGGGACTGTTTAGCATATAACTTTCTCTATACTTGACCAATTAATCTGATTCTTATTTCTAACTAAAGTAACATATAATTATATAACATACTCAAATTCAAGAGAAATTTGAGCATTTTACAATTGTTGGTGGAATTTCAAAGTGTGTTCTGTTTTCTGCCATGTTTTCTGCCCTTTGGCAGTTTCAGGGTACCAACTTTGGTTCATCATAACTTATAATATATAATTTATATTTCAATGAAACTTTACAGAATCTTATATGGGTTCAAATGGAACATTGTCATGTTTACAACTTTTATCAATTATATCTCTAACATCTTAAAATTATAAGAAACATTTCACTGGTCCAGAATAGATTTGGGTTCTGGATCAGTATGACTTCCAAAGGCCATAACTTCATCTATACATAACATATTAGGCTAAAATAGTACCAAACTTTAGATAATACATATACCTCTAAGTTTAATATTTTGATAATTTATATAATCGATCTATAAGGAGCTCAAATTAGCCAAACAAGTTTATGGATATGCCCAGGGCACTAAGTAGGCAGTTCAAACCATGGAACAGTCATGGTTCTATTCACCATAACTCAAAGTTTAGAAGACATATGAACCTAAAATTTGGTATACAGATATATAACACATATATCTACAACCTTGATGTTTTGAGATACTTAAAATAATGGCTTTAACATATTAAAACTAAGAAACGCGGTAGCTAACTTGGCTAGGGTTCACACCCTGACATAGTTTCAGTAAAGAGAGGATATATCTTCCTATACATAACCTATTGTACAAATATTTATATATCCATAAATAGAAGACATAGAGGAACAATGTTTGTGTTTTAAACTTTCCCAGAATCAATTTCTATTGATATCAAAATTGGGGTGCAATTCAGTGCCTATTAATGAACCCCTAACAACTCAAATCAACCCCATAGCAATAAGAATTGATTACTTACCAAGAATGAACTTGAAAGTGATCAATTTGCCTCAAAAACTAAGTGAAACAAGGAAGAATTGAAGTCTACAATGGAGGAATATGAAGAAGAAAACGGGATGGAGTGAGGAGGTAGAAATGGGGGAGGAAGATAAAGCTAACTTTTTTTGTTTTTGTCTTTTTATCTTTTTCTCTTCTTCTCTTCTCTTTTCTCTTCTCTTTTCTTTTATTTTTCTTTTGTTTCATTTTCATTTTATTTTATCTATATTATTATTAGTGTTTATATATATTTATAATTCCACTAATTCACATAATAATACAACTTAATCATTTGGCCCGATTTAACTAAATTAACAATGTAAATGTTTACTAATCTTAATCTAGTCATTTTTCTTACTTTGATTTAGTAACCTTATTCAATTTATTTCTAATGCTTTGTTATCCTCATTTAGGTTATAAGTACATACGTGCGACTCGATACAATTGTTAAATACTAGGACACGTAGCTAGTGCGTGTCATGAACTTGTTTTTAAGAAAATATGTATGAAATGAACGTGTTCAATTGGATTATATGGAAGATGTATATGTTCAAATGAAATACATATGGATATGCATATGGGGAAGGTCGAGGATGTTACATAAATTTCTTGTCTGAAATTAAAGGCAAGAAAAAAAATGAACAAATATGAGAATTGAATTTATTAAAATAAAGTAAATGAGGTACAATCTTTAATAAAAAAAAATTTCTAATGATGTAGAAATTTGATCATTTGATTCTTTTCTCCTTTAATTATGGTTCAAGGGCTTACAAATTTTGATTCAAACTCACTTACAAAGTTTGATTTCAAACCCGTAGAAAATTTGTTCTTCGATTTTGGTGAAGGAAATTACTAGAATTTGCAACGAATGATGAACATCATTTAAAAATTTGTTTTTGAAGATTTGAACAATCTTAATTTGAAGACGTAGAATTGATGCTTTGGTTTAGAGTTGTCTTGACACTTGTAGAGGATTCTGAAAAACTTTACTTTATGTTTTGGTTGCAGAGTTCCAACAATTTAGAATTTGATCTTGCTATCCAACGAAGATTGGAGTTCCTCTATTTATAGGAGAATTTGAATTGGTAACTTTTATGGTTATTTAAATCCTAAAAGAAAATAATATATTTCTTTTATTAATTACTTAAGTGTATTTTTGTACATTTAGACCATTTATGGAAAAGAAATATACTTTTTTATTTTAGACAATTGTATATTTTGACATATAAAAATATTTTAATTTGATATTTGATATTTATTTAATAATTAAATTAAATTAATTACTAAATAAAATATAAGTCAAATTTATTTATGGACCTCCAAAATTTTTATATTTACAAATATCCCCTCAAAACTTGTTCATATAACCTTTTCAAGCGATCATGTCTCTATTTTTCTCATATTTTGACAATTTTAATTTAAATCATTAAAAGTACATCATTACTCTTAATAATTTAATTAATTTTTTTAAGAGAAGTGACCCACACTTTTTAATGCCCACAGTAAATTATTTGTTTTCCTCCAATGTATCAGTGTGTCCTCCTACAACTTTGGGATCTTCATTCTTATTTGAGATTTTTTTTAATGCAAGATATCATATAGTTATGTAGACAGTTGCTCCACTATAGTTTGTGACCATTTCATTTAATTGATTTCTACCAAATGACAATCTTGTTCAGTGTCCCGTACTACTTCTTGCATGAGATAATCTCAAAACTTTGGTTCCCCAATCACCTCCATGCATGGCATTGTGTAACTCCATGCACCGTTCCCTTCAACTGGTTGTCATAAGGATTAATTTACTTGCCTTTTCAGCTAGGGGAACAATTTTGTGTGTTTTTTTTTTCTTTTGCAATTTTATTCCAATTTTTAAATGAAGCTAAACTTCTTATTTAAGAGACTATATTTATTTATGTATTCGGTATCTCATGCCTCCTCAAGTCTTTTTTTCTTTTTCCAATTGGGATTAGAAAATAATTTTTTTAGAAGAAATTTTCTTCCACAAATAGGAGGGCATATCTCTATATAAACAACACCCATTGGTTTTCATTCTACTACTTCCAATTCTTGTCAAAGAGAAGAATTGCTACAAATTCCACAAGGTGAATTTTATGCCCACAACAACTTAAATTTGTGACCCAATCTTGTAAGTGTCTTTTATACTTTCCTTACTCTATTTTTAATAGAATTCATACATGTATATATATAGTGCCATGTAATATTCTTGTTGCAATGTCAACCCAATTTTTCTTACAAGTTTGAAGATTAAAGCTACAAACTTTGAAGTACAAAATCTACAATTTTCTTCATATTATATTATGACTTCAACTTCTTGTCTTCAAATTTGCACTTAAGAGATCAAATTGCTTCATATTTTTCAAGATGGTGTTATGCAAAGAAACTACATGCTCTATATCTACTAATTTTCTAATTTTGGACAACAAAACTTCGAACGAGGAAGAAGGCACCACACTTAAGGTCTACACTCCTGTTATTGGTGATTTTGCTCCTTCATGGTCTTTTTCTAATGGTCTCCCTCATTTATCATCTTGGAGTTTGCAAACATCACGGGATATCTACAACTTCAAACTTAATACCATCACAACTTTAAGAGTCACGTTATTGCAATATTCACTTTATACAAGTAAACCCTCATCTGATTACCTTCAATTATTGAAATATCGCATCAACAATGGTGAACCTTCATAGACATCATTTTCTTCATTTTTGAGTGAAGTTACATACACCGAATACTATTGGAAATAGATTAAAGACGTGTTAGCGAGAAATAAACACACATTGACTATTGTGTGACTCTATGATGTAATTTTCGCTTCTCTCTTCACTTATAACTGTAAGTTGAATATCATGCGACACTTTTGTGAGCATTGGGATCCATTTTCAAATACCATTTGCACTATCAATAGGGAACAATTAATCTTTTTGTGTAATTTGAAAATATTAGGCAGTTTGCCTATTTTGGGCTTTTTTATGATGAAGTTATTCCATTGGACAAAGAATTGAATGAGTTTGATTATGACAAAAAACATCATCTACCTCGCAGTTGCGCTTACTTGTTCCTTGCTTTTCATTGAAACTACAAAAAATGGAAGATCACTACGAAATACTAGCATTGATTGGGTGAACTTCTGGTTTTGAGGGCCTTCAAGATATAGGGAACCTTTAAAGCGAGACAATAAGAAAAGGACAAGACGTTCAAGGGAAACTTACAATTCTTCTAGTGTCATTGATAAAACTTCGCTTCATACGAAAGAATGGAACAAACCATTCTTTGCACTTCATATAAAGGTCAATGCTTAAGAAGAAGTCTACTTAGCCGCTTTTCTTTCTTGCTAGTTATACAAGTTTGTTCCTCTTTGCAGGGATGTTGGTCTAATAAACTCAAGTGCCTTCAAAATTGCAAGTTTGATGGCAACTGGTCAATGCGTTTGTCTAATGATTCCAGTTTTAGCAAACATCTATCAAGATTTGAGGGAGATTTCAACTGCTACTAACTTCAGTAATTATGTCTCCACCTTCCTTACTCATTATGCATATGGATGGCTTACCGAAAGATTTGGAACAAATTTTACTTTAAATTGGGAACACATTTTACTTCAAATTGTGATAGATCTCCTAAAATGACAACTTATGATGGCGAACGGATGACCAAGTTTTTTGAAGATTTTGATGCTCATGACCTTTCTAGTAGTCCATCATGACAAGTTTATTCTTGTATGTCTATTGATAAGATAGTTGTGTTGGTTGATGATAAGAATTTGACTACTACTAATGGGGAATACTTTATTAGTCTTCACTTCAGCTTCTTGATTACATGTTGCAATAATGTCTACATATGTGAGCCATATAGTCCTTATAGATTTGGTAGACAATTTGGCTTTTGTCAAGATATTCTTAGTGATTTAAAGCGACACTTTAGTGATTTGACTTTATAGGCTATGATGTAACTTTGGCTATCATATACCAAGCTTTCTACTTTGACAAGAGTAAAGCTACCCATATTACATAATGGAACAATTTTTGTCACTAAAGACAAATTGGATTGGTGGGAAGAAAAATGGTTTGAAACTCCTCCTAAAAACCAAAAAATGATAATTCGATTGAAGACTAGTAATGGTGATGATGAAAAATCTTCTAATGTTGATGCTGCAAAGCCTATTGATGGGTCCCCCCTCTTATGAGCCCAAAAAGGCAATAAAGAAGAGCATTTCCAAGGAAAAGACAACAAAAGCTACTTATAAGGGTTAAGCTAAGAAAAACTCTTCATCAAAGGGAAAAGCTACGACTTCTGCACCTAACCATGATTCCACTGAGCCAATTCAGGCACAATCCAATGCTAATTTGGTAAAATGTTTAATCAGCGAACGAGAAGATTATGATCATTATTGGAATTGACCTAAAAGGCCCAAGTTGTTGATTCTTAAAGACCTAAAATATTTTTAAGTGGTTATTAGTTCCTCGGTCATCCCACATGATAAATTGGTAAACATTTTTGCATTTTGCTTCTTTTTTTTTTTAATATTTGATTATTCAACCTTTGTTTTTCTATTTGAAGAATACACTCCTTGACTTCGATACGAATATACAAAGGATACAACACTTAGCACTGAAAATTTTTGAATAGTGTCAATTGCATTTGGACAAGCTCATTCAATAGTGTCCATGGAAAACATTTCTAAAGTGCACATTGATGATGCTCATGTTGGCACCTTTATCCATTTGATGTCATTAAACTTTGTGCTAGCGACATGTTTCTTCATTTTCGTTGTTAAACTGCAATTCTTGCTTGGAAGCATCTTCAAGAGAGGTTTACTTGTACACCTTTGTCCGAAATTCCTTTAATGGCAGAAGATGTATGTAAGTTTCTTGATATGTTAAAGGATTCTAACAATATTGACACTTTAGTTCCAAAAACGGCATAAAGGGTCTTTATTAAAAGGAGGAATCTAAACTTCACTTGAGCATATTAGAAAGTATTCATGCCAAAGAACTCGATAGGCTCAAAGGGCAATTAAGTGTTTCACTTACATTTGAAAGCAAAGTTGTTAACAATCAATTTTCCTTACAAACTAAGCTCATCGAAGTTGAAGGGGAACTCAAAATTTTGAATGCTAAGAATAAGGATATTGAGTCTTCTTTGGAGGTGATTAAGAAGTTTGTTGAAGAAAGTCAAGACAGTGTTTCTAAGATTCAAGCTGAGATTTCTACTATTGAGAACACTTTTATGCATGGTGTTGCTGAAGAGAGTAAACTACAAAAACTTTGAGGTTTTCTTGAGATTGATTTTGATGAATTGAATAATCTCAAGTGGAAACCTTAGACTATCTTTTTATTTCTCATATTATTTCTTTTTCATCTCTATGTAATAAGACATCTCTTTTTCATCTCTAGTGGAAGTACAACCTCTACACCATAAACTAGTGAATATGGAGTCACTTGAGTTGGTGTTCGATGTGTAGTCTAATAGGACCATAAAGCTTCTATGATTCCTTCATGCCAGTCTTTCTTTGAATGACTCACAATCTTATTAAGTAGATTACATAGAGTCTTATTGAATACTTCTACAGGACTGTCAGCTGATGCATGATACGAGGAAGAGTTATGTTACTTGAAGTTGAATTGAGCACATAACTTATCCATTTCCTTATTGTAGAACTATCTCCCATTATCATTAATATGTAACGAGGAATGCCACACTAACAGATGATATTGACCTAGATGAAGTCCACCACATTTTCTTTCTTCCCTTCTGTAAGTGCCATAATCTTAGCCTATTTCAAGAAGTAGCTAGTTGCAACTAAGATATAGAGATGCCCTTCTAAACTTCTAGGAAAAGGGCCAACCACATCCAACCTCCATTCATCAAATGGCCAAGAAGCAATAGTTGGATGAAGCAGCTCAGGTAACTGGTGAATAATATTACCATAAAATTGACACCCTTCACATTTCTTGACGTAGTCCATGCAATCTTTTACCATTGTTGGCCAGTAGTATCCCATCCGTTTGATCCTAAAATGCAACTTAAAGCCCGATTGATGGGCCCTACACACCTCTGAGTGCTATTCTTCCAACATTTTACTTGCTTCATCTTCTCCCAAACAATGCAACTACATTCCATAAAACAACGACGATAAAAAGTGCTTTTATAGTAGACAAAACGAAATGCCCATCATTTTATTTCGACTTTGTGTCATGGCTCATTTGGTAATGTTCCATGTTCTAAGTAATCAATCAGTGGCTAACACCAATCTTCTTTTTCAATTTCATAAACAGAAAGAAAGTTCACTTCTTTTTCAATTTCATAAACATAAAGAAAGTTCACTTGCTCATCTTCATCTTTTTATACTACATATGATGGTACAACCCATCTTTTACACACAAGCACTTGAATTTCAACATTTGGAATAGTCAATGCTACCGCAAATTTGGCAAAATCATATGCTGGTTTTTTTTTTGGCACATGTTCTATGCTGTTGCTGTCAAATCCACCTAATTTTTTATAGCATGTCGACAGTAAAGGACCAATTTGGGCTTTTTTACTAAGTGAAAGGATATGGTTAACCACTAACTAGAAATCACCAATCACTTAAAGATGATTTAATATTAGTCACCATTTTAAGCCTGAACAACAATACTTGGTACTCATCTACATAATTTGAGCAACATTGAGTAAGATTGAATGCGTATGGAAGTACCTCTCCTTCAGAAGAGATAAATATGACTCCAACCCTTGCACCATCATGTTGATCTGTTCCATCAAAGTACATCTTCCAAGGTAAAATTTCAATAAATAATACATCTTCATCTGGTAAATCTTCAGAAAATTCATAATCATTCGGAATGGGATGGTCTACTAGGAAATTAGCAAATGCTTAACCCTTTACTATCTTTTGAGGGACATCAATTATATTAAATTCTTAGAGGAGAATAGCCCAGTTTGCTATTCTAGAAAGAATTGGTTTTGATATTATGTACTTCATTGGATTAGCTTTGGAGATCAACCGAGTTGAATGAGCTTGTAGATAGTGCCTAATCTTTTGAAGGGCAAACATCAATGCTAAACACATCTTCTCAAAAGGTGAATAATTCAACTCATCTTTGTTTAGTATTCTACTTAGGTAATACAATGCAGCTTCCTTGCCTTTGTCATTCTTTTGTGCTAGCAAAACTCCCAATGAGCGTTCTTGAGCAACAATATAGAGAATCAGAGGATGTCATTTTTTATGCTTTCAAAAGTATTGTTACATGTTTCATCCCATATGAAAGGAACATCCTTTTTTATCAATCTATGAAAGGAATGACATCAACTAGCTAGATTGGAAATGAATTGATGAATATATGCCAATATTCCTTGCAAACTTTTGAGTTCAGCTATGTTTCTTGGCCAGCATCAATTTTTGATTAATCTACTTCAATTCCTTAATTTCATAAAATGAAACCTAAGAACTTCCTAGTTGAGAGTCCAAAAACACATTTTAAAGGATTCATCGTTAATTGAAATTTTCTCAACTATTCAAAAACTTGTCGTAGATCCTTAAGATGATCCTCAATTATTTTTGTCTTCACCACATGATCATTGACATAACACTCTACAGTTTTGTGAAGTATATCATCAAAAATTTTCTACATTGCTCATTGGTAGGTGCCACCTGTATTTTTCAAGCCAAAAGGCATAACCTTGCAACAAAATATCCTTTTTAGAGTGCGAAATGCAATTAGCTTTCTATCATTTGGAGCCATTGGGATTTGATTGTACCCAGATGAACCATCTATGAATGGTTGAATTTCATGCCTTTATGTGGCATCAATCATAATTTCTATAATTAGGATTGGAAAGTCATCTTTAAGGCATGTTTTATTTAAATCTCTAAAGTCAACACAGACTCGAATATGCCCATTCTTCTTTCTTACAGGCACAATGTTGAAAAGCCAAGTATGATACTTGATTTCCTTAATGAAATTTGCTTTGATAAGTTTGTTGACTTATTCCTCGATTTGTGGTATCAATTCAGGATGAAAATGTTGTTGAGCTTGTTTTATTAGACTAACTTATTTCCTTACAACCAAATGATGAACAATCACCCTTGGATCAAGTCTAGACATTTCAGCATATGTCCATGCAAAAATGTCTCGAAATTCAGTAAGAAGTTTAACATACTCTTTATCTTCCCTTAATAGATAAATTAGAACTCATTAAAGTTGAGCAAGGATCTTCTAGCATTCCAAGATTAAATTTTTTTAGGTCATCAACTGAAGTTTTATTCCCTTCTTCAAAGCAAATAGAGCTTCTTCTGCACCTTCTTCAAATGAAACTTCATCCTCATTAATTTCTTCTAAGGTAATATAACTGATAGTAGCATTCACCATTTCTTCCATTTCATTAATTAGGCTTGGTATTTATTTTGTGGCCACCATTGTATGTTGTTTTCCCTTTAACATCTACCCTGTAAAGACCACCCATTTGGTGCACCTCTCTATATGTGAAGAAAACTTGCTACATATGTCCTTTTAGTCGATGATAGCAATATGATCCTTCTTCACTTAGCCTTTTTTATTCATTAAAGATGACACCCCAAGCCTTATATGAACGAAAGTTCTTGGCAACAATATTAAAAATAAAAATAGAATTAGAAAAAATTCTAAAGCGATCAGAGACTAAAGTTCTCTTTTCAACTTTTTCTCTATTTGGCTTTTCTTCAATTTCTCTAATTGTTATATGTTGTGAAGTCTCTTTTCTAATTTTTAGACGAAATGGAGTGGATGCACTATAGCCTAGACTAACCTTGGATGATACCATAGGTTGACCCTTTTCTCTTTGCAATTTTAGAGACTTCTTTATGGATTCTTCAATTTTCTTGGTAGTCTGTGTTGATTCCTCTACCAATTTTGATGTATTCTTCTAGCCATATCCCTGGCAAGTAATCTATAGGCATTTGGGTCAAAGCCATTGGCCTTCTTGGTCAATAAATCACCAGTTCCACTACAGGACTTTGGGATGGCTTTACAAATGCTTCTAATAGAGGCTTGCAAATCTTTGAAGACTCAATATTTGTGACTGGAAGATTTAAATTTTCTAATCCTTTGATGATTCCATCTTCATCTTTTACGGATAAGGACGACTCTTCCTACTTCTTAAAATCATTATGAGACTCAAACATAGGCTTGAAAATCTTAATTGTAGAACCATCACTTACTGTTGCCCAAACAATCACCAAAAAGGGAGGAATGAATTGGTGGACAATTAAAATTTTCCTGCAATTGCAGATAATCAAAATATAAAGGAAGTAGAGGAAGAGAATTTAGACACACGATTTATAGAGATTCGAATGTTATTGAACCCTACTCATTTTTCTAATCTTAATTGGGTATTTTCACTATCTCACACAACGAGATACACAGAAGTTTAGCAAGCTCACTCCAAACTAGGTGTTTCACTCTCGAATCACACCGAACCCAAATTTCCTTATATTTTATTGGCTAACACAAAAATCAATTCCATGTATTTTATGGCTCACACAATAAATCCTTATAAGTATTTTAATCCCAATCCAATTCACTCAATGCACACTCTTGAGTAATTGCTTAACAGAATAAAATACTCAAACTCAAGATCACTTGAGTTTTACAAAATCAAAATGAGAATAGGATGAAATATTATAAAGAATTAATGCATAAACTCCTAATTATAATTTCTGAAGAAATTCTCAATGTAATGAAGCTCTTATTGCTCTAATTGATGATCTTCCATGAGTAGAATGAGCTCTTTATAGTGTTCATTTAGAATCTAGCCATTAATTTTACATTAATTCAAAATCTAGCCATTCAATAATCTTAGAGCGTACTGAAACGGTCACATTTCCACACTACAAGAAAAATACAGTTTTGCGATGGCAATATCTGTCGCTAAAGTTAAGAATTTTGTCGTTGATCATAGTTAGCAACGGATTTGCGACAACACTAATCAGTCTCTAAAATGCTCCTTGGAAATTGTCTAGCGACGGATATTAAGGTTGTCCCTAAGTTTAGCCACTAAAATACGGTCGTTTGAGGTGATATGGAGACAAATTAGCGATGAAATTAGCAATAGATTTTCCATCGCTAATTAGCAACATACATATATTCGTCGCTAATTAGCGACATATATAAAATCCGGCACTAAATTTTGTAGTGCATTTCTCTCCTCTTGATAAAGTAGCGACGAATTTTCAGTCATTGCTAATTGTGACAAGCATTTAGTGACATACATCATTCTATCGCTGATTTTTTTTATATATTATATTTTCAATTTATTTTATTTTTATAATTTTAAAATTAAATTAGATGAAATGCAAACATAATTTTTTAATATGGTTCATAAAATAAATATTAAAATTTGTTAGAAGCTAATTATGTTAAAATTAACATTTTAAAATATAATAAATATTCAAAAAGCATGAAATACAACAAATATTGTTAATATATAGTCTTACATACTATTGAAATGAGGTGGATCTCTCTATGGAGTTAAAGCTAAAATGTGGTCAAAATGAGTCATCTCTATTATCAGTTATCCCATCTCTGTGCGCATTTCATTCCGAATTTTATATTGAATTTTGTCCCGAATTTTATCTTGAATCTCATCCCAAATCTCGTCTTGAAGCTCGAGTGGAAGTTCTTTAGGCATTTTTTCTTGCATTTGCTGCTTTATGACTCCAGTATAGTTTGAACCTCATGCTGCATATCTTGCATAATAGTAGCACGCAACTGATCAGTATTAATATCTCGTGATGTAACAATGGAGTGAAAGGAGGAAGTACCAGTGTAGAAATGTGGTGCCTTAGTGCCCATCCCATATACGCACCGTTTTTTCTGGCCACCAGCAGCCTCTAAATATAACTGCCTCAAATATGGTTCACATGACTTGTTGGATCCCTCCACTAGCTGAGAAGCAGTCTCTCTAAGGATCTGTACTCAATCCTACATTACAAATTTCCACAAAAACAAATATAAATTGCATGAAATTAATCGAAAAAGTGAAGAAACAAAATTTTAAAATATGGAGAATTATTGAGTTTGGTAAATACATACTGCAACAGATTTATACCACTGGTCCATGTACTCAATTCCTGAGACAATCTTCCTAGTGTGTGTTTCCTTAAAGAGTTCTATAGGATTTGGTTTACATCCTAACTCTTTTGTCTGATCATAGAAAAAAACACATTAACTACAAAATTTATTGCATAATACATAAGTAAAATTTCAAACACATTCATATATATATAATTCAAATTAAGTTATCCTGATCAATATACCATCTACATACTACACTCAACCATGGATATAGAACCCCCTGTATGTTGTCAGGGACCTGAACCTAAACCGTTCATCTCAGTAAGTTTGTTCTTAGAGGCAATGGTAGATTGATGCTTAAATTTATAAGTGAACCATTCTTCCTGCCAACTATCCCAAACTTGCTCTAGAACACATGGTGTTTTATTGCCAGATGTTCTCTATTTGCTCAAAGTATCAATATAATGTGTAGCAGCTTGTTGTAACCATCTACGCTTGATTACATTCTCAAACTCTGGATCCTATGTAAATTCCCTCTGAAATAGAAATAAGGAAACAACAACATATAATGTGATATTTTGGTTTGCAACATTCATATAAGATAAATATTTAATATCAAACTGAAAATTTGACAGAGTTTTGTCTATAACATAAGTAACTTGACCTGAAGTATGAGGCCTCTAACAACCAATCAAGTACAAAAGAGATTCAAAATTTAATATCAAACTAAAATTTTTGCAAAGTTTTGTTTATAATATAAATAACCTAACCTGAACTTTGAGGCATCTAATAACCAATCAAGTATAAAAGAGATTAAATATTTAATTCCAAACTAAAATTTTGGCAAAACTTTGTCTATATCATAAGTAACCTGACTTGTAATATGACACCTCTATCAACCAATCAACCATAATAATCATCATTAAATATTTAATATGAAACTAAAATTTTGGTTGAATTCCGACTACATTATAAGTAATCTAACCTCATTACAGTGTTAAAAACATTGTCAAATATATTTTTCTTAATATGCATCACATCTAAGTTATGTCGAATGAGAAGGTACTCCAATAAGGCAAATCCTAAAAGATACTTCTCTTCCTCCAACCACATTGCTTGCACATAGGGCCATTAGTTCTCTCGACATTTTATTTTGTTACCTTCTTCAAACCCAATCTCAAATAATATTTCACTTCCATATCTAATCGGGGGTGTTTCTTTAGTCACTATCTTATTCTTCATAAATGATATTCTATTTCGTTGGAATGGATGATTTTGAGGTAAAAATTTACGGTGGTTGTCAAACCATGACTATTTTCTAATATTTGAAAGAGTAAAAACATTTGTATGATTCATACAATAAGGACAGGTTAACCTTCTAGCAGTATTCCACCCAAACAACATCACATATATCGAAAAGTCACTAATTGTCCACATAATAGTAGCACGCATCTAAAAATTTTGTTTCATTGAAATATCACAAGTCTACACACCATCAAGCCATAGATTATTAAGTTATGATATCAGTGACTGTAAGTAAACATCCAACTTATTCTTGTGGTTAGTTGGTCCAAGAATCAATACAGCTAAGAACATGTATGCTTCCTTCATACATAACCAAGGTGGCAAATTGTATGGAGTCACAATTACCAGCCAAGAAGAATATTGTTGTTCAGATTGCCCAAATGGTTGAAAACCATCAGTGGAAAGACCCAATCGAACATTTTGAGCTCTAATGCAAATTTTGGATTATTATCATTAAAATATTACCATGCAGAGGAATCAGAAGGGTGGCACATAACCCTATCTTCAATTTCATGCGCAGCATGCCACCTCATTTTTGCTGCTGTCACATTTAATGCAAACAATCTTTGTAATATGGGAGTGAGAGGAAAGAAGTACATATTTTTATTAGGAGTCACTGTTTTGCTACCTCGATGTTGCCTCTTGTATTAAGGATGACTGGAAAACTTACAACTAGTCAACATATTGTCTTCACCCTAGTATATCATGCATCCATTTTTACAACAATGAATTGTTTCAAGCGGAAGATCCATTTCTTGTACTAACTACTTTGCTCTACATAAGTTTTTAGGCATTAGACTTCCTTTAAGAGTAATCTCTTTCATTAATCAAATCATATCATTAAAATTATGCTCAGACATATGCTCAAGCTAATTGAATTGTTAACTATATTTTACATAATAGAATAGTGCCTAAACTATTTACAATATTGCAAATTAGTAGTTACATTCAAATATAAGAGTTATTTTTTTTATTATTTATACAACTTGTGTATGTTATAATTAACATAATTGGACAACTAAAAAAATAATGAAATTACGCAACTTGTGTATGTTATAAATAGAAAAAGAGAAAAACTCAAGTAAACCATACCAATATTATTTTTTTTTTATAAATCTAAGTCAAGTATTTGAAAATAAAGTTTATTGTATAATTTCAAATTGTTTTGATGTTCTAGTAGTAAATTTTTCTTTGTAAAATTATTAAAGATTCTTAGTTTTATTTTTTAAACTGTTAAATAATTAGCAATAAACTTAATAGAGCATTTTACAACTTATTATTTTTATAGTTATAACGCTCATACTTAATATGTATGAAAATAAAAGTACAAAAATTTAATGTATCAAAATAGAAAATACCAAAAAACATAAAAACTAAGTGTGATATTATGTCATCCAAGAAAGAATAAATTTTTTTCAACAAAAATTTATGAAATTATAGTGATCAAATCATCTAAAAGTGGGACGGGGAAAGAAAAAGGAAGAATGATTGAGGGTGATTAAAAAGTTTGATTAAAGCTTTGAAGTTGATAAATGGAAAAAACAAACAATATTTTTTCAACAAATGACTTAAATTATGGTTGATATTAATTTCAATTATGGTTGTAAATTTCAATTTAATAATTTAGTTTCTTTATTTTTTTCAGTTTTTTTGTCAATTCAATTATTCTAATTTAAGTGTATCTTAAAATTGTCCATAATGTTATAACAAAAGCAAAACATTTTTTTATTTAACTGAAATTTCATTCTCTCTAGTATTTTTTATTTAATTGAAAATTAATATATCACCATCCATAAATTAAGTATTTTTTTTCTCTCTAGTATTTTGTTATTTTATTGAAAAATAATTTCTCACCACCCATAAATTAAGTATTTTTTTCTCTATAGTATTTTGTTATTTTATTGAAAAATTATTTCTCACCACCCAAAAATTAAGTAATTTTTTCAATTTTTATTTAATTGAAAATTCAGTCCATCAAATGTTAATTTAAATAATAAATGTCATTTAAAATGGTAGTAATGTTGGATTAATTCACCACTCATAAAATCATTTAGAAAAAAAACTACATGAAATAAAAATAATAACTCAAAAAAAATAAAAAATAAAAATAGCAGCTCACCTTTAATGGCAGGGAAGTCTGACAAAGGAGCAGCAGACCGGCAGGAGAAGACCGGCAACTAGTGGAGCAGCAAACCACCAGCGGGAGGGAGGAGATGAGCGCGCGGAGGATAGGACACAGAGGAAGGAGACGAGCGAGCATAGGAGTGGGGCAACGGTCTTGACCGCGCGGCGTGGTGAGGCGATAGTACCAATCGAAGGAAGGGAGAGGCTGCAAGAAGGAAGGAAGGAAGAGAGAGAGGGAGACCACCACAAAAATATTTGAAGAAGATAAGGGCAAGCAAATGTAAGTGAAGCAAAAACGACGTCGTTTCAAGGGGATAAAATGACGTAGTTGTCAGCAGCTTTACCGACAATAAAAAATTTGTCACTAATTTCTACAAATTTTCAAAAATTTTAAAGGACTCATTTTCAGCAACTTTAGCGACAACAAGATTCTGTCGCTAATTTAAAGGACTCATTTATCATTAGCGATGGATGTGTAGTCGCTAAATTTAGCAACGAACTTTTCCATAGCTAAATTTTAATTTTTTTACAATTGCAATTAGCTATGAACACTTCCGTCACTAATTTTATAGAATAGTGACAAATTAAATTTGTCGTAAACTTTCTCTCAACTCCATCTCTATACCGTTGCAAATAATGGCGCCATATCTTACTACCATAATTAGCCATGAATTTTAGTAATGGTAGCTGTTTGACGCAAATTTCCATTGCTAATCCATAGCTAATTCTGCTGCTAGATTTTTAAATTTTTTTATCATTTTTACTCACTAATCTGTCACTTTTCCATAGCTATTTGCTTCAAATAAGTATCCATCGCTAAATTTAATCGTTATTTTGTTATTTTCTTGTAGTGTTAGGTTTTCATGGGCATGACATGTTACTTCAAGGGCATGAATTGCTTGATTTTCAATTTTTAAAAATTTGAATCGTGATATTCACATATGTGAATAATATGTTCATGGACATGAATAGTTTCTTTCAAACCGTAAATGAGACCATGAATGATTCAGACTATTGGAGTTTTTTATCTTTGACCTTCACGGGCGTGACATATTAATTACAAGCGTGAACAACTTGAACTTTTGAATTGTTTTCACTTCAAGTTCTATCACAGGTGTGAATAAGGATTCATGAGCATGAATAACTTTTTTTTGCAAATTTTGACTTAATTTATTTTGGCTTTGATAATTCAATAAATATTTAACCTGTTTAATCACTTAAATACAAAATATGGTTAAATTCCTTGTTCCTCAATTATTTGTTATCATCAAAATTATGGGAATAACCCTCAAAGTTTATACCATTATTTCCAAAGGTAACCTTACCACCATCAATTTATTTGATTTTATTAAATAGGCTCCTATTGTCAGTCATGTGTCTTGAGCATCCACTATCAATATGCCATACATTTTCATTTATAATGGATTTCAGACATACCTACAAGAAAATAATTTATATATCTTTTTTAGGTACCCACGTATACTTGGCTCCTTAGGGGTTAGCTTTGGAAGGTTTCCAGTGTTCCTTCCTTATTGGACAATATAAATTCATATGACCATATTTCATGCAATAATGACATACTTTATTTTTAAGAAGTTTCTTCCATATAGATTTAGGCTTTACCATTTTTAAGGGTTCATAATGTGAACTAGAGCATGCATTTGTAGTTAGTGAATTTCTTGGAACATGTTTATATTTAAAAGTGTGATTGACTATTTGAGGTCTACCTTTTGAGTCATGTGATATTTCAATATTTTTCTCTAAATAGGAGGTTTAGTGTGCACCTGAGGTTTAGTGTGCACCTGGTGTTTAGCTTTTGAAGCTATTACCTCAATAGAAGAGGTTTGTGGTGTATTAGATTTAACAAAAATAGTACTAGGTGTAAATGATTTTGATGCTCCATTAAAACCTAGTTCATGTCTCACTAAGGGAGGCCTTTGTAATATAATAAGAGTATCTAAATTTTCATTCCCTTTGTGAAATTTTCAAATAGAATTTTTAAGTTCATAAACTTCATTTTTCAAAATATTATTTACTTTAAGTAAGGTTTTAATCGAGGGTTTTGAAGAAAAATCATCTAATGACTTTTTACGATCATCATTGAATGTTTTTAGTTCTAAAATTTCTTTTTATAGAATTTATAATTCCTTTTTTAGCTTTTTATTATCTTTTTTTCTGAAGTATAATTTTTTTTTTATTTTTCTAATTCTAGGTACATAACTTCTATTATATCACCATCATCATCACCATTATTATCATTATCATCATCATCATCACTATCATCACTATTATCACAAGAGTAAATGCAAAAAGGACTTACCTTGTCTGTGAAGTGATCCTCTAAAGCAATGAAGCATAGGTTGGCCACCTTTTTTTCGTTGCCTTCATTTTCACTTGAGGAGTTATCATCATCCCATGTAGCTTTATGACCTTTGTCCTTATCTTCCTTTCGGAACTTCTTCTTGTGTTTCTTAAGCTTTGGACAATCTGGTTTGATGTGCCATTTCTTTCCACATTCATAGCATTTTACCTCATCTTTGCTCTTTTATGCTGAGTCATTTAAAGATTTTCTTGGAGCTTTTTGCCAGGAGTTACCATATTTCTTATTAATCATTCTTTTTTTATTTTTCTTGAGAAAATAACAATTTTCTCATCTACAACTTCATTATTTTCTTCATCATTCTGAGTTTCCTCTTGAGATTTGGAAGTTGAAGTTTTAAGTGCGAGAGCTCTTTTCTTTTCTGGTTTGGCTTCAAGTTCTCTATCTCTTATCATAGCCATTTCATATGTTAGAAGTTTGCCAATAAGCACATCGGTAGGAATGGTACTTATATCCTCATTGGTTTTTTTTATACCAGCTACTCTTAAACCATAGTCTTTAAGAGCAAGGCTTCTTAATATTTTATTGTTAATATCTTTCAAGCTCATGTGTCTTCTGAGTTTCCTCATGCCATTGATGATGGCTAGTAGATGGTTTGTCATATCGGTGAAGGACTCATTGAGTTTCATCTTGAAGAGTTCATATTCTAACTTAAGAAGTTGGATCTTCTTAGATTTTACTTGCTTAGTTCCTTCATGGTAATTCTCTAAAGTTTTCCATATGCAATCATACAGTGTTGAATTTTTCCACACTCTTCAATGGATAGAGAACTTGTAAGAATTGTCATTGCCTTTTTATTTTTGCCTTTTGCCCTTTTCTGAGGTTCGGTCCAATCGTCTCTTGGGATGAGTTCTTCATCACCATCCGCTCCTTTCTTGACCGGTGGTGTCCATTCCTTTCTTACGATATCCCAGACATCAATTCCATCGCTATCAAAGTATGCCTCCATCCTAAACTTCCAATGGGCATAGTTAGACTCATCAAAGTAAGGTTTGAGACTTTAAAATCCTTTGTTGGCCATTTGTCGATCCTTGCAAATGCTGATTAGAATTTGATGCTAGACTTAGCTCTAACACCAATTGTTTCCCAGACAATCACCAAGAAGGGAGAGGGGATGAATTGGTGGATAATTAAAATTTTTCCTGCAATTGCAAATAATCAAAATATAAAAGAAGTAGAGGAAGAGAATTTAGACAAATGATTTATAAAGGTTCGGGTGTTAATGAACCATACTCCTCTCAATAATCTTAATTGGGTATTTTCACTATCTCACATAACAAGATACACATGAATTTTGCTAGCTCACTCCAGACTGGGTGTTTCACTCTCAAATCACACCGAACCCAAATTCCCTTGTGTTTTACTGGCTAACACAAAAACTAATTCCTTGTATTTTATGGCTCACACAATAAACTCTTACAAGTGTTTTAATCCCAACCCAATTCACTCAAAACACCCTCTTGAGTAATTGCTTGACAGAATAAAACACTTAAACTCGAGATCACTTGAGCTTTGCAAAATCAAAATGAGAATAAGATGAAATATTACAAAAAATTAATGCA
The DNA here is from genome assembly GCA_023653625.1 of Triadica sebifera. NCBI lineage: Eukaryota > Viridiplantae > Streptophyta > Magnoliopsida > Malpighiales > Euphorbiaceae > Triadica > Triadica sebifera. The sequence continues at coordinate 34,090,999 of CM042894.1, read as the reverse complement.
TAAACTCTCAATTATAATTTCTGAATAAATTCTCAATGTAATGAAGCTCTTGTTACTCTAATTAATGATCTTCCATGAGTTGAATGAGCTATTTATAGTGTTCCTTCAGAATTTATCCGTTAGGAATACATTAATTCAAAATCTAGCCATTCAACAACCTTGGAGCGTGCTGAAACGGTCATATTTCTGGATCTTCGTGGGCATGATATGTTACTTTATGGGCGTGAATTGCTTGATCTTTAATTTTAAAATTATGAATTGTGACATTCACGAGTGTGAATAGTATGTTCATAGGCTTGAATAGTTTCTTTCAAACCGTGAATGAGGTCGTGAATGAGGTCGTGAATGATTCTGACCGTTAGAGCTTTTTATCTTTGACCTCCACGGGTGTGACATATTAATCATGGGCATGAACAACTTGAACTTTTGAATTTTTTCCGCTTCAAGTTCTATTACGGGTATGAATAAGGATTCATAGACTCAAATAAGGATTTATGGGCATGAACAACTTGTTTTTGCAAATTTTGACTTTATTTATTTTTTCTTTGATGATTCAATAAATATTTAACATGTTTAATCACTTAAACACAAAATATGGTTTAAATTCCTTATTGCTTAATTATTTTTATATCATCAAAATTTTTGGAATAACCTTCAAGGTTCAACACTTGCCATGTCTTTCTTCTCTTTTAATGGTTATTTCTCACATGCCTCCTCTTTACTAGATGCTTCTGAAGTAGATAACTCATTTTTTGCTTTAGTTGAATCTACGTAGAATTTTGCATCTACAAAATAAGATTCATCTATAGTGAAAGATTTAGAATCAACATCAACCTTATTCACCTGTCCATATCGATAATACTTGAAACATTGATAGAGTGTGGAAGAGACACCATTTTATAGGAAGTCTTAGCATTAATTATATGGAATAAAGCTTTTGATTCTATTTCATCCATGACCAATGCTAGCCTGATTTTTCCAAGAGTCCTTTGTCCCCCTTAGTTAAAACTTTGGATTATCATACGACTTTGTAACTGTTCATCCATATGCCTAACTCCTTCATGGTTTTGAGAGCTAGAATATTAACAAAAGACCGATCATCTATTAAAATTCTATTAACCGTTTGCTCATTAACATGGGCCATGACAAAGAGTGGATGATTATACAGTTTAGACCCAAGTAGCAAATCTTCATCAGAAAAACATATCTTCATTGTACACGGACTACACACAACTCTTCTAGACTTATATTTTTCTTCTTCTTTTGATTCATAGTCTTCTATATCTTTATCAACATTATAACATGAAAAGACTACATCATTTGGCTCTATAAGCCCCTTTGAAAAAAACTTTTTTAGGGTAATAGGTACCCTAAGCTTTTGCATGAACTCCTCTTCTCTCTAGACTAGAAGTGATTTCCTCATTATTACTTGAGGAACTAATTTCTTCACATACTTCTTCATCACTTTGGACCTATTTGGAACAGTCTTCTGCAATGGCATCTTTTTTTTTCTTTCTCTTTATCGAATGATGATAGTCCACCCTTTATTAGAGCGATCTTCAATTTCCATGTCTTTAGGCTTGATGCCCCCAGTTAGGTCATCATTTCACAGGACAACTTGTATAGGTTGGTTCAAAATCTAACTAGAAAAAGTATGCATTGCAATCTCTATAAGTTCAAAAGAACCAAACTTTAGAGTGGCAATGCGAGGACTTGCACCCACTATTATGGTTACATTAAAGATTGCAGTCTCTTCATCAAACACATCATCATCCTTATGTAATTGCATAATCTTATCTTTTAGAACAAAACACTTTTGAATGGGGTGGCTAATCAACATATGATACTTGCAATAGTTGGAATCATTTATACAAATAGCTTCCTCAGGACGCTTCATTTCAGGAAGTTGAATGAGATTAGCTTCAAGCAAGTCATCTAACAACTTGGGAATATTAGTATCAACAAAAGGGTATTGTTTTTCTTTCCTTTCTTTCAAAGTGGTCTTTTTTACACCTTGGCCTCGAGTAGTAGCAGTCTTTGCCTCCTTTTTCTTCTCGAACTTAGTGGAAATTTTAAGCGATGCAGTACTCACCACCATAGACTATTTGGTTTCTACTTTTATAGATGGCTTATCCCTTTTTGCGTGTATCCTATTTTTCCTTTCCTTTCTTTGGGTATTCCACAGGTAATCTTTGACCTCTAATAGTACCAATGTTAAGTTCCATGTCATGTGCTCTCGAGTAGCCAACTCTTCAAAGGTTTTAGGCTTGATACCTTAAAGAATGTAGTGCAACCCCTAATGCATGCCTTGAATGCACATATCTAGAGTAGAGGTTTCGGATAGATGATCCTTACAGTTAAAGCTCATATTCCTCCATCTATGGATGTAGTCAATGACAGGCTCATCAACCTATTCACATAAGTTTGTAAGCTCTATCATGCTAACAATCTAACGGGTACTATAGAAGTAATTGAGGAACTCACATTCTAATTGCTCCATCCATCAATTATGTTTGGTTCTAAGTCTGTATACTAGTCAAAAGCATTTCCCTTCAAGGATCGAACAAACTGCTTAACCATTAAATCACTATAAGTACCAGCATTGTTATAAGTTTTCACAAAGTGACATGTTGTCTTCGATTTCCCTTGCCACCAAACTGTTGAAACTTTGACCATTGATAATTTGCAAGCATTCTCAAGAGGCCAATCCTCTGAGAGTATAGCTTGACATATGTATATGATGGTTGAGTGACACTTTTGACTTCATCTTTGATAGCTTTCTTAATAAGATCTTTCAACTAACTGGCCTTGATAACTCCATCAGCTAGCATTTAAGAGTCCTTTGTGAGAGTAATTGCTAAAGTCCCCACATATTCTTAAACTTTTTGGTGGTGGATTCTTCATAACCATTTCTCCTTCTTTAGTCAAAATTTCAAAATTTTTCATTAGAAAGGAAATTTGCTCATCTTTCTCTTTATTTGAGTCATTAAGACTCCCTAGGATTTTGGTCATCTTAATTTGCTCCTTCAAAGAATTAGTGGTAATCATCCTAATAGTCATGACATCAAACGAGTCATTTGATGACACATGAGTGTGAGGAGATATTAGTGCATCATTTCCATGAGGATGAATGAAACCTTTGATGGATTATGAATTGACATCCCTTTTTTCCCTTTGTAGAGATTGAATACGTGATGCCATATCTTTCATCATTTATGGTGGGACAAATTCCTTTTGAAAAAAAGGAAGAGTTCGAGCATAGATATCCTCAATCAATCTTACTTTAAGGATAGCCCTTGGGTCAGCTTTCGTGGTGGATCATATAGTTAAGCGAGTAGGTGCATTGGACTGAAGACCATTGTTTTTATCACTTGAAGTCATGAATCTTAATTGTTAAATCATGTCCCATTGGGCATGCCAAAAATTTGTACACACAAATTTCTTGTTTAAAATTAAAGGAAAAAAAAGATGAACAAATATGAGAATTAAAATTATTAAAATAAAGGAAATAGGGTACAATCTCTAATAAAGAATTTCTAATGATGTAGAAATTGGATCCTTTGATTCTTTCCTCTTTTGATTACAGTTTAAGGGCTTACAAAGCTTGACCTCAAACCCGTAGAAGATTTCTCCTTCGATTTTGGTGAAGGAGATTGGTGGAATCCGCAATTAATTATGAACAATGTTTGAAGATTTGTTCTTGAAGATTTGAACAATCTTGATTTGAAGATGTAAAAGTCTTGATTCTTTAGTTTGAAGTTATCTTGACGCTTAGAGATAATTTTGTAGAACTTTACTTGATGCTTTGTGTAACTCCCGTCAATTTAGGCTCGAATAATTAGTACGCCAAATGCTTACGATTAAAATTATCAGAGTCTAAATTCGGGAATAAAATGTAATAAAAATATTTATAAATGAATTGTATTAAGTTATGTGTGTTTAATAAAAGAGATATAAATATTGGGTAAGTTAATAAGAAATAGGTAAAAACTAAGGATTTAAGTGGGTATTTGGCAAAAACAAGAAGGGACCTAAAATGATATTTGTCATGGATATAAAAGAGTTATTTTTTATTCTTCTTCTTCCATTTTTTAGAATCCTAGCTGCCCTCCTACTCTTTCATACACAAATTCTCTCTTCATTTTCTTCCTCTTCCCAAAACCTTAAAATAACCATAAAAGTTTAAGGCTTGAAGAGGTTAAGACTCCATTGTGTCAATATTTGTACATAAGAGTATATTTATTCATTTATATATTTTATTTTCATTTTAATGATGCTTGATATTGAATGATAATTGAATAAATAATTTAGATGTATTTGATGATTTTGCTAAAATTTTGTTTGAAACAATCTTGACATATTTAACCATATCTTTTGTTCTGGAACTTGAATTATGATGAAACTAGTTCGAAATGAAAGTAGTCACATAGATTAAAATCTTATGAAGAGTGTAAGTGTTAAATTTGATTGTAAGTTTGGCTAAAATTTGCTGCAAAATCTCGATTCTAGAAATACCCAAAAAATATTGGGCAGATTTTCATTAAATACTATACAGTAATTTAGTTATATCTTTTGTTATAAAACTTAGATCGGGATGAAACCAATTGGAAATGAAATTAGACACATATATCTAAAACTCATTGAAAAGTATAAGTGTTAAATCTGATTGTAGTTTGCCTAAAATGTTTTACAAAATCTCAGATCTAAAAATACCCAAAAAATACTGTGTGGATTTTCACTGAACACCCCATGGTAATTTAGTCATATCTTTTATTCTATAACTTGGATCGGGTTAAAATTAATTGAAAATAAAAATTGACACATAGATTTAAAAAAATTTATGAAGAGTGTGAACATCAGTTATGATTTAAATTGGACCTAAAATTTGCTACAATATCTCAAACCTGAAAATACTCAGAAAATACTAAGCAAAATTTTCACTGAACACTATACAATTATTTGGTCATAACTTTAGTTGGAAAATTCAGATTTATATGATTCTTTTTTCATATGAAAGATAAGATATTAAACTACAAATTTATAGACCAAGAGTTCAAATTCAAAATAGAAGTATGGAAAAAATATAACGTAAGATCAGGACATAAATCTGTTTTGAAATCAAAAAAAAATTAGTAATTTAGTATTCCAAATATTTTGTGATATATATATATATATATATATATATGTGTGTGTGTGTGTGTGTGTGTGTGTGTGTGTGTTAATTAGAATAATGTGATAGTATTTATCTTTAAAAATGTTATGGTATATTGGCTAAGTTAATTTGATATGTATATGAGTTAATAAATTTTTAAGATTCGCAAGTTTTGAAATGTAATACTTGGTATGATACTTTAAAGCACATAAAGGACATGTATAAAATGATATTATAATTGTAATTATATGTTTAATGAAATATTATGTTTTTTATTCAAATAACATGACATGACATATATATGGAGACATGCAATTTATATGTAAAATATTATATCATAAAAATATATGGTTGAAGAAATATTATAATTTTGATTATATGGATATGTATATGATGAATTATATGGATGAAAATCGATGTCTCTAATCTAGGACTTGATATAGGATAAATGACATGTCATTGAAAGGTTTACAATACCATATGATTTTATGACAATATAAAATTTATTATTATAAGGACAAACTGACTTAAAACTCGGGTGAGAGTGTCATTGATTCTAATTGTATGCAATTATTAATTTACTCAGTCAAAATGGCATAATCTCGAGTGAGCATTTTTGACCTGAAAAGCTCAGTTTAGCACTTATACAAATATATACAAATATTGAGCAAGGTAGTTTAAGCTCGGGTGAGGGCGCTTCTGTTTCACAATATGCATCCGGAGAATCTAGATTTAGAGTTTTAGGCAATGAAATGAAAACAAATATATGGAAATATTGAAAAAAATGGTTTGGTATCATATAGATATACATACTTACATCATTTTGTGGTCTAATGTATGAGCACAAATTAAATAATTATGAACATGAAATTGTTATGACATATCATGAATGCATGTATGAATTTTTATACACATATATACCACTAAATATTTGATTGCTTAGCGTATGAGTATTTTTCCATACAAATATTTGGAACCTATAGAGATAAGTTGATGAGAGGAGAAACAAGCCCATAGATAATCAAATAAAGTAAATCCACATCAGACGGTTAGGTTTTACATGAAATACATTTTGTTCTTGTCTACATGTCATGGATTATGAATATAATTATGGTTTTCAATAATTGTACGTCTTTTTATGATAAGAACATGTAATTTTATTTAAATTATATGTATTTTGTAAATACTGGGTCAATGGAAGTCCAAACATATATTTTGCAATATTGACATGGTTTATCAATTCTGCATATTGTTACTAAAAAAATATCAATTTTGCATAGTATAAGTTAATTAATTGAACAACATATTGTTACTAAAAAAAATATTATTATAATATAATAAAGTAATAACTAAAATGAAAACAAAGTTTTAATTTAACTGGATTTTAAGGTAATAGTCATGTGATATTTTTCTATATAGTTGGAATCATTCCTAACTATATGAGGGGGTGTTACACTTTAGTTGCAGAGTTCCGGTGACTTAAGATTTGATATTGTTGTCCAATAAAGACTGAACCTCGTTTATTTATAGGATAATTTGGATTGGTACTTTTATAGTTATTTAAACCGCAAAAGGAAAAAAATATATATTCCTTTTATTAATTAGTTAAGTGTATTTATTCACACTTAAATCATTTATGGAAAAGAAATATACATTTTTATTTTAGATAATTGTATATTTTAACATATAAAAATATTTTATTTGATATTTGAATTTTTTTTAATAATTAAATTAAATTAATTACTAAATAAAATATAAGTCCAATTTATTTATGGACCTCCAAAATTTTTATGTCTACAATATGTAGTAGTAATATCAAGTAATATGTTGTAGTTTAAATTTCAAAAGTTGTTATTTGATATACTAGTTTGTTTCAAATTAAATTTTTATATTTTTGTTATTAATTTAACTTATTTTTTATCTATAATAAATGTTGGACTTGGATGTAATAAAGTATATATTTTAGTTGTAAAAAGTAATCATCAATTTGAGCTTATTGGCAAGTTCTCTATTAGAGTAAGTAAAAATATATTGATTTCGATCCTTCCCACTAACATCTTTTTACCGTTTTGTTTATCTTATATCTAATATCAAGAAATTAAATAAATAAAAAGCCAAATATTTTTTGAACCAAATTGATGTATGAAACTTTTTTTAATGTTGACTTGAAATTCGTCCAGAATCCAACTTGAATCCGTCCGATCCAACCTATTCAACAGATCTACATGTTAAATATTATGGTTTTTGAATATATATATATATATATATATATATATATATATATAGATATATATATATATATATATATATATAAATTTTGACGGTTACTACATTACTTATTGGGTACTATTTTCTCAACTGCTACATCAAAATTCAATGGACCTAATTAGTACTATAATTTGTGAACAATAGTTATGACAATTTAATAGTTTAAAAATTTTAAATCTTATTGAATTTATTTTGAAATCCAATTTATTTGTGACATGAATAATATGCTTTTATTTATTGCTATTTTCATTTCTAAAAATGATGAGTCAAGCACATCGTCTGCCTTTTATTTTTTTTTTTATCGTATGAGAATCTGCTTTGAACTTCTAATTAAATTTGTAAATATTTTTAAGTATTTTAGGTGTCTATTAATTACTGCCTTTCGTTTCATATTATATTAACCAGAACGTCCTTTTATTTTCTGGTTAACTTATCATCAATGGTAATTTTCATTTTTTATGCCTCCGTCCTTAGTTTCTATACTTCTAAAACTGTAATGTTTTCGAATTTCAATTTTCAAGAAAGAAATTTTTAATTTTAGTTTTTAAATCATAAACTCTCTTAATGTTTATTTTCGATTTAAATTAATTGTTTTAATTTTATAAAATATTATATTTTTCAATATAAAATTAATAAACTAAAGTTAATTAGGTAACAATATGCAGATGGAATGTCTAGTTATTTAGTTGGGGCTAATAATCACTTCAGTCTGACAGTAAAAAAAAATAACTTTTGAGATCGAACAGATCTCAGAGTATTACTTACGTTAATACTGATTGGTTATTCTCATTATAATAATTATCCCACGTTATTCAGTAATTTGATTAATTAGCAAATTAGCATGTCTTTGTTTTAATTTAACAAGCATCCGTATGATTTGATTTGAAATAAGAGTAAATCGCAATCTTGATTTGTACTGTTAAGTCGTTTTTATAAAGTATTAAGCATGAGGTAATTGGGAGTTATGGATTTAATAATCAGTGACAGTGTTATGGATTTCAAATAGTGAACTTCAAATGAATTACACGGGACAAGATTGGTATAAATCAATCGCCACCCCAAAATTATAGAATGCCATGTGTTCCTAAGTATATTTTTGTTTTAAATTATACAATTCACTTTCTTTTTAAAGTTTATTTTATTCTCCTTAAAAAAATAGGCTCATCATTTTTTATTTACCCCAGATTCTAAACTTTGTTTATTAATAAATATGAAGTGAGTATATATTTTTAGAATAGATAGGCCTACATATTGTAATTTTATGATATCATTAATTCTTATTTATAAATGTCACATGTGAGAATTTTTTTTTATAAGTTTTTCATTTTAATATTCAAAATTATAATTTTTCAGCTAGCTAATGTGAAGATGGCCTTATAAAATCTATTGTTTCTTTCTCCTAGCTAGAAATAGAATTAGGATTACAATTAGTATTATTCTCTTCTCATTGCCATACTCTTGACCTTGTTGATCAATATATTAAAAATTCCTAGGTTAAAATTTGCTTATGGAACTTACCATTATTCTTCTCCTTTTAAAAAAAATGAAAATTCTGAAGTTGATATCTGATTGTTAAATATCATGGAACTTCTTTATAGCAACATAGGATTTTTTTTCTTATTTTTTCGAAATTTTTTGGTCTTGATCAACGCTGTATTATATCTCATAAAAAAAAGTATATATTGGAGAAAGAACAATAAGAAATTAAAAAGAATAATTGAATTTGAAATTAAAATAATAATTCAAAAAAATAGTTCTCAAGGTCAACATTATAAATTCAAGAAAATGGACAAATTTAGTTTTGTAAAAATAAATAATTTGAGGATTAAATAATTACAAATGGGAATTGACGGTGACAATAGAAAATTGCAATGATTTTGCTTGTATGTGAGATGAATTATATTAATGCCATGACGAGTGAGAAATCGGGTCCATAGAATAAGAGACAACGAAAAGACATGAAGCGTGGAAAATAAAAGAACGAAATTGCGTGTGAAATACAATTTGAGAGGTGTTTGAGTTTGTTGTTTAGTATATAAAAGTAGGTTTATAATTTTTTTAATTTTATTGACTGAATTTTAAATTTTTTATAAACTGTTTTTCTTAAATTTGTTTTTGAAAAAAAAATATCTATAACTATTTTTTTTCAAAAACAGTTTTCAAAACTCAAAAAAATTAAAAATAAAAAATTTTTCTCCAAATATATTTTTTCCAAACTAATGACAAACAGATCTTAAAAACCACGTCATTTCATTTAGAGTGTTTGTGGTATTTTACTGTTCAATGAACAGTGTAATATTAAGGGTTTTAATATATTTAAAGGTTTGTTAATTGCGGTAGTTAATTTTTTATTATTTTGAAATAATTGTACAAAACTTATTTTTGGCCATTTTGGTAAGTTGGCACCGGAATATTGATGTGACAACCAGTTTTTGTTGACGCCATATATATGATATGTCAGCAACTTAAAAAAATATGACACATCTATTATTACGTGACAGATCTAGTTGGAAAATATGTTTAATTAATTTAATCAATAGTTATTAAACTTTGTTTCATTTGTTATAATATCATTAAACTTTTTTTTGTTAAAAAAATAAAATTTGTCACTAAAATTGTTAAATAAACAATAGAAAATCTGAATGGGAAGCTAATATGGCACCAAATTTTTGTCAAAAATTGAATTTATTGTCTCATTTTTAAAAAATTATAATTCATGGTGGCTTTGGTAACTAGATTTCTCTGATAATGCTGGATTTGAATTTGATTTTTCTCATACAGTTGCTACTAGTACCGTGATTATTGGGTAGTATTTGACCGACTTGTTTTTCTTGATAAAGTTAAATTTTTCCGATTGGTTTCAAGTTATTTAAGTGAAAAAAAAATAAATCTTTTTATTTATGAAAAAAAGTTTAGTAATTTTACAATAAGCGAACAAAGTTTAGTGATCATTACTGAAATTAATTACGACGTGTCTTCATTTTTTAGCTATGTTTGTTCTTTAACAACTAACATGACATAATTTTTAAAGTTATTAATGTGTCATCTACATGTTATTTGACATGACACGTGTTTAATAACGAGATGAAAATCGGTTATCACATCATTTGTTATGTCAATGTTCCAGCTGTCAACTCATTCAAAATGGGCAGAGATGCATTTTGTGCAATTATTTTAAAATTTAGTAATTTTAATATTACAAAAAAAGTTTTATAATTTTAAAATAAGTGATAAAAAGTTCAATGATTGTCGATACAATAAATCATATATTTATATAACATCTAATGATTCTAATTAATTTTACAATAATTATAACAATTTAATACTATAACATTTAACGTTATTTAATACTAAAATTTATAATAGTTACCCATAAAATTGTGATCATTAAAAACTCTCTCTAATATATATATAACTTAATTTGATTTGGTGATATTGAAATTGCTTTGGAATAAAATTCTTGAAATTCTATATTTTCTTCCACCTAATTTTGATATTGATCAACCAATATATCAGAAATATTTAATTTCCTCAAATATAAGATTTAAAGAGATAAGTAAGAAAAAAAAATCGCAAAGTAAATTAGATGGGATTGTTTACCCATACACTTATCCCACATGGGTGAAGAGGCCTCTATTAGAATACGACAAAAAAATCGAAAGAAAACAAAAGCTATTGGATCAGTATAATATGGTAATTGCATATACAGTATTTCAAAAGGAAAATAATAATAATCTTGATACTTTTTTTTTTCTCTCTGCTAAATTAAAATTCATTTTCCTTTTTAATCATATAATTGATTTGTTAATCATTAATTATGTCTTCATTTGATATGCTTTATTATTAATAAATACAAATTATTGTTTATTTTCTAATCTATCTCTAATTAATATAAAAGTATTTTAAAAAATATATATATATAATTCATACCGTATTAACTAAATATTTTTAATATGCTAAAAATACAAACAGCCTATATGTTGGAGATAGCGGGAATATAGATGTGCGTTTGGGGAGAAGGAATTAAATTATAATGGACTTCAAGCACATGGAGATTTTTCTCAATTTTTTAATATATATATATTGGTGGAATTATAAATTTTAATCAGAGATCTAATTAAAAAATTAGATATAAAAAAAATATTAAAGATATAGCAAAAATAAGGTGAAAATAGAAAATTAAATATACAATGTTGTTCAAAATCAAATGTTATATTTTGATTTTTTTAAGAGAATGTCAAATTTATTAAATTATCTCTAAAAGTTTCAAAAAGTTTAAGGAGGTCAAATGTCCCTCTTTGCTCCAATGTACCTCCGTTTATATATATATATATATATATATATATATATATATATATATATATATATATATATATATATAATGGCTAACCTAAAGTTTTCAAATAACTAATTTTTTTCGTGAACTCTAAATGAAATTAATAATAAATTAACATATAAATTATCCAATAATATTATTTATTATTAAATATCACTTTTCTTAAAATTTTACTGTAATACCCTCACACTGTCACACACCATGGTTTAAGAAACCCCTATAAATACCTGAGCAGAGTACGTGTACGACATCAATTCAAAAAGCCTTTCCTTCTATTCTGTAGTTAATTGGTCATAGCGCTGTCGACTTGAACTGTTTAGGGCAAAGCAATATGGCCATGAATGAAACCACCGCACCTTTTCTCACCACAGCGGCTGCCGCCTCCTCCTTCACCACCTTCACCTCCACCTCCACCATCAACACCCTTAAAGCTTTACTTGTCGCTATCTTGATCTCCATTCTGAGTGTTACAAGGCTCCAAAAAAGAGCAGGAAACAAAAGAACCAGGAAGCTCCCTATCCCACCAGGCCCAAAACCATGGCCATTGATCGGAAATATCCCGGAAATGTTAATTAACCGGCCGACATGGCGGTGGATTGACCAATGGATGAAGGAAAGAAACACCAAGATTGCCATGTTCAAATTCGGGAAAACTTACGTTGTTCCCGTTAGTTGTCCTGCTCTTTCCCGAGAAATGCTGAAGAAAAACGACGCGGCATTTGCGAGCAGGCCCATGATTCTGTCCGCTAAGATCATGAGCGGAGGATACTTAACCACAATCTTGGTGCCACACAATGAACAATGGAAAAAAATGAGAAAAATTCTAACTTCAGAAATAATTTCACCCGCTAGGCATAAGTGGCTCCACGATAAAAGAGCAGAGGAGGCAGATAATCTCGTCTTCTATATAAATAATCAGTTTAAAGCCAATAAAAACGTCAATGTAAGAATCGCCACACGTCATTACTGTGGCAATGTGATCAGAAAGATAGTGTTCAGCAAGAGATTTTTCGGAAAAGGGAGCCCCGATGGAGGACCGGGGCCTGAAGAAATCTATCATGTGGATGCCATTTTCGCTGCACTCAAGTATTTGTATGGATTTTGTATATCTGATTATATCCCTTTCTTGTTGGGGTTTGATCTTGATGGACAGGAAAAGTTTGTTCTTGGTGCAAATAAGACCCTAAGGGATCTTCAAAACCCTTTGATTGATGAAAGGATCCAACTCTGGAGAAGCGGTAATAGAAAAGAAATGGAAGACTTGCTTGATGTTTTCATTACTCTTCGGGATTCTGATGGCAAGCCACTGCTTACTCCTGATGAAATCAAGAATCAAATCGCTGTATGCTGAATCTTAACTACTTTTTATTTCATGCAATAGATATCTAAATTTGTTTTTTTTTTTTTAATAAAAAAAATAGTTTAAACATTTTAATGCTCAAATGATGTTAACGTAAATTACAAAAATTATAATCATATCAATATCACATTAGCTAAAGTATTTACAAATAATAAAATAAATAAATTTAAATGCTAATCTAATTTTTGAAAATATGAAAGTATCTGAATTTTTTTTAAGCACAAGTGTTACCACCATATATAACTAGGAAGGATTTCAATCAAACTGTAATCTTATTTATGTGCTTGCTTAGATCCAATTTTAGTAACTATAACCCGTAGAACAAGTGTCAATATCATGTTTTCCCAACAAAATCAATTTCTTTTTTTATAAAAATAAACAAAATCCTATGTACCAAAAAAAATATAATAAACAATAAACAAAATCCTTTCTAAGTTAACCAATATTTTAAAAATAAATACATAAATGAGAATGACTTGTGACTTAATTGATCTTAATTGATCGAAAGCTTCAATTGCATTTCAAGCAACTCAAGTTCAATTCTCATGCTCCCTTTCATTTATTTTCTTTGTTATATCATTGTGGAGATAGCTAAAAATGATTATCAATATATGTTTCTAAAAGAAGAATTTAAAAAAAAAAAAATCATTTTCGTATATGTACAAGCAAATTGAATACAAAGTTAAAAATTAATTTCCGAAAAAAACACTAATTTCTCCTGTTAATCTAATCATTTATCTTATATTACATAATGAAGAAATTAATATACATGGTATGGTTGCAGGAGATAATGATAGCAACAGTTGATAACCCATCAAACGTCTCAGAGTGGATAATGGCAGAGCTGATAAATCACCCAGAGCTATTGATGAAAGCACAAGAAGAACTCGACAGGGTTGTGGGCAGAGGCAGGCTAGTTCAAGAGTCAGATATTCCAAATCTTAACTATATAAAAGCCTGTGCAAGAGAAGGTTGCAGGCTTCACCCAGTTGCCTGCTTCGTTCCTCCACATGTGGCCATGGAAGACACCGAAATCGGCGGCTATTATATCCCAAAAGGAAGCTGGGCAATAATTAGCCGCTACGGCCTGGGCAGAAACCCTGACACTTGGCCTGATCCTCTCAGGTTCGACCCTGAACGCCACCTCAATGAAGGTGAAGTTGTCCTGACGGAGCACGACTTAAGGTTTATCACTTTCAGCACTGGCCGTCGTGGGTGCGTGGCGGCGCTGCTCGGAAGCACCATGACTACGATACTTCTAGCCAGGATGATTCAGTGCTTCACCTGGTCTGCTCCAGGGAATGCTACACGCATTGATATTAAAGAGGCTGCTGATGAGCTAATGCCGGCTGAACCTGTGGTGGCTTTTGCTAAGCCCCGTTTGGCTGCTCATCTTTACTCTATGAATCCTTGAATTTAAATTAGGTTCTCAGATTTGGAAGAAAAATAAAAATACTAATTATGAATTTGGTTATGTAATTAAGAGAAGAAGCCCATTAGTGTGGTGGCTTTGATAATAATTTGTAGGGCGACATACTAGAACCAGCATCTTTTGCATTATTGCTCCAAGTAAAAGTTGCTTTGATAATAATCTTATTTCTTTTTTTTTTCTATAATCTTTTCTAATTTTCATTTTTGCACTATTTGTTTGTGTTTGATGTACGTGTTTGAAATCAATAACTAAAATTATCAAAATAATTAACAAATTAAAAAAAATTCGGACCAAGGCATAAATGCTAAGACTGAAAGAATCCATGTTATAAGAAACTTGTGTTCTTGTTCACTCAAATTCATGCAACGAATGAACTCAAAAAATTTTATGGAATTATAATATTAACTGTGTGTTTCTATTATATTTTTCCTTTAATTTTTTTTTTTTTTTATTTTTTTTACTTATTTTTTTTCTTTATACCTAGTAACATAACATGCTAAAAAGTATAATTTTAGCATCATAAAATTAATTTACAAATCCAATGAATTCCTTAATGGAATTAAAACAATAAGGATGGGTGAATTTTGTTTCTTATCCATACTTGGCTCGAGTAGTAATAAAGACTTTGATGATTGTGTTACTCGAGCACTTGCTATTTTATTTTTTATCTACCTACCTATCTTATGTGACCTCTAAAAGGACCAGATAAATTATTAATATAATGTGATTTAAAATTAATTAACAAAATTGTGAAATGAATACATTTTAGCAAAATGACTTGAATTGGCACAAAATAGGAACGTGTGTTTTTTTTCTTTTAATTTCGTCCATATATAACACATGTAGAGAGAAGAACATATGCATAAAACCCAAACGAAGAAATTTCAATATTTGCGTAGGAAAAAAAAAAGAGTACAAATTGTGGCAAGAAAGATTTGCAATTTGAGAGTATATATATATAACGTTGGCTGAAGGTGTAAATAAGCATCAAAGGTAAAGGTTTCCAAATCAAATAAGTCTCTATGATAAAGTTCGGATTAATCAAACTTAAACTAGAAATTTAAGACGATTCAAGCGTTCCATAAAAAAACGGTTGAAAAGTTTTCAATTGTCTAAAAATTATACATTAGGGGCTTGCATTATTAAAAATTCATCATTTAGAGGCTTAAATTGTCGAAAATTTCAGATCTTAGGGACTTTATTGACCCAAATTTCTTTAAGGGAGTCTATTTGTATTAAAACATTTTATATTTCAAAAATACCCTCTAGTCCTCTTCTAACTCGCTCAACTGCATGCCTCCTAGGCCTAGCCATAGGCTAGTTGTGCCCCTGGAATCGGTCTGCTCCAACCTGAACTATACCAAAATAGGTTGGTTCCGTGCCTAGCTCAGACCGTGGTCCAATAGAGAAAGGATCTGGTCCGGGCCCTTCTTTCAGGAACCGGAAATCATCGGTTCCTGTTCAGAATTAAATAAAAAAAGACCAACGGTCATGAGACCATTGGCACTAGCTACACAGTGCACACACATACTTTTTTTAATATATTAAAATATAAATAGAATGAAAAAAATACTTCTTATAACAGAAAAATAACAACTATATTTTAGAAATATTATTGTAATTTAAATTTTTAATTTTTAATTTTTTTCTCTATAAATACCAAATTCATTTCAATATTTTTCATTTCCTACACAATCTCATTCTCAATTTTCCTACAATTTAATCTCCATTTTCTTTACATATATTCCTAATTTTTCTCTAAGTACACTCTCAATTATTGTTTCTTTTTAATTTTTTTCTAATTATACTTCTATATAATATCAATTTTTTTCTTCAATTCTTTAATTCTCTCTAATTCTCAAATTTTTTTTATTCCTACAATTCTTTTTCATTATATTTTTTTACATTTTTTTTAATATTCTCTAATATTTTTCATAAAATTTAATCATAAATAATGGCAAACTATATTGGAATGAGCAATTTTTTTATGAAAATATTATTGATTTGGAAAATTATATTGAAAATTCGAAT
This sequence comes from Triadica sebifera, assembly GCA_023653625.1. Lineage (NCBI taxonomy): Eukaryota > Viridiplantae > Streptophyta > Magnoliopsida > Malpighiales > Euphorbiaceae > Triadica > Triadica sebifera. The sequence goes on along the minus strand of CM042894.1, from coordinate 34,074,420 downwards.
GAGGAGGGGGAGATCGAAATTCCAATTGAAGAAAGTCCAATAAATAGGGGTGATAAACAATCGGATCCAGTGGTGGTGGCGATGACATCATCTGAAGCAAAAATTCGAACATCCAATATTTTTCAAATTCATTTCAAAAAAATTCAAAAAAATGATAGGTTATTTAATGTTGTGTGCAATTATTGTGTACAAAAATACAAATTTAAAACTGAAGGTGGTTACGATACATTTTGAAGGTACTTGCAAAATAAATATGCTACTCAAATTGGAATAGAAAAAAGATAAACTCAAATTTTCAGATACGTGATATCTTCTTCTACTTCTCAATTATTTTAATCTAATGATAAAAAAAATAAAAAAGAATTGTAAAAAATGATAAGTATGGAACATTTATTTTTAATTTTGGTGAAAATGCAGGTTTTGTAATTATTGTCAAAATACATTAAGTTCATCTACTAAACGCATACCTAAAAATACTCTTAAGTATGTTTTATATAATTTATATAAAGAAAATAAAAAAGAATTGTTCAAAATATTTTTTTTGAATGGACGTGTTTGTATTTGCAATGATATTTAGAGTGATCATTAGCAAATGTATTCTTACATGAGTCTTATATATCATTGGATTGATGGTGAATGACAATTAAAAAAAATTACTTTCATTTAAAGTTTTTAATGATCGGCATACCGCCGATAATATTTTTAAAATGATAAAAAATATTTTGAAAAAATATGGATTAATTTATAAAAAAATTTCAATTTCTTTTAATTATGTGGCGGTAAAATACCACATCAATTCAAGACTTTCAAGCATTATGCAAACCTAACATTGAAGGTAGATTTTTTCATATTAGACGTACATGTCATATGTTAAATTTATATATTCAAAATGGTTTAAAATCTTTGAGTAGTATAATTGCTTCAATTAAAGTAACAATTTAATTTTTATGGTCATATTTACAAATAATGAAATTATGTACTTAATTTTATCGTAAAATGAAAAATACCTAAAAGATTTTTAAGAGATGTTTCTACTCGTTGGAATTCAACATATGAATTACTCAATGAGTTATATGGATATAAAGAATTATTGTGCATATTTATTTCTAATAATGTGTGTGTGTATGTATATATATATATATAATTTTTATTTTTATTTTTATTTTTTAAATTAAAAAAAAGGAAAAAGTGGAAGCATGAAGGTCATGTGAACCCTACCAAAATCTATCTTTCTCATACCTCCACATATCTTAACAAATCTAAATCACACTTTAATGATTTTTAAATGATGAATAGAGAAATTGACCAAACTGTAAAAGAAACCATATACGAGTGAGAAGAAAAGGAGGGAGGAGAAGGAAAAGACAAAGAAAAAAGGGAGAGAAAAAAAAAGAGAGGAGAAAGAAAAAAAAAAGAAAGAAAGAAAGAAAAAAGAAAAGAGAAGGATAAAATTTTATTGCTAGCAATTTGAGCATTTATTTTCTGGAATTATTATCATAAATTGCAGAAATTGTAATTTGTGATTTCAGTGATCAATCTATCATAAAATTTGTAATTTTTCAGCTATAGTTAGTCATTTATTTGATTTATTTATTTGTTCATCTATTATTACTATTACTACTACTTGTATTATTATTATTATTATTGTTGTTGTTGTTGTTGTTGTAACACCCCCTCATCCCAGCAACACATGTCTGGATAAGAGCACACTATGCTAACTTCATCGATTAAAATCATCGTTTCATATATATATATATATATATATATATATGAAAATAAAAGACACTCATATATTATTATTTTTTTCTTTATTTATTATTTATTTACTTTGCAGTGTAAAAGAAATTATAACATGAAAGATAAAATACATTTTTATATAATAACATATTCTTTACAAAAACGTGTTGTTTATTTACAAATACTATAAAATAAAATTCAAAAGATAATATACAAAAGTTGTGTGATTCACAGTGGTTGAAATAAGTTGTTCTACTGGATTAGGTCACCGCCAGTTTTATCTACTATCTTCTATTTATTCTTTACTATATTTGCACGAGAGAAACTCTCACGCTAAGCTCTTGGCTTAGTGGTGCATATAAATAAGACAACAAACTATTTTATGTAACATGCACTGTCATATATCAATTTATGCTTACATCATATTTCCATGCAAATATACATCTCCAAATATTCTAGCATGTATAAATATCAAATTATCCATATCACAATTCATGGTTCCTTTTTATTATATTTTTTCTATTTTATTTTATTTTATTTTCAATCCTTCTTTATAGCCCACAAGACTTAATCATCTTTTTATCCATATCATAATTCATAATTTCATTTTTATTTTCAATAATCCATTTATTTTCCATATTTTCTTTATTTATTCCTAAAACACCTATGAACCACTAACTAGGATGACGGAGTTGTTATCCAGGCACTTAGGAGTATCACCCGAGCAATATAATATGTCATATAAGTATCATTACCGGCTTCAATAATAGTATCATTACCGGCTTCAATAATAATGTCATTACCGGTTTCAATAATAGTGTCATTACTAGCTTCAATAATCATACCATTAATGGTTTTCATTATCATCATACTCCCCCCTACTTGGCATGCCAAATTATCCCAAGTCTAATTCTAGTTATGTGTCTAGGGCTTACACAATCTCATCAAATTCATAACAATTAAATTCACACTTTTCATGCATTTAAAAACTCAAAATAATCACATTATCACTCAATTAAAATAATATTTACATAATATAATAAGGTTCACATTATTTTACTCTTTAAATTTCACAACTCATATGTTGTCTTGTCACAGACATATTCTATTCTCTATTTTGGACCTTAATTTTGGTAATGTTACAATCTGCATTTAGTTATATGGACTCTTAACAATTTTAGGTCTGGATCTTAGCTTTTAATATGAAACTTGAATCACTTAATTCTGAGTTCTGTATCAAAAGATATGATAAAATAAACATTAACTGGTTACTAACAATTCTGTCCAGAATTCTCTTGATAGATTCTAAGTCCGAACTTTATGAATTTTTCTAGACAATTACAGACATATCTGGATTTTATAGTCTAAATAAAAATTATAGTTCTATGTCTGAGCTTTCAAATCCAACAAAATTGAATTCCAAAAATTAAGTTATAACAGTTTAAGTACTCACTACTCATCAATTTCCAGCAAAAAACACATATATGAACTATCTTCAATTTTTACCAAAATTAATCATAAGTCTAGCAAACATGCATCCCAAGATTTTTATCATAAAATACTATTAATTCATAATCATCAACATACCAAATAATCAAATCATGCAAATAATAAAAATAATAAGTAATAAAAAATAAAATAAAATAAAATATGCTATTGTTTTAGGTTATGCACAAACCTCTTTTTTCTTTCTCTTTACTTTTTTTTCTTTTCCTTTGCTCTTTTGAGCTAAATCCTTGTCAATTTGAGTTCCTAAAATCCATAAAAAGATCATTAAAACTTCATAAATCCTAATCTCTCTCTTTCTCTTTACTCTCTTAAACTTCCTTGAGCATAAAAATGGAATTTTTCATGCATTTCTCTCTCTTTTTCACACTTTCTTTCACTAGAATCAAGCTTTGGCTATGGAGGAACTTGAGAAAATGTGGGGCTGGTATAGAGAACAGAAATTTTCTAGATGCTAAGTGATAAGAAAGAAGTAATTAATGACAAAAGACAAACTTAATTTAATAATGGGGACACCTAAGCATATGAATTAAATGTCTCATTCATGCATGTCAATTGTCCACTTAATGCATGCCACTTGGTGTGACCAGCCTCCACATGTACATAATGTCCCAATTCATGTATTTAATTGATAATTATCCCAATTAATCCTCCAATTTTTGATAAATTGCAAATTGATCACTAAACTTTTTAAAATTTGTAATTTAGTCCTTTACCGTAATTTAACATCTTAAAATATTTTAAATACTTTATTAGATATTTTCATAATTATTTTCTACTATTTTAATTATTTTTCAGTCAAAATCCAAATTTAGACTCCGGTCGAACCGTCGAGTCGATTTAACAACTCATACGATTACTAATCTAAATTAGCGTATATGACAATTATTATCATCATATTCATCATATATTTGTGATTTATGCATTTTAGTTGTTATTTTATTGTAATATAATGAAAATGTATTGATATTATGGAATATTGGCATAAACAATAATGGATTAGTATGACTCTCATTTGTAAGATGTATTGATGGATTATATGACAAAAAATAATACTTCTTTAAAAATAATAATAAATAAAAATGTATATAATAAGACAGCTTTAGAAAAATTTTATAAATTTATAATATCTTTTTTTTTATATATATCTTATGGATCAATATATGATATTGCATGTTAAATAAATATTTATGAAAATATCCAAGTAAATATTAACATGAACCAAATTAATAATAAAAATGAAAGTAATGTAATAATTAATAATTTAGTTAAATAAAAGCATACTTTCTTCCATCTATAGACAAGAGAAAAGATAATTTTAAAAATGATTTTTTTTTAAGTTTGTTTTATTGCATATATATATATAATTAAAATCACAAAAATATAGCATGATATTTTACTCTTTCTAGGTACTATTAAAAAGTTAAGGTTGACTTGAGTATGTTAAAACTTATGAATGTAAAATAAAAAATTAAGGTGAAATAAGATTTTCTATTTTGCTCCTACATGAAAGAAACAATAAGTATGTAAAATGAATTATATAGTTAAACTTTTTCTTTTATTATTATTTATTATTATTATTATTATTATTATTATTAGGATTTGAGTATGATAAAATTTATAAAAAAATCAAATAATATTAGTTTTTTTAAATGATAAATTATATTCGAATTACGTGAACTTTAATCTCTTAAATGGGTGCGTAGGCACTCAATTTAAAAAAATGAGAATTTAAGATAATAATATATTTATTTTTGTATATCCAGGAATTAGATATAAATAAGATAATAAATGAATAAAATATATAATAGTCGAATTAATAAATATATTTATTTTCCACAATGTAGATCTTTAAGTTATATTACTTTTATCCATGAATTGAATAACACATCACTAAAATATGTATACAAATAAAAGTAAGAATCAAAATAATAAATCATAATAAAGTTAGATGAATTGGGATGCTAATACCTTCCCCATTTATTTGATCCCTGAATTCTTGATCCCCGAATCCTTACTTTATGATGTAGACCATAATTAATAAAAAATCAATGGATCCAACAATTCCAATTGGTGGCGACTCAATTTAAAATTTTTATAAAAAAACCTATAATCTAAATAGGTAGAGTCGGTCGCTCCGCGTCGTGGGACAATAAGGCACAAATTAATTTATATCAATAATATTGAAATATTTGTCAATAACTTTTAGATATTTTAAAATTTTTTAAAAATACGACATATATTTTAAGTGGTGTTTATTATCCAGTATCATTTATTATTTTGTAAATGTATTAATATTATTAATGCATTTCAAAATTATATTAATGATCTAATTTTGCATGATTCTATATGTATGATGAAAAATAAATGGTTGAATTATTTTAAATTTATTAATTCGATTAATCTTGTATGTTGTGTTTTTTTATTCTAGATGTAAAATAGATGGTTTATATGATTATTTAAATTTTTATTATTCATTGTTAGATTTAAGTAATGATGTTACTCTTGATTCTATTTTTAATGATGTAAAAAAATTAACTTGTGATTTATTTATGGAATTTGATTTGATTTATAATATTCTTACTACTACTAGCAGTGACACTGCTAGTTAAAGTTTGGGTGAATCAATAAAAATTAAAGGGTGATCATTTGAAGATGCAAAAATATAAAAAAAAAACTAAGATCATCCTCTGATTCACCCGAACTTGACATTTATCTAATAACTATATTTGAGTTTGGTAATAGTAAGACATGTAAAAAAATTTAAGTTATTGATTGGTAAGTCGACATCAAAATACTTATCTGGTACTCTCCTAAATTGCAAAACAAATTTTTTCAAGTTCAGTGTCAACTGTTGCGGTTGAATAAGTTTTTAGTGTAGGAAATAATATTTTGAATGAGACGCAATACAGTTTAACTCCTAAATTGCTGAAAGTTCGAACATGTATTGATGATTAGACCAAAACTGTAACGCCCCCTTACCCCAGCATGAAAAGTCTGGATAAGTGAATGCTACACCGACTTCTTAAAATCATTACTTAATAAATGTTAAAAAGTCATACATTTTTTTATTCTAAGATCAAATATATAAAATAGATAATTTATATTTTATTTACATAAAATAATATTTATAAAACTTCAGATTAATTACAAAAAAACATAAAAGATAATTTATACATCCAAAATAATGAAATATAATACAAAATACAAAAGTATTGTGACCCACGATTTTCTCTGTTGTCTGCCTTACTGGATTAGGCCACAACTAGCTCTATCTACAAGCTTCAGCTACCTTTCTAAATCTGCACGGAATGAAAGTCTCACGCTAAGCTCTAAGCTTAGTAGTGCATAAATATAAAAGCAATATATTATATCATGTTGTTCATAATATATAAATATTCATGCAATATATTTTATCATGCTTTTATAGTGAGTATTTTTCATACAATTTATTATCTTGTTGATCACTAGCATATAATACATACATATATATATATATATATATATATATATATATATATATATATATATATCAATACCAAATATTTTTCTTTATCATGATCTCTTATAAGTTCATTAACTTATTTATGCCCATAACACCTAGGAATCACTAACAAGAATAACGGGGTTGTCATCCAGGCATTTATGAGTGCCACCCGGGCATTTATGGTATGCGCATACAAGTGTCATCACCGGCATTTACATATATATATATATATATATATATATATATATATATATATAGGTTCTATCACCGGCATTAATAATAATGCTATTACAAGTTTCAATTATAGTGTCATCACCGACTTCATTAATCGTGTCATTATAGGCATTATTAGTTCTCCTGATTGATATGCCAAACTATCCAAAATTCTAGTTCTAAGCTAGATATTTTAGGGCTTAATTAATATCATTAAAATTCAAAACCATAAGAAATAAAAGTATATATATTCATTTATATATATATATATATATATATATATCTTTCTCAATCACAAAATACTCAACTATGATTTTATTTGCACATAATTTTTATGAGTCTTAAAAACTCATTTGATTTTTCTTCTATCTCATTTGGAAAAAATTCATATTATAACAATTAACCTAATATAACTTAAATATTTAAATTTCATTTTTTTTTCCTGCCCTGCTTCAGGCATAATTCAAATTCTATTTTTGACCTTAATTTTTATCATGTTACAGTCTGAATTAAATTAAATAGTCTTCTTATGAATTTTAGATCTAAATCTTATCTTTAATATGAAACTTGAATCAGTAAATTTGGAGTTCTGTAGAAAAAGTTATGACTAATTGAACACTAACTGTTCACTAACAATTTCGCCCAGAAATTTGCTGGACAGATTCTAGGTCCGAAATATATATATATTTATGCGTAAATACAGACATATTTAGATTTTATGGTCTGAATAAAAGTTAAAGCCCTATGTCATAGCTTTCATAGTCAACTTGAATCACTAAATGTTGAGTTCTTTATAAAAAGTTATGACTAATTGAACACTAACTGTTCATTAACAATTTCGCCCAAAAATTTGCTGGACAGATTATAGGTCCGAAATATATATATTTTTCTGGGTAAATACAGACATATTTAGATTCTATGTCCTGAATAAAAGTTAAATTTCTATGTCTTAGATTTTATATTCAACTTGAATCACTAAAGTTTGAGTTCTTTAGAAAAAGTTATGACTAATTGAACACTAACTGTTCACTAACAATTTCGCCCAAAAATTTGCTGGACAGATTCTAGGTCCGAAATATATATATTTTGATGGAAAAATACAGACATATTTAGATTCTATAGTCTAAATAAAAGTTAAAGCTCTATGTCTTATCTTTCATATGCAACTAAGAACACATTAATCGGAATTATATAGCTCACGTTATAGCAATATATATGCTCACTGCTCCAGAATTTCCAGCATTACACACACACAATCACCTAATTTAATTTCTACCAAATATACTCCTAAGTCTAGCAAACATGCATACTCAGAATTTTATCATAAAATAAAGTTAATTTCCATATCAAATTCTCAAATCATATAACTTGAAAATAAAACATAGGTTATTGTCTTAATTTATGTACAACCCTCTTATTAATCTCCTTCACTTTCTCTAGGTAGCTTTCTCTTTTTCTTTGTTTCCTTGAGCTCCTATAACACACAAAATCATCATCAAAACCTTATCTTATCAAAATTCTCATGAAACCCTAAACTCTCTCTCATGAAACCCTAAAGTCTCTCTCTACATAATCAAGTTCTAAATGAGCTCAAAACCATATTTTCCTTTTATGAAAGTTGAAGAGAAGAAGGAGAGCTTCTTACCTATACTTTTTCCTCTTATTGATCAACACTTGAAGGTTTTATCTCTCCTCTTCTCTTCCTGTTTTTCCTCCCTTCTTCCCTTCCTTAACTTCTCCAAGTCTTGTTGTGCATGAAAATGGCTTTGACTTGTTCTTTTTCCTCTCTTCTCTTTCTTTCTCTCTCTAGATTAAGCTCTAACTATGGTGGAAAGGAGGGCTGACGTGTAGGCTGGTTTTTGAGCAGAGAAATAATTTAAGAAGAAGAGATAAGGAAGAAGAAAGAAGAATTAAGAGAATGGCCAAAAGTCTCATATGGGTCCCACTATTTTTTGACAAAAATATTGACTTTAGGCTTAATTAAGCTTAATCTCATTCTTTTTCTTATTGAGTGCCGACCAACCCATTTAAAATGTCCAAAAATTAATATGTTAATTAGTAAATAATATTAATCTTTCAAATTTTGGTAAATTGCAATTTGATCCCAAAATTTATCAAAATTTGCAATTTAGTCCATTACCGTAAATTAACTTATTTAAGATTTATAAACACTTAATTAGACATATATCAACATAATTTAATCATTTCTTTATTAGTCAAAATCCGAATTTAAACTCTGATCAGTCAAACGAGTCAATTTCGCGACACGTGCGACTCGGTGCCTAAATTAGCGGATATGACAAAAGCGATATTAAGACAATAAAAAATAGAAAAATGTCAATTTGAGAACCATTGTAATATCCAGTAATTTAGGCCCCGATTGTGCGTGACCGTAGTGAGGCGCGCAGGTTCAATCGGAGTCTAAATTTGAACTTATAAAACAATGACTAATAATAAGGAAAAATAATTAAGGGTATTATTATTTAGGAATTAAAAAGATTAGCGGTAGAATTAGAAAAAAATAAAATTTTCTATGGATAAAATTGGTATTATGGAGATTGTTTGGGGAAAAAGTGTAAATATGGAGGAAGATGTGACAAATATGAAATTTTTCAAAGTTTAATTGTAAATCAAAATTAATTAACTTAATGAAACAATAAGAATTAAGATTAAATTTAATTAGTGGGACCCACTTCTTAATTTGGGTATAAAAGTCAAAAAGGAAGAACAAATTTCTCATTCTTCCATAAAGTCATCTTCATCTTCTTTTCTCCTCACCTTTGGCCGTCCATCTCCACTCCCATAAATCTCCATTTTCTTCCTTTTTCCAGCATGCTAATAGTGAGGAAAAAAATAGTTTTGAGAGATGAAAATTCTGAATTAAGGAGTTCTTACCATAAAAGGTGCCAAATGAGCAAGAAGGAAGGAAGAAAAAAAGAAGAAAAAGGGAGAAGAGTAGGAGCAATTTCGGTCCACCTTGAAGAACACTTAAGGTTAGTTTATTCTTCTTAAATTCAACCTTTTTCCTTCCATTTGAGATCCATATTGATGATAGATGTGATTAGGGTTGATAGATATAGGTTATGTTGCAAGATTGAACATAGAAATTTAAGTTTGTGATTAGTTGATGGAAGTATAATTAAACTTTGAATTAATGATAATTGAAGTTAGTTAATTATTTTATGGCTTAAAAACTAAAGAAAATGTAATGTTAATAGATGAATGAGGGGCTGCCATAGTTAAAAAAATTTGGAAAAAATTAAAATTAGCATAGAAGTACAACAATTGGTGATAAGTGAATCATGATTTGAGTGCTGAATTAATAAGAGGGAAGTTTAACCTTAGTATATTTTAGCTCAATTAAAGTGTAAAACATATTAGGAGCATTAGCATACTATATAGACATGAAAAGCATTGAAAATAGATATTGGAATTGAGATGTGGTATCGTTGTATAGGAAAAACAAGTGAACAAGGGAAAAACCCTCAAGAGGGTGACAAAGGCAAGGAGAAAGCTAGCTAATAAGGGAAGAAAAAGAAGGATTAAGGGAAGAGCCAAGACTGATTAGGTATGTGCTTCATTGATAAAAACTTTACATGATGTTCATATGTGTGTAATTATGTGTTAAAGTTTAATATGATTGTGTGTTAGATGTGTTATGTAATTAGTTGTTGTTTTTGATATTTTATATGAAAATGAGACCAAATAGTGTGAAATAATTGAAACATATGAATGTAGTTATAATTCTGGAAAGTTTAGTATCAAAATGAATGCAAATGATGAATATGGATTGATGTCAATTGATGGCTCGGGTACAGAATTCTAGGAACAACCCTGACTATTTTGATGATAACTTGAGTTATGGAACTCCTTTTTGTATATTCTTTGTTGGAAATGAAAGCTAAGACACAAAAATTTAATTTTTATTCAGACCATAACATCTAATTATGTCTGTATGTGCCCAAAAAAATGCATGAAGTTCAAACTTAGAATCTGTCCAGAAAATTCTGGGCAGAAATATCTGTGATGATTCAGTATTAAATTAACCATAACGTTTGATACCAAAATGGAATTTAAGTGATTTTTGATGCATCTGAAAGCTAAGACAATAAGCTACAAATGGTTAGAAGGTCATAACTCTAAATGCGAATTATAAATTGCCTAAAAATGAAGTATAAAAATATGTCCGAAATCTGCCATAGGGAAACATATGAAATCTTGGGCTTGTGCATGTGTTGTGATAATTATATGTAATAATTAATGTGAATATTCACTTTAATGATAATTATAATGTTAACAAATTATTGATGTGTGAGATTTTAGTACAATAATAAAGGGAATAAAGAACAAAAATAAATGAGTATAATTATGATAATTGAATAATATTGACATTTTTGAAATATTATAAATTAATATAAAAATAGTTAAGCCCAAAAACACATAGTCTAGAACTATAATAGAAAATAGTTTGGCATGTCAATCAGGGGATCTAATGACAAATTGATAAATGCGCTCGACGCAAAATTATTAAGCCACTAATGACAATATTACAAAAGCCGGTAATGATATTATTATGAAGCGCTCGACACAATATTATGAAAGCTAAAAATGACAATCTCGTTATTCCTATTAATTAGTTCGGTTATAGGTGTTATGGGCACAAGAAAATAATAATAATAATAATAATAATAATAATAATAATAATAATAATAATAATAATAATAATAATAATAATAAAATTGAAGTATGTGATTTTTATAAATGTTATATGAATTCAAGTTGTTAAATATTGAGTATTTGCTGAAATTTATTGATTGTATATAATTCTTTATTTTATGTCTTACTTATTAAATGGTTAATTAATATGTGAGAAAATATATATGTATGTAAAATTTTTTATCATTGAAGCACCACTAAGTTATTAGCTTAGCGCAGTAGTTTTCTCTCGCGTAGGTTTAGAAGGGTAGCCGTATAAAATAGATTCTCAGAAGAAGAAGGGTACTCGGAGGAAAACAGCTAGCAGCTTAATTTTCTTTTTTAGTATATTTTGTTAAAAACTTTGTAAATTAAAGTATCGTTTTTATTTCATATAATGTGTATTAAATATGTGAGTCACTATGTAAAAGAACATAGTTTGAACGTAAATTAATGTACTTTATAAATAAATAAAATTTTGAATATTTGTGCTTGTAATAATTTTTATTTTAGTGTCTGCGATATTTTTGTAAAAAAAAATTATTCTTCATTTCATTAATTTTATAAAACAGTAAAACGGGTAATGCTCACTTACCTTGTTGAACGACAGTGGGGTAAGGGGGTGTTACAACCAGTATGACTTTACCACCGGAGGAACGGCTAACACATCCGGCACCGGCGGTTCCGATTATAAAAAAGGTAAAATGAGTCAACAATTAAACTTTAAAATGTAAGAGAACTACGTGAGATTTGATTTCTCTAAACCCTAGGATGATACGTATACAACTTAATTAATGGTAAAAAAAATTAAGTTCAACCCTAATTATTAATATTTTAATTTTTTAAATATAATTTCAAACTTTTATAATTAAATTATTTTTTAAAATAAAAAAATTAAATTGATTAAATTTTTAACCTAATTATAATTTTTATAATTTATTAATTTATCAAATAAAAATATATTTTATTAATTTATCAAATAATCTTCATAAATTAATATTCAATAAGTTATTTTTTCTCAAAGTTTTTATTTTTTATAACTTATTAGTTGTACAAATTTATAATTTACACAAATTAATATTTTATAAGTTAATATTTTTTTGTTTCATTTATAAACAAATTAATAAGTTAAATTATATTTTTTGCTTCAAATTCACTCAACAATTAAGTTTAATTTCTAAACTTTAAACTTTAGTAATTTTAATTGTATTTATTTATTATGTTAATTATTATTAAAAAAATATTACAACCGACTGGATCTTTAATTTGTGAACCGAAACTAGAACCAACCGGTTCCGAGCAGGCTGCTCTTTAGTTCTGCTCCTAATTTTTTAAGACCGCAGAACCAGAACTTCTGAACTTCCCCCACTACCTTTTTTTTTCATATATACCTTACGTTTACAATTACTTTTTGCTTGTGGTTCCATTTTTTTACATTAAACAATATATTTATATTATTAATTTATTATATTTTATTTCTCCAATTATTATATCTTATTAATATTATTATTAAATTATATATACTATTTTATTCAATATATATATATATATATATATATATATATATATATATATATATATATATATATATAAATTAATTGCTCGATGAATTTACCAATTAATTATTTTTTTCAGAATAGCTCAGTTAATAGGGTTTTTTTTCATAATTTTTTTCTTCAATAGGATATTTGTAGGATTATTTTATTATTACTAATTTACTATTTGTAAGATAATAATTTTAATATTCTTTGTGTATGTTATGTAATGGTGAACATGGATTTTATCATATTTAAAAGAGTTATTAATTTTAAAATTGATGAATTTTGAACTACAATGTTAATTAGAAGGTATGGGGTAATTAATAATTTAAAATTATATTTCTTTATAAAATAAATAATTTTAAAATTATTGTTTGTCGTATTTTTTATAATTACTTTAAAATTTAAATAATGTCAATAAGAATTTTATTAAATATATGAGAAAAAATAATTAAAAAAATAAAACATAAAATATAGAGTTAAGAAATAATTACTAATTCATTTGCTTATAAAACATAAAACTATTAAAAACAAGAGTGATTATGAAAAATAATTAATTTTTGAATTCTATTGCTCTTATTTATGGAATTACACCAAACTAAAAAATATGATTTAAATTCCTGTTGCATTATATGTCAAAGAAAAATATTTAAATCTCAAACCAACAATTTAGGAATAAGATTTAATTTCTTATTCTTTTAGTATTCCAAACATGACCTTAGGACATGATTGAGATGTCAAATTTTGAAATATAAATGAAATTTGCATTCCAAATTTGGGTTTGGTATTGTATTTTCTTTGAAAATAAGATTTTGATAACTTAATATTCTAGAATTTCTATTATCTAATTTTTGGTGGTTGCTAATATAGGTATCGAGTCGTATGTGTCGCTAAATTAATATGTTGGATTCACCAAAGTCTAAATTCAGATTTTGAGAAGATTTAATCAAAAAATTATTAATAATTAAGAGATATGCTAAATAAAGCACATTAAAAGTGTAAAGAAGTGAAATTACTAAATTGTAAAATTTGAAAAATTTTAGAATCAAATTGTAATTCATGAAAAATTAAAGGATTAAATGAGACTTATGACATTCAAATATTGTTTCGTACACAATTAATTTAAATTGCCCAACTATAATTAATTTAAATTGTCCGACCACCATATATAAAATGAGATTAATGTCTTAGTTAAACATAATATGGTGTTATAAGGTCAAATATGGTGGGACCCATAGTTGAATTTGGTCATCTCTTTTTCTTTTTCTTTTTTTCTTCTTCCTTATCTAATTTTACCCATATTTTCTGCATTATTGAGCCAGTCCCACACCACCCATAAAATCTCCATAGCCAAAGTTTCATTCTAGAGAGAGAAAGAGAGGAAATAGAGAGAGAAAGACAAGCTAAAGTTATTTTCATGCTCCACAAGGATTAAGGAAGATAGAAAGAGCAAAAAGAAAGGGAGATAAGAAAGATAAGATGGGAGAAAAATCTCCAAAATGTTGATCAATAAGAGAAAAGACTATAGGTAAAAAGTTCTTATTCTCTTCTATAATTCTTTCCAAAGAAAAATATGGTTTTAATCTCATTTAGAGCTTGTGGTGGAGGAGAGAGAGTTTAGGGTTTATAGAGAGAGAAGATAGGGTTTAAAGAGTTTTGATGAAGTAGGGTTTTGATTATTGTTTTAGGATATTTTAGAAGCTCAAAGTGACAAAGAACAAGCTCAAAGGAGTAAAGGAAAAGAAAAGGAAGCATAGAAAGATAAGTGATAAATAGAAAGGTTAGTCATAGTTTAAGATAATAGCTTATATTTTACTATAAATTACATGATATACATCTTTGACATGTGAGTTGATGATTGTAATGCATTGAAAATGAATTGTTGCACATAAACTACAAAATAACATGATAAAGGTGAAAATATGTAATTGTGTTTTGGATATTATATGTTAGGAATTTGAGTATATTGGAAGTGTATAAATGGATAAAAACTTTGTATGTTGAATAATGAACTTCAAAAAATATATCTTATGATAGTTTCATAATTTTAGGAAGCTTATAGTGAATATGGTAAAAGAAGTATATTTTTCCAATAGTTAGTCATGGGTGTAAAGAATTATTTACGGGCGTGTATAACTAAATTTATAGGTATAAATAATTACTTACGATGTGACTTTTTGCATGAAAATAATACCATTCATTTCAAATTCATTCACGCCTTAAGTCACAATTTGGGTAACGGACGTGAGCTTTTTCACAGGCGTGAGCGATTGGACCACGGTTGTGAGGCTGTGTCTAGCATTATTCATGGGCATGAATAAGAAGTCACAGTTGTGAATATCCTATTTTTCATAATGTGTATATTTGATAAGTGAATGAGTAATGTTTATACACCGGATTATATGAAAAGAAAATGGAATGAAGGGAAATAAGACAATTATAAAATTGATAATGAGAAAAAGTATGATATAATGAAATGAATAAAGAAAAATGGGATTGATAATTTGATGATAACATGAATTAAGTCTTAAAATACCTAGCTTAGAAGTAGAATTTTGGATAGCTTGACATGCCAATCAGGGAGTCAATTAATGCCGGTAATGACACTATTATTAAAGCTAATAATGTTATTATTATTAATACCGGTGATGATACCTATATATTAATGTCAGTGATAGAACTTATATGCGCATATCATATTGTTGAGTGACACTTTTAAATACCTAGATGACTAATTACGTTATCCTAGTTAGTGATTTTTAAGTCTTATGGACGTAAATAAGATAAACATGAAACAGAGAATTATATATGTATGTAAATGAATTACTTGTTTTTATTTAAGAATATGAAACGGTAAAGAAATTGTGTCATTTAATTATGTAGTACATGAATAGGAGAAAACAAGTATGAAAAGAAAATAAATGTTTTACTACTAAAATAATTTAGTATACTTGAATGATGAATATGATTACATATTACATGAAATTAGTTTATTATTTTATTTTTAAATATCAATAAACTTAAAGTTTAGCGTGAAAATTTTCTCTAACATGAATATAGAAAAAAGTAAGGTGAGGTTGATAGACAAATTGAATTAGGAATCTCTTTCCTTCTTTTTTTTTTCAAAATTTACTTAATATTTTATCTTTGAAAATAGAATTCCTAGAACTAGTAGAATTTCTTATGTTGATCCGCACCTGATTGCACTTGGCCTCTTTTAAGATAAATGTTATGAAACAGTTTCTTAAAAAAATAACTGGCAGGAACTATAAAAAATAAATAAAAAGAATAAATAATTATACAAATTACTGGATTTCTTATTTTAGATTTATCAAAATTGTAAATGCATTTGGACTTTCTCTACTTCAGCAGTTATAAAAATGAACTGATGATTTTTAATTCCATACATCGATTTCATTTTGTAAACAGTAAAATCATGAATTCAAATTAAGTAGAAAATGTTAATAAAACTCATATTCCTCAACGCAAATAATATTAAATTTTTTTTCTAACATAATCATTCCATCTATCCCAAATATATATAGTCTATTTTCTTTTTTTCCTGTTCCAAAATATGTTGCACGTATTATTTTTACGCTACAATTAACTTGTGAAATATTTTTTTATATCACTATTTAATTGTTTTATACTCAATAATTTTTCATTTAATTTTTAATATTTTTCAAATAAAAATTATATCAGGAGTCCGCATTTCGGAAAGTTTCATCTCTCAAATAAAATATGATAGATCTAACTTAAGGTACGGACGCATCTTGATAAACGAGAACTTGATATGAATACCGTTTACCTAAGGGAGGTAACTTTTGTCATCAACGGCAGTCTAAGCAACACACACAATGTAACTATATGGGCATTTTTAATTTTGTAGTAACGACGACAAATCGTCTTTATTTGATACATCAAACAGCATGTGAACAAGTTTCATTAATATATATTCTAGCAAGGCACAAGGAACAAATGAGAATGTCAAAGAAGGTTGGTGTAAGATAAGCACACGAGCAGTGATCATACAGATGAGAATTATCAGATAATTCTATTTCCCATTTGTATTGAACAGAAACTGAAATTACAACGCTGCTGCCAACTTTTGAACATCAAAATAAGGGAAAAAAATAAGTATTCAACATGCGACGAGACAAAAGAAATTTTCAAAAAACGAAACAAAGGCATGTATTTTTCTTTTCATCTTTTTCAATACATATATGCTACACTGGAAAACAAAAAGTCTGACTCTAACCTGAGAAGAAATTACATATTCCAGATCATCTTCCACCGGATAGCTCAATAGCATCCTGGTTATATAATGAATCTTCTCCCCAGTCAAATCTTCTTTGCAATCTTTCGTACTCTTGCCTGCGTGTTACCTCCACATTTTGCCATTCTTCCCATCTTTCTGCCAGACCCTCTCCTTCCAGCATCCGAACCACCTCTGACATCGCTGGACGGTCCTCCGGTGAGGCTTGGGTACAGAGTAATGCAACTTGGATCATCATCTCCACCTCCTGAATGTTATAATTTTTACTTAGGTTGCGATCTACAATGGCATCCAGTCTTTTTTCCCTCTCCAGTTTCTTGACCTTCATAAGCATATAGAAAAAGAACAGATCAATCAACAAGAGCAAGGATCCCAACAGAGCGAAAAATATAAATTGTAATAAAAAGGAGACACCTACAATAACATTATAATCCCATCTATTTTACAATCTTTTTTGATTTTAGACAGTTGCATAAATGAATTACCTGATAATGATATAAAGGAAATCTGGGAAAATGCATGCAAAGAAACAATAGAAATAATGACTAATTGCGGCTTACATGGTCAAGCAATAACACATCATCTTCCTCTTCCAACCTTGAAAAGTCAATCGCCCGCTGACCTGTTACAAGCTCTAGAAGCATAATTCCATATCCAAAAACATCAGTCCTTTCTGATGACTTTCCAGTGGATAAGTACTCAGGTGCAATGTGGCCCATTGTCCCACGAACTTGAGTTGTCACGTTAGTCTTTCTCACATCAACCAACTTTGCCAGGCCAAAGTCACCAACAACTGCTTCAAAATCTTCATCCAATAGCACATTTGCAGCTTTCACATCCCGATGAATAATCTTAGGATTACAATGTTCATGAAGGTATTCCAGCCCTCGTGCTGCTCCTAAGGCCACTCTTTTTCTTGTTGCCCAATCCAAAACAGGTTCCTCAGGCTTACGTTCTGCAACCAAGATAAGTATGCCAAATTACCACCAAAGAGGCTTTATACGTTGAATAGACTGTCAAAATTGTATTTCATATATTAACATTAAATGGTAAATGTGAAAGAACAGCAAATTATTCTTCATGCAGGCATCATATTGATAAGAGTGTAATATTGCAGCATCAGAAAAAAAAAAATAAAAAAGGCAAAGAGCATATGCAGCTAGTCCAACTAATCTTCCACTTTCATAGGATTCCAAAATCATTATCCTAGATAACTTGGAACTAAAACTAGTTTTAACAATGATGATGAACCTAGATTTACATTCCCCTATACAAACATCTAATCTCTACTTGTACTCCACCATGTCGCTAACAATGGATTTTGCATTTTAGGAATGCTTTCAGTTGCTGCCAACCACAATAATGAACATCGTAGTGTACCAAATGAAGTTGATGGGGAATTTATCACCTACACTGAAACTAACAATTTCAACAGGCACATATCCACTACTAAATCGAGCTAAAACATGCTGATGCTATCCTTGTTTCTTTTTGGAAAATAAAAGATTTATCCACCCTTCAAATCCATATTACCTCTCTATAGAAACTGATTAAAATCAATATATTTTTGGTACATGCTTATAGGTTTATTTGATTCGCCACAATCAGTTGTCCAGACAATCCTAATGAAACAATTTTTTTTTATTGGCTGCTTCTATTCCAACATATGATATTAGTGATTTATACCTCTTAGACGATACGCCACACTTAAATTTGGCATATAGGGATACACTAATAGACGCTCTGATGGTGTTGTGCAGAACCCTATCAACCGTAATAGATTCCTGTGAACTGCCACACTTATCATTTCAACTTCACGCTGGAAAGCTGCATCTCCTCCTGGACTTTCAAAATCAGTTAAACGCTTAACAGCAATTTTTGTTTTATCTTGAAGCTCGCCTTTGTAAACTTTACCAAAACCCCCCTGTCCAAGGATATTCTTCTCACTGAAATTTTCAGTGGCCAGCTGTAATTCCCGATAAGCAAATCTTTTCAGTTGACCAAATGCAATTCTTCGGTCAACTTCACCTGAGCAGAAGGCAAGAAAAATTTTACACTTACAATAGAAAACATTGATAAAAAGTGCATGAGTATTTTCACAGCAATCATATAGTGTTTAGAAGTGTTTAATAAAACTCTGTTCTGTTTTTAAGTTTGTTAAATTGCTTAAAGCATTACATGTCAAATCGGAGGATGCCAATAATGAGGAAAGAATTCAAACAAAATCTAGCTTACATGCTCATATAGGTACTTGGGATTTTTATCTAATCCAACGAGTCATAGAAAAGAATGAACTATCCAATTTACACTTGTGGGAGAAGCTATAGGTTTTCCATTTACATTGTATAAAATAGCCATGAACAAGTTGCTTGAAAATAAGGGGCTTATTAGTTATTACCCAAAGAAAAGAAAAGAACCAAGGGTACCCAATTATTTAGGCACTGTTATGGAAATGCGATTATCATATTCTCTGATTGTGAATGACAATTACTGCCAACTGATTCTCACCTTCGAAACTACTTACTGTGAAAGAGATGATAACCAAATTGATCAGTAAGCCTCATGCAACCTTCACCCTTGTGGTTCCACAAAAAATCCCATAAAATTCTTTTGAACTTGTAACAAGAGAGAATTAGGAGCTTAGGTTGTGCGAGGAAAGAGAGATCATGGCACCATGCAAATGATGATAAGATAGTCCTAAAAATTGTTTCCATAGTTCATATTTCATGCAAGGCAAAGTTATGCTTCATTTCAATGATGATGTACTTTGTCATTGTATAGAAATGAACAGGGGAGAGAGATGGTCTAGGCATGACAGGTCCCCCATGCCAAACCTGAATTTTGAGCTAAATCATCTATGTGCTCATTATTGGCCAGATATGAAATCAGTCGGCTATGAGAACTGGAGATATTTGTGTAAATCTCTCCCTTGCTATATGTCAAATATCTCCCCATATATATACTAGGAAATCTGAAAATTGATTCTGGCCCTATAAGAAAGAACAAACAGTTTTCATCTTTATAGTTGGCAAATAAGTTCAGACTGACGAGCAATGATCACTAAACAACTTTTGTTGGGTCGTCAAGACATATTACACAACCCCAGCCAATGGGGCAGACAACAATGAGCTGGCTGGAATTAATACTTAACTACAGGCAACATAATTGCATTATTAAAATAGCAGACACAATTGAAAAAAATGGAATACTTGGTGCTTCTTTTATAATTAAATTTTGAAGCATAACATTTTTGTCAATTTTAAATCTCCACAACGGTCCCAGATCAAATGATTGCAGGAGATGTTAAGCCCAGATATGAACTAATTAAGAAAATAGCTGTAGTTTGAAATACATTCCAAGTTGCAACCACAAATAGGCCAGCACTTGCTGGAAAACGGAAGCAAATGTATAACAATATAGTTCACCAAGAGAAAAGTTTATTATACAATTTTATCATACAAAAGGTGCTCATAAGTTAAATGAGACTAGATACCACATGCAATGCACAGGTCAAATGGCATATTCTATAATTTCTCTTTATACATGCAGTTCCACATGCACTGCTGAGGCATCAAAACTGGAATTCATTGTCTAAAAGATGGGGGGGAAGAGCTTAATTGTATTCCCATTAAAATAAGGTACTTCAAAAGAAGCGATTCCTCATTTTTATCAATCTAGAATCAACCAGGACTGTCAGATAATTAGTTTCAACGTACTGAAAAGTAACTCAAACCTGCAACATCCACAAATACTTCACGTTTATAACCTCTGTGTCTACCCTTGCAAAGAAAAAACAGAAGTCCACCAAAGAGAAGAAGAATTACAATTCCTCCAACAATTCCAACTATAATACCAATCTTTGGCTTATTTGAAGAATCTGCAAATAGAGTATAGGACAAGCAATTAGCTACTTGAAGAAAAAAAAAATCAATTGTAATCCAATGTCACTCCAATTAATCAAGAGTTAATTCACTTACCTGAATTAGTGCTATCAGATTCACAGGGTTGGGGAAATGTTCCACCACAGTTTAAATTATTTCCACTGAAACTGATATAAATGAACAGAAAAAATCTAAATTAAATTTCAATAGACACATAGGATAAAATAGGCAGAACAAAAAAGGAAAAAAACAATTCACAGGTTGTAACAATGTGTAATATTATTATCTTTACTGCTGTTCATACTTGTATTTTGGAATCTGAAATAGATGCTGAGGAATTTGACCAGTAAGATTATTTGAATCGAGCAGACTGCAAAGAAAATTTCAATCATGTCATCAAAAACTTGTAAAGCAGCCCAATAATAAAACATACACTATTGAAACGTAAAGAAAATGTTGGATTGTCAAAAAAAGCAGCTAGGGATTAAAGATATAGGAGGATCAAAATCACATATATTTCACTTTGAAAGTGAGCTAAGATATCATGAATTATCACTTACATATTGATCAAATTTTGAAGACCAGATAGAGATTCAGGGAGAGATCCAGTAAGATTATTTTGACTCAACGTCCTGTTAACATGGTAAGAAAATTACACTTCTCATGAACTTATGGACTATAGAGAGAGATGCTACAAAGCTCAAAAGTAAATACAATATACATATGTAACTTACAAAAATTGAAGCTTTTTAAGGTCTCCAAGGGTAGATGGTATTTCGCCAGTTAAACGATTATTTCCCAAATCTAAGCTGGATAAACTCGACAAATTTCCAAATTCTTTGGGAATCTCACCAGTTATGCCATTTCCTTTCAAAGTTCTGCAAGATGAAAACACCCAATACATATTAGCACTGTACTTACCACCATCTTGCATAAATATTATTTCAATTAAGAGACTGACCGAAACTGTAACACATAAAGAAAGCAGCTGGTCATGGTCAACCAAGCACAAAATTTTTGTAAGAAAAAGATTTCACAGGAAATATGAACTTATGTAAAGCTTCGAGTTACATAATGATAACTATTTCTACAACCTGCTAGCAACAAATTTTAAATAGTCAACAAGATTGGATTATTTCCTTTAAAAAAAAAAAGAAAAATCAAACAACTAAGGTATATGTATGCGCAAAAATGTCTGCAGATTGTTATAATATAGTGCATACATACAGTGTAGTAAGAGTCTTCAGAATTCCTATTTTAGGAGACAAGATTCCGGAAAAATTCATACCAGACAATGTTCTGCCAAAAAAAAAAAGGGTTAAAGATATAAGCAAATATTACAAGGTAACAACTAGTCATAAATCTGAAGTACATGATACTGAATGAATGCTAAATTGTGTTACATATGGATGATCATGAAACTTAGTCAAAACTGATAAAAGTGCATCAAAGAACACTCACACTGAAGTGACATGATTATTATTGTCGCAGATAACATTTGACCAAGTGCATGGATTAACTTGATTTTGATTCCAATCCATCAACTGATTGGCCGGAGCATTCATTGAAAGCTTCAATGCATACAATGCATCTCCTGAAAACACAAATATATAAGTTCACCATCTAATCAACCAACCATCCTACCTTTATCGAATCAATAGTGAAAATTTTATACACCTTAAAACATGGTCCCCCATGAGGAATTTCATGAAATCAAGTAATTGAATATTTAATACCTTACTTGCATGAAAATGTTGTTCAAAGACCATATTGCAAATTAATAAAAGTTCAAGTAGTTATCCTTATGCTTTCAATGCTATTAAGGGCTATCCTTACATTTCAAGAAAGTTATACATCTTGGAACCAAGACTTCTAAAATTAATCTCTTAGGATTTTTCTATCTTAATTTTTTTTCCTAACATTATTTATCTATAAAAGGCCCATTCCATAAAATAACTAACATTCATTTTGTCCTCGAAAGTGATAAGATGTCTAAAGTTCTCTGAATTTCTTTAGTTAAGGGATTTGTCAAAATGCTTTCTTAACCATTCCTTGGTTCCAAAATTAATCTATTAGGCTTTTTCTATCTTAATTTTTTTCCCTAACATTATTTATCTATAAAAGACCCATTCCATAAAATAACTAACATTCATTGTTTACTCGAAGGTGATAAGATGTCTAAATTTCTCGGAATTTCTTTAGTTAAGGGATTTGTCAAAATGCTTTCTTAATCATTCCTTGATCCTCATCCTTAACACATACATTCAAGCCAATTCGTTAATATCCTTTCCCCTTCTCATGCCCAAAGCAATTTATAGCTTATATAATCCTAATACTAATCAAATATATAGTTTTAACGGTTATCATTTTGACTTCCTTCTTAGTTAACTTGGAATTTTTGTATGTGTTTCAATTCTAGCATTTAGACAAGCTCCTCTATATTTCCTTTGATTAAAGTGATTTTGTAAGTCATTCTATCATTCAAATTTTTGTAAGAGTAAATTTCTTTTTCTTTTGTTCACTCAACATTTGTAGATCAAGCTAGTGATACTTTGATTAATGGCTCTTGTTCAACTACAAATTTTAGGCATTAAAGTAATTAAATTCCTCATATCTTGTTTTCAATATGAATCTATCCATAAAGCATAAACCATTTTGTGCCATTTAACGAATCTTTTATGTACTTTTGCTTCCTCCTTTTTCAAAATGAATGC
This sequence comes from Triadica sebifera, assembly GCA_023653625.1. Lineage (NCBI taxonomy): Eukaryota > Viridiplantae > Streptophyta > Magnoliopsida > Malpighiales > Euphorbiaceae > Triadica > Triadica sebifera. The sequence continues at coordinate 34,050,373 of CM042894.1, read as the reverse complement.
TTATGTTCCCTGAGTTTCATAAAAATCAACAATTTATTCCTAACATAGACCAAAACAATAGTCTGTGATTGCATATGAAATTACATGTCCAATAAGAACTAAAAGTCTTTCACTTTGAAAATAAAAACAAACCAAACTGTGTATCAGATCAAACTTCAAGGAACTTTTTTCAAAATGTTCCCTGAGTTGACCTCTTCAATGAGTAAAGCACTTTAAAAAAATCATTTAAGCTTTTTCAGCTTTCTCATATAGCACTTCCACATATAAGACAAACTCCCACCCAAAAACAAATAATTTGAAGTCAAATGACTTCAGCACAAACACATGCATTTTATGTAAGATACTTTTAGCATCACAGTAATCTGGAGAGAGAGAGAGAGAGAGAGAGAGAGAGAGAGAGAGAGAGAGAGATTGCCAATATCTAATTCACTCTGCCTATTGTTTTCCTGGTGATCTCAAAATTACCAATCAAGTGAAGTTATACTAAGAGTAAGAAATACAGCAATTAGCATACCAGATAATTAAGGACCACTTTACCTTGTGAATCAGACAACACAAAAGAACCCAAGCAAGCCAGAACTAAAGCTCCAAACACCAATTCCATCTTCAATGACATCAACTCAAGTGATTACTGCATGAAACACATGAACCTGAATGAAAATGAGAAGACTAACTCTGCAAAAACATCCCCAGTTCCAATTCTAAAATATCTCCTCAAGATCCACCATCAAATTGAAAGAAATCAACATGAACAAGGAAAAGTAAAGAGGACCTAGCCGCAAGACACATGGAAGGGCAGAAAGATGTTTTTGCTGGCCTGCATGCATGTGTATATAACTGGTAAAACTTTCTTTTTTTTTTTTCATTTTGATGGGAACAAAAAAGATGAAAACCTATTTAGCCAGTCAAGGATGGAATTTGAAATTCATAGATTCAAACTTGAGTTTCTAATTCAAATGGTGCAACTGAAGTTGTAACTCATAAAGGAGGGAGGAAAATACTTCAGACAATTATGTCTAGAACATCTGAATTAACAGAATATTAAAAGGTACTGAAGTTTATTCTCAAACAAATATTAGTCCAAATTCATGGATCTAGCAAATCCAATAGATTTGATAAATGCAAAATGAATTTCATTCAATTAGATAAAATTAAAATCCCACACCAAATCCGTACTTCCCTCCATTTAAGTGCTAACTTAGATTATCTTATATATATATATTTAAGAAAATCCACAACCATCATTAATGTTTCAGTTATTTTCCAACTACAATACAGGTTAGTTTGCAAAATATATTACATATAAATCCCTTCTTGTTCTATGTTTGTCAAACTCGGCCTAACCATGCAATCGTTGTCGCAGCAAACAGGCATGCCCCAACAGTGAGATCTGAGAATTCTCCACTTCGAGATAAATGTTTGGTTCACTAGATACAAAAATAAGATTAGGATACATGTGATTTCATAACTAGCAAAAAGAATTGACCAGCAACTAAGATGACATGTAAGTCAATGATTTTACTCATGTCATAAAATAATGAAATTTATGAAGTTTCAAAAAGAAAAATTCAAGCAAGCTATTATGGCCATCAAATCTTTCTCTTCTAACAGGGAGGGTAAATGCAAAGCTTCATCAAAATACCATCCCTCAACGTCAGTTAGTATATATAGCTTTTAGCCCTTAATACCAAAAAAAAAAAATCAAGATTAACAACGCACAACAATTAAAAAAAACATTGAGATACTAAAAAAGAAGCACAAACTTGAAACAATAAAAACTAATCATGGGTAATTTGAACTAAGCCCAATCAATTCCATTCCCGTTTTATGCATTTTCTCAGAAACCAAACTCCGCCGCAGGGTTCAAAACAGAAATCAAACCAAACACAAGAACCCAAAAAAGAATTGAAATTGAAAATTGAAAAAAGAAAAAGGAAATCATTCAAAATGAGTACGTAAAGAAGAATCTGAATTAATAGAATATACCTCTTTCCAGAAAATCAAGCAGCAGTAGAAAGAGAAGGAATTTCCATGTGGGTAAGTGCTAAATGGGTAAGATTATTTAATTCGATTAGTGAAAGCGAATCAAATTTGAGGCTTTTTGAAGGGATTGAGCTGTATAGGCAGCTAAGTAGCTAACTAAAGTGGAGTTAGGGAGATAGGTGGGTGTGCGAGAGCAAGTTTCATTGTCGGCTTGTGTATCATTTTAACAGTCAAAATTCCAAGCAGAAGCTCCTATCTGTCCTCTCTCTCTCTGGGGGTTGGGCTATCTTTTTTTTTTTTTGTCCCCTACTTATTTAAATTGCTCTGTTACTCTGTAATTTATTCGGGGAAAAAGAGTTGGTTTAGGAAACTTTTGCCATCATTACTGTTTCTACCCACGGATTTGAAAAGAAAGTGGTCTTCACTCTTTGGTGGGGATGCTAAACATCCATACTCCGAAAATAATGACTTTTAAAAATAAGAAATGAAAATTAAATATTGCTTATTTTGATTCCAAAATAAACTATTCTAATACATTATATTAATTTATGTCAAAAAATCTTCTAAGAATCCCTTTTTAACCTTTTTTTATTGGATAAATATTAGCCACGTTTTCTTTTCTTTTATAATAAATATCTACAAATTTCTATATAAATCTGACAATAGGAATATTATATATAGTGTTTATTATGGAAGGAAATAGCAAAAATACTTACTTCATCCCTTCCCAAAAAAAACAGTTTCACTTTTCTTTTTTGCAATTTTCAAAATATAATCAACTTACTATTTTTATACTATAATTAACTTGTAAAATCTTTTTTTTTATATTTTATTTAATTGTCTTTGTTAGATTTTTTAGGAAATACTAAATTCACTAAAACCTATTCAAAAAATACAAATTATAATACCAATAAAGAAAATAACCATATTAACATATAATATTATTTTCCTTAATTTATAGCATATATGCACTCTTATTACAGTAGATTCCATGAAAGAGTGATTTGATTGTTGTCTTTTTTATCAAACTTTCAATCTTTGTTTTTCTTACTTTAATTTACAGAGGTTCAAATTTCCAAGTTCTTATTGTTGTGCTCTTTCACTTCTCTTTTATAAGAGGCAGCTAGTCAATTAAAGATAACTACTCTTTCTAATTTGGACCAGTAGGGTAATTATTAATATAATAATAATAATTGGATAGATACTAATTTCCAGCATTTCTCTCCATATACTGCAATGTTCACAGTTTAACGTATATGTCGTGCAATGGGTGCATACAATAAGTGCTTATTAACTATATATTTGTTAGGAGTAGGATTGTACAAATAACCTGCATCTTTTTGCATTGAATCAAAAAAATTGAGAAAAAATATATAGGTATTATTGGCTTTTTTTTACTATAATAGAACCAAAGTTTACTGTTAACTTTAATTTTGACAAATTTGGATTATTAAGTGATATTTAAACCGAAAATTATATTGAATTGTATCAAATTATTTTGGAACCAAACTGTACCAAAAAACCGATATTTAAATATTTATAATAAAAAATAAAATAATTTATATATAACATTATTTATAATTTTTATACTTTTATTATATAAATATAATATAATTTAAACTTATAATTATACACATTTTCATCATAAAATTAAAAATTATTAATTATTTAACAAAATTAATATGATAATTATAAGAGTAATAAATTCAAACAATTAAAAAAAATTCCAAGTTAAAAAATAAATAATCAAATTTTTTTTAATGTTAAAAATTAACACCTTCTTATATAGCTAGATGTTCCTAACTATATAAGAAAATGTTAATAAACTATATGCTTACAATGAAAATCTTTAATATTTTAAAACATGTTTAATGCAAATAGTGCTACCAAAAATCCTTTGTCCTCAATCAATGGAAATATTCTTTACAATGTGTGTGTTCGCAAAATACAATCATAAAATATTCATATCCTAATCAATTATGCTTAATTTAAACATGCACTTTTGATAAATAAATAGAATGTGTGGGCGCTATTAAGATTTACAAAATAATATCTTTGAAAAATTACAATTTTGGTGTAGAAGGGCCATTTAATTATAAAAACTAATGTTCATAAATTGATATGACAAAAATAACTGAAATATAATAAGTGTCACCAACATCATGTATACTCGGCATATCTTCTATTGACTCTATACGGTGGGCTCCTCTATCTACACCACTCTTCCTACATGTAAGACAAAAAGACTCGAACACTAAGCATACTGCTTAGTAGCACATAATGACAATGAAAGAAAATGCATGCAATACATAAACACTCATGCATAATGTAAAATTAACATATCCTTATCATAGTCATTCTATATCATGACATTCATACTTTATCATGTTTACTTAATAACAATATACCACTTAATACATCGATCACACATAGAATTTTTCAATCATTATAAAAAATTGGATAAATTGAATTATTATTTGGATCAAATAAAATAATTAATTTTATACCCTTAATGATATGTCATATATCATATCACTCGTTTTATATTAGAAGTTATGGTCTCATACGTATCTTGTTTCACCTTATGTTCCATGTATTATGCATCAACATCATTTAGTTCTCATTCCATAAGTCACTTTCATGCTCAAGATCATTATTCTAACAATATCATGCTCATATAACATGCTTGGATAAATTAACATATGCTTAATTCAATCAACGTGTGCCATATAGTTGTGTCTCACTACATTTGATTCTTATAACATGCATTACAACTCATTTCCTTTAATTCCATTCTTGAAAAACTCAAATATATGTTTTTAAAATTCATTTGAATGTTTTAAACTTTTGCACATTCATTAGAAATCATTACATATTAGAAAAATCAAGAAAAACAAGGTGGATGGAAAAATGGTGCTCGTTGGGCTCGCGACAGCATGTCTACTGGCACACTGGTGCTTTGGAATTAGTGTCGCATATGCCATATGAGCCAACACAATAGGCCTTTCATATGTGCACATAATAGAAACTTCACTGGGTCACGATGCGCGCACTATAATGTTGTTGTTTGCACATTGGAGAGGCCCTCTCGCGTTTTTGAAACCTCTTTCATGCTAAAAAATAGTTCAAACCCAACATTTAACTATTTCAAAACATTTTTTCATAGTTTGCAAACCTTAACACCACCTATGAATCAAAATGCCCATTTTTGTAACTTCACCACATTTCAAATGTAAAAATCATACATTTGATGTAACTCAAAATGAACTCACATGTGCACGAGTCAATTATAATATTGGGTAAGGTTACTCCCGAAGTTGATCTCTCGAGGAACTTGTTGGCTTAAACTTTTAATTAACTTTAAATTACCAATGAATAATTAAATAAAATCCTAAATACTCTAACTAAGTTTTAGTAATTTGATTAAACTAGAAACAGTAAACTATAGTAACTGAAATTGCAGTAGAAATTAATAAAAGTAATCAATGAAAAAGAGAATAGGAACTTATATCACAATCCCTAACTTACATTCCCCTTAACAAATTAAGAACTAATGAACTTAGATTTTATGGCTCTCGCCTATAAGCATTAATTAATTAAACTAATGAATTAATTAGTGTTCAATCGAATTTTTAGGTAAAATTACAGATGGTGCATCTAATAATTTTATCTTAAGATTTCCATTTAAAATCCAATAAATTGGTGATCAAGCAACTATTAACCTAAAAACTTATTAAGTACAATTAAAACTGAAGAAAATTATTCATTCATTAAAAAGATAAATAAGTTCATACAAACTAAGGTTGCTCACTAAACACCTATTAAAGAGTTTAGCCTAGTATCATAATAACAATGGTCATGTCTATTTTGATGACTAAGTTAAACATAAGATAGAATAAAGATAAAAGGAAAAGCTCCCCAAAATTCTTAATGAAGTCTACTGCTATAAAGAGTTTTTTTTAGTCTGCATGCCAATAATCCTCTATAAAACATAAAACAAGCTTGAATTTATAATCTAAAAAGTCCCACTTGAAATCTAACTTTAAAGATATAAAACTTACTAAATAAAAAATAATCTCCTAAAATGTAGTTCTTTAAATCAACATTAATCTTCAAAGTTTGGATCCACTTGATTAGAATAGGAGTTTGAACACAACTAGACCCTACAACAAAAAAGGTCACCACATGTGCGCTAATGCCTCACGTATAGGACAACTTCTTCAATGCAACAATCATCACGTGTGCACTGATTCTTCATGCACGTGATAGGAAAAAGCAATATGTATTGACACACTCGCACTAAATTCACGCGCCTACAACAAAAGGTTGGGCTTCAAGAACTTAGTGTCTACACCAAAGTCAAGCGCTAGAGATAGGAGTGGAAAGGATCCCTCATGCTTGAAACATACCCTCATGCCCATGACATGGCCTCACGTGCATGATATACTAGTGGCAAGAATACTCCTTATGCATGTGACATGGTGGAGGGGAGTTGGGTTGTGTGCATGACACTTGCTCTATGCTACAACTTGTCTTTCAACTCATAAAAATATAAAATTAGAACTACTAAGTACCTAAAACATGATAAAAACCTATAATTAAATATTAAAAATATAAATAATAACAAGACTAAATAAAAACAAATTAAATTCTCTCATACTTAAATATTGTTTGCCCTTAAGCGATACCTAAATATGAAGAAGTATTCAAAACATACTAAACCAACAAATCTAACTAATACACACGATTTCAATCATTATAATCTCTAAGTTTCACTAATGCATCAACCTGACCTATAGCAAATTCACATAGTCAACTATACTTAAGACCATTTTAATTCTAATTTCATACTCAAATTCAAAAATAAACTAATTTAAATATGACATTGCTTTAAAACATATAGCAAAAATCAATCTAGCCAAGATACTTACTATACACATCAAAAACTCATACATTAAACCCCCACACTTGTTTCTTGAAGTACTTCTTACCTTACTTTAATTTTTGCATGGAGTTAATAATTCTTCCCTACGTCATAGCATATTTCTTTAATTTGAACTTTTAGATTATTGTTTTTTTCTTTTTTTCTTTCATTTTTTTAAGAAACACACTACGCTCATTTATGGTGCTTTGCATACTCATATCCTTAGTACGATAATGAAGTATATAAGAAGAGTGTATCTTATGCTCCATCAAGCTATTTTTGTTAGCTCTACTTTTCAATTGAGAGTTTTTTCTTTTTTTTTTCACTTTTTTTGTAATTAAGGACTTAAACATATTAGCTACCAATATTTAATAATTCATAGCCTAAGTAGATTACTAATTATATATACATGAGACAACATACAAATCAAACTAAAATGTCTTTAAAATATAAGTATGAAGCTAGTATTAAAATTATCCTAAACTTTGTCAAGCTATGCAAATCCAATCAAATGTCAAAATTTAGCATTCCTTCATTAACTTATGTATGAGAAAATAAAGAAAAGAAATCAAATATAACAGATTACTAAAATACGTAAAAATTTATATTTTTTTCTTGGAAAAAATGCAAAAAATCTACATGTAGTTTCACGCTTTTGCAAATTTAAGTGCAAGATTTTTTTCGTAACAAAGTGTCTTGTGGTTTGTGTTGTAAGTAAATTTAAGTTTTTAAGGGTAACGATGTTAAAAAATGTTGAGCTGACAGAAAAAACCCAAAAAAAATAAAAAATTTTCTCTCTTCCTTCTCTTTACATCATTCTTTTTCCCTCCCTCTGCCTCTTTCTCTCTCTCCAATTCTTCTCTCTCCCTCCCTTTGCCTCACTCTTTTCTCTCATAAGGGTTTTCCTCTTGACACTTTCTCTCTCAGATTTTCTACGTAGAAATCTCTTCATGAGACTTGCTTTTACTCTATATGTGATAATGGGCATGAAGTTTAAACATATATTTCTTTACTTTATTGTATTTGTCCAACCTTTCATTTCGATCTTCACTTCTATTAAAGGGGAAGAGAAGTGAAGATCAACATTGGTTGCCATCAAGGTTGAGTTATTTCATTCACCCTTATTGGTTAGGCACTGAAAGGCCCATTTCCTTCATCTTTTTTGTTGTTGTCCAGTCTCATTATCCTCAGCTTATCTTTGAATCAATTCTCTAAGGAAATTCCTCATCAAATTTCAAGTCTAAAAATGCTTAAAATATCTGTATCTGGGTAATAATAAGCTTTCAGGAGGGATTCTGAGTAAAATTAGTAGTTGACTCAATTTCAAACCTTCATACTTAGTCCTAATCATTGCCCACTAGAGCTTGGGAAGCTTGTGAAGTTCGAAACTCTTGATCTCTTCGATGATTCACTCTTCCTGTCTGTTACCATAAAGGTCTGAAAACTCACAAAACTCACTGACCTTTACATTTGTTATAACTCATTTTTTGGTTTGTTACCACAGAAAATTGGCTCGCTTTCACAACTTAAAATAGAGAGAGAGAGAGAGAGAGAAAGGCAGAGGGAGGGAGAGAGAATGACGTAAAGAGATGGGGAGATAAGAAATGGAAGGGGGAAAAGAGAGGGAGGAGAGAAAAGAAATGGAGAAAGAGAGGGAAGAGAGAAAAATGATTTTTTTGGTTTTTTTTTTTGCCAGCTCAGTATTTTTTAACACCATTACCCTTAAAAGCTTAAATTTACTAACAACAGGAACCACAAGACCCCTTTTTTTTATGAAAAAAATCTTGTACTTAAAATTGCAAAAGCATGAAACCACATGTAGGTTTTTTGTATTTTCCTTTTTTTTTTCTTTTTTTTTGAAAATTATACTATAAAAATTTCAAATTTTCATTGTCAAAAGATATAATTTTTTCCCTACATTTATATGAGACATTCTCCTCAATTGCTTAAAAATGGGCAAAAAAGAAATAAGCAAAAGGAAAAGATACTCCCCTAGTATGAAAAATACATCACTAAAATAGTGGAGGAAGACGTTCCAGAATTTGACACAAGAGAACAATGTGTTGGGCATTGGGGCGCTCCAAATAATCCATCTTATGATCCATGTGGTCTAGGCACTGCATAACTTGCTACACTTCATGTATAAAGGATTGCTCAGGCTCACTTGGTTATTGAGAAGGTTGCTGCTCATCTAGCTCTGCATTCTCAACTTGCTGCGAAGGTTCACCTATGTCACTTCATAATACTGACCATCAGATAATATCTCATTCTTTAATAATAAGGTTAGATAAGTGCAATGAAATACTATCGGAATTTCCTTGGCTAGGATCAAAGTTAGAGTATTGATTGAAACTTTAAAACCATAAAAATACCTAGCGAAGACAATAATAATATAACCTAAACTAAGTGTAGCCCTAGGATGTATGATGGTGTAAAGCACATGGCTAAAAATAAATATAGATGTGCAAACTCTGGTCCTAGAATGCATACACCATAATAGAAATAATTTAACCTTAGAAACTTTATTACTCTCTAATTTTTCGAATATCGCATGATACATGAACTTGTAAAAGAGAGAAATACATGAATCTTTAAAACTCATAGTTGAAGTGTTCCTATGATTATAAAAGGGTTCTAATATCAATACTTATAAGATTTCATCAAGATTAAAACTATTAGACACATCTCTAGCTCATTCCATAAAAACTTAAAAATTCTTCTTATGGTTTTATGAGTAACTACACACCATTTTTCTAATAAATAAAATTTCATTTGAGTGCAACCTTTATTAATTAGTAAGGTGTTGTAGAATTCTAAACCCAACTCCATAAAGTTAGGGTTTGTCATGGTAATGAAATCTGACCAACCTAAGCGCTTAGCATATGCTTTTATGGTGTCTAAACTATTTAATTGCTCTAAAATATCAAAGTCAAGGAATTTACATGCAATTAAAGTTCTAAATACATAGTATTCATACCTTGCACCTTCTTTATTAGAATAAATTGCATATAAACATAAAATCATGCAAATAGTTCAAGACATTCAACATTATAATTAAGTATATAATCATTTAAAATTTTAGTAGAAATTTATGGCTATTGCCATAAAGTATGCACAAACCTATTGCCAAAATTGGTTTCTCTCATTGATCCATTCTATCTAGTAATGAGGTCTCTCTCTTGCCTCGCTAGTCAATGGTTGCCTCCCTTGCCAGAGGTAAACTTATCATCTCATTGTCTTAGTTTTGATCATTACATAATATGATTTCAATTAAAATAAATTCTAGCTATTCCTTTTTGTTTACCTAAATTCCTATATTTATGGTATTTACATACCTATTAATTATTGATTTAATTTAATTAAATCTTAAATTACTATTGTATTATAAAATTATCATGGTTTTAATTCGATTCAGGTTGTCTATATCATCTGCCTTGATTGTGATACCTTTACAAATTAATTCAATATGTATCCACATCAATCATTTAAACTTTAACCAATCTCCATTAATTATTAAATTTTTGTTGTCTTATAAAGTTTAATTATTTTCCACTTAATTTAACTATTTGTTTCTTTTTTTATTCTTTGGTTCCCAACACCATCTCCTTCATCTCTAGTTGATTTAACTTTTTTCCCTTAAAGTTTAAACTCACTTAATAGATAAATTAGGAGGATCTCCTTGCTTTGCTCAAGCAATACCAAAATCATCTCAAGATAGCCACATTTTTAACAATTAACATCTAATTCAAGCTTGCTTTTCTCCCAATTAATATAATTTCAAGTTAATTAACAATTTAATTAAACATACCTTTAATTAATTCCATGTTCCCCCTTTTTTCTTTCTATCAACCTAGTATCCAATTCATGCAATCTTCCTTTAAATTAGATGGAATAAAATTGGATTCCAACATCACAAACTCATGGGCTTCTAACTTTTAAATATTTGAAATAAGTTTGGCTTACTTCCACCAACATTCCCTTTGCAACCGTAGCCTCATTTTTTCCAACTCCTTCTAAATTTCCCTTTTCTAATGACCTTTATTTTAGTCCTAAGACTTTCCTCTCAAGCTAAGGGGTGTGCCCAACTCAAGCCCTTTGAAAGCCATATGTGGCAGTAACATAAAATAAAGGCCTAATTAATAGTAAGTCTTACAACTAAAATAAGTCTTAGTATTTTTCCTCACTAGTACAAAAAAAACGTTATACGTGTCTATTATTTTATATTTTATGCGTCTGTTAAATAGTAGACACATATATAGGAGATGCATATGATATGAATTTTATGTGTCTATAGTTGGGACAGATGCATATAATTTAATTGTACGCGTATGTCGTTTAGTAATAGCAGACGCATATAATCAGGTTATACACGTTTAATATTTTTAATGATGACGTATTTGCAATTTTTAACGATAGACAAGTATAATCAAGTTATATGCGTCTACTATTTTTAACGACAAACATGTATAATCAAGTTATACATGTATGTCATAACGAATTGAAAGACACCTATTGTCTTTTTTTTTTTTTAAATTATAGCTCATATTATGCAGCTACCATTCATATAACCTATTTCAAAATTCATAATAAATCTGCTTCAATATTGTAAGCCATAATAGACATCCAACATTCAAGTCACAAATACTCAATAATCAAGAATTCACAAAATATTCATAAGACAACACAAACTACAAAATTTCAATAGATCAAAGCAACACAACATGCTTAAAATAATTTACATGAAAAATAATTAATCTACAAGTTCTTCAAAATTCATTAATTTAAAATTGCATTTCTCAGTAATATGAAATATTTTACAAAAGTAAATAAAAAGATTACATAAACTTTTTTATAAAGTAATTTGACCATATATATCGAATTTCATCTATTTGATCTTAATTATATAATCTATTTTCAAAAGCTTACTAGACAAATCAAACAAAGAATAGAAAATATGTTAAAAATTAATAAATTAATAGCTAGTTATGTATCATATTTGTAATATAAATTGACTAGTATTTGAAAGAACATACCTCAAGCAATGTTGTATCACTGTTATGATATACGACAACTTCGTACATATACCTCATGACGTAATATCCGCATTCAACACCTCTTTGTTGTTAAAGGCACTTAAAATAGAAAAAATGAAAAAAAAAACCAAATAAAGAATTATAAAATCATAAAAACTTCAACCTAACTAGTAATTAGGAATATAAAATTCTCATCGAAATGTCATTCCATTTTAACCTTACACTTTTATTTTTTCCACCTTCTATAACATAAGTTCTATAGGCTCTGAAAAATAAGTGTATATCAAAATCAACATTAATATTGAAAACGCTACAAACATTATAGAAATTATTAGCTAGTGGTATTATAACTTACAGGTAAATATGAGGTTTCAGAATTATATTGCAGCCATCATGGGCTGGATGATCCATGAAAAATGCCTCACTTCATTCACAACAAAATACAATCAACATCTAATGGTTACTAGAGATATACAAATATGTTGAAGTTAGTAAAAATGTTGAGAATAAAAATTATGCAAACATGAATGTAAATATTTCTTACTCCTGGAAGTATGGTAAACGTGACACTCCACACCTTGGACACTCATGCAAGTTCTTATATTCATTTCGGTATAATACACAATCATTTGGATATGCACGTATCTTCTTATATTCCATACCCATGAGACATAATATTTTCTTAGCCTCATATGTAGATGTGGGAAGCTCGTTTTCCTTCAGAAGCATGTCTTGCAATAGTTCTAATAGTGCCATGAAACTCTTATCACTCCACCCATTTTTTACTTTCATGTTTCAAAGTTTAAAAATGGTGGACAATTTTGTGAAATTAGTGCAACCAGGATACAAAGATTTATCAACAACGTTTAACAATCTATGAAGGTATTCCGGCCTTTCCACACAATGTTCTATATCATCTATCATCTCGTTTACACGATCATTCTCTTCATTATCAATGTTATCTTCTCTTTAACTTTTAAATTCATTATTATTAAAACGTGTCCAAGTTAAAACACTCTCACCATGCCATATCCCTTGTGTGTAACCTTTCTTAAAACCACGTCTTATTATATGAGATTACACTATGTGAACATCAAAAAAAATTTTCATGTTCTTACAATCAACACAAGGACATACAATTATTTATTCTTTTTTCCTTATTTACTTTTCCTCCATAATTCTAACAAATTCCGCAATTCCATTCAAATATTCAAATGTAGTGCGTCTACCATACATCCAACTTCAATCCATATCTAATCACACAAAAAAATGATCAATATATATAAGCCTTATTACTTTTAATTAGGAGAAACATTATATATAATATCCTTATCACTCTAACCTAACCCATCCTTAAACATCTAATCTCACTAGTGAATGCATATCTAGTTTTTGGATCCTAAAAAAATTCGACAATGTTTCCCTTCAATTCTCCAAGTACACAAATCCATTTATATACATGTACATAGAGAACATTAAAAAAAATGACACCAAAATGTTTATTGAAACCAATAACTATATATGCATTCACATCATAAGTGAGATTTGATGTTTAAGAATAGTCCCAAACTAGAAACTATTCAAGACTTACTCCTAATGAGTAAATCTTGAATGGGTATTTAGACTAATTAAAATTTTCATATTTTTTTATGTTCTCAATGCGAAGGGTTCAATTAAATTTAAGTTGAAAGCAAATACTATATCAAAAAATCAATGATTTCTAATTATTGATTTTATAATTTAATTAATTTCATTAATATGATATAATGCTTTAATATGGTATAAATTGAATGAACATAATCAACTAGGCCGCATGTGCTATAATGTTACTATTAATATATAAATAATAATAATTAAAAATTTAAAATAAAATTTTTTTAGTCATTTCTGCTCCATTTTTGTTCTTGAAATACACTTTTCATACCGATTAAATAATTATAAAAATGGCAACAATGAGAAAAATAAAAAAAGTCATACCATTAACATAAGACAACATTCAGTGGAAAAAAAAATCATACCCATAAAAAAATAAAAATAATAATAAGATGGAGCGAGAGTGTTTTGTTGGCCGGTGGGAGCGACTCTTCAAACACAACAAAATGAGAAATAGTGACCACAGCCTTTCGATGAGCAAATATTTAATGTGGAAGAAATGGTAGTCGAGCTCAACTTTATTATCAACCAATGACGAAGATGAAATGTATATATATGCTAACTATTAGAGATGAAATGTATTTCATGGAGAGAGTTTCATAAATAGAATAGCGTGAGTTTTGTTGCAGACGAAATATATATATATATATATATATATATATATATATATATATATATATATATATATATATATATATATATATATATATATATATTCTAATGGTTAGAGACAACAGATGAAAACGTCTGTGTTTTGGTTTTAAAAAATTTATAGAAGTATGTCTTAACGTATAACAAACGCCTATTATATAACATATGCGTCTGTTATTAAATAAAGACAGACGCCTAAAACTGTTTTATGTGTCTAGCATTAAATAAAGTCAGACGTCTATTATATCTTAATTTAATATTTAATATACCATATAAATTTAATTTAATTATTTGCATCACTATCTTTTTAATTATTTTAATTATTATATGGATTAATCATTATCAAGGTAATTAATATATAATTATATATGACTATCCATATATATATATATATATATATATATGTGAAATATGAGACAAATTTCAGGATACAAATTATCATTCTAATTTAATTTTCATGCGCACATATATATTAAGTAAATTATATATATATATAGCTAACAAAGCCTAACATATTTAATTAATTTAAATATTATTGGGTTAAATAGCAATTTGTCTTATTTTAATTAAATTTGTAATTGACACTGTACTCTCCAAATTAATTTGAACAAAAAAGAATAATTTTCAAAATTGTTAATGATATTTACATATAAACAATAAGTGTCTGTTCTTTATTTTTGCTACACATCTATTTTCTATAATATGTGTCTGCTAATTTTAAAAACAGAAGCCTAAAGTATAATTTGTATTTTATATATGTCATTTATATTAACAGATGCATATAACTAATGCAGCTTTATGATATATTTATAAAAATATCACCTTCTATATTTTAAGCGACTATCATTTATACAACAAATATATATAATCTTTAATTTAAAGTTGTTTTTGTACAGTGTCTTCATTTTCTCTTCCTCTCTAGCTAGATAGGTGCTGATCTTCGTTGCTTCATCATCTCCCTTCATGAATCATGGTCTCCTCCATTCTTTAATGGTGTCGCCGAAGCAACATGAAACGATTTTGAGAGAGATGTCGGTTGCATGTTAAAGAAAATGGCGATGAAGAAGTTTCAAGAACGTTGTTGATTAAGAAATGAGAAGATTTTGGTTCACTTTTCCTCTGTACGGTGTAATTAATTTTGATTAAAAATTTGGTGGACCGCCTTTGGTCTGTGGAGGTTGGCGGATGATGTTTTCTTTTTATTTTTTTATTTTTTTTTTATTTTTATGGTTAATGATAATAATAATTATGGTTAATGATGGTGATGATGATTATTATTAAATTTTAATTTCTTCCTATGTAATAATTAATGATGTTCAATTTAATTAATTTGACAAATATTCGATTAGATTTTCAATCTTTCTAATTTTTATCAATTGATAAACTAAATATTTGCCCTCTTCAATTTATTCTATAAAATAAATTTTCCCAATTTGAGTCTCCAATTAAATAATCACCATTAATAATATATTTCATAAATTTTGCTATTAATTATTGTACTCTGTTGTTGATTATTATTATTATTATTATTATTATTATTATTATTATTATTATTATTATTATTATTATTATTATTATTATTATTATTATTATTATTATTATTAAATTTT
The DNA here is from genome assembly GCA_023653625.1 of Triadica sebifera. Classification (NCBI taxonomy): domain Eukaryota; kingdom Viridiplantae; phylum Streptophyta; class Magnoliopsida; order Malpighiales; family Euphorbiaceae; genus Triadica; species Triadica sebifera. The sequence continues at coordinate 34,034,519 of CM042894.1, read as the reverse complement.
AATTTCATCCTCTATTAGTCTATTTAATAATTAATGATATTCAATTTAATTAATTTGACAAACATTTGATTAAATCCTTTATTTTTCTAATTTTTATCAATTGGCAAGCTAAACTTTTGCCCTTTTCAGTTTAATCTATAAAATAATTTTCTTTTTCCCAATTTGGGTCCCCAATTAAATAATCACCATTAATAATTTATTTCAAAAATTTTGTCACCAATTATTCTATGTAACACTAAATTTAATTTCGTGAATCTCGTATTGGAATAAAATTGGCAAAATTTCAATTTAATCCATATTTTTGATTCCGCTTAATTAATTTACAATTAACATTCGTATCCATTTCTCATTTTTCTTAGTTCCAAATTTAGACTTTGATTGCATTGACACAATTTAATCACGAATGCGCATGATTTACGATCAATCCAACTTATTTGGTCTTGAATTGTACACATTGATCGGAGTCTAAATTAACGGATATGACACACCCATATTTAAAAATTCTACCTTGTGGATACATCGTATGTATCACCACAACTTCCCACAATTGCTTGAGTTCTGCAATCAAAGGTTATATAAACACATCTATATTCTATTTGGGGTTATGGGGGCTTGGCACAGTTATACGAAGAAACATGTAAACCTTTTTCATACACTTTCATGGAAGTAAATTATATGGAGTGAAAATTATTGGTCATTACTGTTAAACCTTGAGGGGTATTTCCGTTATTTTGATGATAACAAATAAAATAGTAATATTGTATTTAACATACTTGTTTTCTAAGTCTATTAAACAGGGTATGAAATAAAATAGCAAGAATGGAGATTGGAAGAATAATCCTTGAAAGACAAAATTAAGGAAGTAGCATGTTCACGCCCGTGAGCCTATGTGTCACGCCCGTGAAAGAGCTAACCGTCACCAAAACCAATATTTGAAGTTCACGGCCATGAAGGAAGACACAAACCATGAAATGTACATTTAAGTCACGCCTGTGAATTTTCATGACATTTTCATCCAAAGAGCTTCACGACCTAAGTCACCACTTGGATCACGGTTGGAAAGTTGGTCACGCCCGTGAAGATGTATGTCACGCCCGTGACCCAATGTTTGAAAATTTTTCAGAGAGCTTCACAACCAAGGTCACCACTTCAGTCACGACTTGGGAAGAATAGTGACGCCCGTGACAAACATAGTCACGCCTGTGAAGGATGAAAGAGAAAAATGTCAGGCGCGATTATTTGGTTGGTACAACGGCTAGTTTCATATTGAATGCACCCTAATGGCTATAATCAGCCAAGATAGTATAAATGGAAGTCATTTATGCATTCAGTACAAGAGGATAGCAAATACTTTAAATCAAAATCTTATTACAAGCTATTTGTACATTCAATACTTTGAGAACCAATATCTATTCTCTGTAAAAATCTTTTTGCTCATCATTTATTGAGCAATAAAGATTTGTGAGTGTTTCTCTCTATAATCATTTATTACTCAAGAGAGTTTTGGGTATTTCTGGGTTAAGAGTAGAACACTTGTAAGGGTTAGTTGTGTGAGCATTTAAAACACAAAGTAAAGGTTAGTTGTGTGAGCCTTTAAAACAAAAGTAAGGTTGTTTGTGTGAGCTTGTAAAACACAAGATAAAAGGTTGTTTGTGTGAGCCTGTAAAATACAAGGAATTGGTTATTGTGTGAACCATTAAAACACAAGGGATTTCTGGGTTAGGTGTGAGCCATTGTGAGAAACACCATAGTTGGGAGTGAGCTTGTAAAACTCAATTGTAACACTTAGTGTGTTAGTGAAACTCCCAATTGCAATTGGGGAGAGGAGTAGGGTTTGTTAACACCCGAACCTCTATAAAAATCCTTGTATCAAATTTCTCTATCCCTCTTTAAATTAATTTTTATTTTCGCACTTTAAAGTTTAATTTTTGAAACTCCAATTCAACCCCCCTTCTTGGCTTAATATCTGGGCAACAATTACAAATATTATTTTCTCGATAAACCAAATGGTTGGAAGCCATTCATACATAAACACAACCCAATATTTCTAGACTTAGATGAAAATTTTGTATGAGTTTCGTTGAAGACCATTTAAGCTTGGGAATTGAATAGGTGACACTTCACACCATCTTCTAATGGGTGCTCATCATGATGCTCTATAAAAGCAATTATTACCTTAGATGCATACAACTTTTGCAATGGAAAATAAAATATCTCCTTACATGTAACTCTTTTATGCTTCCTAGATCCCTTTCATCTTTTGTGTCTAGAAAAGTCACAAAATTTACTAGTTTCTAGATAAAGTTATCTTCACCCCAATATATTATACAAGCTCACCCATAACAATCAATTTTTTGAATTGGTAAGCCCAAACTCTTTACTATCTTTTTTGTTTCATAAAAGTTATCAACCATTTTGTTATTTTCAAGTATAGCCTCTTTCATTAGTTGGCATATTGCATAATAACATCTCTCAAGTTACTCAGACTTGATGCTTAATAAGCGAGCAACCATTGACATCTGAGAATGATTTGCAAAACCGAAATACAGATCTTACTCTATTACATTTAACATGTCAAAAAAATTTTAAGCTTTAGGATTTGGATCATTATCCATAATAGCATCCATATGGGAAGAAGGTTCATCCACTTCAAAGTCAACTGATGGACATAGTTCATCTAGGTTATGAGATGGGGTCGATGATTATGAGTTAAAAAATGGTCCAACTACATCTAACACCATATGTCTATAGGAATTGACATCTTCTTAATCTTCATTAACAAAGATAAGTTTATGAAAAGTTGAAGTTGATGAAAATGTTATGTATTTCGCAATAAATCCCTTGGTAAAGAGGTGCATCCTAACATCATCTATCAACAAGTATGCTCAATTTTGGCACCTCTTATAAGGGCATCAAATATTTTGCCCATCATTGAATTCTGGGTGGTTGCGAGAAAATACAAGGAAATTTTAGAATAGGTATGAAATTCAACAATTAAATCCCCTTGATGATTATATTTTGTTATTCCAACTATATTTAGTATGATGCATATAATGATCATATTGGGACTCAACTATTTCTCTTATATAGCTCCCCTCCTCATGCCCCTTTCAAACAAAAGAAAAGTTTGATACATTCATGACCTACCTTGAGTATTCACATTGTAAACTATATTTTATGTTTAAAACAAATTAATTGTTTGTGATTTAAAAATTGATAATTTGTGATTTAAAAAGAAAAATAACTAATTTTGATTATTAAGTGAATAAATGCTTAACACTTGAACTCTTGAGGACACCAAATAATCTCTAGTAGCAATCAATATAGAAATTATTGGAGTCTGTGTAATGCATGTTAATTTAGGCCTCGATATCGTGAGAACGCCTTAAGTATGCAACCACACTCGTTAGAGTCTAAAATTTGAGTTATTAATAAAAATTGGACATTTAGTCATAATTAAAATTGTTGGAGGAGATTTATTAAGAATGGAGAATTTAATTAAAGGCATGTTAGGAATAAATACAAGTATAGTGGCATAGTTGTAATAATTTAAGAGTGAGATTTATAAAAATAATCGTTTGACTATGGACTTACATCCTGTTGGCTATGAATAACATACGATTTGTGATTTAAAGGTTGTAGTGGCTTAATATAAGCTATTGGATCTTGGGGCAAAGTGACATTTTTGCCATGATGGTTTAAAAAGGGTACTTTTCTCTCTCATTCTCTAAAATTTTTGCACACACCTTTTATTCTTCCTTCTATTCATATGGCAATCACGTCTTACCTATATTTCTTCATCCTTTTCACAAAAAAAACCTAACCAAGCTAAAAATCAAGAGGAAAATACACCTTAGTGACCGAAAATTTAAAGAACAGAAGAAAAAAAGGAGGTTTTAAACAAAAGAGGTAGTTTGGAGTACAAAAGAAGGAAGTTATGGGGGTTAAGAAAAGTGTCTTATGACCCCTAGTGGTAAAGCTTAGAAAGAAGAGCTTCATTTTCATCTTTCACCTTTTTCTCCTCTTCTCTTTCTGCATGTTCATGCTTCTTAAAACCTATTTCAAATGGATTAGGGTTTGGTTTCAAGTTAGGGTTTTTATGTGATAAAACCTGCCCATTACACCCCTAGATTGATAAAAATGTGACCTTGAAGGGGATTTATGGCATAAAAGACATATTTTGATAATGAATCTAGGGTTTGAGTTCAAGAGAGTGTTTGCTAATAATCATCATGGCCATAATGTGCCAACAATGTTTTAAAAAGTTTTAAACTTTACTAGATTTTCAACATATGGCATCATAATATTTGCTTATATAGTTAGAATTATTCTAATCGTATAAGAGGATGTTACATTTAATGGTATCAGAGCTTAGACTTAGGCATTTCTAGATCTAAGTGGGTTACAGGTGTATAATGCATGCATAATTAGTCCTTATAACTTTAACAAGGGCTATTTTCTATCAACTTATGGATTTAGGAAGAGTATGGAAATAGAGCCTCATGACATGGCTAAAAGCAATAGTTAACAAATAAAGAGGCACAAAACCTACCTAGCCTTATAAGTATTTTAGGACCTAGTGGCACATGTGTTCCACGATCGCTGGCTGTTGGGCAAGTCGATCAGGCTAAGATGCCATTCATGCAACAAATGGCAAATCTTTTACAGTGTATAGCTTAGGCAATACCACCATCACAACTAAAGCTCTAATTTGATAAGCTCCAAAAATATGGAGGCACAAATTTCTTAGGGAAGAAAGATGATGATCCATCCACAGATGAGTTCTAGCTTGAGCGAACAGAGAGAGGCTTTAAGTAGCTTCAGTACACAGAGGAGTAAAAAGTTGAGTATGTCATCTCCTTACTTCAAGAACATGTATATGGATGGTGAAGAATAGTGTTGATGAACCCTAGACTCCAAAACCATAGACATAGGAATTTTTATGGTTGAGTTTCATAAGAAGAATGTGCCATAGATTTATACTAACAATAAGAAGTAGGAATTCCTCAACTTGAAACAAAGGGGAATGACTGTGGCTATATGCAACTGGTATTATAAGAGATTAGGCCAGCCATTGCTAAAGGTTTAAAGATGGCCTCAATAATAATATTCAATTCCAAGTTGCTTCCCATCAATTAAAGGAATTCTTGAGATTGGTTTCTACTGCCTTTAATGTGACCAGAGGGAAGAGAGAAAAAGGATAGAAGGGCCATTGAGGAGATTTTAGGATACCATTAGCTAGTGTGGCTTAGACATCCAATAAGAGAGCCCGATCTAGTTCTGAGCAGTTTCAATTTAGAGGCTAGAGCCAAAGCCGAAGTTAAATAGTTTCCACCTGATGGTGACCACCATCTAGGGTCACTTTTGCTACTGTTAGCATCCAAACTCATACTATGAGAAAGATTGCACTAATTTGTACACATTGTGGAAGCAACCACTAAGGATAGTGTTGGGGAAACACATGAGCTTGCTTTTGATATGGAGCACTTGACCATATAAAGAGTGATTGTCCTCTTTTGATTAGTGCGACAGCAACATAAACAATGAGGTCAACATAAATATAGGGTTGAAACTAGACTCTAATAAAAGGCTATAGTGCTAGACTGGGCTAGACCATGTTAGAGACGATCAATAGACCTAGATCCATTAGAGCACTAGCTAGATCATATGCCATAAGGGTAAGAGAGGATCAAGAGGCCACTAATATTATTATTGGTATGTTATTCTTACACGACTCTGAGTTATGTGTATTGATGGATCCTGACTCAACACATTTTTACATATGCACAAACACACCTTGTTAGAAAGACATTACATCTAAAAAATTAGATTAAAAGATTATAATTACCAATCCTTTAGGACACAGTGCCACAGTGAACAAGTTTATATAGGTTGTCCTACAGTTGTACAAAGGAAATAATTCCCAATGGATTTGATAGGGCTACCTTTCCATAAGTTCAATGCCATATTAGGGATAAGTTGTCTCTCATAACATGAGGCAGTAGTGGATTGTTAATCTAAGACATTGGTTCTTAAGACGTCTAAATAAGTGAAAGCAACAGTTCAATGTGAAAGGTTCCTATAACTGACCTGAGTTATCTCAATGATGAAGGGATAAAAATGATTAGAAAAGGGTGTGAGGGCTTTTTGGCTCACGTAATTGATATAAGGAAAGGAAACCCAAAGTTGAAGGATATTCTGATTGTGAGAGAATTCACATGTGTTTCCATATAACTTGTCAAGGTTACCCCCAGATTGATAGATTGAGTTCACCACAAAGCTCATCTTGGGGCCCGCTCCTATCTCTATTGCACTGTACCATATGGAGCCAATGAGTCAGATGTTTCAAAAATATTTTTTATAATAAGATATGACCATTATGAGTTTTTGATGATGCGATTTACATTGATTAATACCCCGATAACTTTTATGGATATGATGAACAAAGTTTTCAGGCCATATTTGGATTGGTTTGTTGTGGTGTTCATTGATGACATCTTAGTTTATTCTAAGAATAGGGAGGAGCATGATTAGCAATTGAGAATTGTGTTATAGACCCTCAGATATGCCAAGTTGTCTAAGTGTGAGATTTTTCTTAATGAGGTGACATTTTTGGGCACATAGTATTGGCATAGGGTATTAGAATATATCCTAGCAAGGTTGAAATGATCTCAAATTCAAAACCCCCGAGGCATGTGATAGAGATTAGGAGTTTCCTTAGATTAGCATACTATATCAGAGATTTATGAAGGGATTCTCCATGATTGCCTTTTCATTGAAAATTTTGTTGAGAAAAGATATCAACTTTGAGTGGAGTGACAACTGTCAAGCCAATTTTGACCGATTGAAAGTGATGTTGACAGAGGCCCCAATTCTAACACATTTTGTGTTATATCCGTTAATTTTGTAACATTCATTTGTTTAGACCTCGAATTGTGTGCATGTAATACGACCGAACAGACTGTATTGATTGAAATCAGTGCAAATTCTGAGATTGAAAGGGTTGGACCTATAGAGTCTAAATTTGAATTAAAAAAATAAGAAATAAAAATAAGAATTTAATTAAGAGAAGTTGAAAATTCAAACTATATTTGAGAAAAACAAAATTTAATCCAGATTTAAATTGACGAAATTAAATTAATTGATAGATAGAGAATTTAATGAAAAAATTAATAAGGTATATAATTGTTGAGAAATATTTAATTTGGTGCTTGAATTGGGAAAAATGAAATTATTTTATTGACTAAATTTGAAAGAATCAAAATTTAGGGAACTAAAATATGGAAATTAGAAAAAAAATGGAGGATTCAATAAAGAAACTGCCAAATTAATTAAATAAATCAATGGATTTCTGCCTACCCAAAGCCAATGCATGTTGAGCTTTGGTTTAGTCATTTTAATTAACAATTTAAAAGTCGTACAATTTGACATCATTTACCAAATTCTAGACTTTTCCATGATTATCTCTATTTCCTTAATAAAACCGAACCACCACCCTTCATCTCTCTATTTCCAGTCAGCCATAATCATCACCCAAACTATTCTAGAGATTTTTCAACTTCTTCATTCTTTCCTTATGTCCTACCCGAAGCTAGCATAAAAAAAAAGGAGAGAAAGCCTTCTTCTTATTTCGACCATAACTAAGGGAAGGAGAGGAGCACAACCTTTTCCTTCATTACCCGAAGCTATCAAGAAAGAGAGGTGGATATCAATTGCTTCGGCCATGATTGATTATCAAGGGAGAAAACTAGTCTAGGCGTGACAAAGAATATCATCAAGCTTGAATAAGCCAATAATGAAGAACGAACAAGACATAAGGAAAAGAAGAACCTCTATGAAAGCTTCGATCTTGACATAAAATTGAGATAGAGAGGGATTTGGGTAAGCTTAAAGTGAACTCATGAAAACTTAACCAAATATGAGTTAAAATGGGAAAGAAAGGAAGAAGGAGAAGTGAGGGAGGTGTTTGATTGTTTCGGCAATCCATGGAGAATCAAAAAGTACGGTGCACCTTTGGCTAGGTAGGCAACCACTATGGGGAGTGAGGCAAGAGAGAAGCCTAGATGGTAGAGATGAAGGAGCAGTGAGAGAAGCTAATTTTGGTAAAAAGATATGTGCACGCTTCTTGGCCATTGTTTCCATTTTATATTCTATTTATTTAAAATTATTTCTGGCATGAATGAATATTTAATTGTTAATTAAATGATTTATGACTTTTATAAACTGAAATACTATGAATAATTATTCTGTGTTGAAGGCTTAACTCAATACTTCAAATTTGGATATTTTGAGGGTTAAAAATCATATGACAATTTTTTATCTATTGAAATAATAAATTATAATGAAATAAGAGAATAAATTAAATTAATATATAATTATTAAGCTCATACTATACCTGGTCTAGAACTAGAGTCTGGCATGTTGACATGCCAATTAGGAAATATGTTCTGTTGGGTGCGAATAGCATCACAATTCTAATATTTTATGGTACAAATGCGTCAATATGATTGTATTTCTAGGCGCATAATGTCGAATTATATTTTATTCAATTGGGTTGCAATAGTAGTCAGGGTTACAAAAACAATTGCATCCCTTATGTCATTTTGAATTTTGCGGAATATAAAATGAAAATCAATAAAAGTTAACTCTGAATAACAAAATGCTAAAGACACAATAACTATTATTATTAATAAATTTTTATTTATAAATGATATTTGTTTTTAACTTTATTTTCTTATATTTCTATTTTTTCTATAAATGTTAAATTGTTGAATTTATTTTTCTATATTTTTTATATTTTTTATATTTAAAAATTTCTTGCCAAATAGCATGCACCACTAGGTAATATGCTTAGTATGTGAGTATTCTTTTCTCACAACGTAGGTATGGAGATGAAAGAATAGGAAAATTGTAAATATTTTTCGGAAGTATGTAGATAAAACTCGTCAAATAGAGTCATAGGTCCCACTATGGACGAACAACAACAGATTGTATATTATTTTTCGTTGGTTTTTGTATTTTGTCTTTTCTTTTGAACTAGTTTGTAGTCAGGCAAAATCTAGGGTAAATTTTTTTATTAATTTAAGTTTTATTAATATTGGATAATCAAATGAGTTGACACGAGCCATTGATGACTTGAAATATTTTATTATTATTATTGTGAATTGAGATTGGATTGTAAGTTAGATGTTGAAATTATGCCTTGACAACAAGTTTTCTGAACAAGCATTTTGAGAAACTTCATAAAACAAGCGATACTATGTTGAATTTTAAATAAACATTTATAGGTCAATAATAGAAGTTAATTAAACTAAATTAAATTGTAAAGTAAACATTTATCATTAATACAATTACATTATAATCACCAATTCAAATATGATAAACTGAAATAGGACACAGAATATTGTCCGAGTCAATTGTTGTACAGTAAGGTGAGATGGAGTTACAAATTTAGGCCTTAAGTCATACGTGTCACAAAATCAACATATCTGACCAACCGAAGTCTAAATTTGAAATTTAACAAAAAATTGATAAATAATGGTAAAATAATCAATGAGAATAATAAATACAATGTCTAATGTGGAGAAAAAGGATGAACTATGAAAAAGACTTAAATGCAAAAGATGGAAAGTTTTGGGTTGAAAGTGTAAATTGGCAAAATCTGAGGGACCAACATAGATATTTTCCAAATAAACAAAAAAGGCATATTTTTTTTACCTAAGGATTGACTGCATTAGGGGAAATATCTGCACATCATCATCTTTTAAATTACCCTATTAAAAAGATAAAAAAAAATCAAGATTTAATCAAAGTATGGGACTCATCTTTTTGCCTCTAGAATTTTCTCAACTTTTCACCTTTCTTCTTCATTTTTAACCATCATTTTCTCCTAAAAATTCTAGCTTCATGTTTTCTTCTTCCTCCCTATGAAAACCTCCATGTTCAACATCTTTTAGTGAGTGAAAACTTAGAGAAGTGAGAGAAAGTAAAAGAAATGGTATTTTATGCATAAAGAAGGCTAAAAGAGCTAAGTAAGTTAAGAAAGAAGCAAGGAAAAGGAAAAAATAAGAGAGAAGAAATCCTTAAGGTGGTTGGCCATGGAAGTTAGTTAAATGAATGTAAGTTGATTTCTTTCCTCTTTGTTTCTTTTTTGAAGAAATGACAAGGTAGAGCTTTTTTTGGATTTAAAACAAATGGATATTAACTGAAGAGATATGAATGATTAAAAGGGTTTGGATAGAAAAGGGGAGATTATGAAGGTAATAAAAAGCCCTAGGATGAAAAAGTTTAAGTTAGGAAGTTAACAGAAGGTATAACTTATGACATAGGAAAAAGGAGGAAATTAGGGTTTTAGATAAACATGAAAGAGTGAGAGTTGGCATAATATTAGTTGATGGATGATTTTATGCAAGATAGGTGCAACCTTGGAAAGAAAATCTACCCAAAGAAAAGAAGCAAACAAGGAAAAAAGAAGAAGAAGGCTTAGCGACCTAGAAAGAGAAAGGAAAAAAGAAAGAAGATAACATATAACATATGTACATGCATATTGGCAATAAGCCATAAATTGGTGCTCTAAAATATTTGAAATGTGATTTGCATGAGAAACCTGTTTAAGTTGATATAGGATGAGTTGAAATCATATTTGTTGCTAATGTTGATGAAAAGTGATTAAATTGGTACATTAGTTGCTAAGAATTGATTCTTATGGTAATAATTGGTTCATTAATAATAATGACATTAATGAACAAGTTTATGGAATATATATGATAAAGAATGTGTGAGTTATATGAAATAAATAGTGGAATGGGGAAGGTATTACTTAATAATTTGTATTTGTATTTTTATGATGGAATGAGATTGGTTGGGGCTATGAGTGCCCATTTGCATTTTTTGGAATGTTGGAGATGTTGAAAATAGGTATATATGTGTGCAATATGAATATGGGAAAGTATGGTAACATAAAAGGGTTCTTTTTGCATGTTTTATGTAAATTGTGATCACACCTCATCTACTGCCACCATGAATAAGCCTAGAAAAGAAATAGGTTGGTTCACAGGGAGAGGGGTGACTGTAATTTACCTTGCGACAGACATTCCACAACCGCGATTCACCTTTAGTCATAGAATCTATACTGCATCAAGTTTAAGAATGGTTAGCAAGGAGAGTTGTGACCATGATTTCTTTTAAAATAGAACTTGTAAAATGGTGTTCGAGATGGTCACATAAATGTACAAAATGAATGAAAATAACATTGTATAAATTTGAAGCGATGGAAAATAAGATCCATAAGCCCACAAAACATGCCTAACCTATATTAGAGTAGTGTAGATAGGTTGATATGCTAAATAGGGATGAAAAAGATATTAAGCTCGTAGATTATTACAGCTCATAAGCATTTATCGTTGGTAGGCAAGAAACTGCCCATTTATTTTAGGACGTTCGACGTCTCATTTCATATATGCCTATTTACATAGGTTGTATGTCCTGTTATAGAGGCTGAGAGGTTTGTTATACCCTTTATGTTTTCCTAAATTTGGTATGGGCATTTTGGGCATCTAAATAAAAGGCAAATATGAGTAAGGTTAAGAAATGACAAAAAAATAAAGTGAGAAAGGTAAAAACTATTAGAGAGATGCCTTAAAGGCAATCACCTTAAGCACCCAATGTACACATTTATTATTAATAAAAAGTTTTTTTTTTCATTATATTGATATTCATTTATATATGAAATTGATGTAGATCTTAGATCATTTAATGAAGTCCTCAGTGTGTAACACAACATGAAATAAATCATGCTGAGATCATAATGGTGAGATTCTTATCATGTGCAATTTTGTTTATGCCTAAACGATCCCTAGCCATAAGCTTAACAAGATGGGACATTGTTAATATGGATAGACTAACACATGTTATACTCCTTGACTAGGTCAAACAGTTATCTCATAGGATTAATAATATAGGACATTGTTAATCTGGATAAAGTGTAACACATGTTAATTAGGGCCTATAAAATATGTTGGTAATTAAGAGAGAGAATGGGAAGATTATGGTTTAAGAGTTGAAACAGTGATGAAAGTGCTTTCATGCCTATAAAAGTGTTATGGTTTTAAAATGAAAAAGTTTTCACAAGATTCATACTTGTGAATGGGGTTTGCGGCCTCAAATATTGTGGTTTAGATTCACTCGATTTTGTCATTGATGTGAACAAGGTGATTCACACCCGTGTAACACCTGACAGTCACGAGTAGAGACATAACTGTGTTTTTCTCTCTCTTCCATGCCTATTTTTTCCATCATTTCCTTTTTAGCACCTCGATTACCATTTCTTGCATGCCAAAGTCTTTTTCTCCACCTTCTCTCTCTCTATTAACACAAAAACCACATTGTTAAATCTTGGTTGAAACTTGAATCAATAGAGAAGAAGAGAGTTTTGAAAGGTTAAACTAAAGTTTGGTTTAAGAGAGTTTTTTGTTATAAAGATCTTATAGAGAATTTTTTTCTTTTTTTATAATCTTAGGTTTTGCTAGAGGTAGTGGTGAGGATGACCATAGGGATAATCAACTTGAAAAACATGAAGTTAAGTTTAAGGTTCCATTGTTAGATGTATGTACATATTTGCATTTAAATTTGAAATCTTTTGCATTTGGCATGTTATTGGGTGTTGATAAGTGTTAAAGGCATGTTACTTATGAGAATGTCATTGATGTTATGAGATTAAATGTTAAAATGTTATAAAATGCTAAACATGAATATTAATGTATTAAAGTTGGTATTTTGGAATGTCTATGATTCATATATGTTTTATTGAGTTTATGTCATGAATATAGATTAGAATGTTGATAGGAATGATTGAGAGTCAACAAACCAGGGCCCAACATGGCTCCAGAGAAAACATATGCTAAGAAGGTCTGAGAGGACCATGAGGCCATAGATGATATAATGGGTATGTTTTCTCTTCATGACTCAATTTTATGTGCTTTGAGAGACCCATATTCTACACATTCTTATATATGCACTAGAACACTTAGCTAGTATAGTATGACAATAGAGAAGTGAGATTATGAGATCGAGGTGACAACCCGCCTAGGCCACAATGTAGTTGTCAATAGGGTATACAAGGGTTTCCATTTGATCATGTATGGAAAAGAGTTTCTTGTTGATTTGATCGAGTTACCTTTCCATAAGTATGATGCCATCGTGGGCATGGATTGGCTCTTATGACATGAGTTAGTGGTAGACTACCAGACGAGAACAATTGTTCTTAAGACTCTAAAATAAGAAAAGGTAGTAATGGAAGGTGAAAGGTGTCCACAACCAATGCAAGTAATATATGTGATGAAAGCTAAGAGGATGATGAGAAAGGGGTGTAAAGCATATTTGGCTCATGTAATTGACACCAGAAAGGGAAATCTAGATCTTAAGGATATCCATACAATTAATGAATTTCTAGATGCATTTCCAAATGACTTACCAAATCTATCTCCATATAGATAGATTGGGTTTCCATAAAGCTTACTCTGATTACAACATCGATATAAGTTACACCATACCGAATCACATCTACAGAGTTAAAAGAGTCGAAAGAACAATTACAACAGCTATTGGATAAAGTTTATCAGGCGAGTGCATCTTTATATGGTGCATTAGTGTTGTTCGTTAAAAAGAAAGATGGGTCGATAAGGTTGTGTATCAATTAGAGGTAGTTGAATAAGGCAACCATCAAGAAGAATTATCTATTGCCACAAATTTATGATATGTTCGATTAATTGAAAGGTGCAAGAGTTTTATGTAAGACAGGTTTAAGGTTAAAAAACCATCAATTGAGGATCAAGGTGGAAGATATAGCCAAGACAAATTTTAGTACCAGATATGCCCACTACGAGTTTTTGGTTATACCTTTTGGGTTAACCAATGCTCCATTAGCTTTCATGGATTTGATGAAGATGATCTTTAGGTCATGCTAGGACCAGTTCATTGTGATTTTTATCAACAACATTTTGGTGTATTCCAAGAACAAGGAAGAGCGTAATCAACATTTGAAGATTTTCTTATAGATTCTTAGAGAATAGAGGCTGTATGCTAAGCTTTCCAAATGTGAGTTTTGGCTTGATGAACTAGCTTTCTTGGGACACATAGTTTCAGGAGAGGGAATCAGAGTAGAACTTCGCAAGGTTAAGGCAATCTTGAACTGGAAGCTTTTCGGAAATGTGACAGAGATCAGAAGTCTTCTTGTTTTGGCAGGATACTATAGAAGATATGTGAAATGGTTTTCTATGATTGCTTCTTCATTGATTAGATTATTGAGAAAAAAATGTAAAGTTTGAATGGTTAGATAAATGCCAAAACAAGTTTGACCAGCATAAAATTTATTGACAAAAACTCCAGTTCTGACACAGCCAATCATTGATGAGAAGTATGTCATATACAGTGATGCTTCTCACCACAGATGAAGATATGTCTTGACGTAAAAGGTGAAAGTAACAACTTATGCTTTTAGACAGTTGAAGCCTCACAAGAAGAACTATTTGACACATGATCTAGATTTGATGACCATTGTTTTTGCCTATAAAATATGACACCATTACATATATAGAAAAAAGTGTTTTATCTACACTAACCATAAGAGTTTGAAATATCTTTCTACAATAAAAGAATTTAAGTTTGAGATAAAAAAATGTTAGAGTTGATCAAGGATTACAATTGTGTAATCGATGCAAGGCTAATGTTATGGTAGATGCATTGAGTTAAATGATCACAGTAGAGTTACACATTCATCATACATTGAACTAAGAGATTAGAGATGCACAGAAGTATGAAGCCAAGTTAGTTAAATTGGTCTCTAAGGGGGAGAGACCTGAGTATAAAGTTAAGTCAAATGGTGGATTATACTACTAAGGTAGATTATGTGTGTCCAATGTATCAAATTTTAGATATAAGCTTTTGTATTGAAGATTTGAATATATAATTGATTTTACATATGAAATCATTTACGTGATGCACCTAAGAAGTAACAAGATGTTTTGAGACTTGAAAGGAAAGTATTAATGGTCATAAATAAAGAAAGATATCACAAAGTACACAATGAGATGTCTGACTTGTTATTAGGTCAAGGTAGAACATTAGGCACCTTTAGAGTTGTTGCAATCGATCACAATTTTGGAATGGAAATGGGAAAGGTTCACGATGGATTTTGTGATTGGATTACGAATGACACAAAAAAGATATGACACAGTATGGGTGATTATGGATAGGTTAATGAAGTCATCTCGTTTCTTACCTATCAAGAAAGACTACTCATTGAATAAGTTAGCAGAGTTGTAGGTGAATAAAGTAGTAAGACTTCATGGAGTGCAAGTCTGCATCATTTCATATAGAGATCCAAGGTTCACATCATAGTTTTGGGGTAGTCTGTAGCGAGCTTTGGGTACCAAACTCAATTTCAATGACTTTTCGTCCACGACACTTAGAGGAAAGGTTAGATATTTTGTGTAAGTCTATTAAGTAAGTATTGACATCTCTATCTCCTTTGAATATCTCTTGGACACTTAAAGAGGTTACAAGATATTCATTTGAGGTAAAGATAACTTGGTTTCCCTTATCACATAATTGACTTACACTTAACAAATTATGTTTCAAACCATCAACAAGCAAAACATCTTCCATAAAAGTTGTATTATTAATACCAATAGAGCCAATGCCAATTACCTTACCCTTAGCATTGTTTGTAAAGGTTACCTTACCACCCTCAATTCTTTTGATGTGACTGAAAAGTTTTTTGTTTTCATTCATATGCTTTGAGGATCCACTATCCATAAGACAAACATTATCCTTTATAGTGGACTTGAGGAATACCTATAATACAACAATTCGTGTTTGGTTTTTAGGTACCCAAACAAACTTGGGTCCTTGGGGGTTAGCACTTGAAAGTTCCCAATGAGCCTTCCTTATCCAATAATGCTTGTTGATATGACCAAATTTCATGCAATAATTGCATGTTTTAGCTTTATATATGTTTTCCAGTTTTGACATGCTTTTAGGTCTTAACATCCTTTTAGGATGAGTTTGTGTGCAATGACATACCAATGCATGATGAATAGGTGCTTTCCTAGATGTATGCCTTTTATACATAAAAGCATGATTGACCTTTTGAGGTTTCCCTCTTAAGCCAAGTGACCTTTGACTATTCTTTTTTTAAATAGAGGGTTTTGTGTGTACTATTCTCTTAGCCTTCAGGACTATTACCTTAATTGTGGAGGTTTGTTGTGCACTAGACTTAACAAATATAGTCTCATGAGATAAAGATGATGTGTCATTAAAGCTTAGACCATGTCAAATTAAATGTGGTTTTTGAGAGACTATGATAGTATCTAATGTAACATCCTTGACCTTCCCCACATGCATTTCATTGAACATAAGCATCTTGCATACAATTCAATTGAACACGTGCATTTCATACGTATTTTCGTAGGAACAAGTTTATGACACGCACTAGCTACGTGTCCTAGTATTTGGCACTTGTATCGAGTCGAACGTGTGTAATTATAACCTAAATGAGGATAACAAAGTATTAGAAATGAATTGAATAAGGTGTATAAATTAAAGTAAGCAAAGTGATTAGATTAAGATTAGTACACAATTACATTGTTAATTTAGTTAAATCGGGTCAAATGATTAAGTTGTATTATTGTGTGAATTAATGGAATTATAAATATATGTAAATAATAATAATAACAATATAAAATAAAATGAAAATGAAAAAAAAGTGAAATATAAGAGAAGAGAAATGAGAAATGAGAAGAGAAAAGAGAAGAGAAAAAGAGAAAAAGAGAAAAAGAGAAAAGGACAAAAAACAAGTTGGCTTTATCTTCATCTTTCTTCCCCATTTCTGCCTCCTCACTTCAGCCCCGTTTTCTTCTTCAATTTCCTCCATTTCAGACTTCAATTCTTCCTTGTTTCACCTAGTGTTTGAAGCTAATTGATCCCTTTCAAGGTTGTTCTTGGTAAGTAATCAATTCTTATTGATATAGGGTTGATTTGAGTTGCTTAGGTTCAATATTAGGCACTGAATTCCACCCCAATTTTGATATTAATAGAAATTGATTCTGGAAATATGTAAAACACAAAAGTTTTTCCTTTATATCTTATATTTGTGGATATGTAAACATTTTTGCAATATGTTATGTATAGGGAGAGATATGCTCTTCGTACTGAAACTGGTCAGGGTGTAAACCCTAACCAAGTTAGCTATTGTGTGGTTTGATTTCGAATATGCTAAAGCCATTATTTGAATTCTCTCAAAACATAAAAGTTGTATATATATGTGTTTTTTTTATCTGTATAACAAATTTCAGGTTCATAGGTCTTGTAAATGGGGATTTATGGTGAATGGAACCATGACTGTTCCATGGTTTGAACTGCCTACTGAGTGCCCTGGGCAGATCCAGTACATTGGCTGGCTAATTTGAGCTTGTTAGAGCTATATTATGTAAATTCTCAAAACATGAAAGTTATAGATATATGTCTTAGATAAATTTTGGTACAAAGTTAAGCTTAATTGGTTATCTATAGACTAAGTTATGGCCTTTGGACGTCATACTGGTCCAGAAGCCAATTCTATTCTGGAACAGTAAAATGTTTGGTATAATTAGAAGACCATAGAGACATAATTGGTAAAAGTTGTAAACATGAAACATTTTAAAAATGCACCCATATAACTGTCTGTAAAGTTTCATTAAAATAGGACTTATATATTATAAGTTATGATGAACCCAAATGAGTACCCTGAAACTGCCTAAAGGCAGAAAACATAACACTCTTAGAAATTCCACCAAATATTGTACAATGATCCACTTGGTCTGAAATTTGAATATGTTCTATAATTATATGTTATTTTTAATTAGGAACATGAATCAGATTAATTGGTCAATTATAGAAAAAGTTATAGGCTAAACAGTCCCATAAGGTCACACTGCCTCATAGGAAAAATTTTAGCTATTGACATGAACAATGCATATTAATTTGTTTAAGCCACATTAAGTCTCCCTAATCATGAGTTAATTGATTATGTTTTCATATTAGGCTCGCAATATATTGGAGACCTATAAGGAGCAGATAGACAATAACTTAGGGGACAAAATCAAAGGAGAACGGTGAGTCTAATTATCGATTGAATTCTTTAGTGCAAATGAATGTTGCTTACTATGTGATTCATGTGATTGTCATGATTGGTCCTTGATAATGTAATGATGGATAATTTGTGACATTATGGTACATATAAATGGTATACTTGTGGTATATTTGAGGTATATGTTTGACAAATGTGATATATATACATGGTACATGTATAGTATATACAAGGTATATGCTTGACATATGAGGTATATAGGGAATATATGTATGTTGTATATGATAAAGATGCAATGGTTGATGAATGCTTAAATACAAGTGCATATGCATATGGGCTAAAAAGGCGTTGTGACTAGTTAATCGACATTGCAAAGCAAAAGAAGAGGCCTATGGCCCAACAAATGTGCAAAGCAAAAGAAGAGGCCAATGGCCCAACAAATGTGCAAATGAAACAAATGATCAAGCTAGCTAGCAAATGCAAATGCAAATGTTCACATGGAAACCCGGGGCAATGTTCGTTTAATCTGGTCACAACAAAATAAAATGTACAAGCAAAGCATAAGTAAATAACAATTATTGAATACTTGATTTTATCTATATTTATATGTTATTGACTGATGAATGGAATGGAATACATGGTATATATTGGAATTGTGATTTATGACTATGAGTTGTTTGGTACTTTAGAGCTCATTGGATGGTTATTCTCACTGAGCCACAACTCATCAATTTGCATCATTTTTCAGGTAAAGAAAAGTGATAGCTCATTTTGAGTAGTGTATAAAAGACATGGAGCATAGGTCACTGGCCGAGCCTCATCACTCTCTCTCATTGCATTCCACACAAGCATAAAAATATGTCATAAGTGTTTTGTATTTACGTGCTTGAATATGTATAGTCATTTTGGAATGAGTCTAAAAATGTATAAATGAAATCAATTCGAAAATACTTATGAGTAAAGTTTATGTTTTGATATATGTGATATATTATATTGTGGTGAAAACTTCAGTGTTAACTTTGCAAAGTCAGTGAATAATATTACAGGATATGAGACTTGCAAGTCATTGAATGAAATTATAGGATATGAGACTTGCAAAGTCATGGAATTATATTACAGGATATGAAAAAAAAAATTTTAATACTATTGTTAACAGGGTATTTTACCTTTCCAGTATGCCATGTATGATTACTTGATACAGGGATAGGTTATACTCAAATGCATAAGGTGTGACGTTACATCTAAACTCTCTTTCCCTTTATAAAACTTTGAAATTGAGTTCCTAAGTTCCTCAATTTCATTTTTCAAAATATTGTTTTCTTTAAGAAAAAATTTAGTTGAGTGTCAAGAAGAGTACTCATCTAAAAATTTTTGAAGAGTTTCATTAGAAGTCTTAAAATCAGAATTCTCTTTTCGTAAAACTTCCATTTTATTTTTCAAATCTAAAATATTATTTTTTAAGTTTTAAGTCTACTTCTATATTTTTCTAATTCTAGGTTCAACACTTCTATTAAACTTTGCTCATCATCATCATCTTCACTATCACTATTATTATCACTACTATTATCATTAAAAGAGTATGAGTAAGAAGGACCTACCTCATTCATGAAGTGATCCTCTGTTAAACCTTGAGGGGTATTTCTGTCATTTTGATGATAACAAATATAATAGCAATATTGTATTTAACATACTTGTTTTCTAAGTCTATTATACAGGACATGGATTAAAATAGCAAGAATGGAGATTGGAAGAATAATCCTTGAAAGACAAAATTCAAGAAGTAGCATGTTCACTGCCGTGACTCTATGTGTCACGCCCGTGAAAGAGCTAACCGTTACCAAAATCAACATTTGAAGTTCACGGCCATGAATGAAGAACAAACCGTGAAGAGGACATTTTCAGTAAACCCCGTGAATAAAAATGTCACCCCCGTGAATGTTCATGCATTTTCATCCAGAGAGCTTCACGACCAAAGTCACCACTTGGATCGCGGCTGGGAAGTGTGTCACGCCCGTGGCTCAATATGTCAAAACATTTCAGAGAGCTTCACGACCAAGGTCACCACTTTAGTCACGGCTTGGGAAGAAATGTCACGCCCGTGAACAATGAAAGAGAAAAATGTCAGGCGTGATTATTTGATTGGTACAACAGTTAGTTTCGTATTGAATGCACCCCAACGGCTATATTCAGCCATGGGAGTATAAATGGAAGTCATTTATGCATTCAGAACAAGAGAATGAAGAGAATAAAAATAGAATAGCATATACTTCGAATTTAATTCTTATTACAAGCTATTTGTACATTCATACTTTGACAACAAAATCTATTCTCTGTAAAAATCTTTTTGCTCTTCATTTATTGAGCAAATAAGATTTGTAAGTGGTTCTCTCAGTATTCTTTACTCAAGTGAGCTTTAGGTATTTCTGGGTTAAAAGTAGAACACTTGTAAGGGTTAGTTGTGTGAGCCTCAAAACACAAATCAAAAGGTTTTTGTGTGAGCCTGTAAAAACACAAAGTGAAGGTTATTTGTGTGAGCCTGTAAAACACAAGGAATTGGTTATTGTGTGAGCCATTAAAACACAAGGGATTTCTGGGTTAGGTGTGAGCCATTGTGAGAAATACCATAGTTGGGAGTGAGCTTGTAAAACTCCATTGTAACACTTAGTGTGTTAGTGAAACTCCCAATTGCGATTGGGGAGAGGAGTAAGGTTTGTTAACACCCAAACCTCTATAAAATCCTTGTGTCAAATTCTCTCTATCTCTCCTAAAATTAATCTTTTATTTCCGCACTTTAAAATTTAATTTTTAAACTCTAATTCAACCCCCCTTCTTGGCTTAATATCTAGGCAACAATTGGTATCAGAGCTTTGTCTAGCATCGAAGCCTAAATAGCGCTAGTAAAGATTAAAATATGGCCAGTGAAGGATTCCAAAGTCTCAAACCTTACTTTGATGGAGCAAATTATGCCCATTGGAAGTTTCGGATGGAGACATACTTGGATAGTGAAGGAATTGAAGTCTGGGATAGTTTATGAAAAGAATGGACACCACCAACCTGAAGAGGAGCTAATGGTGAAGAAGAAATCCTATCAAGATATGATTGGATAGAGCCTCAAAGAAGAGCAAATTTCAAAAATAAGAAGGAAATTACAATCCTATCAAGCTCATTATCTATTGAAGAATGTGGGAGAATACAACACTGCCCAACAGCATACAACATGTGGAAGACATTAGAGAATTATCATGAAGGAACTAAACAAG
Source organism: Triadica sebifera (assembly GCA_023653625.1). Taxonomy (NCBI): domain Eukaryota; kingdom Viridiplantae; phylum Streptophyta; class Magnoliopsida; order Malpighiales; family Euphorbiaceae; genus Triadica; species Triadica sebifera. Next base: position 34,013,135 of record CM042894.1, on the reverse strand, counting down.
TCAAATCCAAGAAGATTCAAATTCTGACCTCAGAATATGAGCTCTTCAAGATGAAATCTAATGAGTCAATCACTGGCATGACCAACCATTTTCTAGCCATTATAAATGGAATGAGGAAACTTGGGAAACATCTGAGTTTGGAGGATGTAAACAACAAAATCTTGAGAAGTCTTCCTCTTAAAGACTATGGCTTAAGAGTTGCTGGCATAGAAGAAGCAAATGAAGATATGAGCATCATGAATACTAATGTGTTGATTGGCAAACTCCTCACACATGAGATGGCAGTGATGAGAGATAGAGAGCTTGAAGCAGAGCCAGAGAAAAGAAAGCCCTTAGCACTAAAAGCCTCTACTTCAAAATCTCAAGAAGAAAGTGAAGAAGGTGAAGAAATGAGTGATGATGAAAATGAGGACATTGCTATGCTTTCAAGGAGATTAAAAAGAATCATTGAGAAGAAAATGAGCAACTCCAGAAAATTCAAGCAAAGAAACCTCAAACAAACTTCTAATGACACACATAGAAGTAAGAAAGAGGTAAAGTGCTATGAGTGTGGAAAGAAAGGACATATCAAACCAGAATGTCCAAGGCTCAAGAAACATAAGAGCAAATACCAAAGAGATAATGGGGAGAAAGGTCACAAAGCCACATGGGATGACGAAAGCTCTTCAAGTGAAAAAGATGATAATGAAAGTGAAGAGGTCAACCTATGCTTCAAGGCTATTGAAGATCATGTCTCGAGTAAGGTAAGATCACTACACTCATACTCTTTGAACAATGATAGTAGTGATAGTGATGATGATAGTGATGATGATGATGATGATGATGATGAGCAAAGCCAAATAGAAGAGTTAAATATAGAATTAGAGAAATATAGAGGTAAATTTAGTACTTATAGAAATAATATCTCTAATTTAAAAAATAAGATAGATGGTTTAGAAAAGGAAAACATAAAGCTTAAATCATCTAATGAATCTCTCCAAAAGTCATTAGATGAATACTCATCAAGATCCTCAACAGCTTCATTGTTAAAAGAAAATAATACTTTGAAAAATGAAGTAGAGGAACTTAGAAATTCAATTTCTAAATTTCACAAAGGTAAAGAGAGCTTAGATACTCTCATTATGTCTCAAAGATCACTCTTCATTAGACATGGTCTAGGATTTAAGGACACATCATCATCTTCTCACAAAACCATATTTGTTAAGTCTAAAGAACCTCACATCTCCACACCTATTAGAACAACACCAAAAAATAAGCATGTTAAACCTTCTACTCATAAAAAGAATAATCATGCCTTTATATATAGGAAGCATGCATCTAGAAAATCTAAAATTAATCATAATTGTGCATGTCATCATTCTCAAAATAAATTTGATGGAAAAATGGTAGTAAAAAATATTGTAAGACCAAAAAAATGTAATTATTGTATGAAAATGGGTCACATAAATAAATATTGCTGGATAAGGAAGGCTCATTGGGAACCTTTATGTGCTAACCCCCAAGGACCCAAACTCATTTGGGTACCTAAAAATCATACTTGAATTGTGATTCTATAGGTATGCCTCAAGTCCACAATAAACAAAAATGCTTGGCTAGTAGACAGTGGATGCTCAAGGCATATGACAGGAGACAAAGAACTTTTCAATGAAATCAAAAGTATTGATGGAGGTAAAGTTACCTTTGGAAACAATGCAAAGGGTAAGGTAATTGACATTGGTTCTATTGGTGTTAATGGTACTACTTTTATTAAAGATGTCTTACTTATTGATGGTTTGAAACATAACTTGTTAAGTATAAGTCAATTATATGATAAAGGAAACAAAGTAATCTTTACTTCGACTGAATGTCTTGTGATCTCTATCAATGGTCAAGAAATATTTAAAGGAAATAGAGATATCAATACATACATAATAAACTTACATGAACTATCTAACCATTCCTCTAAGTGTCTTGTGACTACTAGTGATGAATCTTGGCTATGGCATAGAAGACTTGGTCATGCTAACACGGACTTAATACAAAGTCTCAGCACAGGAGAACTAGTAAAAGGACTGCCAAGAGTTAAATATGAAAAAGGCAAGACATGTGATCCATGCCAAAGAGGAAAGCAACACAAGTCATCCTTCAAAGCTAAAAACATAGTAAGTACTTTAAAACCTCTTCAACTCCTGCATTTAGACTTGTTTGGACCTACTAGAATTGCTAGCTTAGGAGGAAAACATTATGCATTTGTCATCGTAGATGATTACTCTAGATTTAATTGGGTAATTTTCTTAGCTCAAAAGAGTGATGCTTTTGAAAATTTCAAAAACTTTGCTAAAAGAGTTCAAAATGAAAAAGGGTACTGTATTTCAAAAATAAGAAGTGATCATGGGAAAGAATTTGAAAATGAAAACTTTGAAAGATTTTGTCTTGAACATGGCATTTCACATAATTTCTCATCTCCTAGGACACCTCAACAAAATGGGGTAGTTGAAAGGAAAAATTGAACTTTAATTGAAATGGCTAGAACAATGCTCAATGAATATGAATTACCAACTTATTTTTGGGCAGAAGCCACAAACACTGCATGTTATATTTCAAATTGAGTTTTCAAAAGACCTATTTTAAACAAAACCTCATTTGAACTATGGAATGGAAGAAAGCCCTTGATATCATACTTTAGAGTATTTGGATGCAAGTGTTTTATATTGAACACCAAGGATAATCTTGGAAAATTTGCCTCTAAGTCTGATGAAGGTATCTTTTTAGGGTACTCTACAACCAGCAAAGCATATAGAGTATTTAATAAAAGATCACTAACGATTGAGGAATCCATGCATGTTGTTTTCAATGAATCTAGTAGACTTGATCTTGTGAAAGGTAGTGCTCTTGATGATGTTGTAGGTAATATGGAAAGACTTGATATTGGAAATGGGAAAGAAGAAAATGATCAAGAAAATTTACATCAAAATGACTCTCTACCTCAAAATCAAGAAGAAAAAGAACAAGAACTTCCAAAAGAATGGAGAACGACGAAAGATCATCCAAAAGAGCAAATCATTGGTGATCTATCAAGGGGAGTAAGTACTAGATCTCATTTCAAAATCTAATCACTGACATTGCTTTTATTTCACAAATTGAGCCTAAAAATATTGATGAGGCTCTTAATGATGAAAGTTGGGTAATTTCCATGAAAGAGGAACTCAACCAATTTGAGAGAAATAAGGTATAAACCTTAATACCTAGACCCAAGGATCATCAAATTATAGGTAGCAAATGGATATTTAGAAAAAAACTAGATGAACAAGGTTCAATAACTAGGAATAAGGCTAGATTTGTTGCAAAAGGATATAATCAGGAAGAAGGTATAGATTATGATGAAACATATGCACCTGTAGCTAGATTAGTAGCCATAAGAATACTTTTAGCATATGCATGTCACATGAATTTCAAACTTTTTCAAATGGATGTGAAAAGTGCATTTCTAAATGGTTATATAGAAGAAGAAGTGTATGTAGAACAACCACCAGGCTTTGAAAGCTATGATTTGCCAAATCATGTTTTTAAACTTTCAAAAGCTTTGTATGGTTTGAAACAAGCCCTAAGAGCTTGGTATGAGAGGCTAAGTTCTTTTCTATTAGAAAATAGCTTTACAAAGGGAAATGTTGACACTACATTATTCATCAAAAAGCATAAGCATGATATACTAATTGTTCAAATTTATGTTAATGATATAATATTTGGATCTACTAATGAGTTACTTTGTCAAGAATTTACTAAGTATATGACTAGGGAATTTGAAAAGAGCATGATGGGAGAACTTAAGTATTTCCTTGGTCTACAAATAAAGCAAAGCAATGAGGACATATTCATCAACCAATCCAAATATACCAAAGATTTAATTAAGAAATTTGGTATGGAAGGATGCAAGAATGCCAAGACTCCTATGAGCATATCAACAAAATTGGACAAGAATGAAAAGGGTAAGAGCATTAATGAAAAGCTTTATAGAGGTATGATTGGATCACTTTTATATCTCACTGCTTCTAGACTCGATATAATGTATAGTGTTTACTTGTGTGCACGATTTCAATCATGTCCTAAAGAATCTCATTTAAATTCAGTAAAAAGAATTTTAAGATATTTACATGGATCATTGCTTCTAGGTTTATGGTATACTAAGAATTCATCCTTTTATATTATAGGATATTCAGATGCAGACTATGCTGGTAGTCTTTTAGACAGGAAAAGTACTTCAGGTACTTGTCACTTCATTGGAGAATGCTTAGTTTCTTGGTTTAGCAAGAAACAAGTTTCAGTTGCTCTCTCAACTACTGAAGCAGAATATGTAGCAACTGGATGTTATTGTACTCAAATTTTTTGGATGAAATAACAACTTAAGGACTATGGTCATGAGATGAACCATATACCTATTAAATGTGATAATACAAGTACTATAAATCTGTCAAAGAATCCTATTCAACACTCAAGAAGTAAGCATATTGACATTAGACACCATTTTATTAGAGATCATGTTCAATATGGAGATGTTGCATTAGAATTTATAAGTACAGAAAATCAATTAGCAGATATTTTCACTAAGTCTCTAAATGAGGAAAGATTTAATTTCATTAGAAGAGAACATGGTATGATTGATGGATTAACCTTGTGATTGCAAAATTATGAAATTTTAATTGATGATTTTAATTCATATCATAAGACATAAGATAGAAATTTTGATAAAAATTTATGTTTTAAGGAATAGAATCTTTGTTGAAATGATTTAGTCATGTTTTTAGGACTTAATTTTATTTGATGGGAATTTTAGGGGAGTCACGCCCGTGACCTATGTTCACGTCCGTGACTTAAATGACCAAAAGAGGCAGTGTCGTTCACGACTTGGTTCACGACTTGGTTCACGGCTTCAAGTGGTGAAGCTTATTTTCACAGCTTCATTCGCTCCCGTGAAAAGAGACTTTCATGCCTATGACGAATTTTCACTCTCGTGAACTATTACACCCCAAAACTCATAGAAGTTTTCACGCATTGAGTCACAGCTTGCTTCACGGGCCTAAGTAGTGAAATTCAACATTTCACACCCGTGACTATTTGTTCACCCCTGTGACGGTTGATCATTCACGCCCGTGATATTCAAAGGTCATGCCCATGAACTTATTCATGCCTTCATTCATGGGTGGAACACTCCTTCAGCAAACCGTGAACACGACCATTCTCGCCCGTGAACACGAACTTCACGCCTGTGAATGTATCGAATATATAAAAGAGCAGCCGATTACATTTTTTATTTCAACTCTCCAACTCCTAAAACTGCTCTCATTTACACACATTCATTGAGACATTGAAGATTCCGGCCCCCAAGAATCAAACTTTTCCTATAAATACCACAAAAAGTTCAAATCTTCATCAAAAATCATACATTTCTAGGGTTTCCATAAAGCTTTTCTGTCAAAAGTTTTTTTTTTCACTCCATCACAAACCGAATTCTTCAAAACAAATGGAGACCACCTCATCCAAAGGAAAAAGAAAGAAGTCCCATGCTCCTAGGAGGTATGCAGATTACCTCATGAACCGCATTCCGGAGCAATGCCATCCTCGATACTTAACTTTGAAGAAAAGACCTCTACTGTTATCACGGTCCTTCGAATGGCAGACAGTCCAAAGTCTCGGACTCGAGACAACTATGACAGAGCAACTACAAGCCTGTCATCTGAAAGATTTTGTGGAAATTCACCAGCCAACCCTAAGGGAGCCAACACTGGAATTCCTCAGCATCTTGCAGGTTTCACCTACTGGAGTGGTGAAATTCCAACTCTGCAACAATCCCAACACCCTCAGTGCCATTGAATTTGGGGAATTGTTCAATCTACCATCTGATGGCATCCTGAATGATACTAAGGTAGAATTCTCTGCCCCTCAAGCTTGGACACACTTTGGCACTGATTGCAGCTGGGATGTTAAGAAGATAAAGAGCACACATCTCAGGTCCCCAGTGCACAGGTATTTGCATAGGTTCCTAAACTATAGCATATTCACTAGGGGAGAAAGCAACGGGACTATCAGGAAGTCAGAGCTCTTCCTTTTTGAGATGACTCACAGAGGACTCACAACGGCACTCTCTAGATGGTTTGCAAACCATCTTTTATCCATTACCACCTAGCCTACTAGAGATATTTTGATTGGGGCATATGTCACCCACATAGCAGTGAAGCTTGAGTTTTTCCAAAGCTGGATGAGCATCACTTCAACCTCATCCCTGGACATCATCGAGATTGCTTGGATGTCGAGTCCTTCATCAAGATGGAAGTGGCTATCAGAATCATTTTTCAGAATGATATCTTCTACTGCTTCACTGACACTGCTGGGGAGATCATATGGAAAGATAATGACATGAAGGACTTTAAAGCAGGCCTCCAGGGAGTCCAACAGAAGAAGAGGGCTCAGGTTGAGGAAGCACCTCCAGCAGCTGAGCAGGACATCGGACAATCCTCATCTTCCATACCGACTTTAGCGCAGCAGGTGGTTGACCTCTTGGCACCACATTTTGAGCAGTTGTAGACTTTGATGGATGAGAGGTTGGAGAACCTCAAAGACTTCATGGAGTCTCGGATGGACAACCTTGAGGCAGAAGTAGCTAGGCTTCGTGATAGGATGTCCGGCTAGGAGTTAGGCTAGAGTGTAGAATTAATGAGACAGGACATTATTAATCCAGACAAACTAGCACATGTTACACTCCTTGATTGGATCGAGTAGTAGATCTCATAATCTATAAACATGAGATGTTTAGAGTTAACATGTGGATGCTTACTAAGTGTAGCTAAGTACATTGGATGACCAACTATGAGACAATCATATGGATAATCTATTCAAATGTCAATGATAGTCTCATCATAGCAATGGTGCAAGTATCCTTAGACTTAAGGTACTCAAGGATATCTTGAATATTGATTCTTTATTTTGACATTATTCCTTATTGCCTTAGAGAGGTAACTCATAGGGTGGCGATTGGATACATATTGAGGTATTCAAAGGTAATTGGGTAACCAACAAGGGATTCACCACTCTTGATAGAAGGAGTACATACCCATGGCCTCTTGTCGTGGTCATTACTCGGGAATCTCTGGCCAGAGTGGAAATGTCATAAAGATGGTCTTCAATGACATATCTAATAGAGTAATGAGCCTCAAGGACAAGAACTAACATTACTTGGACTAGACGTGATGTAGTTAGTCTAGTGGGAGTTGACACATGTCCATACTCTGAACCAAGTGGGGTATAGAATGGTGAAATGAATAATTGCACGGAAATTGTCTATGGAAAGGTTTGTAGTCAAACCATTGACTTTTCGGTGAATTGGGGGTCATGATGTATTGCTAGATACCGTTCATGACCTGTTTAAATTAATTGTTAATTTAAGTGGCCAACATAACCGGGAACCTAATGGGTCACACTAATTGAAGATATGGAGAATGAGTAAAGTGGTCTTGGATAGGATCCAAAATATGAGAGAATTATTTCGGGATGGATAGCAATGAGATCGCACGAAAAAATCGTTCGGGAAGTTCAAGGGCCCATACGAGCCTACATGGGCTAGGCAGGCTGCTGGCCTTCCTAGCGGGCTAGTTGGGCTGTCCAGTAGCATCCCACAGCAGGCCCAGCGCACTGCTGCCTCCCACCCGTTGGCCAACAGTAGATTTTGTCCTTAATTAGGCCAATTATGGCCAATTACTATTCATTCATTTCCTTTCTCTCAATTTTTGACTTTTCATCTTTTCTTTGAATTTGATTCAAATAGAAAAGATATCAAATGACAGAAAATAGACATGAAAATATTTTTTTGTGAAACAAATATTTTTAAGACAATAAAATTCTCTTGAGAACACTTTCAAAGCTAGCATTTTGAATTTGTTCAAACCATTTATTTTGATAATTTTTTCTTCATTCTTCACGTGGATTATCGTTAGAGAAATCATAATGTGGATTGTTGTGGTTTGCTACAACCCAATAAAGTGAAGATTTAAAGAAAAAATAAGAAATTACAAGGTATAATTTCTAACCTCTATATTTATATAAATTAGTTTTAATAGCATAAGTATGATCTTTTGTTTCGGGTTTTGAAAATTTTATATTTTCATTGCGTTTATGAATATGATTCATTCTTCAAAACCCAACATTGGTATCAGAGCCTCCTTATATCCATTAATATTAATTTTAATTGAAAATGCAATGGGATTGCATGTTTTTGATGATTTTGGATCAATAGGATTTGAAAAATTGAAATTAATTTGTAAAATATGTTTTACACATTTTTTTCCTTAATCTTATCATGGGATGATTAAGAATGATTATGTTGAGTGAAAAATAATTTGAATATGATTCAAATAATTAATTTCGGATTTATTTCAAAAATACCTAAAATTGTCTTGTTTATGAACATGTGTTGTTGTTTGGCTTAATTGAAGGGGCTGGTTATATTTTTCTTGTAATTTAATTATGAAAAAAATTATTTATATATATTGAGAATATGTTTATACCTCTGTAAGTGTCCAATAATTAATTAAAAATTATTTTAATTAAATTTTTAAAAAAGCACAAAAAGGGGACTGTTTAAGCATACCCGGTGGGGCTATTTTGTTTGATTTTTTGTATGTGTTTATTTTATTTTCAGAATCTTGAAATAATTTTTATGTGATTAAAAATATGTGATTTTGATGTTAGATGCATGCCAAAAGTTTTTTCAAGCATTTGAAATTTTAAAAATTCTAGATATCGAATTAGTCATTTTAAGCGTCTAAGTGTGTTGGTTCGTTTGTCTTAGTAATTTTGGCTTGTGCCAAAAATATTTTGATGAACTTGAGCTGACCTAAATATGATTAGAATGATAATTTGATATTTTGGAAATTGTTAGAATTTTTAGAAATTAATTTTGAATTAATTTAAGTTGGGTAATTGTAATTCTAGTATGACTAGAAATTGGTATGTATATTAAAATTAAATTGTTTAATATTAACATCATAATATTCTGATTTTAAGGAGAATTAATTTTGAATTATTTCTGGAAATATGGAATTTAATTTAATTTGATTAAATATTAAATTTCACTTTAAAATGATATACAAAATTAAATTAACCGAAAGAACACATATAGGCAATTTCGGTTCAAGCGTTGAATCGATTTACAAATTGAAATCCAAAATTGTCATTTTATTTTGTGCATTAGAGAATGCATGTTAGGGGTGTATGAAAAGGCATGATGGATGATTATGGACTTAGGCCCAATGTGATTGAGCATGCATAGAATTATTTTGTTTTATGGTAAATAGGGTCTGCGTATCCCTACCTCTTTTTATTTCTTATGTATTTATCTTCTCATCTTACTCTCCTCAAATGTAAATTGAGGTTTTCTATAATTTGAAATATGTAATTAGATTACATAGGATTAGGATAGAATGAAGATACAAAGGAGCAAGAAGCAAAGGAGGTGGTGCCATAAATAAGAAGACTTAGAAATAGGAATTTGATTTTTATTTTGGGTTATAAATTCATGCATATACCTAGGGAAGACCTAGTCAATTTCTCTTTGGCTCAAGATATTGATTTTAGTATGTCCATAATCATGCCATATAGTTAATGTAACTATCTTTATATATCCATGTGACGAATGTATGATATATAAAAGCATGAAATAATAACTTGATTAGACTTAACAAAGAAATCCCTCACTAAATAAATAATTAAGTCTTATGCCTTCCATTAATATGGGGAGAACCAGAGTTCTTCTAGAGTTAGGGTTGTTGAGTTGCCTTAAGCTCACTCTATAAGAATATATTCAATCCATTGAAATTAGATTTCACGATTAATGGGTTAGACTTAACCGATATTATTAACTTGTTGGATTTGAGCCAAGGTTAATGTGTATTGGAGGCGAAGTTGGGTTTGTATACATGAGATGTACACATATCAAGAGTCAATAGCCCAATGTATGTGCACACTTCAATACGTTGATAGCACAAGATTTAATAGTTGCATGAATAATGCAATTGGTATGGATTAGATACCTACCAACCAAACTAAGGATAGCTTGCTGAGTTACGTCAAGGTTATTCTTAGCTAGTTGGATATCGACCCACTAGGAGAACTTCCATATAAGTTCTCTCGGGTTTATAGTGAGGGCTATGGATTCGCAATAAAATAGTGGGAGCCATAATGTGATTTATTAAAGACCTAATAAATATGCATTTTATGTAAATTCTAAGATGTTATATTTTACATCTAGGTTGCTACAATCATCATCATGACAAATGTGAATTTGTGATCACTAATGGAATCAAATAAGTTGACTGGGCCCAATTTTTCGGATTGGCTAAGGAATTTGAGAATAGTTCTCAAATCCGAAAAGATTGGCTATGTCCTAGATGAGGCACTCCCTAATCCCCCTACTGCTAATGCTTCTGAAGATGTTCAGAAGGCATATCAAAAGCATCTCGATGATAGTGAGATGACAAGCTGCATTATGCTTGCTACTATGTCAGCTGAGTTACAAAAGCAGCATGAGGCTATGGATGTTAATTCCATAGTATACCATCTAAGAGAGCTTTTTGATGAGCAAGCATGTTCCGAAAGGTTCGAAACTTCAAAGTTGCTCTTCCGCACTAAGATGGTTAAGGGGACATCTCCAGTGCAATATGCATTGAAGATGAATGGCTATATTGAGAGGTTGGCCACCTTGGGATTTGTGATGGACCATGAATTAAGTATTGACTTAATTCTAACTGGTTTGTCTGATAGTTATTCCCATTTTGTGCTTAAGTATAGGATGAACCAAATCTCTACTACTATTCCTGAGCTGATTTGCATTTGATGCCCCATCTACTTCAGGTATTTTTGTCATTAAAATTAATACTGTTTCCAATAATAAAATATGGGTATTAGATACCAGTTGTGGCTCACACATATGCACTAATATGCAGGGCCTAAGGAGCAGTAGACAACTCAATAAGGGAGAGTCAGAGCTACGCATTGGAAATGGAGAAAAGGTTGCTGCATGAGCTATAGGAACATATGTATTGACCCTCCTTAGTGGGCTTATATTAAATTTGGATAATTGCTATTATGTACCTGCTTTGACTAAAAACATTATTTATGTTTCAAATCTAAATAAGGATGGTTTCCTTTTAGCTTTTAGTAACAATTGTTATTCTATTATGTTGAATGGAATTCTTTATGCTAATGGTACATTATGCAATGAAATATACATATTAGATATGTGAAATCCAATTTTAAACATCAATGATAATAAAAGGAAAAAACAAGATATGTTGAAATCATCTTATTTATGGCATTGTCATCTTGGTCATATAAGTGAGAAACGCATGGCTAAGCTACACAAAAGTGGTAGTTTGGGGTCATTTGATAATGAATCATATGTCACATATGAATCTTGTTTATTAGGCAAGATTACTAAATTACCCTTTAAGGGAAAGGGTGAACGTGCTAATGGACTTTTAGACTTAATACATTCAGATGTATGTGGTCCAATGTCTACACACACCAGAGGTGGTTTCATCTACTTCATTACTTTTATCGATGACTACTAACGATATAGGTACGTGTATCTTATGAGATATAAATCTGTAGCTTTTGAAAAGTTCAAAGAATTCAGAAATGAAGTAGAGAAACAACTTGGCAAAAGTATTAAAACACTTCGATCAGATCAAGAAGGTGAATACTTGAGCCAAGAGTTTCTAGATTATCTTAGGGATAATGGGATTTTATCTCAATGTACTCCACCTTACACGCCACAACACAATGGTGTGGCTGAAAGAAGAAACCGAACCTTATTAGACATGGTAAGGTCTATGACGAGTTTTGAGGAATTGCCTAAATCCTTTTGGGGTTATGCACTAGAGACCGTCATTTATATATTAAATGGAGTTCCTTCAAAGTCAGTTGATGTTACTCCATATGAGATATGGTATAACAAGAGGCCCACATTTTCTTACATGAGAATTTGGGGTTGTCCTGGTTATGTGAAGCAGACAATGTTAGATAAGCTAGAAGCTAAGTCTGACTGATGTCTTTTTGTGGGATATCCAAAAGCATCATATGGATATCAATTTTACCACCCCTTGGAACAAAAGGTTTTTGTTTCAAGACATGCTATCTTTTTAGAGAGAGAATTCATTCTAAAAGGAGATAGTGGGAGCAAAATTGAACTTAAGGAAGTTCAAGATGCTCAAACAGATGCCGATCAACTGCTTGAACCCGAGCTTGTTACTCATGTAGGTGATATAACAACTCAACCTTCTGAAGCACAAGAGCTTCGTAGGTCAAGTAGGATAAGTACTATTCCAGAGAGATATGGATTTCTCATTAGTTAACAGAACGACGTATTGCTCATAGAAAATGATGAGCCTACAACCTATGAAGAAGTTATGAATAGTTTAGAATCTGACAAATGGCTTTAAGCCATGAAGTCAGAAATGGATTCCATGTATGAAAACCAAGTATGGACTTTGGTTGACCCATCCGAAGGAATAAAACCTATAGGGTGAAAGTGGGTTTTCAAAAAGAAAACTGACATGGATGGTAATGTGATTACCTATAAAGCTAGACTTGTTGCTAAAGGTTATCGTCAAAGACAAGGAATTGACTACAATGAAACTTTTAGCCTAGTAGCTATGCTTAAATCCATAAGGATACTCCTAGTCATTGCTACTCATTACGATTATGAGATATGGCAAATGGATGTGAAGACAACTTTCCTTAATGGAAATCTAACTGAGGATGTGTACATGACACAACCAGAAGGTTTCATATCCAAAGATGGAAAAAAGGTATGTAAGCTTCAAAGATCCATTTATGGATTAAATCAAACATCCAGGAGTTGGAATATTCGGTTTGATGAGACAATCAAACAGTTTGGTTTCTTACAAAATTCGGATGAACCTTGTGTTTACAAGAAGGTTAGTGGGAGTGCAATCGTATTTCTTGTGTTATATGTAGATGATATATTGTTAATGGGAAATGATGTCTCAGCCTTACAATCAGTCAAACTTTGGTTATCCAAGAATTTCTCTATGAAAGACCTTGGAGAAGTAGTCTATATTTTAGGGATAAAGATCTATAGAGATAGATCTAAAAGATTTTCACAGTCTACATACATAGATAAGATGCTAAAGAGGTTTAGCATGGAGCAGTCCAAGAGGGGATATATTCCCATGACCTATGGGATTACTCTCTCAAAGTCTTTGTGTCCAAAGACACAAGATGAGAGGACACACATGAGTTTGATTCCATATGCTTCAGCTATAGGATCAATCATGTACACTATGATATGTACAAGACCCGATGTATCATATGCTCTGAGTGTCACGAATAGATACCAATGGGACCCTGGTGAGGGTCATTGGGTGGCTATCAAGAATATCCTTAAGTACTTAAGAAGAACTAAGGATGTATTCTCAGTATATGGAGATGGAGATCTTATTGTGAGTGGGTATATCGATACCAGCTTCCAATCTGACAAGGATGACTCAAAATCTCAGTCAAATTATATATGCACACTAAATGGTGGAGCAGTTAGTTAGAAGAGTTCCAAACAGGAAACAATTGCTGATTCCACAACCGAAGTAGAGTACATTGCAGCTTCAGCTTGGATAAAGAAATTCATCATAGAACTTGGAGTGCTTCCTAGCATTATTGATCCAATACAATTGTATTGTGATAATAATGGTGCCATTGCGCAAGCAAAGGAGCCGCGGTCTCATCAGAAATCCAACATGTACTCAGAAGATACCATTTGATTAGAAAAATAATTGGTAGGAATGATGTAAAGATAGAAAGAGTGCCCACTGATCAGAATATTGCTGATCCTTTAACTAATCAACTTCCCCAAAAGAAATATGATTCTCATGTACTCGCTTATGGAATTAAATATAAAGGCGATTGGCATTAGTGCAAGTGGGAGCTTGTTAGAGGAGTGCTCTAAAGGCAATTACCTTTAGCACTTGTTGTACAAATTTATTTGATCAATAATAGGCTTTTTAATTAATTTGATGTTCATTTGATATATGAATTGATAAGTGATCTTAAATCAATTAATGAAGTCCTTGATACATAACATAGCATGAAGGAAATCATGATGAGATCATGATATTGAGATTCTTATCATGTGTAATTATGTTAGTATCAAAGTTATCCCTAGTCATAGGATTAATGAAATGAGACATTATTAATCCAGACAGACTAGCACATGTTACACTCTTTGATTGGATCGAGTAGTAGATCTCATAATTTATAAACATGAGATGTTTAGAGTTAACATATGGATGCTTGCTAAGTATAGCTAAGTACATTGGATGACCAACTATGAGACAATCATATGGATAATCTATTCAAATGTTAATGATAGTCTCATCATAGCAATAGTGGAAGTATCCTTAAACTTGAGGTACTCAAGGATATCTTGAATATTGATTGTGTATTTTGACACTATTCTTTGTTGCCTCAGAGAGGTAGCTCATAGGGTGGTGATTGGATACAACTTGAGGTATTTGAAGGTAATTGGGTAACCAACAAAGGATTCACCACTCTTGATAGAAGGAGTGTATACCCATGGCCTCTTGTCGTGGTCATTACTCGGGCATTTCTGGCCGGAGTGGAAATATCAGAAAGATAGTCTTCAATGACATATCTAATAGAGTAATGAGCCTCAAGAACAAGAACTAACATTACTTGGACTAGACGTGATGTAGTCAGTCTAGTGGGTGTTGACATATGTCCATACTCTGAACCAAGTGGGGTATAGAATGGTGAAAGGAATAATTGCGCGGAAATTGTCTATGGAAAGGTTCGTATTCAAATCACTGACTTTCCGATCAATTGGAGGTCATGATGTGTTGCTAGATACCGCTCATGACCTTCTTAAATTAATTGTTAATTTAAATAGCCAACATAACCGGGAACCTAATGGGTCACATGCATTGAAGATATGGAGAATGAGTAAAATGGTCTTGGATAGGATCCAAAATATGAGAGAATTATTTCGGGATGGATCGTGATGAGACCACACGAAAAAAATCGTTCGGGAGGGTCACAGGCCCACGCAGGCTAGGCTGGCTACTGGCCTGCCCAGCAGCAGCCCGCAGTAGGCCCAGTGTGCTGCTGCCTCCCACCCATTGGCCAACGGTAGATTTTGGCCTTAATTAGACCAATTATGCCCAATTACTATTCATTCATTTCCCTTTTCTCCATTTTTGACTTTTCATCTTTTCTTTGAATTTGATTCAAATAGAAAAGACATCAAATGACAGAAAATAGACATGAAAATATTTTTTTGTGAAAAAAATATTTTTAAGACAACAAAATTCTCTCATGAACACTTTCAAAGCTAGCACTTTGAATTTGTTCAAACCATTTCTCTTGATAGTTTCTTCTTCATTCTTCACATGGATTATCATTAGAGACATCCTAGTATGGATTGTTGTGGTTTGCTACAACCCAACAAAGTGAAGATTTGAAGAACAAATAATAAATTACAAGATATAATTTTTAACATTTATATTTATAATAATTAGTTTTAATGGTATAAGTATGATTTTTGTTTTGGGTTTTGAAAATTTTATTTTTTCACTGTGTTTATGAATATGATTCATTCTTCAAAACCCAACAACAAGCTCGGATACCAATTGTTGCCCAGACAATGAACCTAGAAGGGGAGTTGAATTGGTTAACAAATGAAAATTTGCTTAATTGAAAGTGCGAAATAAATAAAATAGAAGAAGGGAAGAGAGATATCACACACAAGATTTATAGAGGTTTGGGTATTAACAAATCCTACTCCTCTCCCCAATCTCAATTGGGTGTTTCACTAACATACTAAGTGTTACAATGGAGTTTTTCAAGCTCACTCCCAATTATGGTGTTTCTCTCAATGGCTAACACCTAACCTAGAGATTTCCTTGTGTTTTTCAATGGCTCACACAAAAACCAAATCCTTGTGTTTTATGGCTCACACAATAAACCCTTAAAAGTGTTTCACTTTTAACCCAATATACCCAAGTTCACTTTTAAGGAAATGATTACAATGAAAAACACTCACCAACCTACAATGTTTAGGAGCTATGAGCAATTAGGTTTTGATAAAAAGTAGAGGATTGTTGAAAAATAATTAATGCACAAGGCTACAACAAGATTAAAGATGAAAAATAATTGTTGTTCTTCTTGTTCCTCTTGTTGGGATTCAAAAATGACTTGCATTTATACTCCCTCTATGAATTATAGCCGTTTGGGTGCATTTAATGCAAAAGTAGCCGTTGAACCAACTATTAAATCGTGCCTGACATGTTTCTCTGTCCTAGTTCAGGGGTGTGACTATATGTGTCACGAGCGTGAATGTTCTTCCAAGTCGGGGTCCAAGTGGTGACTCTAGCCGTGACACTCTCTGGAAGATTAGTCATGAGTGTGACTAATCTTTCACTGGTGTGACTTGTTTGATCATTCATGGTTGGTTTGATCTTTCATGGTCGTGAACTTTGAATGGTGGAAAATTGGGGCTAAGCTATATTCACGGGCGTGACACTTTGCTATTCTTTAGATTTCTTTCTTCAAAAGTTGTCTTTCAATCTTGCTTCATGTTTTACTCAAAGTATATCCTGTTTAACACACTTAGAACACAAACATTGTTAAATACATTATTGCTATTTTATTTTGTTAGAGGAGTGCTCTAAAGGCAATCACCTTTAGCACTTATTGTACAAATTTATTTGATTAATAAATGGCTTTTTCATTAATTTGTTGTTCATTTGATATATGAATTGATAAGTGATCTTAAATCAATTAATGAAGTCTTTGATACATAACATAGCATAAAGGAAATCATGATGAGATCATAATATTTAGATTCTTATCATGTGTAATTATGTTAGTATCAAAATTATCCCTAGTCATAGGATTAATGAGATGGGTCATTATTAATCTGGACAGACTAACACATGTTACACTCCTTGATTGGATCGAGTAGTAGATCTCATAATCTATAAACATTAGATGTTTAGAGTTAACATGTGGATGCTTGGTAAGTGTAGCTAAGTACATTGGATGACCAACTATGAGACAATCATATGGATAATCTATTCAAATGTCAATGATAGTCGCATCATAGCAATGGTACAAGTATCTTTAGACTTGAGGTACTCAAGGATATATTGAATATTGATTATGTATTTTGACACTATTCCTTGTTGCCTCAGGGAGGTTGCTCATAGGGTGGTGATTGGATACAACTTGAGGTATTCTAAAGTAATTGGGTAACCAACAAAGGATTCACCACTCCTGATAGAAGGAGTGTATACCCATGGCCTCTTGTCGTGGTCATTACTCGGTAATCTCTGGCTAGAGTGAAAATGTTATAAATATAGTCTTCAATGAGCCTCAAGGATAGGAACTATCATTACTTGGACTAGTCAGTTTAGTGGGAGTTGACACATGTCCATACTCTGAACCAAGTGGGGTATAGAATGGTGAAAAGAATAATTGCACAGAAATTATATATGGAAAGGTTTGTAGTCAAACCACTAACTTTCCGGTCAATTGGGGGTCATGATGTATTGCTAGATATCGCGCATGACTTGCTTAAATTAATTGTTAATTTAAGTGACCAACATAACCGAGAACCTAATGGGTCACACGCATTGAAGATATGGAGTATGAGTAAAATGGTCTTGGATAGGATCCAAAATATGAGAGAATTATTTCGGGATGGATAGCGATGAGATCGCACGAAAAAATTGTTCGGGAGGGTCACGGGCCCATACGAGCCTACACGGGCTAGGCAGGCTGTTGGCCTACCTAGCGAGCTAGCTGGGCTGCCCAGCAGCAGCCCGCAGTAGGCCCAGCGCGCTGTTGCCTCCCACCCGTTGGCCAACGGTAGATTTTGGCCTTAATTAGGCCAATTATGGCCAATTACTATTCATTCATTTCCATTCTATCCATTTTTGACTTTTCATCTTTTCTTTGAATTTGATTCAAATAGAAAAGACATCAAATGGCAGAAAATAGACAGGAAAATATTTTTTTGTGAAAAAAATATTTTTAAGATACAACAAAATTCTCTTAAGAACACTTTCAAAGCTAGCACTTTGAATTTGTTCAAACCATTTCTTTTCATAATTTCTTTTTCATTCTTCGCGTGGATTATCGTTAGAGACATCATAATGTGGATTGTGTGGTTTGCTACAACCCAACAAAGTGAAGATGTGAAGAAAAAATAAGAAATTACAAGGTATAATTTCTAACCTATATATTTATATAAATTAGTTTTAATAGCACAAGTATGATCTTTTATTTCGGGTTTTGAAAATTTTATTTTTCCGTTGCGTTTATGAATATGATTCATTCTTCAAAACCCAACATATTTGTTATCATCAAAATGATGGAAATACCCCTTAAGGTTCAACAAAAATCATTCAAGAAAGATTGAAGACAACCTCAAATAAGCAAAAGTTCTATGCACACCTAAAGAGGAGTGGCATTGTGTATGAAGTGGGAGATAATGTATTCTTTAAAGTTTCTCAATGGAAAAAGGTCCTCATATTTGGAAGGAAAGGAAAATTAAGCCCTAGATTCATTGGACTTTATGAGGCTTTAGAGAGGATTAGACCAATGGCTAATAGACTAGCATTACCTTCTGAGTTGAGCATGATTCACATCTTTCATGTCTCCATGTTGAGAAGATATCATCCAAGAGCATTCAAGTGAGACCAAATCTTACGTATGAAGAAGAGCTAGTCGAGATCTTGGCTCATAAAGTCAAAAAGTTGAGGAATAAGTGGGTATCATTAGTTAATGTGCTATTAAGCAACCATACCACTGAGGAAGCAACATGGAAAAGCGAGAAAGTGATGCAAGCATAGTACCCCAAACTGTTTCAACACAACCAATTAGGTAAATTTTGAGAATGAAATTTCTTAAAGGGGAGAGTAGTAAAACCCTCATCAATTTAGGCCCTGATATTATGAGCACATCTTAAGATTGCAATCACACTCATCAGAGTCTAAATTTGGTTCAAGAATAATAATTGGACATTTAAGTGATGATTAAAAATGTTGAAAGTGATATATCAAGAAAGGATAATTTAATTAATGACATGTCTAGATTAAATACGAGTACAATGGCATAGTTGTAATAATTTAAGAGTGAGATTTATAAAATTAATTGTTTAACTATGAACTTGCATCCTATTTGTTATAAATTACATATGGTTGTGATTTAAAGGTTATGGTGGCTTAATAAAAAGCCATTGGATCTTGACATTTTTGCCACGAGGGTTTGAAAAGTGTACTTTTCTCTCATCTTTTTAAAATTTATGCACACACCTCTCCTTCTTCCTTCCATTCACATGGAAATCACTTCCCACTCACATTTCTTCATCTTCTTCACATAAAAGTTTTTTAAAAAAAAACCCTAACCAAGAAAACAATTAAGAGGAAAATTGATATGTTTATATTTAGTATAGTTTTTTTTTTTTCATATTTTCCATGTTTAATTATAAGTTTTTAATATATTTTGGGTACTTATGTGTTTTGGTAATTGCAGATGTCTAGGAAAAAAAAAGCAGAAGTGAAGCCCTCACAAGCATGACAAAGTGTCATGCATGTGAGGATTGGAGCTTTATTAAGGTCCTCACACACGTGACACCTTGTCACGTGCGTGAGGGTGCATATGTTCTCTCCTTTTATCATGCATGCGAAGCATTAATGTGGATATGAAGAATTTCTAGACTATGCTTATGTTGCTAGCACACAGATCCAACATGGGCACATTGAGACCAATTCCAAAGTGACTGTCACGAGCATGTTAAGGTGTTGCGAGCATGAAGCAACCTTCCTTACCTGTCACACACTTGACACTTCATCATGAGCTAACTACTAACAATCCTGCATAATCCTTTTTATAATAAAAGTCTGCCTTCTGCAATTGGACCTATATTATGGAGGATTACTTCTAAAGCTTATTTTTTGAGATTTTATTGACACATTTAGAGGAGAAATATTGTATCTTTAGAATTAGAATGCAATTAGAACTCTAAGTAATATAATGGTAGTTTCTTTTTAGAATTTAAGGGGATTCTAAGGGAGTTCTTTCTATGAAACTTTAAGGGGGATGTTCTACAACTTATAAGAGGAGGTGGCTAAAGAGAACTCATAGTCCACCTTGTTCTATACTATTCCAGCAAGTCTATCATCATTGAAGGAAGCTATTTTGACACATGAAGAATTGTTTGAAGTTTAGCTTGAAGGTTCAGGGACCAACGGTATTGAGGTAGATTCTTCATCAACCTTCAGGGGAGCAATTTAGTCCTTTTATTTCTTTCATTATTGTAACATGTTTAGTATAGCTTTTGATATTAACATGACCATTGTAGTATCAATGCTAGGTTAATTTTCATTGGGAGTTTAGTGAGCTAGCCCAGTTTCTTTGAACTTCCTTTTATTATTTTGCAATCTGATTTCTTTTTCAATTTCGATTGTACTTATTAATTTCATATTTAATGATTGACTAATCATCTTTTATTGAATTTGGAATGAATATATTACGATTACATTATTATAAATACCATTTTTAATTTAACCTAAAAATTGGAATGGGCATTAGTTACACCATTGGTTTAGGTAATTGGTGAGTTAAGGCAAGAGCCAGTGAAAATGCACTTCATAGAGCTTAATTGAATAAGAGAAGGGATTGCAAATGGGGAAGACACACTAAATACTTGCTCGTCTCATAAAAACTTAATTCATTAGATTCATTTGATAGCTTACTCATTTAGTTTTATTTTTGTTAATTTAATCAATTCATCAAACTTGGTTATAGTGTTTATAATTTAATTTTTATTGTTCATTGCTAACCTAAAATTAATTTATAATTTAAGCTGCATAATTCCTTGAGAGACTGACCTCGAGAATGAGCTTTCCAGAATTACAATTCACTCGTGCACTTACGAGTACATTTTGAGTTTTATCAAGTTTTTTTCAATTCCCTCACACTTAAACATTACTTATCCCCAAGCAATATCCAAACTAAAAACTAAACACAAACACTTTACACATACAAAATAAAACATGAACACAACTGGACCAACCCATATACTCAAAACTTGATTTTGGTGATCTCAAAGTGCCACTAGTGCACCCGACACACTTAAATCAAAATCATATCAACTTATCATGTTTAGAATAAAATTAGTACTAGTTTCAAGTCGCATTTCATAGAACAAGCCACTATAATCATATCATCACCTCATAAATATAAAGTTTAATACTTTAGCCAAGTTCCTAACTTCTAAATACCAAAAACATTTAGTAAGTTTTTTTTTCTTTCCATTTTTTTTTCATGGGGTTACAATTCTCCCCTAAGTCATAATACACTTCTCACTTTGATATGCCTTTTTTTTGTTTTTTAAAAAAAGTACATTACATACATTTAGGGTGTTTTGCATACTCATACCTTTGGCTACCAGCAAACCAATCATAGATGAGTAGATATGGTGAGTGTATTTTTTGCTCCATCTCACTATTTTTGCAAACCCCTTTATTCTATATTTATTTATTTTCCTAAGTAAATGCATTTTATGCTCAATCTAACTTGGACTCATTAATCACAATGTAATATAATTGATATTTATCCATTAGAAATTCAACTAACTCACTAAAACCTATATCTCAAAGCTATGTTATTCTCATATTGGAATGTTCTCAAAAAGCAACATGTCATTAATATCAAAATCATATCCAACTAAATCAATTGAATATAATCCAATAATAATCATGTCATAACACTAGTTTACTGACTTCTATAGAGAAAAACAACACAAACTTGGATCATATGGGAAGGTAAGCTAATTTTTTTTCTTATTTTGGAAAAGAGAAAAAAAATAAACCAATCACGATAACTAAAATATATTCAACCATAAGATAAGAATTTCCCTCTCCCACTCTTAAATCTGACATTGTCCTTAATGTCAAAGCAAATAAAAACAAAAATGAACAGTGAAGCTTAAAAGGAAAAAGGAATACTCCCTTGGGGTGATGAAAAGACCTCATGGTGATGGAGATGATGGTGAAGGTTAAGAGATGAAATAGTTGAGGAAAAAGAACTTCGTAATGAGAAAGAATGAGTTTCCTGAACAACTAAAACATCACATGAGAGTACAATGTTTAAAATACAAGTGTCACGCACGTGACAATACGTCACATATGTGACACTCCCTTACTTACCATTGAGTGTCACACATATGATAATGTGTCACATCCATGACAACTCCTTTAATTACTATTGAGTGTCATACACGTGAGAGCGCCTCTCACCCGTGACAGATGAACTTTTAGGTCTTAACTCAAATTATTCCTTATTCCTCAATCTATTTATTTTAGCATGACTTTCCTCCTATAACTTATTCCCTAAACATAATATAAAGTTTGAATGCAACAAAAACTCATAAACTACACAAAAAGAAAATTGAAACAAAAAACTAGAAATCTTAGAAATAACATGGATATCCTCCCAATAAGCACAACATTTATTGTATAAGCAAGATATTGCTAGCCACCTTAGATTGATCAATCACTCATGTGCCACTCAAAATTCCTCCAAACTTAACCTGCAAACATGAATTATTAGCACAAGAGTTCAAGTATTTTTGAATTAGAGCGTATAAAGCATTTTTGAGTTCATATTCATGTAATCATACTATATACAGTCTTATCTCATTATATAGGGTGTGCGTGTATGTAGCGCCCACCCATATAGTAAGACATAACCCCACCGTACAAGTGGATGTCACATGATTGGATGCTTATTAACCTATTTTGATTAAAACTTCTTTTATCTTATTAAATATACATGTATAACATGCATAATCCATATATCATATACAATATTCTATACAAGACCAATTGTATGTATATGAAATAAAATTCAAGTCCTTATTCATAGTTATACTAGTTTAGCATACATTTACCCTTTTATTACAAAATTAACCTTATTAAAAATAAAAAAATAAATTCAAGTACATGTCCTTATTTATTTAAAAATATAAATAACTAATTGTCTCTATCTCATATCATGAGAATATCACATATGAAAAATAAATGAAACTGACCTAACACAATGAGTCAACTCTAAATGCTCTAATAGGCTCATACTCCTTTTCTTGTCATTTCAACTATCTAATGGCTCCAAACCTACATGTAGAAAAACTCACATGCTAAGCTATGGAAAGCTTAGTGGTACATATAAGCATAAAAATTCTAATATGCATTCACACATTATCATAGTAGGCGTGTTATGTACGTACCTGAGTGCTTCATCATGCCATCATATAACAAAAACTGTATCCATAGTTTATTGAATTACAGTACATAATCAATTCATATCATCCTATCTGTATAACAAACATATCATATAATGTCAATTCCTTTTTTCTGATTCCACATACTTGGTTATTGGTTCAACATATATACATGTCATGATTCTCAAGCTAAATCCTTATTCATGTATCAATATAGAGTTTATGGCATATAATACCACTTTTCTATTCCTGGTTCATTTACTAATTAACTAGTTCCCATATTCCTTTTTATAATTCATATATGGTATCTAATTTCCATATATAAGATTTCCTTATCTTTATTTCTAGTTTTACATTGTATTGTCCAATACTTTAGACCCGGACTATCCAAATGTGGATTGTGAAACAAGTACGCTCTCACCTAAGCTTAAGTCACCCTGCTCACTAACTGTATCTATTTGTACAGTTTTCAATCGAGCTTCTCAAGTCAAGAGTGCTCTCACTTGAGCTTGAGCCACCTTGACTGAGTATAAATCACAATTGCACTCATATGGGATCAAAGACATTCTCACTCTAACTTAAACCACCTTATCCCTAAATAATAAATAATCCATGTACTAGATATTCTACAGTACTGTAATCCCCTTAATGGTATGCCTTATATCTTATGCTAGTCTTTGTATAGAGAATCAACAATAATTAATCATAATCTGGTTATTCACCTCATTCCATATCCATTTCATAATTCTCGTGTAACATATTATGATTGAAAGCAAAAAAAGCATATTCATATTCTAGTTTAGGTCATCATACTGCATACAATCTCATTACATCATGTAAGGTGTGTGTTCATACCAACATCATATAGTTTCATCATAAAACGAAAATACAAACTTCTAGATACAAGGCATTCACAAAGCGTGTTCATGATCTTGAAGCCTTTTTTCGCAGGTTATCTGTCATGACTAGTTCTGTGTGGACGTTCATAGGCTAAAACCTTGATTAATGACCATTAACATCTTCTATTTAGCCATTTACAGGCATGAAACCTTCATTCATGGTCGTGAAATAGCAGTATGTGTAAAATTCCAACACTAGATTAGAGTAATTACACACATCTCATGCAAAGACTTTAAGGCTAACCAATGTTAGCCACTCTTATCAACACTTTCCAACATAATTCATCATTTCAAAACTATAATCATGCAAATTATACTTAATCAATTAAACTAGGTTCCATACCATATTTGTCATTACCAAATTATTGATACCTACTCAATTGTATTTACTCCTTACATAACTCAATCATATCAATTAACCAAGTTTCAATATAGTATCTCAGGTATCAAAACATGCCAAAATTACAATCATAACACAATTATTCACACAACATGCTAAAATGCAAATTTAAATGTCTATATGTATAAACCTTAATTAGAGCCTTAATTCCCAACCTTTCTTGTGTGCCTACTACCTCTAGTGAATGTCTTCACCTTTATCTTAGCCCTTAACACATTTATAGAGACCTCATTACTGCATACTCAATTAAATACCATATATATTCCTTCATTAAATAAAGCCTTAAATTAATTCTCTATTAAAATTCTATAAACTCTAATCCCCATCTAAATCCGAATTGAATCAATTAAAGAATGAAAGAAAGATGGTTCCTTACCTCTGTTTCGTAGTATCCAAATTATTTTTATTGTTCAAAATTGAATTCTCTTTCCTTCTTAATTATGATATCAATGTTATGGTAAAACCCTTATTTCCAATTGATTTTAATATTTTTTATGATGTGGATTTTATATTTTATTAATCAAGATTGAAGGGGATTGAAAGGGAATCAATTTTAGGGTTTAAAGAAATTGGTGGCTAGGGTTTTGAGTGGAAGAATTGTGAGCTTCAATCAAAAATACGAAATTGTCCAATTTAAATTGCAGTTCTTCACATGTGTGAACATGTGTGTCACGATCGTGAAGCCCATTAGCTTCATAATTCCAATTTCGTGACATTCATGAGTGTGATGCTATATTTATAGGAGTGAACACTGGAAATTTTCACTTTTAAGTTTTCTTAACCATTTTCATCTCCCCAATACATATAACCACTTATATACCACATATACACTTAATATACTTTTGTTACATGTTATTTGTAGGCTCTACTTATGGGTGTTATAGTTCACACCAATTCCATGTTAATTCATCATAAAAATCAATGTAAAATTATGTTAGGGCTTAATAGGTGTGAATGAGATCATTCATGGTTGTGAAGGCTTCATTCACAGGTTATCAACTCGTGATCCAAGCTCTAAACCACATCGTGAACGAATCTGTAACACCCACCTATAAGGTAGAGCAAACCTCACTATACAGACGAATGCCATATGACTGTATCTGTATAAACCTATTTTGATTTTTTTAAAAACATTCTAATTTATATTTGTACCAAGATTATCATATCTACTTAACATGCAATCTAAAATATTCATATGCTACATATTGTATAAAACTCTTTCTGTATCTGAATTAAAACCATAAACAAAACCAATAGCTAGTTTTGGACAACATCAGCCCTTATTACAAAATTCATCCTTATTAAACATAAATAAATTCAATTATATGTCCTTATTAAAAAACAAATACCTATATGTCTCTATCTCATGTCATGAGAGATAATCAAATAAATGAAATAAACAATCAGACCCAACATGGGTCAACTCTGACTGGCTTCGTCTTCTCTTGAAGTCAACTCAGCTATCTCTTGGCTCTAAACCTACATGCAGAAAAACTCACAGGCTAAGCTACTGAAAGCTTAGTGGTACATATAAGCATTGAAATTCTAACATGCATTCATAAATTAACATAACTTAGATAAATATACCAAATGTGTACTTATGTTTTTAGCCATACCGACATATGCATATACATATAAATGACATCTCAACTTACTTCATTCATGATGACTTATCTAGATTTACTTACTATCATAGTATTCAAATCATATACATACTAGTTTATAGGCCATGCCATCATATATTTATCAATGAAAACATACATATTGAATATCTAGTTATAAGTACATACATGACATAAATCTCATAAGTGTAACCATTCTTCATAGTCATAATGAATTTTTATCATATGAGAGAAATATCTAACTTCTGGTTCCACATGTCTAATTACCGATTTCCACATTTCTTTTCCAGGATATTACAATATTTTGATTTTAGAATTATGATTTCCTTTTTGTATTATGGCATTACAAATAATTCATTATTTTCTCTTTATAATTTACTATGTGCCATCCAATACTTTAGACTCAGACTACCTGGATGCGGGTTGTGAAATAGGAGCGCTCTAACCTGACCTTAAGCTACCATGCATACTAACTTTATCTATTTGTATCACTACTACTGAGCTTCTCAAATCAGAAGCACTCTAACCCGAGCTTAAGCCACCCTGATAAGTAAATATAATATTTGCATGCATATGGGATCAAAGGCACTCTAACCCGAGCTTAAGCCAGTTTGTCCTTAAATAATCAGAAGTGTTCTAGCTTGAGTTTAAGTCACCCTGATATAACACATAATAATATTCTACAATACTGTAACTCCCTCAATGACAAGCCACCTATCCTAAGCTAGTCCTCGAATAGAGAATGAGCATTTATAATCATATTATGGTTATATGTATTATTTATACCTCATTTCTTGATTTCACATAATCACCATATGATTCCTTGTACTTTAGAGTACAATATGTATATCCATGTAATTTTTTGATTTAATGCATAAAAAATGTATATATGCTCATATTCAAGTTATCAATACTGTATATTATCTCATTTAATCATGTCAAGTGTGTGTATATCAAACTCATTTAATTCCATCATATAATTCAACTAACAAATTTTGGGTGTAGGCCATTCATGGGAGTGAATGGTTTATTCACGAGCGTGAAGCCCACCTACGATTAGCTCTGTGTGGACATTCACGGGCATAAACCTTTTCTATTTATACATTCATGAGTATGAAGCCTACGTTCACAGCCATGAAACATTAGTTTATAACAATTTTTTAGCATTGTTTAAAAGCCAAAACTACACACAATCATGCATTAGCACTAAGGCTAACCAATGTTAGGCACTCCTATCAACACTTTCCAATATTTCAACATTTAAATCAACTATAAATGATCAACCTTCCATTCAATCCTAACCAACTAAGAGTCCATTTACCATTAACAATATCTCAACACAATTTGTTGTAATATATTAATTTTCATTATGCATATCAGAATTTGACAAGTCAATTATCTAAAATCCAACAACTAATATATTAACTTTTCATACCAATTAACATATCATAATTATATTTCATACCATAAACATAATATATTTGAATTAAAATACATATATGCACAACCTTCGACTATTGGAGCCTGGTGGGATTCTCCACTCTCTGCCTCGGTCCCTAACATGATAATAAAGACCTCATTATAATATATTTATGTCATTAACAATGTAGAAACCTAACTTGAACCCTTAAATATCATTACCTATTGAAAACGAATCGAAGCATTGAAAGAATAATGAAAAACATAATCTCTTACCTCATTCTCCCAGATTACAAATTGACTCAAAGGTTCAAAATCATGTTTTAATGCTCATTAGTTCAAATTTTCAATCAGTTTTAATCTCGTTTAAAGATTAGTTTCATATAATAAATGTAACATCCTCGACCTTCCCCACATGCATATCCACATGCATTTCATTTTGAACATATGCATCTTCCATATAATCCAATTGAACACGTGCATTTCATACATATTTTCTTAGAAACAAGTTCATGGCACGCACTAGCTACGTGTCCTAGTATTTGGCAGTTGTATCGAGTCACACATGTGTACTCATAATCTAAATGAGGATAACAAAGTATTAGAAATAAATTGAATAATGTGACTAAATTAAAGTAAGCAAAATGACTAGATTAAGATTAGTAAACATTTACATTGTTAATTTAGTTAAATTAGACCAAATGATTAAGTTGTATTATTATGTGGATTAGTGGAATTATATATATATGTGTAAATAATAATAATAATATAGAAAAAATAAAATGAAAATGAAACAAAATAAAAATAAAAGAAAAGTGAAGAGATAACAGAAAAGAGAAGAGATAAGAGAAGAGAAAAGAGAAGAAGAGAAGAAGAGAAAAAGATAAAAAGACAAAAATAAAAAAGCTAGCTTTATCTTCCTCCCCCATTTCTGCCTCCTCACTCCATCCCGTTTTCTTATTCATCTTCTTCCGTTCCAGACTTCAATTCTTGTTTTACTTAGTTTTTGAGGTAAATTGATCCCTTGCAAGTTCATTCTTGGTACTAATCAATTCTTATTGCTATAGGGTTGATTTGAGTTGCTAAGGTTCATTAATAGGCACTAACTTGCACCCCGATTTGGATATCAATATAAATTGATTATAGAAAAGTTTAAAACATAATATATGTTCCTCTATGTCTTAGATTTATGGATATGTAAAAATGTTTGCAAGATTTGGTGTATAGGAAGAGAAATCCTCTCTCTACTGAAACTGGTTAGGGTGTGAACCCTAGCCAAGTTAGCTACGGTTTTATTTAGTTTTGAATATGTTAAAACCATTGTTTGAAGTATCTCAAAACTTATCAATTGTAGATATATGTGTTATGTATCTGTATACCAAATTGCAGGTTCATATGTCTTGTATAGTTGGATTTATGGTGAATGGAACCATGACTGTTCCATAGTTTGAACTGCCTGCTTAGTGCCCTGGGCAGTTCCTGCAAATTGTGTAGCCATTTTGAGCTCTTTAGAGATAGATTATCTAAATTATCAAAACATTAAAGTTACATGTATATGTCGTATCTAAATGTGGGTACTAATTTAATCTTAATATGTTATGTATAGGCTAAGTTATGGTCTTTAGAAGTCATACTGGTCCGGAAGCCAATTTGATTCTAAACCAGTAAAATGTTTCTTATAATTTGAAGATCTTAGAGACATAAATGATAAAATTTTTAAACATAAAAAATGTTCCATTTGAACCCATTTAAGTTTCTGTAAATATTCATTGAAATATGACTTATATATTATAAGGTATGATGAACCAAAGTTTGTACCCTGAAACTGCCAAAGGGCAGAAAACAGAACACACTTAGAAATTCCACCAAATATTGTACAATGCTCTAATATCTCTGAATTTTGAGTATTTTGTATAATTATATGTTATTTTTAGTTAGGAATAAGAATTAGATTAATTGGTCATGTACAGAAAACGTTCTAGGTTAAACAGTCCCATAAGGTCACATTGCCTCATAGGAAAAAAATCTTAGCTATTGATATGAACAATGCATGTTAATTTGTTTAAGTCACATTAAGTCTCCCTAATCATGAGTTAATTGATTATATTTTCATATTAGGCTCACAAAATATTGGAGACCCACAACGAGCAGATAGAAAATAAGTTAGGGGTAGGAATCAAAGGAGAAATATGAGTCTAATTATCAATTCAATTTTTTAGTGCGAATGAATGTTGCTTGCTATGTGATTCATATGATTGTCATGATTGGTCCTTGATAATATGATGATGGTTAATTTGTGATGTTTGTGGTACATATAAATGGTATACTTGTGGTATATTTGAGGTATATGTTTGACATATGTGATATATATACATGGTATATGTATAGTATATACAAGGTATATGCATGGCATATGAGGCATATATGCGGTATATATATGTTATATGTGATAAGATATAATGGTTGATGAATGATTAAGTACAAGTGCATATGCATATGCATATGGACTTAAAAGGCATTGTGACTAGTTAATTGATATTGTAAAGCAAAAGAAGAGGTTTATGGCCCAACAAATGTGCAAATGAAACAAATGATCAAGCTAGCTAGAAAATGCAAACGTTCACATGGAAACCCGGGGCAATATCTGTTTAACTTGGTCACAACAAAATAAAGTAAGCAAAGCATTTGCATACGCAAAGAGTAATGATTATATGTTTCAACTTCATTGATACTTATATCATATTGATGAATGGAATGGAATACATAGTATGTATTGGATTTGTGATTTATTACTATGAGTTGTTTGGTACTTTAGAGCTCACTTGATGATTATTCTCACTGAGCCGCAACTCATCAATTTGCATCATTTTTCAGGTAAAGAAAGTGATAGCTCATTTTGAGTAGCATATAGAAGACATGGAGCACAGGTCACTGGCCAAGCCTCATCACTCTCTCCTTGCATTCCACACGAGCATGAAAACATGTCATATGTATTTTGTATTTACGTGTTTGAATATGTATAGTCATTTTGGAATGGGTTTTAAAAATGTATACATGAAAGAAACTCGTAAATACTTATGTGCAAAGTTTATGTTTTAATACATGTGATATATTATATTGTGGTAAAAATCTCAGTGTTGACTTGCAAAGTCATTGAATGATATTATAGGATATGAGACTTGCAAAGTCATTGAATGACATTACAGGATATGGAAAAAAATTTACTATCACTATTAACAGGATATTATGTCTTTCCAGCATGATATGTGTGATTATTTGATACAGAGATAAGTTATACCTAAACGCATAAGATGTGGTGTTACATAGCTAGAATGAAAGGGATTAAATGCAAATCATTCCTGGGGTTCAGAAGAATTGGTGGCTAGGATTTTAGATTGAAAATTCATGAGTTTCTATCAAAAACATGAAATTGTTTAATTTAAACTACAGAGCTTCACAGGCGTGAACATATGTCTTACAGCTGTAAAACTCCTTAGTTCAAAATTTGAATTTCACAACATTCACATCCATTATTACCTCTGTCATGGTCGTGAACAATGAGAACTCCAGTTTTTCATATTTTTTAATTATTTTCATATTTGCAATACCGATAACCACTATATACCTCCCATATACCCATCATATACTTTTATTACATGTTATTCCTAGGCCCTAATTTGTGGGCATTACAAAATCTGTTCACTTTGAAGATTCATTCACAAGCGTGAATATGATGTCACAGTTGTGAATCAGTGGATTTTATCAATAATAAATGAACCAAATTATGGAACACCACACACAAAGGCACTAAGGCTAACCAATGTTAACTATTTTAATCCACATTCATAACATCATACAATAATAATCAAGCTATAAACAGTCATACTACTTTATTTAACTAATTAAACTAGAATTAAGCTATCATTATCAATGTCTTGACATTAACAAGTCCCAATTACCAATCTTTCTTATACATATCAAATTTAACAAGCCACATTCTCTTAATTCCAAAATTTTTCACATGTCCTTTCATGCCAAATAACATATCAATTACATAATTCAACACAAAAGCATATCATAATTTGAATTTTGATGCGTATATGAACAAATATGAGTTGGAGCCTTAAGAATTAACTTTTTAGCATTTGTAAAACCTCTAGTGGGTTTCTCCACCTTGTTTTTCATCTCCTAACACTATATCATAACAAAATATGATTGTCTAAATGATTAGAAATCATCTATATTGTTAAACCTTGAGGGCTATTTTCATCATTTTGATGATAACAAATAAAATAACAATAATATATTTAACAATGTTTGTGTTATAAGTGTGTTAAACATGATATACTTTGATTAGAACATGAAGCAAGACTGAAAGACAACTTTTATAGATAAAAATCAAAGAAATAGCAAAGTCATGCCCGTGACTACTAATGTCATGCCCGTGAATATAGCTGAGTGCCAACTCTCCACCATTCAATGTTCACGGCCATGAAAGATCAAACCAACCATGAATGATCTAACAAGTCACGT
Source organism: Triadica sebifera (assembly GCA_023653625.1). Classification (NCBI taxonomy): domain Eukaryota; kingdom Viridiplantae; phylum Streptophyta; class Magnoliopsida; order Malpighiales; family Euphorbiaceae; genus Triadica; species Triadica sebifera. Next base: position 33,980,915 of record CM042894.1, on the reverse strand, counting down.
CCATGAAAGATAGTCACTCCCGTGACCAAACATGTCAAATTCTTCCAGAGAGCTTCATAGTCAGAGTCACCACTTAGACCACGGCTTAGAAGAATATTCATGCTAGTGAAAGTATTAGTCATGCCCGTGAATAAACACTTCCAAATCTTCCAAAGAGTTTCACGGCCAGAGTCACCACTTGGACCATGGCTTGGAAGAAATTCACGACCGTGACATATATAGTCACACCCATAAACTAGGATAGAGAAACATGTTAGGCACAAACTAAGAGTTGGTTCAATGGTTATTTTCGTATTAAATGCACCCAAATGGCTTTAATTCACAGAGGGAGTATAAATGCAATTCATTTATGAATCCCAACAAGAAGAACAACAATTACTTTACATCTTGAATCTTATTGTAGCCTTGTGCATTAATTATTTCTGAACAAACCTCTATTTCTTATGAAAAACCTAATTGCTCATAACTTCTAAACATTATAGGTTGGTGAGTGTTTTCATTGTAATCAATTACTCAAAGGTGAGTTTGGGTATATTGGGTTAAGAGTGAAATACTACTAAGGGTTTATTGTGTGAACTATAAAACACAAGGAATTGGTTTTTGTATAAGCCATTGAAAAACACAAGGGAATTTTTGGGTTAGGTGTTAGCCATTGAGAGAAATACCATAGTTGGGAGTGAGCTTGAAAAACTCCATTGTAACACTTAGTGTATTAGTGAAACACCCAATTGAGATTGGGGAGAGGAGTATGGTTTGTTAATACCCAAACCTCTATAAATCTTGTGTGTGATATCTCTCATTCCTTACTCTATTTTATTTATTCTGCACTTTCAATTAAGCAATTTTTTATTTGCTAACCAATTCAACACCTTTTTTGGTTTATTGTTTGGTCAGCAATTATTATCAGATCTTGTCTGTAACAAAGCCTAATAAGTGCTAGCAAAGATCAAGAAATGGCCAGTGAAGGATTTCAAAGTCTTAAGCCTTACTTTGATGGAGCGAACTATGCTCATTGGAAATTTTGGATGGAGATATAACCTGATAGTGAAGGAATTGATGTTTGGGATAGTGTTCGGAAAGAATGGACACCACCAACTAAGAGAGGAGTTGATGGTGAAGAAGAAGTTCTTTCAAGAGATGATTGGACAAAGCCTCAACGAAGAGCTAATTTTAAAACAAAAAGGCAATGACAATCCTGGCAAGCTCTTTATCTATTGAAGAATGTGGTAGAATCCAACATTGTCCTACCACATATTGCATGTGGAAATCATTGGAGAACTATCATGGAGGAACCAAGAAAGTAAAATCCAAGAAGATTCAACTTGAACTCTTCAAAATGAAATCGAATGAATCCATCATTGACATAACGAGCCATCTTCTAGCAATCATCAATGGCATGAGAAGGCTTGGAAAGCATTTGATCTTGGAAGATGTGAACAACAAAATTCTAAGAAGCCTTCATCTCAAAGACTATGGTTCAAGAGTTACGGGTATAAAAGAGGCTAATGAAGACATGAGCATCATGCCTACCGATGTGCTTATTGGCAAACTTATAACGCATAAGATGGCGGTAAAAATAGATAAAGAACTTGAAGTCGAACCAGAAAAAGAAAGCATCTAGCACTCAAAGCCTCTACTTCAAAATCTGAAGAGGTAATTGAAGATGATGAAGAAAATAGTGATGATGTAAATGAGGAGATTGTCATGCTCTCAAGAAGAATAAAAAGAATAATTGAAAAGAGACTTGGCAATTCTCGAAACTTCAAACAAAGAACCCTCAAACACTCATCAAATGACCCTAAAAGAAATAAAGAGGAGGTAAAATGTTATGAATGTGGGAAGAAAAGACATATCAAACCAAAATGTCCAAAGCTGAAGAAACACAAGAAAAGATCTCAAAAAGATGATGGGGAGAAAGGTCACAAAGCCACATGGGATGATGAAAGCTCTTCAAGCGAAAAGGTTGATAATGAAGGAGATGAGATCAACCTATGCTTCATGGCTTTAGAGGATCACTTAACGGATGAGATAAGTCCTTCTTACTCATACTTTTTTAATGATAATAGTAGTGATAATAATAGTGATAGTGAAGATGATGATGATGAGCAAAGTTTATTAGAAGTATTGAACCTAGAATTAGAAAAATATAGAAGTAGATTTAAAACTTATAAAAATAATATTTTAGATTTGAAAAATAAAATGGAAGTTTTAAAAAAGAGAATTTTGATTTTAAAACTTCTAATGAAACTCTTCTAAAATCATTAGATGAGTATTCCTCTAGACCCTTAACTAAATCTTTGCTTAAAGAAAATAATATTTTGAAAAATGAATTTGACGAACTTAGAAACTCAATTTCAAGATTTCATAAAGGAAAAGAAAGTTTAGATACTCTCATAGTTTCTCAAAGACCACCTTTAATAAGACATGGTCTAGGATTTAATGAAACATCATCTTCATCTCACAAGACTACATTTGTTAAGTCTAGTGCACCATAAACCTCCATAATTGAGGTAATAGTCCAAAGGGCTAAGAGCATAGCACACACAAAACCATCTATTCAAAAGAAGAATAGTCAAAGGTCACTTGGCTGAAGAGGGAAACCTTAAAAGGCTAATCATGCTTTTATGTATAAAAGGGATACCCTAAGAAAGCACCAATTCATCATGCATGTGTATGTCATTACACACAAACTCCTTTTAAAAGGATGTTAAGATCTAAAAGCATGTCAAAACCAAAAAACATATATAGAGCTAAACAATGCAATTATTGCATGAAATTTGGTCATATCAACAAGCATTGTTGGATAAGGAAGCTCATTGGGAATGTTTAAGTTCTAACCCCCAAAGACCCAAGTTCATTTGGGTACCTAAATATCATACATGAATTGTGGTTTTATAGGTATGCCTCAAGTCCACTATAAAGGAAAATGCTTAGCTTGTGGATAGAGGACGCTCTAGGCATATGACTGGAAACAAAGAACTCTTCAATCACATCAAAATAATTGATGGTCGTAAGGTAAGCTTTGGGAACAATGCTGAGGGTAAGGTAATTGGCATTGGCTCTATTGGTATTAATAATACAACTTTTATTGAAAATGTTTTGCTTGTTGATGGTTTGAAATATAATTTGCTAAGTGTAAGTCAATTATGTGATAAGGGAAACCAAGTTATCTTTATCTCAAATGAATGTCTTGTAAACTCTTTAAGGGGCTGAAGCCACTAATACTGTGTGTTATATTTCAAATCGAGTTTTCAAAAGACCACTCTCAAACAAAACTTCTTTTGAGCTATGGAATGGAAGAAAACTCATGATATCTTAATTTATAGTATTTGGATGCAAGTGTTTTATATTAAACACCAAAGACAACCTTGGAAAATTTTCCTTTAAATCCAATGAAGTTATCTTCTTAGGATACTCCACTACTAGCAAAGCTTATAGAGCCTTTAATAAAAGGTCTTTAGTTGTTGAAGGTCTATGCATGTTGTTTTTGATGAATTTAGTAAGCTTGATCTTGTGAAAGGTAGTGTTCTTGATGATATTGTAGGTACGATGGAGAAGCTTGATCTTGATCATGAGAAAGATGATGATGATCAAGAGAAACAATAACAAGATATCTGTCTACCTCAAGCTTAAGAGCAAGACAACTAAGAGCTTCTAAAGGAATGGAAAATGATAAAGAATCACACCCCAAGGATCAAATCATTGGTGATCCCACTAAAAGTGTAAGTATTAGATCTCATCTCAAACTCATAGATTCTAACCTTGCTTTTGTCTCTCAAATTGAGCCTAAAAATATCGATGAGGCTTTTAATGATGAAAGTTGGGTGATTGCTATGCAAGTGGAACTCAACCAATTTGAGAGAAGTAAGGTATGGACCTTAGTTCCTAGACCTAAAAACCATCAAATCATTGGTAGTAAATGGGTGTTTAGAAATAAGTTAGATGAACAAGGTTCAATAACTAGGAATAAAGCTAGGTTAGTTGCTAAAGGTTATAATCAAGAAGAAGTTATAGACTATGATGAAACCTATGCTTCGGTAGCTAGATTAGAAGCCATAAGAATACTTTTAGCATTTGCATGCCATATGAATTTTAAAATTTTTCAATTGGATGTCAAAAGTGCATTCTTAAATGGTTTTATAGAAGATGAAGTATATGTAGAACAATCTCTAGGTTTTGAAAGCCATAACTTGCCTAATCATGTTTTTAAACTTTTAAAATCCTTGTATGGATTAAAACAAGCTCCAAGAGCTTGGCATGAAAGACTAAGTTCTTTTCTTTTAGAAAATAATTTTTCAAAAGGGCATGTTGATACAACCTTGTTTATTAAAAAGCATAAGCATGACATTTTAATTGTTCAAATTTATTTTGATGATATCATATCTAGGTCTACTAATGAATTGCTTTGCCAAGAATTTGCCTTATATACCGCTAAAGCAGAATATGTGGCAGCATGGTGTTGTTGCACTCAAATCCTATGGGTGATACAACAACTTAAGGATTATGGTCATAGTTTGGACCATACACCCATCAAATGTGATAATGCGAATGTCATCAACCTATCTAAGAATCCCATTCAACACTCTAGAAGTAAGCATATTGACATTAGACATCATTTTCTTAGAGATCATGTTCAATATGGAGATGTTGTGTTAAAATTCATTAATAGAAATAATCAATTGGCAGACATTTTTACCAAACCTCTTAATGAAGAAAGTTTTTGTTTTACAAGAAGAGAGCTTGGTATGCTTGATGGATCAACATTATCTTAATTAAATTTTTTTTTTCCAATTGTATGTTGTGTGAACCTTTAATGTTAATTCCTTCATATGATGCATTTTACATGATTGATTTTATGGTATGAAGTGGTAACATGATAGAAATATATGTTTTAAGGCATAGAAACTTTTTAGAAATCTTCTAGTCTTGTTTTAGACTTAATTTTATTTTTGAAGATTTGAAGTGGTTCATGCCTGTGACATATATTCACGGCTGTGAACTTAATAGCAAAAAGTTCCAGTAGCTTTCACGCTTTGCTTCACGACGTGCTTCACAGGTAGAAATAGTGAAAACTAAGTTTCACGTCCGTGATAAGTTTTTTCACACCCGTGAAAAGATTTCTTCACGCCCGAGATATATATTCACTGCTATGAACAAAGACAAAAAAAAAATTCCAGCACATCCATAAGACTGACTCGATCTCAAGTCCTTTATAAAGATGGGAGTGGTTGTCCTTATTATTCATGAAGGGAATGTATACTACTGTTTCACCACTCCAGCTGGTGAAATTGATTGGGAGGACAATGAATTTGATGCCTTCAAAGTTGGCCTCCAGCCTGTCTAACAACAGAAGCTTGCTCGTGATCAGACATCGACATCGGCGATAGCTGAGGATGTTGGTCAATCATCGGCCTCTACCGCATCAACTTTAGCACAACAGGTTGCTGATCTTATAGCACCTTGCCTCAACATGATTCAGGCTTCCATCGATGAGAGGTTGGAAAACCACAAAGACTTTATAAAGTCTCTTATGGATAGCCTCGAGGCAGAGGTAGCACGCCTTAGGGATGATTTGTCAGGCTTGAAGCCTACCTAGAGTCCTAGTTTTCTTGTAGTAGTTTTACTTTTGTTGTTATAAGACTTTATCTTTATGCATTTTAAATTTAAATGTAATCCTTCTCCTTTAAATTTTAATACAATCATCTTATTGATATTTCAATTTTTTGCTGATGACAAAAAGGGGAGAAACTAGCATATATGTGATCTATACATGAATATGATTATGTAATATGCAATATATGATTACACAATATGAAATGTGTGGCATGAAATATGCAAACATTATTTTAATTGATAATATGCATAAGCTATATCTCACATCAACCTCATATATACCTTACAACTTGAACTTATTTGAACTCATTTTATTTAATTCATAAGATATACTTAACATATATCTCACATATACTTTGAATACACTTGGTTAAACATGTTTTATTTGATGAGATATACTTAAGATATACCTTGCATATACCTTAATAGTTTGCAAATACCTTTACTATATTTCTTTCAAATCTTGCACTTTATTATTTTATCTTAAGCACCTTTTGAGGGGGAGACTTCTCAAAAGCACATATTGCTAGATTATTTATCACCATAAAAAGGGGGAGATTGTTGAACCTTGAGAGGTATTTCCGTCATTTTGATGGTAACAAATTAAATAGCAATAATGTATTTAACAATGTTTTGTATTCTAAGAGTGTTAAATAGGATATACTTTGATTAGAACATGAAGCAAGACTGAAAGATAACTTTTATAGATAAAAATCAAAGAAATAACAAAGTCATGACCGTGACTACTAATGTCATGCCCGTGAATATAGTTAAGCGCCAACTCTCCACCATTCAAAGTTCACAGCCATAAAGGATCAAACCAACCATGAATGATCAAATAAGTCATGCCCGTGAAAGATAGTCACGCCCGTGACCAAACATGTCAAATTCTTCTAGAGAGCTTGACGGCTAAAGTCACCACTTGGACCACGGCTTTGAAGAATATTCATGCCCATAAAAGTATTAGTTTCACACATGAATAAACACTTCCAATTCTTCCAAAGAGCTTCATGGCCAGAGTCACCACTTGAACCACGACTTGGAAAAACATTCAAGACTGTGACACATATAGTCACGCCCATGAACTAGGACAGAGAAACATGTTAGGTGTGAATTAAGAGTTGGTTATGTAACACCACATCTTATGCATTTAAGTATAACCTATCTCTGTATCAAATAATCACACATAGCATGCTGGAAAAACAAAATATCCTGTTAATAATGATAGTAAATTTTTTTTTTATATCTTGTAATATTAATCAATGACTTTGCAAGTCTCATATCCTATAATTTCATTCAATGACTTGCAAGTCTCATATCCTGTAATATTATTCAATGACTTTGCTAAGTTAACACTGAGGTTTTCACCACAACATAATATATATCACATATATCAAAACATAAACTTTACACATAAGTATTTTCGAGTTGCTTTCATTTATACATTTTTAAACTCATTCCAAAATGACTATACATATTCAAGCACGTAAATACAAAACGTAGATGATATATTTTCATGCTTGTGTGAAATGCAAGGAGAGAGAGTGATGAGGCTCGGCCAGTGACCTATGCTCCATGTCTTTTATACGCTACTCAAAATGAGCTATGACTTTTCTTTACCTGAAAAATGATGCAAATTGATGAGTTGCGGCTCAGTGAGAATAACCATCAAATAAGCTCTAAAGTACCGAACAACTCATAATAATAACTCATAAATCCAATACATACCATGTATTCCATTCCATTCATCAGTATCATATAAATATCAATAAAGTTGAAACATATAATCATTACTCCTTATGTATGCAAATGATTTGCTTATTTCATTTTGTTTTGACTAAGTTAAACAGACATAGCCCCGGGTTTTCATGTGAACATTTGCCATGTGAAGATTTGCATTTTTAGCTAGCTTGATCATTTGTTTCATTTGCACATTTGTTGGGCCATAGGCCTCTTCTTTTGCTTTACAATATCGATTAACTAGTCACAATGCCTTTTTAATCCATATGCATATGCACTTGTATTTAAGCATTCATCGACCATTGCATCTTGATCATATACAACATACATATATTCCATATATACCTCATATGTCACGCATATACCTTGCATATACTATACATATACCATATATATATATCACATATGTCAAACATATACCTCAAATATACCACAAGTATACCATTTATATGTACCACAATGTCACAAATTATCCATCATTACATTATCAAGGACTAATCATGACAATCATATGAATCACATAGCAAGCAACATTCATTTGCACTAAAGAATTCAATTGATAATTAGACTCACCGTTCTCCTTTGATTCTGACCCCTAACTTATTGTCTATCCACTCCTTGTGGATCTCCAATATGTTGCAAGCCTAATATGAAAACATAATTGATTAACTCATGATTAGGGAGACTTAATGTGGCTTAAACAAATTAATATACATTGTTTATGTCAATAGTTAAGATATTTCCTATGAGGCAGTGTGACCTTATGGGACTGTTTAACCTATAACTTTTTTCTATAATTGACAATTAATCTGATTCTTATTCCTTATTAAAACTAACATCTACTTACAGAACATATTACAATTTCATACCGATTGGATCATTGTACAATATTTGGTGGAATTTAAGTGTGTTCTATTTTCTGCCTTGTTTTCTGCCATTAGGAAGTTTCAGGGTACTCATTTTGGTTTATCATAACTTATAATATATAAGTCCTATTTTAGTGAAAATTTATAGACACTTATATGGGTTCATATGGAAAATGTTTAATGTTTAAATGTTGTATCAATTATTTCTCTAAGGTCTTCAAATTATAACAAACATTTTATCGGTCCAGAATAGAATTGGCTTCCGGACCAGTATGACTTCCAAAGGGCATAACTTAGTCTATACATAACAAATTAAGCTGCAATTAGTACCCACATTTAGATAAGACATATAACTATAACTGTCTAGTTTTTATCATTTACATAATCTAGCTCTAATGAGCTCAAAGTAGCCAAACAAGTTTCTGGATCTGCCTAGGGCACCCTGTAGGCAGTTCAAACCATAGAACAGTCATGGTTCCATTCACCTTAACTCAAACTGTAGAAGACCTATGAATCAGAACTTTGGTATAAAGATACATAACACATATATCTACAACTTATAAGTTTTGAGATACTTCAAATATTGGCTTTAACATATCCAAAACTAACAAACACAGTAGCTAACTTACGTAGGGTTCACATCCAGACTAGTTTCAGTACGAAGAGGATATCTCATTATATACACCACATATTGAAAACATATTTACATATCCATAAATCTAAGACATAAAGGAATAAGGTTTGTGTTTTAAGCTTTTCCATAATCAATTTCTATTGATATCAAAAACCGGGGTGCCAATTAGTGCTTATTAATGAACCTTAGCAACTCAAATCAACCTTATAGCAATAAGAATTGATTACTTACCAAGAACAAACTTGCAAGGGATCAATTTGCCTCAAAAACCAAGTGAAATAAGGAAGAATTGAGTTCTAGAATGGAGGAAAATGAAGAAGAAAATGGGGCTGAAGTGAGGAGGCAGAAATGGGGGAGGAAGATAAAACCAACCTTTTTGTTTTTTTTGGCTTTTTATCCTTTTTCTCTTAATCTCTTCTCTTTTCTTTTATTTTCCTTTTGTTTCATTTTCATTTTATTTTGTCATTATTATTATTATTATTATTATTATTATTATTATTATTATTATTATTATTATTATTATTATTATTATTATTATTTACATATATTTATAATTCCACTAATTAACACAATAATACAACTTAATCATTTGGCCCGATTTAACTTAATTAACAATGTAAATGTTTACTAATCTTAATCTAGTCATTTTGCTTACTTTAATTTAGTCACATTATTTCATTTATTTTTAATACTTTTTATCCTCATTTAGATTATAAATACACATGTATGACTCAATACAATTGCAATGTAATAGAAACGTTGCTAGTGCGTGTCATGGACTTGTTCCTAGGAAAATACGTATGAAATGCATGTGTTCAATTTAATTATATGCAAGATGCATATGTTCAAATGAAATGCATATGGGGAAGGTCAAGGATGTTACAATTCTCCCCTCCTTTTAAAAATTTCGTCTTCGAAATTTAATACCCGTAAACAGGTGTGGATATTGCTTTTTCATATTTTCTTCTGTTACCCACGTTGCCTCTTCTAGTAAATGGTTACGCCATAATACCTTAACTAAATGTATTTCTCAGTTTCTTAGCTGTTTAGTCCTGTATCTGATGATTTGCACTGGTTCCTCAACATAACTCATGTCCTCTGTAATCTTAATGGCTTGATGTTTAAGTACATGTGTAGGATCTGACCTGTATCTTCTAAGCATGCTCACATGAAACACATTATGAATTTGAGCCATCTCTGGTGGGTAACGCCAATCTGTATGCCAGTGGACCAACCTTCTCAAGAATTTCATAAGGCCCTATATACCTTGGGCTCAATTTACCCTTCTTTCCAAATCGGATTATCCCTTTCCATGGAGATACACGAAGAAATACCTTTTCACCCAACTCGTATTCCATTTCCCTTCTATGTTGCTCAGCATAACTTTTCTGTCTGTCTTGTGCTGCCTTTAGCTTATTCTTGACAATTTTGATTTTATCCACTGTATCTTGTACTATCTCTGGCCCTTCTAATGTATGTGCACCTTCTTCATCCCATATGATAGGGCTTCAGCACTTTCTGCCATACAATGTTTCATATGGTGCCATCTGGATACTGCTATGATACTGGTTGTTGTAAGCAAATTCAATCAATGCTATATATTCATCCCAAGCACCTCTGAATTCCATAGAACATGACCTAAGCATTTCTTCCAATGTCTATATAGTCCTTTCTGATTGTCCATCAGTCTGTGGATGGAATGCAGTGCTGAAATTCAATTTTGTTCCCAATGCATCTTGTAAACTCACCCAAAATTGTGGATCTCTATAAGACACAATGGACACTGGAATGCCATGCAATCTGACTATCTCATTCACATGTAATTTTGTCGAACTCTCGAGTGTACACCCCCATCTGATAGGTAGAAAATGTGCTGACTTGGTTAATCTGTCAACAATTACCCATACTGCAACATTTTTCTTGGGGTTCTTGGCAATCCATAAACGAAATCCATCGTTATTCTTTCCCATTTCCATTCTGGTGTTGGCAATGGATGAAGTTTTCCAATTGGTGCCTGATGTTCAATTTTAATATGCTGACATGTCAAGCATTTGGAAACATATTCTGCTATGTCTTTCTTCATTCTTGGCCACCAGTAATGAGACCTTAAACTGTGATACATCTTTGTCATCCCTGGGTGCATTCCATAAGGTGCATTGTGTGCCTCTTCCATTATTTCCTGATGCAAGTTCTCAGTGTCTGGAACACATATGGGTGATTTTAACATCAGTGTGTCATTCTGCAAATGAAACTCTATCATCTTTCCCTATCTTATCATATCAACTTTCTCACATAATTGAGGATCTTTTTTTTGTGCTTCTTTGATCCTCTCCTTTTGTATAGTTCCGACTTGAAGAGTAGCAATCAGTGATCCTTCATCATGTATATTTAATTCAACATTCATAGATCGTAATTGAATCAAATATGGAAAAGAGGATACTTGCAAGTGAGCTACACTGTACTAGCCTTCCTACTCAATGCATATGCTACCACATTGGCTTTTCCTAGATGGTATCCAATTGTACAGTCATAATCTTTCAATAGCTCTAACCACCATCTTTGCCTTATGTTTAATTCTTTCTGTGTCAGCAAATAACTCAAGCTTTTATGGTCTGTGAAGATCTAGAATGTCTCACCATATAAATAATGTCTCTAAATCTTTAATACAAATACAACAGCAGCCAATTCTAAATCATGCATTGGATATGAGATCTCATGTGGCCTCAGTTACCTAGATGCATAAGCTATCACCTTACCATGTTGCATTAATACACATCCCAAGCCTTGGTGAGAAGCATCACTATATACTGCAAACTCACATGTACCTATAGGGATAGTTAACACTGATGCTGAGGTTAGCCTGTGTTTTAGTTCATCGAAACTCTTTTGACATTCTAGAGTCCACTTGAAAGGCATATTCTTTCTCAACAATTTAGTCAAAGGGTTAGCAATTAAGGAGAATCCATCAACAAATTTGCGATAGTATCCGGCTAAAACTAGAAAACTATGCATTTCTGCAATTTTCTTTGGGTCAACCTTTATGCCCTTACACGACACCACATGTCCAGGAAACACCAAATGATCTAACCAGAATTCACATTTACTCAATTTGGCATATAATTGTTTCTCCCTCAAAGTTTGCAACACAATTTTTAAATGTTGTTCATGTTCTCCCCTGTTCTTTGAGTATACCAATATGTCATCAATAAATACTATCACAAACCTATCTAGATATGGCTGAAACACCTTATTCATTAATGCCATAAATGCAGCTGAAGCATTAGTCAACCCAAATGGCATTACTAAAAATTCATAATGTCCATACCTAGTTTGAAAGGCAGTCTTTGGAACATCTGCTTCTGCTATCTTCAGTTGGTAATAGCCCGATTTCAAATCAATCTTGGAGAATATTTGGGCTCCTTGCAACTAGTCAAATAAATCGTCTATTCTGGGCAACGAATATTTGTTCTTCAATGTCATTTTATTCAGTTGCCTGTAATCAATGCATAATCTTATTGTTCCATCTTTCTTTTTAACAAATAATATTGGAGCTCCCCATGGTGATACACTAGGTCTAATATACCCTTTGTCAAGTAACTCCTACAATTGGGCCTTCAGTTCTTTCAACTCAACTAGGGCCATTCTGTAGGGTGACCTTGATATTGGTGTCGTTCCTGGTACTAGTTCAATAGTGAATTTTATCTCTCTATCTGGTGGTAAACCAGGTAGATCATCTGGGAATACATCAGCAAATTCCCTTACCACTAGTATATTTTCAAGCAAGCTATCAGTGGTTCTAGTATCAGTCACATATGCCAAATAGGCTTCACATCCCCCTTTGATCATTTGAAATGCCTTTACAGCTGAGACTAGACATGTAGGCACAAGATTTCTTTCACTTATAAATACTACCCTTGGCTGGTTTGGTGATTCCAAAATTACTTCCTTAGTAAAGCAATTCATTATTGCATGATGTCTAGTTAACCAGTCCATTCCCAATATCACATCAAATTGATATATTGGCAATAAAATCATATCAGCTATTAACTCAGCTCTATCAAAGCATATAAGGCAATCACGATAGACATTATCCACAACTACTACTATTCCCAATGGAGTACTCACATTTATGTAAATCCCCAAAGGCTCATGCGTTTGATGCAGTTTAGATGCCATATGCAATGATATAAATGAATGAGTGGAGCCTGGGTCAATCAATGCATATGCTAACATATCATAAATGTAAACATTACCAGTAACTACTTCGAGAGCATCCACCGCCTCTTTTATAGTCATAGCAAACACGCTGGCCTGAGTAGGGGGTCTAGAACTATGACCTTCAGATCTAGTTACTCCTCTGCCCATTGTACCAGTCCTGCCCCTGCCTCTTCCTCTACCCTGTGTCCCACTAGTAGGGTAGACCCTCGGTGCCTTAACTGTAGTCTCAGATACTCCTCTGCCTCTATTGGTCTCTGCTAGTTTGGCTCTATTTGGACAGTCTCTATACATGTGCTCCATCAATCCACAGAAAATAACATGCTCTTGTGAGCCTTCTACATTCGCCAGTATGTTGTCTACCATAATGATTACATGTGGGCCTCTGTTTAACATATTGGCTCTTCCCTCTGCCTGGGTAAGAGAAAGTCATGCCTTGACCTCTAGAACTGGAGTACCCACTTCTTTTGCCAGACTGTGCAGGCATATATCTACCTCTTTTTCCTGACCTTCTGCTAGACTCACCAAAGAACTCACGTTCTACCCTTTGAATTTGTTGCTCCCCAACTAATTTCATTAACCGTTCAGCTCTGATTGCAGCAGCTTTGAGTCTGGCATAATTATCAAGATCAGTAGTCATGATTCTATTTCTGATCTCATATTTGAGGCCCTCCTCATACTTCCTGCATTTGTCTCTTTCAGTAGAGACCATGAAGGTGGCATAGTGGGAAAGTTTGTTGAACTGTACTTCATACTTTGTAATAGACATGTTTCCCTGTTTTAATTTAAATATTTCTATTTCAATTAGAAGAAATATTTCAATTAGAATATTTAAATTAAAATTAGAAAATGAAATTCAATTTCAAATTTAGAAAATCTTTATACTTTACTTTTTTTTTTTTATTATTTTACTTTGTTTTGTCAGCCCAATGAAGATGGCATGAATCCGGCAAAGTCCGATCTAAGAACGCATTTCACCGCTCCACCAGAAATTCCCTCTGCCCCTACCGTAATCACACTCATAGCGCAACCCCCCTACTGATTGATCTTCTTAACAACAATGAGTTGACGCCACTCTATCTACGCTGACTCTCTCGTCTTTCTTATTTTTTAGGAATTCCTTTCTCTTTCCATCTTTATATGCCTCAGGCATATAATTATTTTGAAATTCCTAGAGGAAATCATTCCATGTCAGCACCGGTGGTTGTGCATCACTGACGGGGATTGTCTCCCACCAGTCATAAGCATTTCCTTGCAACAACGATACTGCATAATCGAATTTCTCATCTAGGGTACATATCATCATATTCAATACCTTTTGTGTCCTTTTCAGCCATGTCTCAGCTTCTGCTGGGTCTGTTGTGCCATTAAAATCAGTTGCACCATGTTTCCTCTGCTTGTCATAACGTCTTTCCTTGTACATTTCACAACCATATACTTCCTGTTCTAGGTTTTGATGGGGTACTTCTGCATGAGATGACTGTGATGCATGTGTTGGACCTCTAGCTCCTAGTGCTGGTTGATCTTTATGTAAATGAGGCAATGCCTCACGAGAATGCATTTCAGCCGGGCCCTCTCTCCTTGGTGAATCATGTCTTATGATGGCCCTAAAATAAATGAAATTATGTCACTACATAATGTTCAACACATATTATGCATATGTTATCATGCTCTTATGCATATGCATGTTCCCATGGAACCTATCCCTGCTATGATACCAAAAATGTAACACCACATCTTATGCATTTAAGTATAACCTATCTCTGTATCAAATAATCACACATAGCATGCTGGAAAAACAAAATATCCTATTAATAGTGATAGTAAAATTATTTTTTTATATCCTGTAATATTATTCAATGACTTTGCAAGTCTCATATCCTGTAATTTCATTCAATGACTTGCAAGTCTCATATCCTGTAATATTATTCAATGACTTTGCTAAGTTAACATTGAGGTTTTCACCACAACATAATATATATCACATATATCAAAACATAAACTTTACACATAAGTATTTTCGAGTTGATTTCATTTATACATTTTTAAACTCATTCCAAAATGACTATACATATTCAAGCACGTAAATACAAAACATAGATGACATATTTTCATGCTTGTGTGAAATGCAAGGAGAGAGAGTGATGAGGCTCGGCCAGTGACCTGTGCTCTATGTCTTTTATACGCTACTTAAAATGAGCTATCACTTTTCTTTACCTGAAAAATGATGCAAAGTGATGAGTTGCGGATTAGTGAGAATAACCATCAAATGAGCTCTTAAGTACCGAACAACTCATAATAATAACTCACAAATCCAATACATACCATGTATTCCATTCCATTCATCAGTATCATATAAATATCAATAAAGTTGAAACATATAATCATTACTCCTTACGTATGCAAATGCTTTGCTTATTTTATTTTGTTGTGACTAAGTTAAACAGACATTGCCCCGGATTTCCATGTGAACATTTGCATTTGCTAGCTAGCTTGATCATTTGTTTCATTTGCACATTTGTTGGGCCATAGGCCTCTTCTTTTGCTTTACAATATCGATTAACTAGTCACAATGCCTTTTTAATCCATATGCATATGCACTTGTATTTAAGCATTCATCGACCATTTCATCTTGATCATATACAACATACATATATTCCATATATACCTCATATGTCACGCATATACCTTGCATATACTATACATATACCATGTATATATATCACATATGTCAAACATATACCTCAAATATACCACAAGTATACCATTTATATGTACCACAATGTCACAAATTATCCATCAATACATTATCAAGGACCAATCATGATAATCATATGAATCACATAGCAAGCAAACATTCATTTGCACTAAAGAATTCAATTTATAATTAGACTCACCGTTCTCCTTTGATTTAGACCCCTAACTTATTGTCTATCCGCTCCTGATGGGTCTCAAATATTTTGCGAGCCTAATATGAATATATAATTGATTAACTCATGATTATGGAGACTTAATGTGACTTAAACAAATTAATATGCATTGTTCATGTCAATAGTTAAGATATTTCCTATGAGGCAGTGTGACCTTATGGGATTGTTTAGCCTATAACCTTTTCTATGCTTGACCAATTAATCTGATTCTTTTTCCTAATTACTACTAACATATAATTATAGAACATAATAAAAGTTCAGACCCATTGGATCATTGTACAAGCTTTGGTGGAATTTCTAAGTGTGTTCTGTTTTCTGCCTTGTTTTCTGCCTTTAGGAAGTTTCAGGGTACTCATTTTGGTTCATCATAACTTATAATATATAAGTCCTATTTTAATGAAAATTTACATAAACTTATATGGGTGCATATGTAACATGTTTCATCTTTAAATGTTGTATCAATTTTGTCTCTAAGGTCTTCAAATTATAACAAACATTTTACTGGTCAAGAATAGATTTGGCTTTCGGACTAGTATGACTTCCAAAGGCCATAACTTAGTCTATACATAACCCATTAATCTGAAATTTGTACCCACATTTAGCTAACACATATACCTATAACTTCTCTGTTTTTAGTATTTACAGAATTTAGCTCTAACAAGCTCAAATTAGCCAAACACATTTCTGGATCTACCCAGGGCACCCCGTAGGCAGTTCAAACTATAGAACAGTCATGGTTCCATTCATTATAACTCCAAATGTGCAAGACCTAGGGATCTAAAATTTGGTATATAGATACATAATATATATATAAAAAACTTTTAAGTTTTGAACCACTTCAAATATTTCCTTTAACATATCCAAAACTAACAACTACAGTAGCTAACTTACTTAGGATTCACATCCAGACCAGTTTCAGTACGAAGAGGATATCTCATTATATACGCCACATGTTGAAAATATATTTACCTATCCATAAATCTAAGACATAAAGGAACAAGGTTTGTGTTTTAAGCTTTTCCATAATCAATTTCTATTGATATAAAAAACCGGGGTGCCAATTAGTGCCTATTAATGAACCTTAGCAACTCAAATCAACCTTATAGCAATAAGAATTGATTACTTACCAAGAACAAACTTGCAAGGGATCAATTTGCCTCAAAAACCTAGTGAAACAAGGAAGAATTGAGTTCTGGAATGGAGGAAAATGAAGAAGAAAATGTGGCTGAAGTGAGGACACAGAAATAGGGGAGGAAGATAAAGCCAACCTTTTTGTTTTTTTGGCTTTTTGTCCTTTTTGTCTTCATCTCTTCTCTTTTGTCCTTTCTTTTCTCTTCTCTTTTCTCTTCTCTTTTCTTTTATTTTCCTTTTTTTTCATTTTCATTTTATTTTGTCTATATTATTATTATTATTATTATTTACATATATTTATAATTCCACTAATTCACACAATAATACAACTTAATCATTTGGCCCGATTTAACTTAATTAACAATGTAAATGTTTACTAATCTTAATCTAGTAATTTTGCTTAATTTAATTTAGTCACCTTATTTCATTTATTTTTAATACTTTTTATCCTCATTTAGATTATAAATACACATGTATGACTCGATACAATTGCAATGTAATAGAAACGTAGCTAGTGCGTGTCATGGACTTGTTCCTAGGAAAATACGTATGAAATGCATGTGTTCAATTTAGTTATATGCAAGATGCATATGTTCAAATGAAATGCATGTGGGGAAGGTAAAGGATGTTACAGGTTCAATGGCTATTTTGGCATTAGATGCACCTAAACGGTTATAATTCACAGCGGGAGTACAAATGCAAGTCATTTATGAATCCCAACAAGAAGAACAACAATTACTTTACATCTTGAATCTTGTTGTAGCCTTGTGCATTAATTATTTCTCAACAAACCTCTATTTCTTATGAAAAACCCAATTGCTCATAACTACTGAGCATTATAGGTTGGTGAGTGTTTTCATTGTAATCAATTACTCAAAAAGTGAGTTTGGTTATATTGGGTTTAGAGTGAAACACTAATAAGGGTTTATTGTGTAAGCCATAAAACAGAAGGAATTGATTTTTGTGTGAGCCATTGAAAAACACAAGGGAATTTCTAGGTTAATAGTTAGCCATTGAGAGAAACACCATAGTTGGGATTAAGCTTGAAAAACTCTATTGTAACACCTAGTGTGTTAGTGAAACACACAATCAAGATTAGGGAGAGGAGTAGGGTTTGTTAATACATGAACCTCTATAAATCTTGTGTGTGATATCTCTCCTTCCTTACTCTATTTTATTTATTCCGCACTTTTAATTAAGCAATTTTTTATTTTCTAACCAATTCAACCCCTTTCTTGGTTCATTGTCTGGGCACCATATATGTCATTAGCAATGCAAACCCTAACTTCATCTTTCATCATAGGTATTTAATCTCTGATTCCCATATAAAACCAAATTAATTTAATGAAATAACAAAGGAAAACTTGATTTGTTACCTCTATTTTATAGAATCAGAATGCGTTTAGGGTTCAAAACCAAATTCTCCCTTCTCCCTAATTCTGCCCTTAATGGAAAACTGAAATCCTTTGATTCTATTAATTAAAACCTTATTACTGATATGAATTTCATGTTATGTATGCCAAGGATTGAAGGGAATTGGTTTTTAATGTTACAAATATCTGTTGGCTAGGGTTTAGGGTTGTGAAATAATGAAAGTCTAACAAATTATGAAACTGCTCAATTTAAACTATAGGGCTTCACGAGAATGACTATACCTTCACGATTGTGAAGCTATTAAGCTTCAGAGTTCCTTATTTCATGACATTCATGATCATGAGGCTATAGTCACGGTAATGAGCCCTATGACACCTCTCTTTTTTTGTGACTTTTTGAACTATTTCTATGTCTCAAAACTCATAACCACTTATATACTCTTAATGCATGTTATTTCTAGGCCCTAACTTACAAGCATTACATTTCTCTTCCCCTTTAAGAATTCCGTCTCTGAAATTACCTGATTATTGTCTTTAAAAAATTGTGGATGTTAGGCTTTCATCACTTCTTCACTTTCCCATATAGCCTCTCCTATTGCATGATTTCTCTATAAGACCTTGACTAATGGTACTCATTTGTTCCTAAGTTCCTTGATCTGTTCGGCTATAATCTAAATTGGCTCCTTCTTTATATGTCATATCTGGTATCACCTCAATGCTCTCACTTAGAATAATGTGAGAGGGATCTAACCTTTATCTCATTAATATGGAGATGTAGAACACATCATATACCTTGCTCAACTCTAGTGGTAGAACGAGCGTATAAGCAATCAATCCAACTTTCGCTGGAATATCATAAGTCCCAATAAATCTTAGGCTCAACTTGCCATTCCTTTTAAATCTTAAGACTTTCTTCTAGAGGAAAACTTTAAGAAAGACCTTGTCTCCCACTGCATACTCTACTTAAGATCCATATATGATTTATGCCTATCTGAAGTTGCCCTTAATCTGTCCTGGATAACTAGTATCTTTTCCTCTATCTCTTGTACCAACTCTGTGCCTACTAGCTTTCTCTCATTGAGCTCTATCTAATATAAAGGTGTTTGATATTTTCTACCATAAAGTGCCTCATAGGGAGTCATCTCAATATTAGACTAATACCTATTGTTGTAGACAAACTACATCAAAGGTATAAATTTGACGCAACTACCCACAAACTATATTATGCAACTCCTCATCATATCCTCTAATATTTGTATAACCCTCTTTGATTGATCATTTGTTTGGAGGTGCAAAGTTGTGCTAAAGAGCTTGGTACCCAAAGCTCTCTACAGACTACTCCAAAAATAAGAAGTAAACTTGGGGTCCCTATCTGAAACAATAGAGACTGGTACACTATAAATTTGTACTATCTCATTAACATAAATCTCTACTAGTCTACTCAAAAGGTGATCCATCCTAATATGTAAGAAGTGGGCTAACTTTGGAAGCATATCTACTATCACCTGTATGACATCATATCTCTTAGGAGTCGCTAGCAACCAATCATAAAATCCATGGTAATCCACTTCTATTTCCATTTTGGTATAATGATAGGCTGCAGTAACCCTGATGTTACCCAATGTTCTACATTGACCTATTGACAAGTTAGGCATTTGGTTATGTTTTCTGTGATGTTTCTCTTCATACTTGCCTATCAATATTTACTCTTTAGGTCATGACACATCTTTATTACTTACTAGGTGCATAACACATATGGTTTCATGTGCCTCCTAAAGGATTCTCTATCTCAATTCATCTACACTGGGCACATATAAATATCCTTGATAATATAACCCACCATCTGACTCAATTGTATAGCCAAGTCTCTCCCCTATAGAGATCAACTTGGCTGTCTCAACAAGTTTACTATCCTACCCATATGCATCTTTGATCTCCTAATTAAGTGTAGGTCAGATTTGGAACTCTACCACCATCTTTCTGCTCAATGCATTGATAGCTACAACGGCCTTGCCAGAATGGAAGTCAATGACACAATTATAATCTTTTATCACCTCTAACCATCGACTCTATCTCAAATTAAGATCTCTCTATGTAGAAAGGTACATTAGACTCCTATGGTCCTTATAAATGAAATATTTCTCTCCATAAAGATAGTGGCACCATATCTTCAATTCAAAAACAATGAAAACCAACTCAAGGTAACGTGTAGGGTAATTCTTCTTTTGTGTCTGTAGTGGTCTGAAAGCATATGCTACTACCTTGCCCTCTTGCATCAGTAAACACCCTAGTCCATTGAGTGAAGCATCAGTGTAGATGACATACTCTTATCAAGGTCTAATTGTGTCAAAATAGGAGCCTATGTTAACATCTTCCTAAGTTTGTCAAAACTATCTTAGCCTCTTCCTATCCACTCATATTTCACATATTTCCTTAGTAGTCTAATCAAAAGAGAAGCATTATGTAACACCCACCTGCACAACTAGGCAAACCTCACTATATAGGCGGATGCCACACAACTAGATATGAGTTTACCCATTTGAATTAAAACTTTTATAGTCTATATATGTATTAATAGAATTACATATGGATCAAACTAATATATAAAAACATAAATATTTCTTTTTATATTTGAATCACAACCATAGTCATATTAAACTATCCAGGGCATTAAAATCCCTTATTACAAAATCCATACTTAATTATAACATAACTCAATTATTTGTTTCTAATCCATAATGTGTAGAAAAACAAAGGAAATGAATGAAATCATAAAATAGACCCAACACGGTCACTCTGATTGACTCTGTCTTCTCTTCATGTCACTCAACAGTCTACTAGCTCCAAATTTATGTGTAGGAAAACCTATACATTAAGCAACTGAAAGCTTAGTGGTACATATAATCATTTAAATTCTAACATTCATTCACATATAACATAGAATTCATAATCAGAACATACCTGTGTACTTGTCCATACCATCATATAGGTAACACATCTGTACTTACTTTAATCACGCTGACTTGTCTATATTATACAATACTGTCATAATATTCAACTAGTGATAACAGCATACTCAACCATGCCATATATACATCGAAGTAAAACATCATATGCGAGGAATAATTATCATAGGTGAATCCATTTCATATTATCATACCAAATATAGATCATAGTCACACTATATTTCATCATAATCTGAAAAAATAAGCTTTTAACATCATTCATATGATTACTTGTTTCCACAATCCTTTTCCAGGATGTGATTGTATTTTGATTCACTGAATTCTGTATATCATTGTGGCAAGGATTTGCCTAATATAAGTTTAAATCACCCTACTCACTGTTGTATATGTCTATATTGCTGCCACTGAGCTTCTTAAATTAGGAGCACTCTAACACGAGTTTCTTGTCACTAAATACATCATAATACAAAATTCATAGGACATGCATATTATAAATGAATTAAAATGAGTTCATGTACAAACCTTAATATTGGAGCCCTAAAACTCGTTTCTCTTGCATTTACTGTCTCTAGTGGTGTTCTCCATCGTTAGTCTTAGCCCCTAACATAAAATAGAAACCATAATTACGTTCTATATCTTCCATTGTGTAAATGAAACTATAAAAGATTAATGGAAACAACCTCTCTTACCTCTGTTTCAAATGATTACAGATTGACACTAGGGTTCAAAATGTTTTCAAACCCTCCTTAGGTTCTGACTTCAATTCTTATATCGTAAACTTTATTTCTTTTTATATTTGAATCACAACCATAGTCATATTAAACTATCCAGGGCATTAAAATCCCTTATTACAAAATCCATACTTAATTATAACATAACTCAATTATTTGTTTCTAATGCATAATGTGTAGAAAAACAAATGAAATGAATGAAATCATAAAATAGACCCAACACGGTCACTCTGATTGACTCTGTCTTCTCTTCATGTCACTCAACAGTCTACTAGCTCTAAATTTATGTGTAGGAAAACCTATACATTAAGCTACTGAAAGCTTAGTGGTACATATAACATTTAAATTCTAACATTCATTCACATATAACATAGAATTCATAATCAGAACATACCTGTGTACTTGTCCATACCATCATATAGGTAACACATCTTTACTTACTTTAATCACGTTGACTTGTCTATATTATACAATACTGTCATAATATTCAACTAGTGATAACAGCATACTCAACCATGTCATATATACGTCGAAGTAAAACATCATATGCGAGGAATAATTATCATAGGTGAATCCATTTCATATTATCATACCAAATATCGATCATAGTCATACTATATTTCATCATCATCTGAAAAAACAAGCTTTTAACATCATTCATATGATTACTTGTTTCCACAATCCTTTTCCAGGATGTGATTGTATTTTGATTCACTGAATTCTGTATATCATTGTGGCAAGGATTTGCCTAACATAAGCTTAAATCACCCTACTCACTGTTGTATATGTCTATATTGCTACCACTGAGCTTCTTAAATTAGGAGCACTCTAACACGAGTTTAAGCCACCTTGATAAGCAATGACTGCATCATATGGGTACAAAAGTGCTCTAACATGAGCTTAAGTCATCTTATCCCTAATCTTGATATGCTACCACTGAGCTTCTCAAATCTAAGGCTCTCTGTCATGAACTTAAGTCATCCTGATGAGCAATATAATAATCACATGTATAAATTTTCTACATTACCGTCACCCCTTCAATGTCATTCCACCTATCCTAGCTAGTCCTCAAATAGAGAATGGGCATACTTATTCATTTTATAGATATTAACATTGTTTATGTTACATTCCATATTTCCACAATATCATTATGATATTCAAAGCACCTAGTGCATTCACCTGTTTCATAATCAGAGCGTCATATTGTAATTAATCTCATCTGATCATGCCAAGTGTGTGTTTATATCATAATCAATTTGTTTCATCACATAAATAATTTAACATTTTTTGGAAATAGGGCATTCACGAATGTGAATACATATTCATAGCTACTGACTAGCTCATGATCATTCACGGTTGTGAATATTTGTTCATAAGCATGAAATTCATACTTTCACAGGAGTGAAGCTTGGCTTCATAGGCATGGAATACCTTCATGTGAAAATTCTAAAGCTAACCAATGTTAGCCACACCTATCAACACTTCCCATATCCAAAAATGTAAAATCGACTATAAAAATGCATAATATTATATCAACATTTCTTGTCACTAAACACATCATAATACAAAATTCATAGGACATGCATATTATAAATGAATTAAAATGAGTTTATGTACAAACCTTAATATTGGAGCCCTAAAACTCGTTTCTCTTGCATTTACTGTCTCTAGTGTTGTTCTCCATCGTCAGTCTCAGCCCCTAACATAAAATAGAAACCATAATTACGTTCTATATCTTCCATTGTGTAAATGAAACTATAAAAGATTAATGGAAACAACCTCCCTTACATCTATTTCAAATGATTACAGATTGACACTAGGGTTCAAAATGTTTTCAAACCCTCCTTAGGTTCTGACTTCAATTCTTATATCGAAAACTTTATTTTTCAATCAGTTTCAAAGTCATTTGTGTTGGTTATTTTGTATTTAATTAATCAGTATCGAAAAAGGAATGAGGGAAATCTATTTTGAGGTTTTAGAGTGTAATGGCTAGGGTTAAGAGTGATTTTATGTGCCTTTCTGTCAAAACATGAAACTACCATATATAAACTGTGAACTTTCACGGGCGTGAACCATAGTGTCATAGTCGTGAAGCTCCTCAGGTTCATAATATGAATTTCACAACATTCATTGATGTGATTAACTATGTCATAGGCGTGAACGCTGAAAGCTTCACTTTTTCCTATTATTTCATTATATTAAGGTTTCTAACACCCATAACCACACATATACTTCCCATACACTCTCAATATACATTTATTTAACATATTAATTCTAGGCCCTAACTTGCAGGTGTTACATTTCTCTCATCTTTAAAGAATTTCATCCACGAAATTACCTTTTGTACTTTTTCTGAACATTTATGGATACATGCCTTTCATCAGCTCTTCACTTTCCCATGTATCCTTTTTTGTTGCATGGTTTCTCCATAATACTTTCACTAATGGTACTCATTTGTTCCTGAGTTCCTTGATTGCTCTGGTGAGAATTTATATTGGTTCTTCATTATAGGTCAAATCTAGTCTAACCTCAATGTCCTCAACTAAAACAATATGAGAATGATCAGATATGAATCTCCTCAACATAGAGATATGGAACACATCATGGATCTTGCTAAACTCTGTTAGTAGAGCAAGTCTGTAAGCAACTGGTCCCACTCTCGTTAGTAACTCATAAAGTGTAATGAATCTCGAGTTCAATTTACCTTTCTTCTCGAATCTCAGAACCTTCTTCCATAGAGAGACTTTAAGGAAAACCTTATCTCCCACTGCATATTCGACATTTTTTGTCTTAAGATTTGCATATGACTTCTTTCTATCAGAAGTTGCTTTCAATCTTTCCTGAACAACCCGTACCTTTTCCTCTGTCTCCTATGCCAAGTTTGGCCCCACTAGTCTTCTCTCACTGAGCTTTGTCCAACACAAGGGTGTTCGACACTTCTTATCATATAGTGCCTTATAAGAAGCCATCTTGATACTAGACTGATAGTTGTTTTTATAAGCAAAATCCATTAATTGAATCTATTTATCCCAACTACCCTCAAATTCAATAACACAACTCCTCATCATATCCTCTAGGATATGTCTGACCCTTTTTGATTGACAATCTTTCTGGCGGAAAAGTGTTGTACTAAAATGGAGCTTGTTACCCAAAGCTCTCTATAGACTACCCCAAAATTAAGAAGTAAACCTAGGGTCCCTATCTAAAACAATGGAGACTGGCACTCAGTGTAGTTGCACTATCTCATTGACATAAAGCTTTGCTAGTCTGTTCAAATAATAGTCCCTCTTGATAGGCAAGTGAGCTGATTTCACAAGCCTATCCATAATGACCCATACGACATCATATTTTTCAGTAGTCACTAGCAACCCTATCACGAAGTCCATAGTAATCCATTCTCATTTCTGTTTTGGTACATTTATAGGTTGTAGTAGTCCTGATGGTACCTGATGTTCTGCCTTGACCTGCTGACAAGTTAGGCATATATTTGTATACTCTATCATATCTCATTTCATACCTGTACACTAGCACTTACTCTTTAGGTCATTATACATCTTTGCGCTCCCAGGGTGCATAGTAAACCTAGTCTCATGGGCTTCCTGTAGTATCCTCTGTCTCAGCATAACAACACTTGGCATGCATAAACAACCCTAATAGTATATTCCACCATCAAACTCAATTGTATAATATGATAAGCCTATTATCCTATCTTTGTGCATCAGTAATCTTCTGATTAAGTGTCAGTTGGATGTACAACTCGACCACCATCTTCTTACTCAATGTATCATCCACTACATCAGCCTTGCCTGGGTGGTAATCAATAACACAATTATAATCTTTTATAAGCTCTAACCACCATCTCTATCTCAAATTGACCTATCTCTGTGTAGTAGGTATTTTAGAATCTTATGGTCTGTATAGATGAAACAGTTCATGTAACATCCTTGACCTTCCCCACATGCATATCCACATGCATTTCATTTGAACATATGCATCTTCCATATAATCCAATTAAACACGTGCATTTCATATATATTTTCTTAGAAACAAGTTCATGGCACGCACTAGTTATGTGTCCTAGTATTTGGAAATTGTATCGAGTCACACATGTGTACTTATAACCTAAATGGGGATAACAAAGCATTAGAAATAAATTGAATAAGGTGAATAAATTAAAGTAAGCAAAATGACTAAATTAAGATTAGTAAACATTTACATTGTTAATTTAGTTAAATCGGGCCAAATGATTAAGTTGTATTATTGTGTGAATTAGTAAAATTATAAGTATATGTAAATAATAATAATAATAATATAGACACAATAAAATGAAAATGAAACAAAAGGAAAATAAAAGAAAAGAGAAGAGAAAAGAGAGGAGAAAAGAAAGGAGAAAAGAGAAGAGATAAACAGAAAAAGATAAAAAGACAAAAAACAAAAAGGTTGGCTTTATCTTCCTCCCCCATTTCTGCCTCCTCACTCCATCCTGTTTTCTTCTTCATCTTCCTCCATTCTAGAACTCAATTCTTCCTTGTTTCAATTAGTTTTTGAGTCAAATTGAAACCTTGCATGTTTTTTCTTGGTAAGTAATCAATTCTTATTGCTATAAGGTTGAGTTGCTAAGGTTCATTAATAGGCACTGAAATGCACCCCGATTTTGATATTAATAGAAATTAATTCTGGAAATGTGTAAAATACAAAATTTGTTCCTTTATGTCTTTGATTTATGGATATGTAAACATTTTTAAAGATGTGGTGTATATAATGAGATATCCTCTCTGTATTGAAACTGCTCCGGATGTGAACCCTAAGTAAGTTAGCTATTGTGTTTGTTAGTTTTGAATATGATAAAATCATTATTTGAAATATCTCAAAAAATAAAGGTTGTAGATATATGTGTTAGTTATCTGTATAAAAAATTTCAGGTTCATATGTCTTGTATATTTTTATTTATGGTGAATGGAACCATGACTATTCCATAGTTTGAACTGCCTGCTTAGTGCACTAGGCCGTTCCAGCATATTGTGTAGCCATTTTGAGCTCTTTAGAGATAGATTATCTAAATTATCAAAACATTAAAGTTATAGGTATATGTCTTATCTAAATTTAGGTACTAATTTAATCTTAATATGTTATGTATAGGCTAAGTTATGGTCTTTAGAAGTCATACTGGTCTAGAAGCCAATTCTATTCTGGACCAGTGAAATGTTGCTTATAATTTGAGGACCATAGAGATATCATTGATAAAAGTTGTAAACATGAAAAATGTTCCATTTGAACCCATATAAGGTTATATAAAGTTTCATTAAAATATGAATTATAGATTATAAGTTATGATGAATCAATTGGGTACCCTGAAACTGCCTAAAGGCAAAAAACAAAACACACTTATAATTATATGATCCAATTGGTCTGAAATTGTAATATGTTATATAATTATATGTTATGTTTAATTAGAAATAAGAATCAGATTAATTGGTCAAGTATAGAAAAAGTTATAGGCTAAGCAGTCCCATAAGGTCACACTGCCTCATACGAAATATCTTAACTATTGATATGAACAATGCATATTAATTTGTTTAAGCCACATTAAGTTTCCCTAATCATGAGTTAATCGATTATGTTTTCATATTAGGCTCACAACATATTGGAGACCCACAAGGAGTGGATAGACAATAAGTTAGGGGTCTGAATCAAAGGAGAAAGGTGAGTCTAATTATCATTTGAATTCTTTAGTACAAATGAATGTTGCTTGCTATGTGATTCATATGATTGTCATGATTAGTCCTGGATAATATAATGATGGGTAATTTGTGACATTGTGGTACATATAAATGGTATACTTGTGGTATATTTGAGGTATATGTTTGACATATGTGGTATATATACATGGTATATGTATAGTATATACAAGGTATATGCTTGGCATATGAGGCACATATGAGGTATATGTATGTTATATGTGGTAAGATACAATGGTTGATGAATGCTTAAGTACAAGTGCATATGCATATGGACTTAAAAGGTGTTGTGACTAGTTAATCAATATTGTAAAGCAAAAGAAGAGGCCTATGGCCCAACAAATGTGCAAATGAAATAAATGATCAAGCTAGCTACCAAATGCAAATGTTCACATGGTAAATGTTCACATGGAAACCCAGGGTAATCCATGTTTAACTTGGTCACAACAAAATGCAATAAGCAAAACATTTACATACGTAAGGATTAATGATTATATGTTTCAACTTTATTGATATTTATATGATACTGATGAATGGAATGGAATACATGGTATGTATTGGATTTGTGATTTATTATTATGAGTTGTTCGGTACTTTAGAGCTCATTTGATGGTTATTTTTACTGAGTCACAACTCATCAATTTGCATCATTTTTTCAGGTAAAGAAAAGTGATAACTCATTTTGAGTAGCGTATAGAAGACATGGAGCATAGGTCACTGGCCAAGCCTCATCACTCTCTCTCCTTCCATTTCACACGAGCATGAAAATATGTCATCTGCATTTTGTATTTACGTGTTTGAATATGTATAGTCATTTTGGAATGGGTTTTAAAAATGTATAAATGAAAGCAACTCGTAAATATTGATGGGCAAAGTTTATGTTTTAATATATGTGATATACCATATTGTGGCGAAAGCCTCAAAGTTGACTTGCAAAGTCATTGAATGATATTACAGGATATGAAAAAAAATTTACTACCATTGTTAACAGGGTATTTTATCTTTTCAGTATGCTATGTGTAATTCTTTGATACAGGGGTAGGTTGAACTCAAATGTATAAGATGTGGTGTTACATTTCACCCCATAAAGATAGTGATGCCATATCGTCAATGCAAAGATAATGGCTACCAACTCTAAATCATGTGTGGGATAATTCTTCTCATGAACCTTCAGCTGCTTGGATGCGTATGACACTACCTTACCTTCTTGCATAAGTACACACCTCAGTCCATTGTAAAAAGCATCATTGTAGATTACATATTCCTTATCGGGAACTGACTGTGTCAAAATCGGAGCCTCTGTTAACATATTTTTGAAATTGTCAAAACTCTTCTGGCATTTCTCGGTCCACTCATATTTCACATCTATTCTCAGTAGTCTAGTTAAAGCAGAAGCAATCATAGAAAATCCTTTAACAAACCTCCTGTAGTAACCAGCTAACCTAAGGAAACTTATGATCTTTGTTACATTGCGAAGAGGCTTCCAACTCATAACAGTCTCTACCTTGCTGGGATCAACCCGTATACCATCTAACGACACAATGTGTCCTAAAAAACTACCTCATCAAGCCAAAATTCACATTTTGGGAACTTGGCATATAATTTTTACTCCTTAAGTGTCTGTAACACTATTCTCAAGTGTTGATCATACTCGTCCGGTGTCTTAGAATATGCCAGAATATCGTTAATAAAGACCATAATACACCGATCTAGGTAGATTCTAAATACCCTATTCATAAAGTCCATAAAGACTGTTTGAGCATTGGTTAACCCAAAAGGCATAACCACAAATTCATAATGCTCATACCTAGTTTTGAACATGGTCTTGGCTATATCTTCTGCCCTAACTCTCAGCTAGTGATACCTTGATCTCAAATCAATTTTTGAAAGCACACCTGCACCCTTCAACTGATTAAATAGGTCATCAATCTGTGGTAACATATTTCTGTTCTTGACTATCACCTTATTAAGTTGTCTATAGTCTATGCATAAACTCATAGACCCATCTTTTTTTTCACAAATAACATCAATGCATCCCATGGAGATATGCTCAACCTAATATATCCTTTCTCTAATAATTCTTGCAACTGAACCTTAAGCACTTTCAACTCGGATGGTGTCATTCTATACAATGATATTAATATAGATGTTATGCTTGGGGTGAGCTTTATAGACAACTCAACCTCTCTGTTTGGTGGTAACCTCGATATATATTTAGGTAACATATTTGGGAATTCATTTACCGTGGGGATATTCTGAAGTTGTGAACCTCCCTTTCTTGTGTCAACTACATGAACCAAAAAGGTTCCATATCCTTTTCTCATCATTTTCTCTGCCTTCATCATTGAAATAACCTGTGAAAGTTATGGGAATAACTCACCTTCCACTTTCACATCTCATTGTTCTGTAGTTTTTAGCATTACAAATTTTTCCTTGCAGTCTACAATTATACCATGTTGTGCTAGCCAATCCATGCCTAATATGGCATCAAATTCCTAAAAAGGCAACTCTATCAAGTTTGTTGAGAACTATCTCCCTTATACAATCAAAGGACAACCTCTATATACCTGATTCACTATCATCTCAATTTCATCTTTAAGATTCTCATTGGTCATATTGTGTGTGTCTAGGACTATTTGTCCATATATATGAGTGTGTTGTACCCGAATCAATCAATGCACATATATCAGAGTCAAAAAGAGAAAACATACCAACAAAACACATTTGTAGCTTCCTAGTCTTCTATAGCCCTCATAACATAAGCTATAGCTAGCTTTTGGCCTGGTCCTGACCTATTGACAATCTTGGAGACTGCCTAGATAGGTCATGTACAACCCTTAGTCTGCTGCCTGGGCTGAGCTGGAGTTGACCATGTAGTCTATGCTGGTGCACTGCCAGTCATCAAAGGACAATCTCTCCTCATGTATTCATGTGATCCACATTTGAAGTAAACACCTATATTCTTCTAGCACTCTCCTATGTGACTCTTATAGCAGGTGCCACAAACTGGAGTAATATCTCTGGTAGCCTATTTCTGATTGCTACCTACTATAGATATAACTTTAGAGGGCTACCCTTCTTGTGTGAACCTCTCTGAGTATAACTTTGACTATGTCCCTGACTCCTGCCATAAGACTGTGAGTGAAACTTACCCTTTTGCCTGAAGGCTAGGTTATTTTCTGTTTAGATGCTTCCTCAGCTATCTTTTCTCTTCATCTGTTCCACACTAATAACGGCTACAATAAGCTTAGTGAAGTTGTCATGCTAAAGTGCAATGAAAAAAATTACCTACCTCTATATTAAGGCCATATTCGAACTTCCTGCATTTGTCTCTCTCATTGGTAATCATATTAGAGGCATATTTACTCAGTCGAGTAAACTCTCTCTGGTACTCAGTCACTGTCATCTTCCTCTGCTTGAGGCTCAAAAATTCTCCCTTCTTCTGTAACACCCCTTTACCCCAGCAACTTATGCCCGGATAAAGGAGTGCTACGCTGACTTCATTGGTTAAAATATCCCTTTTTAAATTTTGTATACATGAAAATCATTCATATATTTTTTTCTTTAATTACTATTTATAGTTTACTATTTATTTACTTGTAGTGTAAAAGAAATCATAATAAATAAAGACAATACATTTTATATAATAAAGTATTATTTACAAAATGTGCGCTTACTTTACAAGTACTATAAAATAAAATTCAAAACATAAATACAACAATTGTGTGACCCATAGTATTGATACAAGATGCTCTATTGGATCAGGTCACTGTTACCTTTGTCTACTATTGACTACTTAGTCTTTGTTATACATGTGCGAGAGAAACTCCCACGCTAAGCTCTAGGCTTATTGGTGCATATAAATAAGGCAATAAACTATTTTATGCAATCATGCATTATCATATATCAACTCATGTTTAATTATCCTCTCATGCAAATATACATATCAAGGTATTCTAGCATGTATAGACATCAAATTATATTCTTTTCTCTCATACTTGTTTATTTTATTAACACATCATTATATAACACATCATAATTAACCATGTTACAATTCACAATTCTATTTTTATTTTCCATAACTTCTTTATTTATACCTAAAACACCTATGAACCCTTGACTAGAATAACGGAGTGGCCATCCAGGCACTTAGGAGTGCCACCCAGGCAATATGATGTGCGCATATAAGTGTCATCACCGGCTTTAATAATAGTGCCATCACCGACTTTAATAATAGTGCCATCACCGACTTCAATAATAATGTCATCACCGGTTTTAATAATAGTGTCATTACCGACTTTAATAATAGTTCCATCACCGGCTTCATTAATTATACCATTAATGGATTTCATCATACTCCCCCCCTGCTTGGCATGCCAAACTATCCTAAGTTAGTTCTAGTTGGTGTTATAGGGCTTACACAATCTCATTAAAATTTAAAGCAAATAAATTCACACTTTTCATGCATTTAAAGTATGAAAATAATCACATAATCACTCAATTAAAATAATATTTACATAATATAACAAAGTTCTCATCATTTTACTCTAAAAATTCCACAACTCATATGCTGGCCTATCACTGATAGATTTCGTTCTTTGTTTTGGACCTTAATTTTGGTCCTGTTACAATCTAAGTTTTGTTACATGGTATTCTTAACAATTTTAAGTCTAGATCGTAGCTTTAATATGCAATTTGAATCACTTAATTCTGAGTTCTGTATCAATAGAAATGATAAAATAGACATTGACTGGTCATTAACAATTCAGCCCAAAATTTTCTCGACAGATTCTAAGTCTGAATTTTCAGAATTTTTCTAGACAATTACAGACATATTTAGGTTTTATATCTAAATGAAAGTTATAGCTCTATGTCTTAACTTTCCAACTCAACAAAGAACATACAAAACCGAATTCCAAAAATTAACTTATAACAGTTTAAATACTCACTGCTCATCCATTTCCATCAAAGAACATACAACTAATCACATTTAATTTTTACCAAATTAAATCCTAAGTCTAGCAAACATGCATCCCCAAGATTTTCATCACAAAATACTATTAATTCAAAATCATCAATATGCCAACTAATTAATTCATTCAAATTGTTGCCTAGATATTAAGCCAAGAAGGGGGGGTTGAATTGGAGTTTCAAATATTAAACTTTAAAGTGCGGAAATAAACAATTAAATTTAGGAGGGATAGAGAAATTTGACACAAGGATTTTTATAGAGGTTCGGGTGTTAACAAACCCTATTCCTCTCCCCAATCGCAATTGGGAGTTTCACTAACACACTAAGTGTTACAATGGAGTTTTACAAGCTCACTCCCAACTATGGTGTTTCTCATAATGGCTCACACCTAACCCAGAAATCCCTTGTATTTTAATGGCTCACACAATAACCAATTCCTTGTGTTTTACAGGCTCACACAAACAACCTTCACTTTGTGTTTTTACAGGCTCACACAAACAACCTTCACTTTGTGTTTTTATAGGCTCACACAAACAACCTTTTAATTTGTGTTTTAGAGGCTCACACAACTAACCCTTACAAGTGTTCTACTCTTAACCCATAAATACTCAAAGCTCACTTGAGTAATGATTATAGAGAGAAACACTCATAAATCTTAATTGCTCAATAAATGAAGAGCAAAAAGATTTTTTACAGAGAATAGATTTTGGTTCTCAAAGTATTGAATGTACAAATAACTTGTAATAAGATTTTGTTTCAAAGTATATGTTATCCTCTTGTACTGAATGCATAAATGACTTCCAATTATACTCCCTTGGCTGATTATAGCCGTTGGGGTGCATTACATATGAAACTAGCCGTTGTACCAACCAAATAATCGCGCCTGACATTTTTCTCTTTCATCATTCACGGGCGTGACTATGTTTGTCACGGGCGTGACATTTCTTCCCAAGTCGAGACTGAATTGGTGACCTTGGTCGTGAAGCTTTCTGGAATGTTTTGAAACAATGGGTCAAGGGCATGACATACATATTCATGGGCATGACAACCTTCCCAACCGTGATCCAAGTGGTGACTTTGGTCGTGAAGCTCTCTGGATGAAAATCCCATGAACATTCACGGGCATGACATTTTGATTCACGGGCGTGACTTAAATATTCATTTCATGGTTTGTTCTTCCTTCATGGTCGTGAACTTCAAAAGTTGGTTTTGGTAACGGTTAGCTCTTTCACAGGCGTGACACATAGAGTCACGGGTGTGAACATGCTACTTCCTTAATTTTGTCTTTCAAGGATTATTCTTCCAATCTCCATTCTTGCTATTTTATTCCATGTCCTGTTTAATAGACTTAGAAAACAAGTATGTTAAATGCAATATTACTATTTTATTTGTTATCATCAAAATGACAGAAATACCCCACAAGGTTTAACAATCTCCTCCTTTTTGATGGTGACAAATAATCTAGCAATATGTGCTTTTGAGAAGTCTCCCCCTCAAAAGATACTTAGGATAAAAAATTTATAAAATGCAAGAATTGTAAAGAATGATGTAGCATTGAAATAAACTTATTAATTTTTAAGTATATGCAAGTTATATGTGAAGTATATTCAATATATACCATAATTCAATTCTAAGACATGAAGTATATGTAAGGTATGCTTAAGGTATATCATGGCATATTTATTTTTGTAACTTGCATGAAGGTATATGCAAAGTATACTTAAGGTATATCTAATGTGTATAAAGCTCAATTTCTCAATTTTTTTATTTTGCACATTAATTTTGAATCAAAGTTTCTAATCCTTTTTAATCTATTTCAATGTCAATTCATAATTCAATTCTAATTTTTGATTCAAAATTCATTTACCTTAATATATTGTTAGTTTCTCCCCCTTTTGTCATCAATAAAAAAGGATATAAAAATATCAATAAGATAAACAAAAGAAAATATATTAATTAAAGGAAAATACAAACAAAGTTAAATAAAGTTCAGAAAGGAAATTTAAAATTTCCTACACACAACAACAAACAAGTAAATAAACAAGCAAATTTAGGCTACAATCTAGCCTATCTCCTAGCCGGACATCCTATCTCGAAGCTTAGCAACTTCCGCCTGAAGGTTGTCCATCCGAGACTCCATGAAGTCTTTGAGGTTTTCCAACCTCTTGTCCATCGAAGCCTACAGCTGCTCAAAATGTGGTGCTAAGAGGTCAACCACCTGCTGCGCTAAATTCGGTGTGGAAGCCGAGGATTGTTCGATGTCCTGCTCATCCACTAGAGGTGCTTCCTCAACTCGAGCCCTTTTTTTCTGCTGGATTCCTTAGAGGACTGCTTTAAAGTCCACCGTGTCATTGTCTTCCCAAATACTCTCCCTAGCAGTGGCTGTGAAGCGGTAGAAAATATTGTTCTCGAAGATGATTCTGACAGCTGCTCCCATCTTTTTGAAGGACTCGACATCTAAGCGATCTTGAGGATGCCCAAGGATGAGGTTGAAATGATGCTCATCCAGCTTCAAATAGCTAAGCTTCATGGCTATGTGGGTGACATATCCACCGATCAGTATATCTCCTGTAGGTTTTGTGGCAACGGATAGAAGATGGTTTGCAAACCATCTAGAAAGTGCCACAGTCAGTCCTCTTCGAGCCATCTTAAGTAGGAAGAGCTCCGATTTTCTGATGGTCTCGTTGCTTTCTCCCCTAGCGAATATGCTATAGGTTAGGAACCTATACAAATACTTATGCACTGGGGATAGGAGATGAGTGCTCTTTGTCTTCTTAACATCCTAGCTACAAACATAGCCAAAATGAGTCCATGCTCGAGGGGCGGAGAATTCTACTTCACTGTCATTTAGGATGCCATCTGATGGTAGATTGAACAATTCCCCAAATTCAATGGCACTGAGGGTGTTGGGATTATCACAGAGTTGGAATTTCACCACTCTAGTAGGTGACACTTACAGAGTGCTAAGGAATTCCAGTGTTGGCTCCCTCAAGGTTGGTTGGTGAATCTCAACAAATTCTTTTAAATGATAGGCCTGAAGTTGCTCTGTCATAGCCATTTTCGAGCCCGAGACTTCGGACCGTTTGCCATTCGAAGGACCTCGATGACAGTAGAGGCCTTTTCTTCAAAGTGGAGTACCGAGGATGACATTGCTCCAGAATTCGATTCATGAGGTAATCGGCATACCTCCTAGGAGCATGAGACTTCTTTCTCTTTCGCTTTGATGAGGCAGTCCCCATTTGATGTGAAGAAGTGAACTTGTGAGTGTTTGAGACAATTTTTGACAGAAAATTTTTTTTATGGAAACCCTAAGAATGTATGATTTTGGTGAAGAATTGAACTTTTGGTGGGTTTTATAGGTAAAGTTTGTGACTTGGGGGCCAGAATCTTCAATGTTTCATTGAATGTGTATAAATGAGAGCGGTTTTAAGGAGTTGAAAAGTTGAAATGAGGAAATAACCGGCTGTTCTTTTATATACTCGATACATTCACGGGCATGAAACGTGTGTTCACGGGCGTGAATGGTCATGTTCATGGTTTGCTGAAGGAGTGTTCCACCCGTGAATGAAGGTGTGAATATGTTCACGGTCGTGACCTTTCAATCTCACGGGTGTGAATGATGAACTGTCACGGGGGTCAAAGGTTGAATTTCACTACTTATGCCCGTGAAGCAAGCCGAGACTCAAGGCGTGAACGCCTCTGTGAGTTTTAGGGTGTAAAAGTTCAAGGGAGTGAAAATTCGTCACGGGTGTGAAAAGCTCATTTCATGAGAGTGAATGAAGTCATGAAAATAAGCTTCACCACTTGAAGTCGTCAACAATGTCATGAATCAAGTCATGAACGACACTGCCTCTTTTGGCTATTTAAGTCACGGGCGTGAACATATGTCACGGGCGTGACTCCCCTTAAATTTTCATCAAATAAAATTAAGTCCTAAAAAAGAGACTAAATCATTTCAATAAAGATTCTATCCCTTACAACATAAATTTTCATCAAAATTTCTACCTTAAATTTAGTGATATGATAGAAAATTAGAATCATCAATTAAGATTTCATAATTTAGCAATTACAAGGTTAATCCATCAATCATACCAAGTTCTCTTCTAATGAAATTAAATCTTTCCTCATTTAGAGACTTAGTGAAAATATCTACTAATTGATTTTCTATGCTTATAAATTCTAATGCAACATCTCCATATTGAACATGACTATAATAAAGTGGTGTCTAATGTCAATATGCTTACTTCTTGAGTGTTGAATAGGATTCTTTGAAAGATTTATAGCACTTGTATTGTCACATTTAATAGGTATATGGTTCATTTCATGACCATAGTCCTTAAGTTGTTGTTTCATCCAAAGAATTTGAGTACAACAACATCCAGCTGCTACATACTCTGCTTCAACAATTGAGAGAGCAACTGAAACTTGTTTCTTGCTAAACCAAGAAACTAAGCATTCTCCAATAAAGTGATAAGTACCTGAAGTACTTTTTCTATCTAAAAGACTACCAGCATAGTCTGCATTTGAATATCCTATAATATAAAAGGATGAATTTCTAGGATACCATAAACCTAGATGCAAAGATCCATGTAAATATCTTAGAATTCTTTTTACTGCATTTAAATGAGATTTTTTAGGACATGATTGAAATCGTGCACACAAGAAACACTATACATTATATCGGGTCTAGAAGCAGTAAGATATAAAAGTGATCCGATCATACCTCTATAAAGCTATTCATTAATGCTCTTACCCTTTTCATCCTTGTCCAATTTTGTTGATGTGCTCATAGGAGTCTTGGCATTCTTGCATCCTTCCATACCAAATTTTTTAATTAAATCTTTGGCATATTTGGATTGGTTGATGAATATGCCCTCATTGATTTGCTTTACTTGTAGACCAAGGAAATACTTAAGCTCTCCCATCATGCTCATTTCAAATTCCCTAGTCATACACTTTGCAAATTCTTGACACAACAACTCATTAGTAAAACCAAATATTATATCATCAACATAAATTTGAACAATTAGTATATCATGCTTATGCTTTTTAATGAATAATGTGGTGTCAGCATTTCCCTTTGTAAAACTATTTTCTAATAGAAAAGAACTTAGCCTCTCATACCAAGCTCGTGCGGCTTGTTTCAAACCATACAATGCTTTTGAGAGTTTAAAAACATGATTTGGAAAATCATAGCTTTCAAAGCCTGGTGGTTGTTCTACATACACTTCTTCTTTTATATAACCATTTAGAAATGCACTTTTCACATCCATTTGGAAAAGTTTGAAATTCATGTGACATGCATATGCTAAAAGTATTCTAATGGCTTCTAATCTAGCTACAAGTGCATATGTTTCATCATAATCTATACCTTTGGTGTTCAATATAAAGCACTTGCATCCGAATACTCTAAAGTATGATATCGAGGGCTTTCTTCCATTCCATAGCTCAAATGAGGTTTTGTTTAAAAGAGGTCTTTTGAAAACTCGATTTGAAATATAACATGCAGTGTTTGTGGCTTCTGCCCAAAAATAAGTTGGTAAATCATATTCATTGAGCATTGTTCTAGCCATTTCAATTAAAGTTCGATTTTTCCTTTCAACTACCCCATTTTGTTGAGGTGTCCTAGGATATGAAAAATTATGTGAAATGCCATGTTCAAGACAAAAGCTTTCAAAGTTTTCATTTTCAAACTCTTTCTCATGGTCACTTCTTATCTTTGAAATACAATATCCTTTTTCATTTTGAACTCTTTTAGCAAAGTTTTTGAAATTTTCAAAAGCATCACTCTTTTGAGCTAAGAAAATTACCCAAGTAAATCTAGAGTAGTCATCTACGATGACAAATGCATAATGTTTTCCTCCTAAGCTAGCAATTCTAGTAGGTCCAAACAAGTCTAAATGCAGGAGTTGAAGAGGTTTTGAGGTACTTACTATGTTTTTGGCTTTGAATGATGACTTGGGTTGCTTTCCTCTTTGGAAAGGTTCACATGTCTTGCCTTTTTCATATATAACTCTTGGCAGTCCTTTTACTAGTTCTCCTGTGCTGAGACTTTGTATTAAGTCCATGTTAGCATGACCAAGCCTTCTATGCCACAGCCAAGATTCATCACTAGTAGTCATAAGACACTTAGAGGAATGGTTAGATAGTTCATGTAAGTTTATTATGTATGTATTGATATCTCTATTTCCTTTAAATATCTCTTGACCATCGATAAAGATCACAAGACATTCATTTGAAGTAAAGATTACTTTGTTTCCTTTATCACATAATTGACTTACACTTAACAAGTTATGTTTCAAGTCATCAACAAGTAAGACATCTTTAATTAAAGTAGTACCATTAATACCTATAGAACCAATGCCAATTACCTTACCCTTTGCATTGTTTCCAAAGGTAACCTTACCTCCATCTATACTTTTGATTTCATTGAAAATTTCTTTGTCTCCTGTCATATGCCTTGAGCATCCACTGTCTACTAGCCAAGCATTTTTGTTTATTGTGGACTTGAGGCATACCTATAGAATCACAATTCAAGTATGATTTTTAGGTACCCCAATGAGTTTGGATCCTTGGGGGTTAGCACATACATTGTTTGGTCTTTCAATATTTTTTAATACCATTTTTCTATCAAATTTATTTTGAGAATGATTTCATGCACAGTTATGATTAATTGTAGATTTTCTAGATGCATGCATCCTATATATAAAGGCATGATTATTCTATTTATGTATAGGGGGTTTAATATGCTTATTTCTTGGTGCTGTTCTAACATGTGTGTAGATGTGAGGTTCACTGGATTTAACAAAAATGGTTTTGTGAGAAGATGATGATGTGTCCTTAAATCCTAGACCATGTCTAATTAAGGGTGATCTTTGAGATACAATGAAAGTATTTAAGCTCTCTTTACCTTTGTGAAATTTAGAAATGGAATTTCTAAGTTCCTCAACCTCATTTTTCAAAGCATTATTTTCTTTTAGTAAGGAAGCAGTTGAGGGTCTTGATGAGTATTCATCTAATGAGTTTTGAAGAATTTCATTAGATGATTTAAGCTTAATGTTTTCCTTTTCTAAACCATCTATCTTATTTTTTAAATTAGAGAGGTTATTTCTATAAGTACTCAATTTACTTCTATATTTCTCTAATTCTATATTTAATTCTTCTATTAGGCTTTGCTCATCATCATCATCATCATCACTATCATCATTATTCAAAGAGTATGAGTGTAGTGATCTTACCTTATTCGAGACATGATCTTCAATAGCCATGAAGCATAGGTTGACCTCTTCGCTTTCATTATCATCTTTCTCACTTGAAGAGCTTTCGTCATCCCATGTGGCTTTGTGACATTTCTCCCCATTGTCTCTTTGGTATTTGCTCTTATACATCTTGAGCCTTGGACATTCTGGTTTGATATGTCCTTTCTTTCCACACTCATAGTACTTTACCTCTTCCTTACTTCTTTGTGCATCATTAGAAGTTTGTTTGAGGTTTCTCTGCCTGAATTTTCTGGAGTTGCTCATTTTCTTCTCAATGATTCTTTTTAATCTTCTTGAAAGCATAGCAATATCCTCATTTTCATCATCACTCATTTTTTCATCATCTTCACTTTCTTCTTGAGATTTTGAAGTGGAGGCTTTGAGTGCTAAGGGCTTTCATTTCTCTAGCTCTGTTTCAAGCTCTTTATATCTTTTCACTGCCATCTCATGTGTGAGAAGTTTGCCAATCAACACATTAGTATTCATGATGCTCATATCTTCATTTGCTTCTTCTATGCCAGCAACTCTTAAGCCATAGTCTTTAAGAGGAAGACTTCTCAGGATTTTATTGTTTACATCTTCCAAACTCAGATGCTTCCCAAGTTTCCTCATTCCATTTATAATGGCTAGAAGACGGTTGGTCATGTCAGTGATTGACTCAT
Source organism: Triadica sebifera (assembly GCA_023653625.1). Classification (NCBI taxonomy): domain Eukaryota; kingdom Viridiplantae; phylum Streptophyta; class Magnoliopsida; order Malpighiales; family Euphorbiaceae; genus Triadica; species Triadica sebifera. The sequence goes on along the minus strand of CM042894.1, from coordinate 33,940,085 downwards.
TGGATTTCATCTTGAAGAGCTCATATTCTGAGGTCAGAAGTTGAATCTTCTTGGATTTGACTTGCTTAGTTCCTTCATGATAATTTTCCAATGTCTTCCACATGCTGTATGTTGTTGGGCAGTATTGTATTCTCCCACATTCTTCAATGGATAATGAGCTTGATAGGATTGTCATTGCCTTTTTGTTTTTGAAATTTGCTCTTCTTTGAGGCTCTGTCCAATCATCTCTTGATAGGATTTCTTCTTCACCATCAGCTCCTCTTCTGGTTGGTGGTGTCCATTCTTTTCGTACACTATCCCAGACTTTAATTCCTTCACTATCCAGATATTTCTCCATCTGAAACTTCCAATGGGCATAATTTTCTCCATCAAAGTAAGGTTTGAGACTTTGGAATCCTTCACTGGCCATAACTTAATCTTTACTAGCGGTTTTTAGGCTTCGATGCTAGACAAAGCTCTGATACGAATTGTTGTCTAGATATTAAGCCAAGAAGGGGGGTTGCATTGGAGTTTCAAAAATTAAACTTTAAACTGCGGAAATAAATAATTAATTTTAGGAGGGATTGAGAAATTTGACACAAGGATTTTTATAGAGGTTCGGGTGTTAACAAACCCTACTCCTCTTCCCAATCGCAATTGGGAGTTTCACTAACACACTAAGTGTTACAATGGAGTTTTACAAGCTCACTCCCAACTATGGTGTTTCTCATAATGGCTCACACCTAACCCAGAAATCCCTTGTATTTTAATGGCTCACACAATAACCAATTCCTTGTGTTTTACAGGCGCACACAAACAACCTTCACTTTGTGTTTTTACAGGCTCACACAAACAACCTTCACTTTGTGTTTTTATAGGCTCACACAAACAACCTTTTAATTTGTGTTTTAGAGGCTCACACAACTAACCCTTACAAGTGTTCTACTCTTAACCTAGAAATACTCAAAGCTCACTTGAGTAATGATTATAGAGAGAAACACTCACAAATCTTAATTGCTCAATAAATGAAGACCAAAAAGATTTTTTACAGAGAATAGATTTTGGTTCTCAAAGTATTGAATGTACAAATAGCTTGTAATAAGATTTTGTTTCAAAGTATATGCTATCCTCTTGTAATGAATACATAAAAGACTTCCATTTATACTCCCTTGGCTGATTATAGCTGTTGGGGTGCATTAAATATGAAACTAGCCATTGTAGCAACCAAATAATCGGGTGTGACTATGTTTGTCACGGGCATGACATTTCTTCCCAAGCCATGACTGAAGTGGTGACCTTGGTAGTGAAGCTTTCTATAATATTTTGAAACATTAGGTCACAGGCTTGACATACATATTCACGGGTGTGACAACCTTTCCAGCCGTGATACAAGTGGTGACTTTGGTCGTAAAGCTCTCTGGATGAAAATCCTATGAACATTCACGGGTGTGACATTTTGATTCACGGGCGTGACTTAAATGTTCATTTCATGGTTTGTTCTTCCTTCATGGTCGTGAACTTCAAAAGTTGGTTTTGGTAACGGTTAGCTCTTTCACAGGCGTGACACATAGAGTAACGGGTGTGAACATGCTACTTCCTTAGTTTTGTCTTTCAAGGATTATTCTTCCAATCTCCATTCTTGTTATTTTATTCCATGTCCTGTTTAGTAGACTTAGAAAACAAGTATGTTAAATACAATATTGCTATTTTATTTGTTATCATCAAAATGATGGAAATACCCCTCAAGGTTTAACACAAATAAATAAATAAATAAAATAAAATAGACTATTGCCTTAGGTTATGCACAAACCTCTCTTCTTTTTTCTTTTCTTTCTCTTTACTTTTCTTTCTCTTTTCCTTTGCTCATTTGAGCTAAATCTTGGTCAATTTGAGTTCCTAAAACATAAAAGAGATAATTAAAACATTACTCATTGAAACTTCATAACCTTAATCTCTCTCTCTTTTTGCTCTTTTATGCTTGAAAATGGTTTTTTCCCTTACTTTTTCTCTCTTTTCTCACTTTCTTTCACTAGAACTAAGCCTTGGCTATGGAGGAACTTGAGGAAACTTGGGCTAGCTTAGGAAGGCAAAAATTCTCAATGCAAAAGGGATAAGGAAGAAGAAGAAACAATCAAGAAGAAAATGATAAAAGTCATTAAGATGGGGACACCTAAGCATAATCTAGAAGCTTTCATTAATGCCTAATTCATGCACACACTTGGCTAATTGTTGTATGCCACTTGGTGTGTGGTACTTCAAGAAAATGTGGAAGACAACTTAATGATAGGAAATTCTAGATATGAAGAGATAAGGAAGGATGAAGGAATAATTAAGAGAATGAAAACAAACTTAATTAATTATGGGACCTCTAAGCCCATGTGATTTTAATGTCTAATTCACGTATTCATGCATGTCAATTGGCTTCTTAAAATTTACCACTTGGTGTGGCTAGCCTCCACATGCATTTTATATCCCAATTCATGTATTTAATTGATGGTTATCCCAATTAACCTAATAATTCTCGGTAAATTGCAAATTGATCCCTAAACTTTTCAAAATTTGTAATTTAGTCTTTTACCACAATTTAACTTCTTTAAATATTTTAAACACTTTATTAGATATTTTCCATACTTAATTGCCATTATTTTAATTATTTTTTGATAAAAATCCAAATTTAGACTCCGGTCGAACTGTTGAGTTGATTTAACAACTCGCGCAACTAGGGGTTTAAATTAGCGGATATGACATCGTCTCATCCATATAAATTGGAGGAACATATTGTTTCTTGAATTCAGACACGAAAAAGTCCCAAGTCATAGGTTGTGGAACATCTAGTTTCAGCAAGACTGTCTTCCACCAATCATAGGCATCTTCCTATAACAAGGATATAACATACTTGACATTCTAATCAATGGCCACCTCAAACTCATCACAAACCCTCTCTATCATTTCAATCCAATATTTTGCAGTAGTAGGATCATAATCTTTTATTCCCAAAAAATCAGGGGAGCTTACGGATCTAGTCTAGTTATACCCTTGGCCTTAATAGTGGAGGTGGAGGAGCTAGTGTTGGTGTTATTGGTACAACTCTAATTATCTACTGCAGTAGTCCTATTATCTACGGCATTAATGGAGTCTGGTCTTAGTTAACTTGTTTAGAAACCTATGGGTTAGGAACTAGTACTGCACTTGGACCCTAAATACTAGTTGCACAAGGTTGGGTTGGTGCCCTATTAAGTGGAAAGTTCCATCTCTCAGCCATGTCATTCGATTATGATGCCATCTCACTCTAGTCCGTCAAGTTAACAGAGAAGTAGCCATAGTCAGAGTCAGACAAGACACATGTATATATGCATGATAACCCTATACTCAAATTAGGTCTAGAACTATCTAAACTTAAGCTCTGATAACACCAAATGTAACAACCACCTGTACTGCCAGGTGAACCTCACTGTACAAGTGGACATCACACGACTAGATCTGTGTCTAACTGTCTAAGTTAAAAAATTTCTAGTTTATGTCTATATTAATAGTATTAGTTCTTGATCAAACGAATATATAAAAACATAAATCTTCCATTTCTATATTTGAATCATAACCATAGTCATATCAAACTATCCTACCCATTAAAATCCCTTATTACAAAAATCCATCTTAGTGATAACATAACTCAATTATTTGCTTCTAATCCATAATGTGCGGAAAAAAATGAAATGAATGAAATGATAACGCAGACCCAACAGGGTCACTCTAACTGGCTCTACCTTCTCTTCACATCACTCAATGGTCTACTAGCTCCAAATTTGTGTGCAGGAAAACCCACCCACTAAGTTACTGAAAGCTTAGTGGTACATATAATCATTTAAATTCTAACATGCATTCATATATAATATAACATTCATAATCAGAACATCCATGTGTACTTGTCCATACCATCGTATACATAACACATTTTGACTTACTTTAAGCATGTTGACTTGTCTATATTCTACAACACTATCATAATATTCAACTTGTGATAACATCATACTCAGCCATGCCATATATACATTGAAGTAATTATCATAGGTGAATCCATTCCATATTATCATATCGAATATCTATCATAGTCATACTGAATTTCATCATAATCTGAAATAACAAGCTTTTGTATGACCCTATCTGATTGATCATATGTCTGGGGATGAAAAGTTGTACTGAAACTAAGCTTGGTACCCAAAGCTCTCTACAAACTACCCCAAAAGTAAGAAGTAAACCTGGGGTCCCTATCGGACACAATGGAGACTGGCACTCTATGAAGTCACACTGTCTCATTGACATAAAGCTCTGCTAGTCTGTTTAAAGGGAAATCCCTCCTGATAGGAAAGAAGAGAGACGACTTTGTAAGCCTATCCACAAAAAACCCATACGACATCAAATTTCCAATAAGTTACTAGCAACCCAATCATGAAATCCATAGTAATCCACTCCTATTTCCATTCTGGTAGATCGATAGGTTGCAGTAGTCCTGTTGGTACCTGATGTTCTGCCTTCACCTATTGACATGTCAGCCATTTGGTTATATATTCTATGATATCTCATTTCATACCCGTCCACCAGTACTTACTCTTCAAATCATTATACATCTTTGTACTTCCAGGGTGCATAGTATACCTGGTCTCATGTGCCTCCTGTAATATCTTCTGTCTTATCTCAACAATGTTGGGCACGCATAAACAGCCTTGATAATATATTCCACCATCAAACTTAATTGTATAATATGATCTCTCCCTCTTAGACACCAACTCGGCTATCTCCATAAGCCTACTATCCCATCTCCGTGTATCAATCATATCCTGATTAAATGTCGATTGGATGTGCAACTCAACCACCATCTTCCTACTCAATGCATTAGCCACAACATTGGGCTTGTCTAAGTGGTAATCAATAGCACAGTTATAATCCTTTATCAGCTCTAACCACCGTCTCTATCTCAAATTGAGATCTTTTTATGTAGGTAGGTATTTTAGACTCTTATGGTCTATATAGATGAAACATCTATCCCCATAAAGATAGTGTTAGAGAAGTGCTCTAAAGGCAATCACCTTTAGCACTTATTGTACAAATTTATTTGATTAATAAAAGGCTTTTTCATTAATTTGATATTAATTTGATATATGAATTGATAGTGATCTTAAATCAATTAATGAAGTCCTTGATACATAACATAATATGAAGGAAATCATGATGAGATCAGGATATTGAGATTATTATCATGTGCAATTATGTTAGTATTTAAATTATCCCTAGTCATAGGATTAATGAGATAGGACATTGTAAATCCGGATAAACTAGCACATGTTACACTCCTTGATTGGATTGGGCAGTAGATCTCATAATTTGTAAACATGAGATATTTAGAGTTAACATGTGGATGCTTGCTTAGTGTAGCTAGGTACACTGGATGACCTGCTATGAGACAATCATATGGATAATCTATTCAAATATCAATGATAGTCTCAATATAGTAATGGTGCAAGTATCCTTAAACTTGAGGTACTCAAGGATATCTTGGATATTGATTCTGTATTTTGACACAATTCCTTGTTGCCTCAGGGAGGTTACTCATAGGGTGGTGATTGGATATAACTTGAGGTATTCGATCATTCATATGATTACTAGTTTTCACAATTCTTTTCCAAGGTGTGACTGTACTCTGATTCATTAAATTATGTGTATCTTTGAAGCAAGGCTTTGCCTTACAATTTCCCATATTACTGTATTACCAAATTTCGATTATCTTAGCCCAATACTCTAAAGACGGACCACCTGGATGCAGATTGTAAAACAGGAACACTTTAACACGAGCTTTAGCCACCTTACTCATTGTTGTATCTTCTTGTATTGGTACCAATGAACTTCTCAAATTAGGAGCACTTTAACATGAGCTTAAACCATCCTGATGAGCAATGACTGCATGGCATATAGGTACAAGGGCTCTCTAACATGAGCTTAAGCCTCCTTATCCCTAATCCAGATATGCTACCACTGAGCTTCGTAAATCAAGGGTGCCCTGACATGAGCATAATCCACCCTGACTACCAATATAATAATCACATGCATAAATTGTTTACTGTACCGTAACCTCCTCAATGACATGCAACCTATCCTAGCTAATCCTCAAATAGAAAATAAGCATACTTTTTCTTTTTCTAGATATTAATATCATTTATATTACATTCCATATTTTAACAATATCATTATGATATTCATAGCACCCAGTGTATTCATGTGTTTCATAGTCAAGGCACCATATTGCAATTAATCTCATTTGATCATGCCAAGTGTGTGTTTATTGTTGGATTTTGAAGACAAATCTCATTCATAGAATGCAGGGAAAAAATAAAATTTTTAAAATCCGAAACAAGAGTCTTGATTGTGCCATTAAAACTAATTTTTCAAAACATAGAGGTAAGAAATTATACCTTGTAAGTTCTTAATTTATTCTTCAAATTTTCACCTTCTTGGGTTATTGCAAACCACAATAATCCACTTTGAGATGTCTTTATGTGAAAATATGAGAAAAAACTACAAGAGAAATGGTTGAACACACCTCAAAATGCTAGCAATGGTGTATGCTCCATTTGAGATAATATGAAAAATAACAATTATTTTTCTTTTTTTAATTTCTTAATTTCCAAAAAAATTTCATACTTTTTAACTTTTCAAAAATATTTTTACCCCAAAAATAGTCTATGTATAAAGTGCACAAGACAAAAGAAGGGATTTTGGGATTTTTGCCTCAATTGACTTTAATTAGCCTTAATTGGCCAATTAAGGCCAATTAGGCTAGCTGCTGGCCAGGTCAGTGGCATGCATATGGGCTCGTACGGGCCCGTGACTCCCCTAAATAATTTTTCAGTGCGATTTCATCGCGATTTGTCCCAAAATATTTCTCTTATATTTTTGGATCCCATCTAATACAATTTTACTCATTGTTTACATCTCCAATGTGTGTGACCTATTAGGTTACCTATTATTTTGGTCACTTAAATTAACAATTAATTTAAGCAAGTCATGAGTGGTATCTAGCAATACATCATGACTTCTAATTGATCAAAAAGTCAGTGGTTTAACTACGAACCTTTCCATAGAAAATGTTCGTGCAATTATTCCTTTCACCATTATATACCCCACTTGGTTCAGAGTATAGACATGTCTCAACTCCCACTAAACTGACTACATCACGTGTAGTCCAAGTAATATTTGTTCTTATCCCTAAGGCTCATTACTCTGTTAGACATGTCATTAAAGACTATCTTCATGATATTTCCACTCCGGCTAGAGATTCCCGAGTGATGATTCTAATAAGAGGCAATAGGTATACACTCCTTTCTATCAGGAGTGGTGAATCCTTTGTTGGTTACTCAATTACCTTCGAATACCTCACATTGTATCCAATTACCACCCTATGAGCAACCTCCCTGAGGCAATAAGAAATAGTGTCAAAATACAGAATCAGTATCCAAGATATCCTTGAGTACCTCATGTCTAAGGATACTTGCACCATTGCTATGTTGATACTTTCATTGACATTTGAATAGATTATCCATATGATTATCTCATAGCAGGTCATCCAATGTACTTAGCTGCACTTAGCAAACATTCACATGTTAACTCTAAACATCTCATGTTTACAGATTATGAGATGTACTACGCGATCCAATCAAGGAGTATAGCATGTGTTAGTCTGTCCAGATTAACAATGTCCCGTCTCACTAATCCTATGACTAGGAATAATTTAGATACTAACATAATTACACATGATAAGAATCTCAGTATCATGATCTCATCATGGTTTCCTTCATGTTATGTTATGTATCAAGGACTTCATTAATTGATTTAAGATCACAATCAATTCATATATCAAATGAACATCAAATTAAAGAAACATTCTTTTATTAATCAAATAAATTTATACAATAAGTGCTAAAGGTGATTGCCTTTAGAGCACTTATCTAACATTTATATCATAATCAATTTGTTTCATCACATAAATCAATTTAACATTTTCTTGAAATAGTGCATTCACAAACGTGAATACATATTCACGGGCATGAAGCCTTCTATCATAGGTTGTCTACCAGTGCCTAGCTCATAATCATTTGACCCATGAGCGTGAAATACCTTCATGGGGGAAGCTTGACTTCACAGGTGTGATACATCACACAGAAACAATATTCCAGCAATGTTTTCAACCAATTACACGCACAATCATGCAAAATTCTAAAGCTAACCAATGTTAGCCACACCTATCAATACTTCCCATATCTAAGAATGTAAAATCAACCATAAACATGCATAATATCATATCAACATTTCTTGTCACTAAACACATTAGAATACAAAATTCATAGCATAAGCACATTATAAACAAATTAAAATGAATATATGAACAAACCTTAATATTGGAACCCTAAAACTTGTTTCTCTTGCATCTACTATCTCTAGTGGTGTTCTCCACCATCAATCTCAGCCCCTAACCCAAAATAGAGACCATAATTATGTTATATATATGCCATTGTATTTATTTATGCAATAAATTATCAATACATTAATTTCTCATTAATTTTAAGCCTATAAATCTAACTCTCCCATTAAACTGAAATGAAATTATAAAATATTAACGGAAAAAACCTTCCTTACCTCAGTTTCGACGATTACAGATTGGCATTAGGGTTTAAAATGTTTACAAACCTTTCTTAGGTTCTGACTTCAATTCTTATATCTAAAACTTTGTTTTTCAATCTGTTTTAACCTCATTTTTTGTTGGTTATTTTGTATTTAATCAATCAAAATCAAGAAAGGAATGAGGGAAATATGTTTTTGAGGATTTAAAGTATGGTGGCTAGGGTTAAGAGTGATTTTACATGAGTCTTTATGTCAAAACACGAAACTGCCATATATAAACTATGAACTTTCACGGGCGTGAACCATAGTGTCATAGCCGTGAAGCTTCTTAGCTTCAGAATCTGAATTTCATGACATTCATGGTTGTGATTAACTATGTCACTAGTGTGAATGCTGAAAACTTTATTTTTCCTATTATTTCATTATATTAAGGTTTCTAACACCCATAGCCACACATATACTTCTCGTATACTCTCAACATACCTTTATTTAACATATTAATTTTAAGCCTATTTTTAACAAACCTCCTATAATAACCAGCCAAACCAAAGAAGCTTTTGATCTCTGTCACATTAAGGGGAAACTTTCAACTCATAAGTGCCTCTACCTTGCTAGGCTTAACCCTCATGTCATATGTCGGTATAATGTGTCCAAGAAAAGCTACCTCATTAAGCCAAAACTCATATTCCAAAAGCTTGACATATAATTTATGCTCTCTAAGTGTCCTTAATACTATACTCAGGTACTTATCATACTTCTCAAGTGTCTTAGAATATATCAAAATATCATTTATGAAGACCATAATACACTAGTCTAGATAAGGCCTGAATATCCTATTCATCAAGTCCATAAAAACTACTGAAGAGTTGGTTAGCCCAAAAGGCATACCCACAAACTCATAGTTCTTACATCTGATAATGAACATTATCTTAGCTTTGTCCTCTATCTTAACTCTCAACTGGTAGTGCCCTGATCTTAAGTCAATTTTTGAAAATACATATACTTCATTCAACTGGTCAAATAGGTCATCAACATGTGGTAATGAATATATGTTCTTTATTGTCACCTTATTCAGCTGTTTGTAGTCTATGCATAGCCTTATATACCCATCCTATTTCTCAAATAACATTAGTGCACCCCATAGAGACATATTTTGTTTGATGAAGCCCTTATTTAGTAGTTCCTACAACTGAGCTTTCAACCATGTCATCTCAAACGGTGCCATTCTATATGGCACTATTGAAATGGGTATTGTGCCTAGGGTGAGCTCCATAAAGAACTCAACATTTTTATTAAGTGGTAATCTTGGTAGATCATCTAGAAAAATATATGATAATTCTCTAATTGTAGGGATATCCTTGAGTTCTAGACCATCCTTTCTATTATCAATAACATGTTTCTCATCATTCAATCAACTTTTATCATTGAAATAACCGATAGAGGTTATAGGAACAACTCACCTTCCACTACTACATCTCCCTGTTTAGTGGTTTTAAAAATCACATACTTTGCCTTACAATCTATTGTTGTCTTATGCTATGAAAGCCAATCCATGCCCAAAATGGTATCAAACTTATGAAAAAGTAACTTTATCAGGTCTATAGAAAATCCCATGTACACTCAATGGACACCATCTACATGCCTGGTTCACTAATATATTGTAACCAAGAGGATTAATGACCTCTATCTCATACTTAAGTTTTTCACTAATCATGTTATGTTGTTTAGGTGTGCTTGTGCATATATAGGAATATGTGGAACCCAAATCAATTAATGCACAAATATAATATCATGTAAGGAAAACATACCCACAATCATATCGGTAGCTTCCTAGTCCTCTTTGACCCTTATAGCATAAGCTTTGGCTAGAACTCAGCCTGGCCCTAGCCTGTTAACTATCTATGAGGTAGCTTGGGTAGGTCCTGAATGACTACCTCTAGTCTATTGTTTGGTTTGAGCTGGAGTTGACCTATTAGTCTAAGTAGGTGCATTATGAGTAGTCCTAAGACAATCTCTCTTCATATGCTCATTAGAACCGCATCTGAAATAAACACCTACGACCATCCTGAATTCTCCTCTATAGCTCTTGTAGCAAGTGCCACAAACTGAGCACTCTCTCAAATGGCCTATATTTGAATACTATCTGTTGTAGATATAGCTCTGGAAGGTTAATCCATCTAATATGATCCATTTTGTGTATAACTCTTGCATGTCCCTGACTCTTGCCTGAATCTGTCCTAAGTAGTATCAGCCCTTATTGACTGTAGTATAGGTCACTAACTTCCTATGCTCCCTTCTTTTTTCTCTTATCAATACTAATAGTTGATGGGACCAGCTTAGTGAAATTGACATCCTAGAATGCAGTAATTTAATCCTCAATCACTGCATAGAGGACATCCTCAAATGCTCAACACTTATTTATCTCATGTGTTCAGTCTAGATGTATACTTACTCAGTCGAGTAAACTTACTCTGATATTCTGTAATAGTCATCTTTCCCTACTTAAGGCTCAAATATTTTGTGTTTTTCTCATCTATATGGACCATAGGGATGTAATGCTCTTTAAACTCAGTAATGAAGAAGTATTATGTCATTGGCTAGGGAACCTCTACTTTCTGTAAGATTGATTTTCACTAATCATAAGCATTCTCCTGAAATAGGGATATGGTATACTTCACTTTCTAATCAGTAGTAGTCTCAAGCTCATCATAGACCCTCTCAACCTTCACTATCCAATATTTTGTAACAATAGAGTCATCTATACCTTTTTGTTTTAGGGGTGGAGGTAGAGGAGCTAGAAAGGGCTATGGTACAACTCTGGCAATCTACTGTAGCAAGCTTACCATCTACCGCATCAAAGTGATCAGGCCTGGATCAAACTATCCACGAGCTTGATTTGTCGGGATTGGTGTAGCACCTGGACCCTGAACATTAGCTGCACTGGGTTGTTTCAGTGCCCCGATATCTGTACAAATTTGGCTCTCAATGATATCATTTGATTCAAATGCCATCTTACTTTAGTCATACAAGTTGATAGAGAAGTAGCCATGTCAAAGTCAGATGGGACACACTTTTGCATGAGTCATAAACCTTTTTATCCACTTAGGTTTAGAACTACCTAAACCTAAGCTCTGATACCACTAAATACAACACCCATCTATATAATAGGGAATAACCTCATTATACAAGTGAGTGCCATATGACTGGTTTCCTTATAAACCTATTCCATTTAAAAACTATTTCCATATTATATAACTATATTTGTATAACATGCATAATCAATCCATCCATTTACCATATACTAGTTAAACCAAATTTGTATCTAAATTAAAACCAAGTCCATATTCTCAAAATAAACTAGTTTGGGCAAACACTAGCCCTCTAGTTACAAAAAGCAACCTTATTCAAAATAATCAAAATCAATTACATGACCTTATTAAGAGAAAGCATGAAACAAATAAACATCCATTCCCATGTCATGAACTAATCTTGGGCTACTCTTCACATCAACTAATCTATCTAATGACTCTAAACCTATGTAAAGGAGAACCCACACACTAAGCTACTAAAATCTTAATGGTACATATATGCAGAAAAATTCTAGCAAGCTTTCATATATTCACATAATATATAAATTGTGTGTTTACCTTATAATTTCAATCACACCATCATTATCAATATAGAATAATACATACCCTATTTACCTGTTTAAAACATACAAATCATGCACACAATGACAATTTCACATTTGTATTTATATAACATTCATCATCTATATACATATATTTCCATTTCCTAATACCTTATGTCAAATTACTGGTTTACCATATATCTGATTTACTTAACCTAATTTTTGGTTTTACATCGTAGTGTCCAACATTTTAGACCCAAACTACTCGAATGGGGATTATGAAGCAAAAGCGCTCTCACATGAGCTTAAGCCACCATGCTCACTAATTGTATCTGTCTATATAAATGGTCAACTAAGCTTCTCAAGTCAAGAGTGCCCTCACCCGAGTTTAAGTCACCTTGACATAGTATAAATAATAACTGCATGCATATGGGATCAATGGAACTCTCACGCAAGCTTAAGCCTCATTGTCCCTAAATAATTGTTAAACCTTGAGTGGTATCTTTTTCATTTTGATGATCACAAATAATTAGGCTAAAAGGAATATAACCACATTTTATGTTCTAAGTATATTAGATAGGTTACACATTTCAAAGACCAAGCAAGTTGATTGAAGTTGTTTAAATTCAAAAGAATGAAAATCATCAAAGGTTCACTACCGTTAAGCAAATATTCACTCTAGTGAACATTGTCAAACCCGTGGTGAAAAATTGCCACAATCGTGAAAAACACATTTCACACCCATGACTAATGGGTAACACTTGTGAGATAGTTAGCGCTAAAGACTTTTGTTCAAACATTCATGGCAGTGAAGCATTGGACCACCCGTGAAGCTTGATTAAGTCCCGCCCGTGAATAAATATGTCATGCCCATGAAAGACTTCTCATTTCTAGACAAAACCATTCATAACCAGCTTCACTACTTAATTCACGGCTATGAAGAACAATGATGCCCATGAAGATTAAGTCACACCCTGAACCTAGAAAGAAAAAGTTATTAGGCACGAATGAGAAAGTTGTTGAATAGGCATTTTTGCATTAAATGCATCCCAAATGACTATTTTTATTAGGTAAAGTATAAATACAACATATTTATTACTTCTAAAGGTTAGAAAATAAGAGAAAAACAAGTGAAAAATGTGCATTCAATTTTCTAATCTTTTATAGCTTTGTTCATTCAATTTATTTCACCATTCTTATTGTAAGAACCATAATTGCTCAGAATTGTTGAGCTTTTTGGTTAGTGAGTGTTTCATTCTTATAATCAATTACTCAAAAGTCAGTTTGAGTGAGTTAGGTTGTGAGTGAAACATTTGTAAAGGTTGTTGTGAGCCATAAAAACACAAGGATTTGGTTATTGTGTTAGCCATTAAAACACAAGAGTTTTCTTTAGGATAGGTGTTAGCCAAAAGAGAAACACCATAGTTGGGAGTGAGCTAGGGAAAACTCCATTTGTAAAGCTTTGAGTGTTAGTGAAATACCCAATTGAGATTAGGAAGAGGAGTAGGGTTTGTTAATAGTCGAATATCTATAAATCTTGTGTATCGAATTTCTCTCTCTCATAAATTAATCTTTGGTAAAATTGCCTCAAGCAAAATTTTTAATTACCAACAAATTAAACCTTCCTTCTTAGTTATTATTTTGGGTAGCAATTGGTATCAGATCCTGGTCTAGCATTCAAGCCTAACAAGCACTAACAAAGATTGAATTATGGCCAAAGAAGGGTTTCACAATCTCAAGCCTTTCTTTGATAGAGAAAATTATGCGAATTGGAAATTCAAGATAGAAACTTATCTTCATAGTGAAGGAGTAGATGTCTGAGACACTATTCGAAAGGAATGAACACCTCCAACAAGAAGGAATACCGAATGAGAAGATGAGATCGTTCCCAGAGATGATTAGATCAAGCCCCAAAAGAGAGATAATGGCAAAAACAAGAAAGCCATGATCATTCTAATAAGCTCTATATCACTTAAAGAGTGTGGTAGAATCGAACATTGTCCAACCGGTTACTCCATTTGGAAAACTACCATAAAGGCATAAAACAAGTAAAGTCCAAAAAGGTTCAACTTCTTATCACCGGATATGAACTCTTCAAGATGAATGAAAATGAGACCATAATCGAAATGACCAACCGACTTCTTCCTATTGTCAATGGCATGAGGAAGGTTGGAAAGCATTATAACTTGGAAGATGTAAATAACAAGATTCTAAAAAGTCTTTCTATGAAAGATTATGGCATAAGGGTTGCAGGTATTAAGGAAGCCAATGAAGACTTGAGCGTAATTCCTACTGATGTACTTATTAGTAAACTCCTCAGTCATGAGATGACTTTAGTAAGAGAAAAAGAGCTTAAAAGAGAAAGGGAGAAGAGAAGACCTCTAGCACTTAAGGCTTTAACCTCAATGCCTCTAGATGAAGATCTCCTTAGTGATGAAAAGTTAGTTGATGAAGGAGATGATCAAATAGCCTTTCTTTCAAGGAGAATGAATAGGTTGATCACTCACAAGTATGGCTCAATAAAGAACTATAAGCAAAGAGCCTCAAGATTCCCTCCTAGAAACTCATCATCTAAAAAAGGCAAAAAGGAAGTCAAGTGCTATGAATGTGGGAATAATGGACACATTAGATCGGAGTGCCCCATTTTCAAGAAGTTTAAGAGGTGACCTAACGAAAAAGTTGAAGAAAAGGATCACAAAGCCACTTGGGATGGTGAAACCTCATCGCTCATTGAAGAAGAAAAATAGAAGGTGGCTAACTTATGCTTCATGTCTATTGAGGATTATTCCAATGATGAGGTATGCACTACTTCTTAACATTATGATGATTTATATGATTCAATTGATGATGATGATGATGATACAATTGAAGTACTAAATCTAAAAATAGAAAGATGCAAAATGAAACTTGATCTTTATAGAATAAGTAGTTTTAAACTCAAAATTGACATTAATGACCTTCAAAAGGTAGTTAAAGAGCTAAAAACCTCAAATGACTCATTAAAGAAGTCATTGGATGAGATTTCCTCAAAACCCTCAACAAGTTCTCTCTTAAAAGAAAATAATGCATTGAAAAATGAGGTTGATGGGCTTAGAATTCTATTTCTAGATTTCACAAATGGAAATTGAGTTTAGACACTCTAATTATATCTCAAAGACCTCCCTTAGTGAGATATGGTCTAGGCTTCAATGTAGCATTATCAGATTCTAAATATGTCTTTGTTAAATCAAACAAACCACAAACTTCTACTATTGAGGTAACAGCCCCTAGGGCTAATGGCAAAGCACACACAAAATCCACTACTCAAAGGAAGAGTAATCAAAGATCACATGACCTAAGAGAAAAGCCTCAAAAGACCAACCATGCTTTTTTATATAAGAAATTATGTTATAAGAAAGCTAATGAGTTAAAAGTGTGAATTGTCTAACTTTGAATGCTAATGGACACACATTAAGCTGCTCTATTTAGATGTGTTCCATGTCAGTCCATTTTGGCAAAAGCTAACAAGTTAAAGTGGGAATCGTCTTGCTTTGAATGCTAATGGATACACATTAAACTCCTCTGTGTCGCTGTTATGTTCTTCTTGTGCTAAATGGAGTTGTTGAATCATTAGAGATGACATAATTTTAAAAGCATATGGCGTATATTATTTTTTAGGACCTTGAGGCATACTTTCTTTCCTCTCAAACCCAGATCCATCTTCCTCTTCTATTATTGGAAAGCATATGGTCTTGAAGGGTGACATTTGCACCTCATTATACTATAGATTTTACATTAGATAAGATATAGATTAGTTGTTTGATATGTTCTATCTTTATATTATTTATGTACACAAGCATTTACTATGATGGGCAAGACCTTTATTCTTTTACCCTTTTTTTAATGAACTATTCTATAATAGTCCATCTTGGCAAAGCTGGTAATGTCATGTGGGGTGATGTCTTAGTTTTGAATGTGATAAGCCCCTATACGTTATGCTAGGAAGAAGGGAGAGCAGTCTTAGTGTGTGCACTGCAGTTGGTTAAGTGTGCAAGGGTTGTTTCTATATTGATTAGGGGTGGGGTTTGTTGCGAGATAATAAAGAGATTTTATGGGTAGTTTGTTACATAGGGAAGGGGAATGTTAATAAAAATAGAGAAGCTTGTTGGGATTGAGGCATTCTAAGTATTTTGTTAAGTATTTGACTATAGAGAGAGCCAACACTTTTGAATTGCTTGTAGTTTTCTAATTTTCAGTCAATAAAGTGTTTTCCCTTCATTTTCTTTATTGCATTTTGCAGGATCCTATCAATTGGTATCAGAGCAGGTGATCCATGGAGAAGATGAATTATGGGCAAAGATTGGTTAGTAGAATTGTCAATATTTTAGAAGAGCTGAGCTCTCTAAAGAGGACAGTGGATAAGATCTCAATGAAGCTACACATGATCATGGAATGGTGTAAAGATCCATCCAAGATGGTGCCACCACTTGGGGAAGGCCAAAAAATGGAGAACTTTCTGGAGTTGAAGTAGACTGTGCTTGAACTTCCTTCAATGCATGCGAGAGCTGCTGGAATCTTTGTTTTCAACCCAAGATAGGATCGCCGACTAATCTCTCAAAAGCCTAGACTGAAAAAGCTTCAAATTCCCCAAAAGTACAAGATGGGTCGTGTGATTTGTGCCCAATATAAAGGTACAGGCTCCATCTTCAAGTCCCACACCCCACCTCTAGAAGGGTCTTGCCTGAATCCACAACCTCAACCTTGGCGAGCACGATGGTTATTTCAAATGAGTGGTCACCGTTCTCATGCATAATCTAGGTGGCAGATATTCATTGGTCTATGTCCTTTCCCATCGTGTGTTCCGGTATAGGCAACTGAAGAAATTATTCTCATGGAAAGATCTCAAGAAGAAGGTTCATGAGATTCTATTTATGGTTGATGTTTCTGCTGAGTATGTTGTTCAACGACTGAAAGAATATGATAGAAATGAGCTTGTTTTGACTACAAAGGAAGGATTGAAGCTTGGTGAAGGGGAGGGGATTCAATCCAAGAAACAGAAGAAGCTTAGAGGTTTAATCGACGAGAAAGACTGTGCTCATTTTATGCTTTGTCTTCCATGGAAATCTATTGTTAGTGATTATGATGTGAAGACCAATGGCCCATTTGGGACCATCATGCATGCAGTAGAACTGGCCCAATGGACCAACAATGGGCTTGAGTTGATTAAGAGGCTTCTTGAACACAAGAAGCAGTTCCCCATTTTTAATAAAAATGACTTCAATCAGCTAGTCAGTGATCATAGCCGAATTAGGTTTTATTTCATCTCTCTTCCTCTTCTAGATTAGAGTTTCTCAAATCTCTACCCCCTACCACTCACTGCTGTTGGATCTCCATCTTTATTGATCCTTGCACCATCAAGATTTTGTTCCCTTCTACCCTTACAACAATCATTTTATACATACATTACTTGGATTAATACGATTATAGCCGATGTGTGCCAATTTGTTTCTTAATTTAATGACCATAATATTATTAGCACTTAATTAATCATTTTTATTTCCCAAAACTTTCAGCAGCATAACAACTATAATTTAGCTACCCCATTTGCACTGCAAATAATCCACAACTCATTTTTGGGAACAACAATTCACATATCATACAAAATAGTTTTTATTCAACCATAAAGTCAACTTTCCATTCTTTACACAAAAATTAATTCACAAATATTGTTTCTCAGAATATATACATAATTTTATTCATACCACTTCATATCCACACATATATATACATGCCAATTCGGATACTAACCTACTATTTTATATTCTTCCCTTTGCTTTCAAAACATGAACACTTGCTCCTGACTTTCCCGCTATTACTTGCACACAGTCAAATAACTACACATTGAGCATTAATATGCCAGTAGTGATTGTTAATATAAGAATTTCCATTTTCAAGCATGTTGTGAAGCATTGGGGAATTCCATATAATATCGTGAGTGATCGAGACCCACGATTTACTGGGAAGTTCTAGACAGAGTTATTCAAGCTACTGGGATCAGACTTGAACTTCTCCATAAGTTTTTATCCGCAAAGCGATGGGGCAGACGAAATGTGCCAATGCATTACTGGACCTTTATCTTAGGCACTTTGTTAGTGTCAACCAACATGATTGGACTAAGTTGTTGGATGTAGCCCAATTCTCTTACAACTTACAACAAAGTGAATCCACTGGCAAGAGTCCCTTTGAGATCATTACGGGACAATAACCTATGACCCCTCATGCTTAGGCCATAAGCTATGAAGGGAAGAGTCCTGCAGCTTTCAAATTTGCTAAGGCATGGCATGAGCTAGCTGAGTTAGCCCGAGCCTATTTGAACAAGGCATCCAAAAGGATGAAGAAGTGGGCTGACAAGAAAAGGAGGATGGTCGAATCTCGGGAAGGAGATTTGGTCCTTGTCAAATTATTACCACAACAGTTCAAGTCCTTGCGGAAGGTTCACAAGGTGTTGGTGCGGAAATACGAAGGGCCATTTCCTGTCCTTAAGCAGGTTGGTCAAATGGAAGAATGCCCCAGACATAGAGGCAAGTTGGGAACCTGAAGACACTTTGTGGCAGTTCAAAAATGACATAGAAAGGTTCAAACTTGAAGGCGCGACAATGGCATCGCGAACTTGAGTGGGGGAGAATGTCACGCACCGTGTTGTAATATAGGTAATCCTAAATATACTTCCCAAACCTCTTCCATCTTGTAATATAGGATAATCCCTTCTCATATGATCTTTGGAGCCACATCTAAAACATGCTCCTGTTGTAATATCCGCTAATTTAGGCCCCGAGTCGCACGTGTCGCGAAGTTGACGCGTTTGACCGATTAGAGTCTAAATTCGGATTTTTACACAAAATTGACCAAATAATGACTAAATTAAATGACACAAGCCTAATTAAGTGATTATAGAGTTTAAACAAGTTGATTTACGGTAAAGGACTAAATTGCAAAATTTGATAAGTTTTGGGGTCAAATTGCAAATTACCAAAAATTGGAGGATTAATGAGATTAATTACTAATCAACATATTAATTTTGGGCATATTTTGATAGTTTTGGTCGGCCACTCAAGGAGGAAGAATGAGATAAATGGGTTCATTAAGCCTAATGTCAAGAAATGGTCAAAATGGTGGGTCCCACTTGAAGACTTTTTGGGTACCCTATTTAAGGCTTTCTTTTCTTCTTCTTCTTCTCTTCATTTTTTGCCTTCTACTCTCTTTTCTCTACCAGTCACGCCAGCTACATTTTTCCTCCATAGCTCACCTTGATTTCTAGAGAGAGAAAGGAAGGGAAGAGAAGGGAAAAAACAAGACAAGGTGATTTTCATAGCCCATAACTCCTAAGGAAGCTGGAAAGAATAAGAAAGAGGAAGAAAAATCAAGTTTGGTAGAGAGAGAAAATCTCCAAAGTTGTGATCAAGTGAAGAAAAGAGTAAGGTAAGAAGCATCACTTCTTCTTTTTCATCTTTTCTTAAAGGAAGTTTGAATTTTGAGCTCATACAAGACTTATATGGAAAGAGAGAGAAACTAGGGTTTTGAGAGAGAAAAAGAGAGCTTGGCGTCTTGACGAAATTAGATGATAATAATGATTTATGATGTTGTAGGAGTTCCAAGTGACAAGGAACATGCTCTAAAGAGAGAAGGAAAAGAGAAAGCTACCTAGAAGAGTGAAGAAGAAAGATTAAGGTTTGTGCATAACTTAAGGCAATAGCCTATTCTTGTTTGAAATAATGCATGCTGAACATGATTTTAGATAAATACATTTCAAGAATGATGATGATTATGGCATGAAACCATAGGATTAAACATGTATGAATGCGATCCTTGTGTGACATTGAATTAATGATGCATGTTAGAGAATCTTGTATGATCAAGACATTTACATGTATTAGAAAGTAATAAGTTGAGTAAAAAACCTTAAAAAAGCATAAAGTAGAATTTGGTATGATTTGGATGATGTTAGAATGAATGAAATGTGAATATGCAGATTTCCTACAGAAAGTCACGGGCGTGACTATTGAGTCACGGGCGTGAACTTGAGAGTTCACGGTTGTGACTGATTGTATCATGGTTGTGACTTCTGTGTGGAAATGGTACTATTCATTCCAGAAGCATTCACGGGTTGGAATCACGGAAGTGAACTTATTCACGGGCATGAATGAGTAATCACGACCATGAATGCTTTTGGGCGATTTATTCCAGTAGCGTTCACGGCTTGGGATTACGGAAGTGAACTAATTCACGGGCGTGAAATTAGTAATCACGGCCGTGAATGCTCTGTATTTGTGATTATGAATGTGGTTATCAAATGAAGAATTCAGGTAAGTAAATGAAAGTCATTGTCTACCCAGTGAAATAAGAATGATATGGATATATATATATATATATATATATATATATATATATATATATATGTATATGTATATGTATATATATATATGTATATGTATATGTATATATATATATTGATGTGAGAATGTGATATGTTGTGATATAGAAAAATGAATTGATATAGAAAAAAAATAAATTGTCATGGATGATATATGAAATCTGATGCAGATGATAAGTATGAGAATAATGATGTACCTAGTTAAATAAATGAAAAGATGTTATCTAGTTTGTATGCGTACGACTATATGTTTACAAAACAAGAAAATTGAGATGTGGTTAAATATAAGAATATTGAGATGTTGATAAACATAGGAATTATGATTGATGTGAAAAGATAAAGAAGCCCATTACTCTACCTGTGGATTAGAATCAGGATAGATGACATGTCATTAAGGGGGCGAACGGTACCATACTATTCCTCAACCAATGTGGCTTAAGCTTGTGAGAGCACCATTGGTCTGAGATGCTCCGTCAGTGTGGCTTAAGCTCAGAGAGCGCTACTGACTTGAGAAAGCTCCGATGAGCACATATAAATGAGGACAAGGTGGCTTAAGCTTGTGAGAGCGCCCTTGATCCGGTTATTCATCTATGATGAAATTATACTCAATCAATGTGGCTTAAGCTCGGAGAGCACCATTGATTTGAGAAGCTCTTTTGAGCCAGATAGTGGACAGGGTGGCTTAAGCTCGGAGAGCGCTCCTGATCCATAACCCGTATCCAGTCAGTCCAAAATTTAGAGTGATGTGGGCAAGATAATGAGGATATGTTGGAAAATAAAGAAAGAAAAAAATAAGAAAATGATGATGATATAAAATTGAGATGTAATGATAAAGAGATTAATAGAGCAGTTACCATTAAAGATAAATGAAAATAACATTGTCTATATGAGCATGACATTTATACTTCTATGAAATAGGAATATGTTGATAGTCATGCATGCAAACATTTTAATGCACAAAATGATATTTATTAATGCTTGTTGCATGATATAGTATATTGCTTTATTTATATGCCCCACTAAGCTTAGAGCTTAGTGTGGAGTTTAATTTCCACACAGATATAGAAAGGTAGCTGAAGACGCTAGATAAAGCAAACGGTGATCCCATTCAAATAAAGCAGCAGAACCTTGAGAAAACGGGTTACAAGTTTTGAAATTTTTGTATTTGGCTTTTATATTAAAGAAATGTTAGAGTTGTAAAACTTACTTTTAAAGTTTGTTTAAGAATTAATTTGATGTTAAAATTACTATCTTATGTAAATAAATTGTACTCTGGTTTTTGTTATATCCATATATACGTGTGTTTTTAAAAAAATAAAGGTAATATAATAATAATAATAATAATAGCTATTTGAAGAAGTGAATAAGACGAATATTAGCGCTCCCTCATCCGGACACATGCAGTTCGGGTGAGGAGGTGCTACACCTGTCATCCACCAACACTCTCCTGGATGACAGCGACCCCAATGCTGACATTCTGGTAGAGGTAGAGATCTATGTGGAGTCTATGTCGGTGCACTGGCTATTGAAGAGATAGATCTTGTGGGTTGTCCCCGTCTGAAAGAAGAAGGCCTGCTGGAACCCCCAGCTTGAAATCCACCATTGAAAGATCTGGCTCTCTTGCCACTCGATTGTACTCTACTCAGCTGTGGCATGGGTTTCCTGAACCCTCTATCTTGTGTTGGTTATTGTGCTGTTAGAACTCTCTCAATTGTTCTGGCAGATGCTAGAAAACTAGGAAAACTCATAAGGCGTAGGGTTGAAACCTGCAGCTTGATTGGGTCTCTCAATCCATCTTCCAATTGTCGGCACTTACCAGCCTCTGTATACACAATGTCACCAGCATACTTGCAGAGATGTGTGAATTCTCTCTCATATTCTATTACTAACATACTCCCTTGTTTTAACATAAAAAACTCTCTTTCCTTGTCGTCTATGCAGGTAAGAGGAATATATTGCTCATTGAATTTCTCTAGAAAGAATTCCCAGGTCATGGGATCAGGTGCGTCTGTGCTCTATGACTCAAATTGCCAGCAATCATATGCATGATCCTGTAACAAAGACACAACATATTCATATTTATGCTCGTTTGTGCAATGTAGCTAATCAAAGACTCTCTCTGCCTGTTCTAACCAAAACTCTGCCACGGAGGGGTATTCTTCCCATTTATTGTATAAATCGGAGGCCTCTAACTTCTTTAGTCTCTCAAACTGTAACCTAGATGAGGTTGGTTGTGATGCTCTTCATAGCAAATCTATCATGTTCCTTATAAGCTTTGTTTGTCCTATGCCAGCAACAGACTGCCCCTGTGATGAGCTAGCACCAGATCTAGATGCAGTAGCTCAGCAGTGACTTGGTCGCGATGAAGCCTCTATTTTGGTAGGCTCGTTACTTTCACCTCCTTCGGCCACAATATGTTGTGACCCTAAAGCCATACTCTACCTATATCATAAAGTAATGGCCCTAATCAGTAAGCAACAACTTTAATACTTAATTGTGGGTACACACATGTCATAGTTATTTTTGAAAACTTTGTTTTTTTAATCCCAAAACTGCCCAAATCGGGCTCTGATACCAAAAACTGTAACACCCCCTCACCCCAGCAATACATGCCCGGATAAAGGAGTGTTATACTGACTTCATCGGTTAAAATATCATTTTTAAATTTTTTTATACATGAAAATCACTCATATATTTTTTTATTTATTTACTTTGTAGTGTGAAAGAAATCATAATAAAGAAACAAAAGACATTTTATATAATAAAGTATTATTTACAAAACGTGCGCTTACTTTACAAGTACTATAAAATAAAACTCAAACCATAAATACAACAGTTGTATGACCCACAGTATTTAATACAAGTTGCTCTACTAGATCAGCCCACTGCTACCATTATCTACTATCGTCTGCTTATTCTTCACTAAATCTAAGCAAGAGAAACTCCCACACTAAGCTTTAAGCTTAGTGGTGCATATAAATAAGACAAAAAACTATTTCATGCAACATGAATTACCATATATCAATTTATGCTCAAATCATCTTTCCATGCAAATATACATCTCATAGTATTCTAGCATACATAAACATCAAATTATATTATTATATCTTATTTTTGTTTTACTTTATCAAATCATCATTATTATCCATATCACAATTCATGATTCCCTTTTTATTTTAAATCACTTCTTTATAGGCCACAACACCTATGAACCCCTGATTAGGATAACAGAGTTGCCATCTAGGTACTAAGGAGTGCCACCTGGGCAATATGATTTGTGCATATATAAGAGTGATCACCGGCTTTAATAATAGTGTCATCACCGGCTTTAATAATAATGTCATCGTCGGCTTTAATAATAGTGCCATCACTGGCTTTAATAATAGTGTCATCACCGGCTCTAATAATAGTGTCACTACCGGCTTTAATAATAGTGTTATCACCAATTTCAATAATAGTGTCATCACCAGCTTCATTAATTGTACCATTAATGGAATTAATCATATTCCCCCCTAGTATGCATGGCAAACTATCCTGAGTCTTGTTTCAAGTTAGGTGTTCTAGGGCTTAGTTAATGTCATTTAAATTCATAGTTATTAAATTTTCACTTTTCATGCATGTAAAGCTTCAATTAATCACACAATTACTCAATAAAAATAGCATTTGCATGATATAACAAGGTTCACATCATTTTACTTATTACATTCCTCAACTCATATGCTGCCCTGTCACAGGCAGATTATGTGCTCTGTGTTGGACCTTAATTTTAGTCATGTTAACATTCAAATTAAATTATAGGGCCTTCTTTACAATTTTAGTTATGAATCTTAGCTTTAATATGAAACTTGAATAACTTAATTTGAAGTTTTGTGTCAAAAGATATGGCCAAATTTTGCCTAAAATTTTCTGGAAAGATTCTAGGTCCGAACTTTATGTATTTTTCTGGAAACATATAGACACATCTGGATTTTATGGTCTAAGTAAGAGTTCAAGCCCTATGTCTTAGCTTTTGAAACCCAATAAATAACATACAAATCCGAATTCCATAACTTAAGTTATAATAGTTTATGTACTTACTGCTCATCAATTCCAGCAAAGAACACACACATTTACTATCTTCAATTTGTTTTTTATCAAAATTAATTCTAAGTCTAGCAAACATGCATCCCCAAGAATTTTATCACAAAATACTATTAATTCAGAATTCTTAACACGCCAAAATGCTCTAATCATGCAATTAAAAAAAAATATAGGCTATTGCCGTAGGTTATGCACAAACCTATTATTTTACTTTTCTTTCTCTTTACTTTTCTTTTTCTTTTCCTTTGCTCTCTTGAGATAGATTCTTATTAATCTGAGTTCCTAAATTATGTAAAAGAGATCATTAAAACTTCATAAACCCTAACATCTCTCTCTCTTTTTGCTCTCTCAAGCTTCCTTAAGCATGAAAATAGAATTTCCCATGTTTTTCTCTCTCTTTTTCACACTTTCTTTCTCACTTTCTCTTTCTAGAACTAAGCTTGGCTGTGGAGGAACTTATGGAAATGTGGGGCTGGTTTATGAAGGCAGAAAATTATAGATGTTAAATGATAAGGAAGAAAGAGAGATAATTTAGAGAATGAAGACAAACTTAATTAATTATGGGACACCTAAGCCCGTGTGATTTTAATGTCTAATTAATGGATTCATGCATGTTAATTGCCCACTGAATACATGCCACTTGGTGTGGCCGGCCCACTCCATCTCTTTAATATTTTAATCATGCATTTAATTGATGGTTATCCTAATTAATCCTTTAATTTTTGGTAAATTGCAAATTGACCCCTAAAGTTTTCAAATTTTACAATTTAGTCCCTTACCTTAATTTAACATCTTTAAATACTTAAAACACTTTATTGAATATTTTCCATAATTATTGGCCATTATTTTAATTATGTTTCAGTAAAAATCCAAATTTAGACTCCGGTCGAACCGTTGAGTCGATTTAAGAACTCGCGCGATTAGGGCCTAAGTTTATGGATATGACAAGTGCACTCAAACTTAACGTGATTCTATAATAGTCGATTGAGCGGCACTGCTATGGTGGAAAAACCTTTTACAAATCTCCTATAATACCTTGGCAAACCTAAGAAACTTCTAACTTCTGTAATAGTCTTAGGTACTCTCCACTGTAAGATTGCTTCAATCTTCTTTGGATCCACCTTTATCCCTTCAGTAGAAACTACATTACCCAAGAATGACAATTCATTCAATCAGAAGTCACACTTGTTGAACTTTGCATATAGCTGCTTCTCTCTCAATATATGCAAGAGAATTTGTAGGTGTTTGTCATGTTCTTCTAGTGTCTTCGAATACACTAGAATATCATCAATAAATACCACCTCGAACTGGTCTAGATAAGAATGAAAGATCCAATTCATTAGATCCATGAAAGTTGTTAGGGGCATTCATAAGTCCAAATGGCATGACTAAAAATTCATAATGGCCATATCTTGTGCGAGAAGCAGTCTTTGGCACATCTGCTTCTTTTCCTTTCAACTGATGGTGGCCCGATTGCAGGTCAATCTTTGAAAATACACCTGCTCCCTTCAATTGATCAAATAAGTCCTCAATACATGGAAAGGGATACTTGTTCTCAATTGTTACCTTATGTAGTTGTCTGTAGTCAATGCATAATCTGAGAGACCCATCCTTCTTCTTTATAAAGAGTACCGGTGATCCCCATGGAGAAATACTGGGTCTAATAAAGCCTTTATCAAGCAATTCTTGCAGCTGAATCTTTAATTCTTTGAATTCTATAGGCGCCATCTTGTAGGATGCAATTGAAATAGGTGTCATGCTTGGAGCTACATCAATAGTGAATTTCATTTCCCTGTCAGGTGGCAAGCCTGGTAGTTCATTAGGAAAGACATCTGGAAAATCTCACTGTAGGCACATCTGAAATCTTAAGATATTCCTTTTTAGCTTCCACTACATAACACAAGTAAGCAATGCACCCCTTCCTTATAAGTCTCTTAATAGTTGTAGCTGAAATCACATCTGATAGAAAATCTATTCTTTCACCCACAATAGTGATTTCTTGATCATTGGAAAGTCTAAGTGTCACTCTCTTACATTTACAATCTACTGTCGCTTGGTGGGTGGATAACTAATCCATCCCCAATATCACATCAAACTCATTAAATGGGAGTTCAATTAGGTTAGTTAGGAATTCATAACCCTAGGCACTAATGGGACAACTCCTATACACCCTGTTCACCACAACACTATTTCCTAAAGGATTGCTCACTATGATGTCCTAGTCTAATTGTGAATCTTTTAACCCTTTTCCCTGTGCAACATTAGTATTTCTATAGGAATCCATGGAACCAGGATCAACAAGTGCATAAACAAAATCAGTCATAAGTATGAATTTACCTACTATCACATCAAGAGCATCCTCCTCTTCTCTAACTCTCATTGCATATGTACGGCCTGTAGCTCGTCCCTAACCCTAGGGTTGTTTTGCAGAAGGTCTAGATGCTGATGGGTTAAGGCCTACCCTCTACATCGGCCTCTGGATGGTAAAGATCCAATACCAGGTGCTGGTGACATAGCCGTAGAACCATTGGATAATCCCTGACCTGATGATCTTTTGAATCACACTTGAAACATGCACCAATCAAATATCTGCACTCTCTTAGGTGAGATTTTCCATAATGGCCATAAGCTTGAACTGTACCTGCCTCTCTGCCTTTAGGTGTACTACCTACAGAAATGATTGAGGCATTGCCACATAATCTATTTCCTTGTCCATGCGCTGGTGCAACTGATGTACGACTCTGTGATGGAGCTAGCCCCTAGACTTCTTACTCTGAGCACTCGAACCACTGAACTGTCCCAGCTTCCTCTTCTATAGAAATCGAGTTTGCCTATTAGCCTCATCTGATTGGATACTTTCCAATTTAATAGCAGCTTCCACTAAAGCACGCAAATTTGGATGCAATTGTGCACCCACTATTTGTCTAATCTTGTTATGGAGACCCCTCTCAAATCTCTAACATAATTTCTCGTATGTTAACTGATAATCATTAAGGTAGGCACTGAAGCACTCAAACTCGCGCTCATACTCTGTTACTATCTTATTTTCCTATCTGAGTCTCTAGAAAGCATCTTGTATCTCTACTTTATACTCCGACCCTATGTATTTCTTTTCAAACCGGGCCAAGAAGAAATCCCAATTCAACTGATTGCCTAGTGTATGCTTGCATATTGAATCCCACCAAATGAATGCAACACCTTTAAGTAATGCCACATTACCTTCAAATTTCTCTTCAGGCAGGCTGTGAGTGATTTCAAATAACCTCTTTATTTTGAACAACCATTCCTCAACTTGTATAGGGGTCAATGGATTATGTCCATAAAAATCTTCAGCTCCCAATTTCTTCAATTACTCCAAAATTGGCTTCTTTTTAGGTGGAGTAGGAAGTTGTACCTGTGCTGCTGGTTGTGGCTGTTGAGCTTGTTCAGCTTGCTTTCTGTGTTGAATGTAATCAGCCATAAGATTTAGAAAATCCAGCTGTGGCAGTAGAGGTGCTACAACTGGTCGAGTGACATTTTGTTGCGAGGCTTCAGCTTGCCCAACACTAACTGACACTTCACTCTCACCGTCCCTAACACCTTAACCTTGTTGGGATGCCATTATAAAACAGGAAATGAGAAAGCATATGTTAGACTTATAGCACCCTTCATCCATCAATTGGCATGTATATACATATAATCCATTCACTTAATTCCCCCTTCGATCATAGAACTGCCTAAACTACGCTCTGATACCACTAAAACTGTGACACTCTTATAGAATCATTTTATACCTACGTTACGTGGGTTAATACGATTATAGCCGATGTATGCCAAATTTTATTTCCTTAATTTAATGACCATAATATTATTAGCACTTAATTAATCATTTTTATTTTCCAAAAATTTCAGCAGCATAACGGCTATAATTTAGCTTCCTCACCTACATTGCAAACAATCCACAGCTCATTTTTGGGCACAACAATTCACATATCATACAAAATAGTTTTCATTCAACCATAAAGTCAACTTTCCATTCTTTACACAAAAATTAATTTAGAAATATTGTTTACCAGAATATATACATAATTTTATTCCTTCCACTTCATATCCACACATATATATACATGCCAATTCGGATACTAACCTACTATTTTATATTCTTCCCTCTGCTTCCAAAACTTGAATGCTTGCTCCTGTCTTTCCTGCTACTACCTGCACACAGTCAAATAACTACGTATTGAGCATTAATATGCCAGTAGTTATTGTTAATTTAAGAATTTTAATTTTCCTATATTTTCATGCATTCATACATGTAATAACATTTTTAATACACTTAAAATTTTTTCTTTAATATAAGTATTATTCTTTTTATCAATGTTTTATTATTTCGTACTCTTAATTCACTAATTAATATTTTTATTAAATTTACCAAATTTTCTCAATTAAGTTTTTTTAACTTTCAATTCCTTTCAATTTAATCCTTCTTTTCTTTCTTCTTTTCAATCTTTCATTTAGTTAGCTACAAATTTCACTTTAATTCTTAAATTTCCATTTATTTACAATTATGTCACTACTTTATATTTATTTATATTTTTTCCACTAACTATATATTTTATGTTATTTTTATTACATAATTTTAACATTTTCTCCACTTATATTTCATTTTTCAATTTTTCAATTTTTGTCATCTTTATCACTTTTATCATATTTAAAATATTTATCACGTATATCATATTTATCATAATTTATCACTTATATCATTTTATTATTATTATTATTATTATTATTATTATTATTATTATTATTATTATTATTATTATTTTCACTCTATTCATTTTTCTCATATTTTTCACATTTATTTACATTTATTCATTTTTATCATGTTTTTCACTTATTTTTTACTTCTATCGTTTTTACTATTATTCAGATTTGCCCCTAGTTTCAATTCGATAGAAAATTTTCGGACCAGATAAATGGGACGTGGACCCAAAAGTCCATTACATTGAAGAGTAATCCCAAAGGACTACCCGATCACTGCATTGTACACTGATCACTGATTCACTATCACTGAAGCAGACTACCATTGGCCTACATAAGCGAGTCGTCATGACCCGTACCGTAGTAATAGTGTCCTTATGGCTAGCCAATTATATCATTGGTTAGATTTAACTATAAGAAAAATAACTAAGGACATTATTTTATTCCTTTAATTCAAATTCCATTAAATGCATAAATTTCATTATTTTTACATTATTAATCACTTAATATTTTATTCATCCATATAATTTTATCACTACCATAATTTATCACACTTTCCATTCTAATATGTCAATATTTCTTTATGAATAATCAATTAAGCAATTAAACTCACTAAACACACTTTATTCATTATTTTTCATTTCATGCATAATAAAATCAATAATTAGAAAAATGTTCAATATATCATTTAAAAATTCTCAATAAATTCCTACCCATTCAATATCATATTTTCTTGCATTTTATGACCACATTTTCATTTAATTAGCAAGAAAAATATAAAATTTTCCTTCTTCATATTTCGGCCTATTTTTAATTTTCATCATTAGAATTTTTCTTTCACCTTCTAATTATTCATTTCACTAATTTATACATTCATTATTCCATATATATCATAATATTACAATAAAATGTAATTATACCTTAATTTACATTTTTCACATAATAAGGTCATATTTTCCAATTTTCACTAATTAATGTTTTTTATTGAAATCAGCCATTCCAATTCACTTTTTATAATCTCTTAATCATGTTTTAAGCATCAATTACCAATTACATGCAAAATATACAAAATTCCTAGTTTCCATAACCCTAATTCATGGTTAATCAATGGAAATAGATAGATTCTGAAATCACTAACCTTAATTTCTTGCTTTGGCCTTCCTAAGCTTCCTTTTCCTTAGCCTTTTCCTTGGAAACACCTTCACTTCCCTTTGAACCTAACATGGCTGAAAATTACACTCCATTAATCCACCAATATTTTACTTACTTAACTCAAATAAACTTCATATTTATCATTTGTATACCTTAAACTACCTATTTGAACCATTAAACTAATTTAAAACTATAAATTTCACTTTGTATCCTAACTTTTCTCCTTTGATTTCCTTCCACTCTAGCCTTCCAAATGAAGATTAAAAGCTTCTACTAGGTACTAGATATGCTGAAATATTTTTGGGTGGTTGATTTTGGAGTAAAAATTGAAGAGAATAGAAGAAACTTTAGAGAAGAACAAGGAAGGAATGGTTCGCCCATAAGGGAAAGAAAGAGGAAGAAGATGAAGCAGAATACTCTTTAGAGAATTCTGATAATTTGGGTCTTATATAATGGCTTAAGTTGGGTGGGCTTGGGCCAAATAAAGCCTAATCCATTTAGGCCCAATTAAGCACTATAAATTATTTTTCTTACTTTCCAAGCTCAATTTCACCCAATTTTGATTCTATAATTCATAAAATATTTTTATATGTCTACACAAATTTTTTTAACTCTATCGGAGTTCATTTTATGTCCAACTCACTCAAATCGGATTGATTATTTAATTTTCGATTTTACCGTAAAATTCTGTTTTCACTGTCAGATAATCTTAAATATTATTTAAAGTCTATCTATGTCTTAAAATAAATTTTTAGATGTCCTTTGTTATTTTTCGTAGCCCGGTGAAAGTATGGTTAACTAACTATATTTGACCTCATTTTCACTCCAAATTGTACCCTTAAACTAGTCATAACCTATATTTTCTGATGATCAAATAAAATATTTTTCATCCAACTGTGTATTTTTATCCCCCGGTATGCTGATCAATTTCGAAAACTACTGTTTACGACTAACCTGGTATTTGGGCCATTACAGGAAGGCATTCTGAGTATTTTGTTAAGTGTTGTGGCGGTGAAGGGAGCAAGAGCTCACAAATTGCTTGTAGTTTTCTAATTTTCAGTCAATACAGTGTTTTCCATTCATTTTCTTTGTTGCATTTTGTTGGATCCTATCAGAATGCTAATGCACTAACATTAAGATTCTTTCATTACCTGTTCTGTTCTTGTGCTTAATGAAGCTGCAAAGTCATTCGAGAGATACTCAAGTGTAGTGATTTTGTAAAGTTCAATTCTCAGTGTTAAATTGTTGCTTATGTTTTATCACGAGTGAGCACTTTATTGGCTCAAATGTTGGAGTGATTCATCTTTGCATTGTTTTAGTATAAAAACCAATTTTCACCTATGGAAGTAATCTATCAGTCCTTAAAATGGATGTCTTCAGTCCAGCTTTACAAATCAAAGTAAAAGAAACTTGTTCACTTCATAAGTAGTTGTAGTTTTATCATAACTGTTGAATTTGATGGATTTTATGGTCTCGAGTTGTTTTTCAAAGCCTTATAATTGGAATAAATTGTTTTCATGATAGCAGAAATTTTCCATGTTTAGTGTCACCTTTTGGAATAAAAAACAACTTTTAACTGTTGGCAAATTTGTGAATTTACGTGATAAATATGTTAGATAGTCTTTGGTTGCAAAATGTTTTAACTTGCATAACTTCAATCTTTTTATATGTTTTGGCTGAGTTATTTGTAAATGAAGAAATAGTTCAAAGATCATCTGAAAGACAAAGAAGGGTGGAGCAACAGTGGCAAAAGGCTAATGATAGGCCTAGATATAATGATAGAACCCGATATGTCTACCACAGAGAAAATACTAGGTGAAGAATAACTAGGAAAATTAGTTGTATAGTTTCCAATGGAAGAGTTTCCTATTTGTTTATGCATTGCTTTGTAAGATCGGCGTAGGCTGTAGGAATGTTGAACTATCAAAAGGATTTGTATGTGAATTTACCTGAGACATGAAAAAAAAGGCTAATGAATGAGACTTTTCTTTACTAATGAATAATGTTTCTCCGAACATTGAATGCTTTATAAATTTCAGAAAAAGTACCAATTGAAGGAATGAGAAAGTAGTTGATCTTGTGCAGTCCAAGTTATCACAAAGCCATCAATTCTTAATCACCTGATAATATTCTTTAAGCAAGGTTTGACAATCTCATGGACATGTAATTCATACTTTGATTGGATTCAATCAAAAGTGTCATCATTCATTAAATTGTAACCTAAACCATGGTTGCAAATATGATCAGGCCAAAAACTTACAGAAATAGTGCAAGTGATCATAAGTTCAGCTAAAGTTGAACAGAGGTTAAACTAGAGAAATAACTTAAAATGTACATAACTTTTGGGTGCAAAGTCTCAAGTCTACAAGATTGTAGCATTAGATCAGGCTTCTTCAAGATGGTCCATTTAGTTGACAAATTGACAATAATCCAAAATTTGGCAAATTTGGGAAGTAAAAAGTTGAAATAAAGCAAGAACCCTCTCCTATTACCATTTTCTCCAACCCATGAACCGTAATGTGTGAAAGACTTGTTTGTGCCACCAAGAAAAGGAAGTGCAGTAGCATTATTGCCTTTTATCACACTGGATTTTTTACTTGCCAAAATACAAGGAAGCCAATTGGATATTATTATGTTCATACTTCTTAACTCAAATAAATTTATGTGAAATTCATTTCATGAATTGTAATGTAAAGCTTCATTCATAAATATATCCAAATCATTGTAGAATGACCCACCAATGATGACTGCCTTTTCTGCTTTCTTCTTCCACTATAAAAAATTTGTTCTCATTTTTGTTCCCTTCTCCCCAACCATTATTTCCTTCATTAGATTTTCAATTATGGCACAATTAACATCTTGGCTAATCTCCATCCCAATCTCTCATTTAGTGTATAAATATTCACAATTCATCGATTGCTTATGGAAGAAAGGCCAGTAGAGCATACGCACACAATTACATAAGCATTATAAGGTAGAACTCTATCCACAATGAGTAAAAATTGCACCTATTGATGGATGAGAAAGCACTCGACCTTGTTTTCCATTCATTTGCAAAGCCTTGATGAGATTGCAGACAAATCACTCCAAAGCTTGATGGTGCAAGTCACTGTGAGGATTTTATAGTTTGGTTCAAACATGGTTGAGAAATGTTGAAAGAGAGAGAAATTGTAATATCTATTTCTTAGTCAATAATAAGGTATTACACTATAGCTTCAAGTTTTTCTTTTATAAAGTGTCGATGAATCTCAATGTACTTTTTCCTATCGTATTAGATAAGATTGTGAACGATACTTATTGTCATAGTATAGCTTCAAAGGAAGATTCACCTTATACTTAAGTTCTTAGAAAATTATATATAAACATATATAATATTTTAGAAATCCCTTGAGCCATCGCACTTCTATGTTACTTTGGGCAACAACACTTTATTTTTTGATTATACAAGTAACCAAATTTCCCCATACAAAGGTACAATACCCTGAAAATAAATCTCCTTCAGCCATTGAACTTGCCCAATCTACATAAGCAAATATGTCATATCCGCTAATTTAGGCCCCATGTTGCACATGTTGTAAAATCAATGCATCGGTCTTGTAACACCTAACAATTTATACTTTTATATTCCACATATCTATGTATTAAGTTCTCACATATGATACAAGAATAAGACAAAATTCATAGTTATAACAAGAGTAAATTTTTTTAATCTCATCCTATAATATGATTCAATAAATATACAAATTAACATAATATATAACACATATATTAAAAATTAAACTTTAAGTCTAAAGGTTTATAAGTTGAATCCATTCACATATCTTAGTACATATCCATTGTAATTATACATATGCAAGTATTCAAACCCCAAATATAAATGATATGCTCACATGCTCATGTGGAATGCAAGGAGAGAGAGTGAAAAGGCTCGGCAGGTGAAATTTTATTCATGTCTTTTACATGCACCTCAATATGAATTATTATTTTTCTCTACTTGAAAAATATTACAATTTAGTAAGTTGCGACTCAGTGAGAATAACTGTCAAATGAGTTCTAATGTACCAAGCATTTTTTAATAACAATTTGTAAATGTACACAATACTTGCTATGCATTCCATTTATTCACCAATATCATTCATATACCAGCAAAATTAAAGCATAAGAAAAATTAAAGCATTCAATCATTGTTCTTTACTTTTGCTTATGCTTATGCTTGTTCATTTCATTTTGTTATGACTAGACTAAACAGACATTGTCTCGGGTTTCCATGTGAACATTTGCATTTTCTAGCTAGCTTGATCATTTTTTTTGTTTGCACATTTACACATTTTGTCATATCCGCTAATTTAGACTAAAGTCACGGAGTTGTTAAATCGACTCGTCGGTTTAACCAAAGTCTAAATTTAGATTTTTATCAAAAAATAATGAAAATAATGGCAATTAAGTATGGAATATAATCAATAAAGTGTTCAAAATATTTTAAGATGTTAAATTTCGGTAAAGGACTAAATTGCCAATGCATATGGAGAATTAATTGGGATAATCATAAATTAAATGCATGAATTGGGACATAAAATGCATATGCAGGCCAGCCACACCAAGTGGCACATTTTAAGAAGTCAATTGACAAACATGAATTAGAAATTAATGAAAAGTTTCTAGAAAATGCTTAGGTATCTCCATTAATTAAGTAATTTTGTCACTTTATTCTTAAGTGCTTATCCTTTCTTAATTATCACTCTTGATCTAGAATTTTCCCATCATTAAGCGTCTTCCCATTTCATAAAGCATAACACAGCAAGTGGAAAAGTTTAAGAAGTTAATTAGCATACATGCATTTAGCATTAATGAAAGCTTCTAGATTGAGCTTAGGTGTCACCCCATCTTAATGACTTTTGTCATCTGCTTCTTGATTGTTTTTTCTTCTTCCTTATCCATTTTCATCAAGGAAAGTTCTGTTCTCCACACCAGCCACGTTTTTCCCTTGGACAACCATAACCAAACCTTGTTCTAAGAAGAGAAATTGAGAAAAAGAGAGAGAAAGGCATGGGAAATTCCATTTTCATGCCTAAGGAAGCTTAGGAGAGTAAGGAAAAAGAGAAAAGTTAGGGTTTATGAAGTTCTAATAATCTGATTTTATATTTTAGGAACTCAAGTTAATAAGGAACTAGATTAAGGGAGCAAAGGAATGGAGAAAAAGAAGTAAGGAGAAAGAAAAGAGAAAAAGAGAGGTTTGTGCATAATCTAAGGCAATAGCCTATTTTAATTTTTTTTAATTACATAAATTAATTATTTTGCATGTTTATGGTTCTAAATTAATATTATTTGTAATGAAAAATTTTGGGGATACATGTTTGCTGGACTTAGGATTTATTTTGATAAAAATTGAAGATAGTTCATGTATGTATTCTGTGCTAGAAATGGATGAGCAGGGAGCACTTAAACTGTTATTACTTAATTTATAGAACTCCGTTTTGTTTGTTCTTTGTTGGGTTTGAAATATAAGATATGGAGATATACCATAAATCATAAATATGTCTGTAATTGTCCAGAAAAATTAATACTTTTCAGATATAGAATTTGTCCAGAAATTTTGGGTATAATTGTTAGTAATTAGCAGTAAGTACTTAAATTGTTATAACTTGAGTTATTGTGCTTGAATTTGTGTGTTATTTATTCGGTTTTAAAGCAAAGACATAGGGATATAAGTTTTATTTAGACCATAACATTTGAATATGTTTGTAATTGGCCACAAAAATTCATAAATTTCAGACTTAGAATCTGTCCAAAATAATTTTGGCAGAATTGCTAGTGACCAGTAAGTGTTCATTTTATCATATCTTTTGATACAAAACTCAGAAGTAAGTGATTCAACTTGCATATTAAAGCTAAGATATATATATAAAATTTCTATGAAGATCATATAACTACATTCAGAACGAAACAGGACCAAAATTAAGGTCCAAGACATAGAACAGAATCTGCCAGTGACAGGGCAGCATGTTAGTTGAGGAATGAAATGAGTAAAATGATGTGGAAAGAAAAGAAAAAAAGAGAAGTTTGCAAATAACCTAAGGCAATAGCCTATTTCAATTTTTTTTTAATTAGATAAATTAATTATTTGGCATGTTTAAGATTCTGAATTAATATTATTAGTGATGAAAAATCTTGGGGATGCATGTTTGCTAGACTTAGGATTTATTTTGATAAAAATTGAACATAGTTCATGAATGTATTCGGTGCTGGAAATGGATGAGCAGGGAGCACTTAAACTATTATAACTTAATTTATAGAACTCAGTTTTGCATGTTCTTTATTGGTTTTAAAAGATAAGACATGAAGCTATAACTTGCATTTAGACCATAAATCCTGAATATGCCTGTAATTGTCCAACAAATTCATACTTTTCAAATATAGAATCTGTCCAGAAATTATGGGCAGAATTGTTAGTAATTAGCTGTAAGTACTTAAACTATTATAACTTGAGTTATGGTGCTTGAATTTGTGTGTTATTTATTCGGTTTGAAAGCTAAGAATAGGGATATAAGTTTTATTTAGATCATAACATCTGAATATGTTTGTAATTGGCCACAAAAATTCATAAAGTTCAGACTTATAATATGTCTAGAAAATTCTGGGCAGAATTGCTAGTGACCAATCAGTGTTCATTTTATCATATCTTTTGATACAGAACTCAGAATTAAGTGAATTCTAGTTGCATATTAAAGCTAAGATATATATATAAAATTTCTATGAAGATCATATAACTACATTAAGAACGAAACAGGACCAAAATTAAGGTCCAAGACATAGAACAACATCTGTCAGTGACAGGGCAGCATGAGAGTTGAGGAATGAAATGACTAAAATGATGAGGAAAGAGTAGAGAAAAAGAGAAGTTTGTGCATAACCTAAGGCAATAGACTATTTTAATTTTTTTTAATTACATAAATTAATTATTTGGAATGTTTATGATTCTGAATTAATATTATTAGTGATGAAAAATCTTGGGGATGCATGTTTGCTAGACTTAGGATTTGTTTTGATAAAAATTGAAAATAGTTCATGTATGTATTTTGTGCTGGAAATGGATGAGCAGGGAGCACTTAAACTATTATAACTTAATTTATAGAACTCAGTTTTGCATGTTCTTTACTGGGTTTAAAAGATAAGACATTGAGCTATAACTTGCATTTAGACCATAAATCCTGAATATATCTTTAATTGTCCAGAAAAATTCATAAAGTTCGGATATAGAATGTGTCCACAAATTCTAGGCAGAATTGTTAGTAATTAGCCATATGTACATAAACTATTATAACTTGAGTTATGGTGCTTGAATTTGTGTGTTATCTATTCGGTTTGAAAGCTAAGCATAAGGATATAAGTTTTATTTAGATCATAACATCTGAATATGTTTGTAATTGGCCACAAAAATTCATAAAGTTCAGACTTAGAGTCTGTCTAGAAAATTCTGGGCAGAATATCTAGTGACCAGTTAGTGTTAATTTTATCACATCTTTTGATACAGAACTCAGAATTAAGTGAATTCTAGTTGCATATTAAAGCTAAGATATATAACATTTCTATGAAGGTCATATAACTACATTCAGAACGAAACAGGACCAAAATTAAGGTCCAAGACAGAGAAGAGAATCTGCCAGTGACAGGGCACATGTGAGTTGAGGAATGAAATGAGTAAAATGATGAGGAAAGAAAAGAGAAAATGAGAAGTTTGTGCGAAACCTAAAGCAATAGCCTATTTTAAATTTTTTTAATTACATAAATTAATTATTTGGCATGTTTATGATTCTGAATTAATATTATTAGTGATGAAAAATCTTGGGGATGCTTGTTTGCTAGACTTAGGATTTTTTTTGATAAAAATTGAAAATAGTTCATGTATGTATTCTCTGCTGGAAATGGATGAGCAGGGACCACTTAAACTATTATAACTTAATTTATGGAACTCAGTTTTGCATGTTCTTTATTGGGTTTAAAAGATAAGACATGGAGCTATAACTTGCATTTAGACCATAAATCTTAAATATGCCTGTAATTGTCCAGACAAATTCATACATTTCAAATATTGAATCAGTCCAGAAATTCTGGGCAGAATTGTTAGTAATTAGCAGTAAGTACTTAAAATATTATAACTTGAGTTATGGTGCTTGAATTTGTGAGTTATTTATTCGGTTTAAAAGCAAAGAATAGGGATATAAGTTTTATTTAGATCATAACATCTGAATATGTTTGTAATTGGCCATAAAAATTCATAAAATTCAGACTTAGAATATGTCTAGAAAATTCTGGGTAGAATTGCTAGTGACCACTCAGTGTTCATTTTATCATATCTTTTGATACAGAACTCAGAATTAAGTGAATTCTAGTTGCATATTAAAGCTAAGATATATATATATAATTTCTATGAAGATCATATAACTACATTAAGAACGAAACAAGACCAAAATTAAGGTCCATGACATAGAACAACATCTGCCAGTGACAAGGCAGCATGTGAGTTGAGGAATGAAATGAGTAAAATGATGAGGAAAGAATAGAGAAAAAGAGAAGTTTGTGCATAACCTAAGGCAATAGACTATTTTAATTTTTTTTAATTCTATAAATTAATTATTTGGAATGTTTATGATTATTAATTAATATTATTAATGATGAAAAATCTTGGGGATGCATGTTTGCTAGACTGAGGATTTATTTTGATAAAAATTCAAAATAGCTCATGTATGTATTCTGTGCTGGAAATGGATGAGCAGGGAGCACTTAAACTATTATAGCTTAATTTATAGAACTCAGTTTTGCATGTTCTTTATTGGGTTTAAAAGATAAGACATGGAACTATAACTTGCATTTAGACCATAAATCCTGAATATGTCTGTAAATGTCCAGAAAAATTCATAAAGTTCAGATATAGAATGTGTCCACAAATTCTGGGCAGAATTGTTAGTAATTAGCAGTAAGTACATAAACTATTATAACTTGAGTTATGGTGCCTGAATTTGTGTGTTATTTATTCGGTTTGAAAGCTAAGAATAGGGATATAAGTTTTATTTAGATCATAGCATCTGAATATGTTTGTAATTGGCCACAAAAATTCATAAAGTTCAAACTTAGAATCTGTCCAGAAAATTCTGGGCAAAATTGCTAGTGACCAGTCAGTGTTCATTTTATCATATCTTTTGATACAGAACTCAGAATTAAGTGAATTCTAGTTGCATATTAAAGCTAAGATATATATATATATATAATTTCTATGAAGATCATATAACTACATTCAGAACGAAACAGGACCAAAATTAAGGTCCAAGATAGAGAACAGAATCTGCCAGTGGCAGGGCAGCATGTGAGTTGAGGAATGAAACGAACAAAACGATGAGGAAAGAAAAGAGAAAAAGAGGAGTTTGTGCATAACCTAAGGCAATAGCCTATTTTAATTTTTTTAATTACATAAATTAATTATTTGACATGTTTATGATTCTGAATTAATATAATTAGTGATGAAAAATCTTGGGAATGCATGTTTGGTAGACTTAGGATTTATTTTGATAAAAATTGAAAATAGTTCATGTATGTATTCTCTGTTGGAAATGGATGAGCAGGGAGCACTTAAACTATTGTAACTTAATTTATAAAACTCAGTTTTGCATGTTCTTTATTGGATTTAAAAGATAAGACGTGGAGCTATAACTTGCCTTTAGACCATAAATCCTAAATATGTCTGTAATTGTCCAGAAAAATTCAAAAAGTTCGGATATAGAATGTGTCCACAAATTCTGGGCAGAATTATTAGTAATTAGCAGTAAGTACATAAACTATTATAACTTGAGTTATGGTGCTTGAATTTGTGTGTTATTTATTCGGTTTGAAAGCTAAGAATAGGGATATAAGTTTTATTTAGATCATAACATCTGAATATGTTTGTAATTGGCCAAAAAAATTCATAAAGTTCAGACTTATAATCTGTCTAGAAAATTCTGGGCAGAATTGCTAGTGACCAGTCAGTGTTCATTTTATCATATCTTTTGATACAGAACTCAGAATTAAGTGAATTCTAGTTGCATATTAAAGCTAAGATATATATATATATAATTTCTATGAAGATCATATAACTACATTAAGAACGAAACTGGACCAAAATGAAGGTCCAAGACAAAGAACATAATCTGCCAGTGACAGGGCAGCATATGAGTTGAGGAATGAAATGAGTAAAATGATGACGAAAGAAAAGAGAAAAAGAGAAGTTTGTGCATAACTTAAGGCAATAGCCTATTTTAATTTTTTTAATTACATAAATTAATTATTTGGCATGTTTATGATTCTGAATTAAAATTATTAGTGATGAAAAATCTTGGGGATGCATGTTTGCTAGACTTAGGATTTATTTTGATAAAAATTGAAAATAGTTCATGTATGTATTCTCTGCTGGAAATGGATGAGCAGGGTGCACTTAAACTATTTTAACTTAATTTATAGAACTCAGTTTTGCATGTTCTTTATTGGGTTTAAAAGATAAGACATGGTGCTATAACTTGCATTTAGACCATAAATCCTGAATATGTCTGTAGTTGCCCAGACATATTCATACTTTTCAGACATAGAATCTGTCTAGAAATTCTGGACAGAATTGTTAGTAATTAGCAGTAAGTACTTAAACTGTTATAACTTATGTTATGGAGCTTGAATTTGTTTGTTATTTATACGGTTTGAAAGCTAAGACATAGGGATATAAGTTTTATTTAGATCATAACATCTGAATATGTTTGTAATTGGCCACAAAAATTCATAATGTTCAGACTTAGAATCTGTCCAGAAACTTTTGGGCAGAATTGCTAGTGACCAGTCAGTGTTAATTTTATCATATATTTTGATATAGAACTCAGAAGTAAGTGAATTCTATATGCATATTAAAGCTAAGATATATATATATATAATTTCTATGAAGATCATATAACTACATTAAGAACGAAACAGGACCAAAATTAAGGTCCAAGACATAGAACAATATCTGCGAGTGACAGGGCAGCATGTGAGTTGAGGAATGAAACGAGCAAAACGATGAGGAAAGAAAAGAGAAAAAGAGCAGTTTGTGCATAATCTAAGGCAATAGCCTATTTTAATTTTTTTAATTACATA
The DNA here is from genome assembly GCA_023653625.1 of Triadica sebifera. Taxonomy (NCBI): domain Eukaryota; kingdom Viridiplantae; phylum Streptophyta; class Magnoliopsida; order Malpighiales; family Euphorbiaceae; genus Triadica; species Triadica sebifera. The sequence goes on along the minus strand of CM042894.1, from coordinate 33,898,272 downwards.
AATTAATTATTTGGCATGTTTATGATTCTGAATTAATATTATTAGTGATGAAAAATCTTGGGGATGCATGTTTGCTAGACTTAGGATTTATTTTGATAAAAATTTAAAATAGTTCATGTATATATTCTGTGCTAGAAATGGATGAGCAGAGAGCACTTAAACTATTATAACTTAATTTATAGAACTCAGTTTTGCATGTTCTTTATTGGGATTAAAAGATAAGAAATGGAGCTATAACTTGCATTTAGACCATATATCCTAAATATGTCTGTAATTGTCCAGAAAAATTCATAAAGTTCGGATATAGAATGTGTCCACAAATTCTGGGCAGAATTATTAGTAATTAGCAGTAAGTACATAAACTATTATAACTTGAGTTATGGTGCTTGAATTTGTGTGTTATTTATTCGGTTTGAAAGCTAAGAATAGGGATATAACTTTTATTTAGATCATAACATCTGAATATGTTTGTAATTGGCCAAAAAAATTCATAAAGTTCAGACTTATAATCTGTCTAGAAAATTCTGGGCAGAATTGCTAGTGACCAGTCAGTGTTCATTTTATCATATCTTTTGATACAGAACTCAGAATTAAGTGAATTCTAGTTGCATATTAAAGCTAAGATCTATATATATAAAATTTCTATGAAGATCATATAACTACATTAAGAACGAAACAGGACCAAAATGAAGGTCCAAGACAAAGAACATAATCTGCCAGTGACAGGGCAGCATATGAGTTGAGGAATGAAATGAGTAAAATGATGAGGAAAGAAAAGAGAAAAAGAGAAGTTTGTGCATAACTTAAGGCAATAGCCTATTTTAATTTTTTTAATTACATAAATTAATTATTTGGCATGTTTATGATTCTGAATTAAAATTATTAGTGATGAAAAATCTTGGGGATGCATGTTTGCTAGACTTAGGATTTATTTTGATAAAAATTGAAAATAGTTCATGTATGTATTCTCTGCTGGAAATGGATGAGCAGGGTGCACTTAAACTATTTTAAATTAATTTATAGAACTCAGTTTTGCATGTTCTTTATTGGGTTTAAAAGATAAGACATAGAGCTATAACTTGCATTTAGACCATAAATCCTGAATATGTCTGTAATTGTCCAGAAAAATTCATAAAGTTCGGATATAGAATGTGTCCTTAAATTCTGGGCAGAATTGTTAGTAATTAGCAGTAAGTACTTAAACTATTATAACTTGAGTTATGGTGCTTGAATTTGTGTGTTATTTATTCGGTTTGAAAGCTAAGACATAGGGATATAAGTTTTTTTTAGATCATAACATTTGAATATGTTTGCAATTGGCCACAAACATTCATTAAATTAAGACTTAGAATCTATCCAGAAAATTTTGGGCAGAATTGCTAGTGACCAGTCAGTGTTCATTTTATCATATATTTTGATACAGAACTCCGAATTAAGTGAATTCAAGTTGCATATTAAAGCTAAGATATATATATATAAAATTTCTATGAAGATCATATAACTACATTCAGAACGAAAAAAGACCAAAATTAAGGTCCAAGACAAAGAACAGCATCTGCCAGTGACAGGGCAGCTTGTGAGTTGAGGAATGAAATGAGTAAAATGATGAGAACTTTGTTATATTAGGTAAATATTATTTTAATTGAGTGATTATGTGATTATTGTGAGATATTACATGCTTGAAAAGTATGAAATTTATTGTTATGAATTTTAATGAAATTGTATAAGCCCTAGAACACCTAACTAGAACCAACTTAGGATAGTTTGGCATGCTAAATAGGGGGAGTATGATGAAAATGATTAAAACCATTAATGGTATGATTATCTATGCCGGTAATGGCACTGTTATATATGTCGGGAATCACACTGTTATCTACACCGGTAATGACACTTTATCTACGTCGGTAATGACACTTTTATCTACGCCGGTGATGACATTATTATCTACACCGGTAATGGCACTTATATGTGCACATCATATTTCCAGGGTGGCACTCCTAAGTGCCTCGATGGCAACTCCATTATCCGAGTCAGTGGTTCATAGGTGTCCTGGGCATAAATAAAGACATAAATAAAAAGTCAAGGAACATAAAAGAATTATTGATAATAAAAAATGGAATTATGAATTGTGGAATGTATAAAAAGAAGATTTAGTGTTATATAATATGGTGATAATAAAATAAATAAATATGAGATAAAATAATATAATTTGATGTTTATACATGCTAGAATACCATGATATGTATATTTGCATGAGAATATGATTAAGCATGAGTTGAGATATGATAATGCATGATTGTATAAAATAGTTTTTGCCTTATTTATATGCACCACTAAGACTTGAGCTTAGCATGAGAGTTTCCTTCCGCATAGATTTAATGAAGTAGCTGAGGTTTTTGGATAAAGACACGGTGATCCAAATCCAGTAGGGCAACTCATATCAAATATTGTGGGTCACACAAATTATGTAATTATGGTTTGAGTTTTATTTTGTAGTATTTATAGAATAAACAACACGTTTTGTAAAGAACACGTTATTATATAAAAAATGTAGTTTATTTTTTATGTTATAATTTCTTTTATATTGGAAAGTAAACAAATAGTAAATATATATATATATATATATATATATATATATATATATATATATATATATATATGAGTAATTTTCAGTTATACATAATTGAATAAAATGATATTTTAACCGATGAAGTCAGCGTAGCACACCTTCATCTGGGCATAAGCTGCTAGGGTGAGGGGGTGTGACAGTTTTTAGTATCAGAGCACGAGGTTGGTGTTTCTGGATTTTGGTATTAAAGCCCGGTTTGAGCAGTTTGGGATTTTAAAATGGATTTCAAAAATAATTATGATATGTGTGTACCCACAATTAAGTATTAAAGTTGTTGCTTACTGATTGGGGGTCATTATTTTATGATATACGTAGAGTATGGCTTCAGGATCACGACATATTGTGGCCGAAGGAGGCGAAAGTAATGAGCCTACTAAAACAGAGGCTTCATCATGACCTAGTCATCGTCGAGCTACTGTATCTAGATCCAGTGCTAGCATATCAAGAGGGCAGTCTATTGCTGGCACAGGGCAAGCTGAGCTTATGAGGAACATGATTGATTTGCTATAAAGAGTATCACAACCAACATCATCGGGGTTGCAATTTGAGAGGCTGAGGAAGCTAGGGGCACCTGATTTCTACGGTAAATGGGAAGATGACCCCTTAGTGGCAGAGTTTTGGCTAGAACGGGCAATGAGAGTTTTTGATTAGTTGCATTGCACAGATGAGCATAAATATGAGTATGCAGTATCTTTACTACAGGATCATGCATATGACTGGCGGCGATCTTAATCACATAGCACAAAGGCTCCTGACCCTATGACATGAGAGTTCTTTCTAGAGAAGTTTAAGGAGCAGTATATTCCTCATATCTACACAGATGACAATAAAAGGGAGTTTTTGATGCTGAAACAAGGAAATTTGTCAGTAACAGAATATGAAAGAGAATTTACACATCTCTGCAAATATGTGGGAGGCATTATATCCACTGAGGCAGATAAGTGCTGATGATTTGAAGATGGATTGAGAGACCCAATCAAGCTACAGGTCTCAACCCTACGCCTGATGAGTTTTCCTAGTTTGCTCCACAACTGAGTAGAGTACAGTCAAGTGGCAAAAGAGCCAGATCTTCCAGTGGTCAATTTCAGGCTGGGGGTTCTAGTAGGCCTTCTTTTTTCAGGCGAGGAAAACCCACGAGATATGTTTCTTCGGTAGCCAGTGCACCGACACAGACATCATAAAGATCTCTACCCGTACCAGAATGTCAACATTGTGGTCGTTCTCATCCAGAAGAGTATTGGTGGATGACAGGAGCATGCGGGAGGTGTGGCTCCAAAGATCACTTGAAAAGAAAGGCAGAGGCCGAGGTCGAGGGCAAGGCAGATGAGGCCGATCAGGGTCCAGTCAGTTCAGATCAGAGACAGTTGAGAGGCCAGAAGGTAGTAGAGCTGCCCCAGCTAGGGCATATGCCATGCGAGGCCGAGAGGAGCAGGATTCACCTGATGTCTTGATTGGTAAATTTCTTCTCTTTGGCTTTGATATTCATGCATTAATAGATCCGGGGTCAATGCATTCATACATATGCACACCACCACCAGGTCGAGAAGGTTTAGAATCACAGTCTCTACAATTTGAGATTCTTGTGACTAATCCATTAGGACACAATGTGAGGGTTAACAGGGTGTTTAGGGGTGCCCAGTTGAAATTAAAGGAAGGCAATTCCCAGCATATTTGATAGAGTTAACATTCTATGAGTTCAATTTGATCTTGGGAATGGATTGGTTAGCTCGTTATGAAGTGGTAGTGGATTGTGGAAGAAGACAGATGATCATTAGAATTCCAGAACAAGATGAGATAGTAGTGATGGGTGAGAATAGAAGATACCCAGACAATGTGATATCAGTGTTGAAAGCTCAGAAACTCATCAGCAAGGGATGCGAAGCATACTTAGCGTATGTAGTTGATATGGAAAAAGCAAGTCCGAAGTTGATGGATATTCCTACTGTTAGTGAGTTTCCTGATGTATTTTCAGTGGAGTTGCCAGGGTTATCGACGGATTGAGAAATCGAATTTGCTATTGATTTTGTACTCGGCACCACCCCTATTTCTATTACACCAAATAGGATGGCACCAGTAGAGTTGAAAGAGCTGAAGGTACAGTTGCAGGAGTTGTTAGATAAGGGTTTTATACGAACCATTGCATCACCATGGGGTACTCCAGTATTATTTGTCAAGAAGAAAGATGGCACTCTTCGTCTTTGCATCGATTACAGGCAACTTAATAAGGTGACTATTAAGAATAAATACCCGCTGCCTAGGATTGATTACTTATTTGACCAATTGAAAGGTGCAGCCATATTTTCAAAGATATATCTTCTATCGGGGTATCATCAACTAAAGATAAAAGAATCAGATGTACCTAAAATGACATTCAGGACATGTTATGGTCATTATGAGTTCCTGGTTATGCCTTTTGGATTGACGAATGCACCGGTAGTTTTTATGGACCTGATGAACCGAGTGTTCAGACCATATCTTGATCAATTTGTAGTGGTGTTTATTGATGACATTCTTGTGTACTCTAGAGACCGAGAAGAACATGATCAACATCTCATAATAATGCTACAAACACTGAGGGAGAAGCAGTTGTATGGAAAACTATCTAAGTGTGAGTTTTGGCTTAAATCAGTCAACTTTTTGGGTCACATAATTTCAGCAAAAGGTATTCGGGTTGATCCTAGTAAATTTGAAGCTATTCTTAATTGGAAACCACCACGAAATGTGACTGAAGTGAGAATTTTCCTTGGATTAGCTGGATATTATAGGAGGTTCGTGAAGGGATTTTCATCCTTAGCGACTCCTTTGACACGACTGCTATGAAAAGAGGTCCATTTTGAGTGGACAGATAAGTGCCAAGCAAGTTTTGATCGACTGAAGGTAATGCTGATTAAAGCACCAATTTTGACTCAACCTACTCCAGGAAAATATTTTATTATGTACAGTGATGCTAGTCATAATGGTTTAGGTTGTGTTCTTAGGCAAGAAGGAAAGGTGATTGTTTACACCTCAAGACAACTTAAGCCTCATGAGCTTAACTATCTGACACATGATTTCAAGTTAGCTGCGATAGTTTTTGCTCTTAAGATTTGGAGACATTATCTGTATGGGGAAAGATGTTATATCTACACAGATCACAAAAGTCTTAAATACCTTCCCTCACAAAAAGAGTTGAATCTGAGACAACAAAGATGGTTGGAGTTGATTAAAGATTATGACTGTGTGATCGACTACCAGCCAGGCAAAGTTAATGTGGTTGCAGATGCACTAAGCAGGAAGATTTTAGCTAAGATGCAAATACAATCTACTTTGATGCAGAGGATCAAAGATGCTCAGAAGCAAGATGAGAAGTTAGTAAAGATAGTAGAGACAGTGAAAAAGGGAGAAAAGCTTGATTTTTTATTGACAGAGGATGGCACAGTATACTTCAATAATAGGATTCGCGTTCCTATTGGAAAAGAGCTAAAGTCTGATATTTTAAAAGAAGTGCATGAAACAATATATACCATGCATCGAGGCAGAAACAAGATGTATAAAGATTTGAAAACTCAATATTGGTGGCCAGGGATGAAGAAGGATATCACTGAATATGTTGCTAAATTTCTAACATGTCAACAAGTGAAAGCGAAACACCAGTTGCCCACAGGATTACTGTAACCTATACTGATTCCAGAATGGAAATGGGAAAGAATCACGATGGATTTTGTGTCTAGGTTATCGATGACTTAGAGAAAGCATGATGCAGTATGGGTGATAGTAGATCGATTGACAAAGTCAGCACACTTCTTACCAGTCAGAATGAACTACTCATTGAACAAGCTAGCTGAAATTTATGTAAGTGAGATAGTGAGGTTGCATGGAGTGCTAATGTCCATCATATCTGATAGAGATCCCAGATTTACTTCACAATTCTGGAAGAATCTACAACAAGCTTTGGGAACTTGACTCAATTTCAGCACGGCCTTTCATCCGCAGATGGATGGACAATTGGAGAGAGTTATTCAATTGCTAGAGGATATGATGAGAAGCTGTGTGCTCGAGTTTGAAGGAAGTTGGGATAGATATCTAGCTCCTATGGAGTTTGCCTACAACAATAGTTATCAGATCAGCATAGGCATGGCTCTGTATGAGGCATTGTATGGAAGAAAATGCAAGACACCAATCTGTTGGACCGAATTGAGTGAAAAGAAGTTGATAAGGCCAGAGTTAGTGCAATAAACAGAAGAAAAGGTTAGACTTATCTAAGAAAGATTGAAAGCAGCACAAGATCGACAAAAATCATATGCTGACCTCAAGAGGCGAGGTATAGAGTATGTTGTGGGAGAAAAGGTATTTCTCAAGGTTTCACCTTGGAAGAAAGTATTGAGATTTGGTAAAAAGAGAAAGTTAAGTCAGAGGTTCATTAGTCCTTATGAGATTTTGGAAAGAATCGGATCAGTGGCATATCGGTTAGAACTTCCACTAGAGTTAGATAAAATCCATAATGTTTTTCATGTGTCGATGCTAAGGAGATATAGGTCTTATTTGACTCATGTCATACCAACTGAGGAGATAGAAGTGCAAACCGACTTGACATATGAAGAGGAACCGATAACTATATTAGCATGTGCAGAAAAAGTTTTACGAAACAAAAAAGTTCCATTAATTAAAGTGTTATGGAAGAATCATGCTACTGAAGAAGCCACATGGGAGAACGAAGAAGTAATGAAGAAGCAATATCCTCAGTTGTTCACAGAAGGAACAGGTAAATTTCGAGAACGAAATTTATTTTAAGCGGGAGAGGATGTTATATCCGCTAATTTAGACTAAAGTCACGGAGTTGTTAAATCGACTCGTCGGTTTGACCAAAGTCTAAATTTGGATTTTTATCAAAAAATAATGAAAATAAAGGCAATTAAGTATGGAATATAATCAATAAAGTGTTCAAAATATTTTAAGATGTTAAATTTCAGTAAAGGACTAAATTGCAAATTTTGAAAAGTTTAGGGGTCAATTTGCAATTTACCGAAATTTTGAGAATTAACTGGGATAATCATAAATTAAATGCATGAATTGGGACATAAAATGCATATGGAGGCCAGCCACACCAAGTGTCACATTTTAAGAGGTCAATTGACATACATGAATTAGAAATTAATGAAAAGTTGCTTAGGTATCTCCATTAATTAAGTAATTTTGTCACTTTGTTCTTAAGTGCTTATCTTTCTTAATTATCACTCTTGATCTAGAATTTTCCCATCATTAAGTGTCTTCCATGTTTCTTGAAGCATAACACACCAAGTGGCAAATTTTAAGAAGTTAATTAGCATATATGCATTGAGCATTAATGAAAGCTTCTAGATTGAGCATAGGTGTCCCCCCATCTTAATGACTTTTGTCATCTTCTTCTTGATTGTTTCTTCTTCTTCCTTATCCATTTTCATTAAGAAAAATTTTGTTCTCTACACCAGCCACATATTTCCCTTGGACAGCCATAACCAAACCTTGTTCTAAGAAGAAAAAGTGAGAAAAAGAGAGAGAAAGGCATGGAAAATTCCATTTTCATGCCTAATGAAGCTTAGGAGAGTAAGGAAAAAGAGAAAAATTAGGGTTTATGAAGTTTTAATAATCTAATTTTAAATTTTAGGAACTCAAGTTAACAAGGAACTAGATCAAGGGAGTAAAGGAAACGAGAAAGATAAGTAAAGAGAAAGAAAAGAGAAAAAGAGAGGTTTGTGCATAACCTAAGGCAATAGCCTATTTTAATTTTTCTTAATTACATAAATTAATTGTTTGGCATGTTTATGATTTTGAATTAATATTATTTGTGATAAAAAATCTTGGGGATGCATGTTTGCTAGACTTAGGATTTATTTTGATAAAAATTGAAAATAGTTCATGTATGTATTCTGTGCTGGAAATGGATGAGCAGGGAGCACTCAACCTATTATAACTCAATTTATAGAACTCCGTTTTGCATGTTATTTATTGGGTTTGAAAGATAAGAGATGGAGCTATAACTTTCATTTAGACCATAAATCCTGAATATGTTTGTAATTGTCCAGAAAAACTCTTAAAGTTCAGATATAGAATGTGTCCAGAAATTCTGGGTAGAATTATTAGTTATGGAGCTTATATTTGTGTATTATTTATTCAGTTTGAAAGCTAAGACATAGGGCTATAAGTGTTATTTAGAACATAACATCTGAATATGTTTGTAATTGGCCACAAAAAGTCATAAAGTTCAGACTTAGAATCTGTCCAGAAAATTCTGGGCAGAATTGCTAGTGACCAGTCAATGTTCATTTTATCATTTGTTTTGATACAAAACTCAGAATGAAGTGAATTCAAGTTGCATATTAAAGCTAAGATCTATATCTAAAATTTCTATGATGATCATATAACTACATTCAGAATGAAACAAGACCAAAATTAAGGTCCAAGACAGAGAACAGAATCTGCCAGTGACAGGGTAGCATGTGAGTTGAGGAATGAAATGAGTAAAATGATAAGAAATTTGTTATATTAAGTAAATATTATTTTACTTGAGTGATTATGTGATTATTTTGAGATATTACATGCATGAAAAGTATGAAATTAATTGTTGTGAATTTTAATGAAATTGTATAAGCCCTAGAACACCTAACTAGAACCAACTTAGTATAGTTTGGCATGCCAAATAGGGGGGAGTATGATGAAAATGATTAAATCCGTTAAAGGTATGATTATCTATGCCGGTAATGGCACTGGTATCTACACTGGTAATGGCACTTTTATCTACGCCGGTAATTGCACGATTATCTACGCCGGTAATGACACTTTTATCTACGCTGGTAATGGCACTTATATGCGCACATCATATTGCCCGGGTGACAGTCCTATGTGCCTGAATGGCAACTCCATTATCCGAGTCAGTGGTTCATAGGTGTCCTGAGCATAAATAAAGACATAAATAAAAATTCATGGAACATAAAAGAATTATTAATAATAAAAATGGAATTATGAATTGTGGAATGTATAAAAATAAGATTTAGTGTTATACAATAAGGTGATAATAAAATAAATAAATATGAGATAAAATAATGTAATTTCATGTCTATACATGCTAGAATACCATGATATGTATATTTGCATGAGAATATGATTAAGCATGAGTTGAGATATGATAATGCATGATTATATAAAATAGTTTATTGTCTTATTTATATTCACCACTAAGCCTTGAGCTTAGCATGAGAGTTGCATTCCACACAGATTTAAAGAAGTAGCTGAGGTTTTTGGATAAAGACACGGTGATCCAAGTCCAGTAGGGCAGCTCGTATCAAATATTGTGGGTCACATATATTATGTAATTATGGTTTGAGTTTTATTTTATAATATATGTAGAATAAACAACACGTTTTGTAAAAAATATGTTATTATATAAAAAAATGTAGTCTATCTTTTATGTTATAATTTCTTTTATATTTCAAAGTAAACAAATAGTAAATATATGTATATATATGAGTAATTTTAAGTTATACACAATTTAATAAAATGATATTTTAACTTATGAAGTCAGTGTAGCACACCCTCATCTGGGCATAAGCTGCTAGGGTGAGAGGGTGAAACACATTTATTGGGCCATGGCATATTAATTTGCAATTCGTTTGCATTTGATCATTTGTTTGGGTCTTAGGCCTCTTCTTTTGCTTTACAATGTCGTTTAACAAGTCACAACACCTCTTAAGTCCATATGCATATGCATATGCATTTGGAACCAAACATTCATCAATCACATTATGTAAAGAAAGCAAATACATGTAATCCAATCATGTCACAAACATATCAATAAATTATTCATCTCATTATGAAGGTTAAATCATGATAATCATATAATTCACATAACAAACAACATTTATGTGCAGTAAAGAAATCATTTGTTAATTATACTCACCTTTTTCTTAAATATCCAAATCTTAACTTATTGTTTAGTTCCTTTTTGTGTGTCACTAACTTGTTTTGAGCTATAAATTATCAATACATGGCTAGAGAAATTTAATCTTAATATGATATAAGCAAATAATTAATATTTTGCCTATATGGCAGTGTGACCTTTCTAGACTTATCAACCTATAACATATTCTATACTTGTTAAATTTATATGATTCTTAATTATAATTAAATATAAAATATAACGTTATAACATATTAAAATTTCAAAATTTTTGGAGCATCACACTATTTTTAGTGGAATTTCAAAGTTTGTCTATTTTATGTCCATAGACATTTTTAAGATACCAATTTTCATAATTAATATCTTATTATGGGCTTAGTTATTATGAAATTTTATAGACACTTAGCCAAGACACAAAGAAAAATTTTTTATATTAACAATATTTTCTAATTATGCCTCTAAAGCCTTCAAACAATAGGAAATATAAGACTAATCCTGCACAAAGGTGACATCCAGACCATTTTTTTTTGTTAATATCATAACTTATTAAATAAACAACATATTAAGGTAATTTTTTAAATGGATTTTTGACATAAAACTTTCATGTTTTGAACTTATATTAATTTAGTCTTTAAATAGCTCAAAATTTAGGATAAACTTTCTAGAGATGCAAAGATAAAAAGGAAACAACTTTAATCAAAGGAACAATTTTAATTATTTCACTTATATCTTCTTATATAAAGTTAATTTTTCCACAAAATTTTAAAGACATGTATAGGACATACAAATCTACAATTTTCATATTTTATGTTTCATCAAATTGGACCTCTAAGATAGTTAAAATAGACAGAAATAGTAGGATAGTCTGTTGAAACTCGAACCAAAAGCAATTTTAGTAAAATGATGATTTCTCTTCATGAACATCTAATCTTGAGAAACTGTTTTAAAGGAATATGTATAAGACATAGATTTACAAGTTTCATGTTTTGAACTTTTCCAAATTCTTCTAAGACTACAAAAACTAGGTCTTAACATTTTATCATGAAATCAAAATTCAGAGCTTTTGTTTACACCCCATAAACCATAATCTATCAAACTTTTAATTCAAAATTAGCAATAAAAGAAATAATAATCAACTCACCTTATGGCTCAAACTTTAAAGGGAAATTGAAGAAACGAAGGGAAGAAAAAGAAGAAGAAGAAGAAGAAGAAGAGAGAAGTGTCGGTAGGAGAAAAAAATGGGAAAGAAACAAATTTAAGGCTAATGAAAATGATATGTTCATCACTCTCATCCATCCAATTCTCTCTTATTATTATTATTATTATTATTATTATTATTATATACATACATTTACTTATTTTACTAACCAATATAAAAATATAATTTAACCATTTACTTCAATTTAATTAAATTAATCATGTCAAATTTTTACTAATTTTAATTTAGTCACTTTATTCAATTTATTCCTAATACCTTGTCATCCTCATTTAGGTTATAAATATGCATATGTGACTCGATACAATTGCAAAATACTTGTACATGTAACTAGTGTATAATATGAACTTACCCCTATGAAAATACATATGGAATGCATGTGTCCAAGTGAATTACACACAAAATGAATATGCTCAAATGAGATACATGTAGAAATGCATACAGATATGATTAAGGAAGTTACAATTCTCCCATCCTTTTAAAATTTCTTCCTCAAAATTTAATACCTCAAAACATATGTGGATATTTTCTTTTCATATATTCTTCTATTTTCTATGTTGCCTTTTCTTGTGAATGATTTCTCCATAACACCTTAACTAAATGTATTTTCCGATTTCTCAATTTTCTTCTCGTGTCTGATGATTTCCACTGGTTATTCCATATAACTCATGTCATCAGCAATCTCAATGGCTTGATCTTTAAGTACGTGTGTGAGATCCAATTTGTATCTTCTTAGCATGCTCACATGAAACACATTATGAATCTGAGCCATCTCTAGTGATAAAGCTAACCTATAAGCCAATGGACCAACCCTCTCAAGAATTTCATAAGGTCGTATGTACCTTGGGCTCAATTTACCCTTTTTTCCAAATCGGAATACCCCTTTCCATAAAGATACTCATAGAAATACCTTCTCACCTACTTTATACTCCATTTCTCTTCTGTGTTGATCAACATAACTCTTATGTCTATCTTATGCTGCCTTCAACTTGCTTTGACTATCTTAATTTTATCAATCGTATCTTGTACTATCTCTGGCCCTTCTAATGCATGTGCTTCTTCTTCATTCCAAATGATAGGACTTCTAAAGTTTCTGCCATACAATGCCTAGTATTTGGTGCCATTTGAATACTGCTATGATATTGGTTGTTGTATGCAAACTCTACCAATGCTATATACTCATCCCAAGCTCTCTTGAATTTCATAGCACATATCCTGAGCATATCTTCTAGAGTTTGTATAGTCCTTTCTGATTGTCAATCAATTTGTGGGTGGAATGCATTACTAAAATTCAATTTTGTTCACAATTCATTATGTAAAGTCATCCAAAAATGTGAATTAAATCGTAGATCCCTATCATACACAATGGAGACTGGAATGCCATGTAGTCTGACTATTTCTTTCACACATAATTTTGCCAAAATCTCGAGTGTACACCCCCATCTAATAGGTAGAAAATGTGCTAACTTGGTTAACGTAACAATAATTACCCATATAACATCATTTTTTCATAGAGTTATCAGAAAACAATAAACAAAATCCATCATTTTGTTCTCCCATTTCCATTCTAGCACTAGAAATGGATGTAGTTTACCAATGGGTGTTTGGTGTTCTATCTTAATCTGCTGACATGTTAAGCATTTATAAACATATTCAGCTATGTCTTTCTTCATCCTTGGCCACCAATAATGAGGTCTCAAACTATGATACATCTTAGTCATCCTCGGGTGCAGAAAGTGCATTGTGCATCTTCCATTATTTTTTGGCGTAAGTTATCAATGTCTGGAATAAATATGTGTGACTTTAACATCAATGTATCATCTTACAAATGAAACTCTATATTGTTTACCTAATTTTCATTTCAATTTTCTCACACAATTGAGGATTTTTGCCCTATGTTTCGTTGATCCTATCCTTTAGTATAAGTCTAAACTAAAGAGTAGCAATCAGTAATCCATCATTATGCATATTCAAATAAACATTCATAGATTGTAATTGAATCAAATATGGATAAGAGGATGCTTGCAAGTGAGCTATACTGCTACTGGTCTTCCTGCTTAATGCATCTACTACTACATTGGCTTTTCCTAGATGGTATTCAATTGTGCAGTCATAATCTTTTAACAGCTCTAACCATCTTCTTTGTCTCATGTTTAACTCTTTTTTTGTCAATAAGTAACTCAAAATCTTATGTTCTATAAAGATTTGGAATGTCTTGCCATACAAATAGTGCCTCCAAAGTTTCAATGCAAACACAACTGTAGCCAATTCTAAGTCATGCACTAGATATGACATCTCCTATTGTCTCAACTGTCTATATGCATAAACTATTACCTTACCATGTTGCATTAATACACACACCAAGCCTTGGTGAGAAGCATAACTATATACTGTAAACCCATTTGTAACTGTAGGGATAGTTAACACTGGTGCTGAGGTTAACCTATGTTTTAGCTCATCAAAACTCTTTTGACACTCTGGAGTCCATTTGAAAAACACATTCTTCCTTAGTGATTTAGTCAAAGGGCTGGAAATCAATGAGAATCCATCAACAAATCTACGATAATAACTAGCGAAACCCAAAAAAGCTACGCAATCTAACACATTCTTGGATTCTTCCCAACTCACTATGGCCTCAACTTTCTTTGGGTCAATCTCTATACCTTTTCCTAATATTATATGCCTAAGAAACACAACATGGTCAAGTTAGAATTCACACTTACTAAACTTTGCATACAATTGTTTCTCCCGTAAAATCTGAAGCACTGTTCTTAAATGCATCACATGTTCCTCTTTACTTTTAAAGTACACCAGAATGTCATCTATGAAGACAATGGAAAAGCTATCAAAATAAGGCTGAAATACCTTATTCATCAAAGGCACAAAAGCAGCTGGTGCATTGGTTAGTCCAAATGGCATGACCAGAAACTCGTAGTGGTCATATCTAGTATGGAATGCAGTTTTAGGAATGTCTACCTCAACTATCTTCAGTTGAAAATACTTGGACTTCATGTAACTGATCAAACAAGTCATCAATTCTAGGTAAATGATACTTATTCTTCATTGTCACTCTATTAAGTTATCTATAGTCTATACACAATGTCATTGTAACATCCTTGACTTCCCACATATGCATTTCTGTTTACATTTCATTTGGACATATGCATTTGTATATATTTTACTTAAACACGTGCATTTCATATGCATTTTTATAGGAACAAATTCACGACACACACTAGTTATGTCTGAGTATTTTACAATTGTGCTGAATTGCATGTGTCCATTTTATAATTTAGTTGAAGATGACATAAAATTGAAATTTATGTGAATAAAATTATTAGATTGAATTAATAAAGAAAAATGAAAAGAAAAAAAAGAAAAACAAAAAAAAGGGAAAGAAAAAAAAAAGAAAAGGAAAAAAAAAAAAGGGAGAAGATGACAAAAGTGAGGAGGTGGGAGGTGGACCTTATCTTCCTCCTCACCATTCTGCCTCCGTCACTCAAATTTAGTTTCTAATTATTCTTCCACCATTTAAGCATTCTTTTTTTCCTTATTTCACTTAAGGTTTGTAGGAAATTAATCACTTTCAAGTTCATTCTTGGTAAGTAGTCTTCTCTCCACTGTTCTAGTATTAGTTTAAATTGTTAAGGTTGTGTTGAAGCAGTGCTTTTCACTCTAATTTCTATGACCTTATGAACTAAATTTGGAGATGTTTCAAATGTAAAAGTTATTCATTTATGTCTTATGTTTATGTATGGTAAATAGTTTTACAATATTTTGTGTATATGAAAAAATATTTGCATCTAATTGCAATTAGTTTGGATGTGAGCTCTAACTGAGTTAGCTACTGTGTCTATTTATTTTGAATATTATAAAGCCATTATTTTAAGTATCACAAAATATGAAAGTTGTAGATACATGTGTTAATATATGTATACCAAATTTTAGGTTCATATTTACTATGGATGTTGATTTATGCGGAATGTAATCATGACTATTCCATAGCTTGAGTTGTCTGCTTAGTGCTCTGGGCTAGTTTAGAGGTTTGTTTGGTCTTTTTAAGCTCCTTATAAAAAGAATTTGTAATTTATCAAAACATAAAAGTTATAGGTTTATGTCTTATCTTGTTTTTTTTATAAATATAACCTTAATATGTTATGCATAGAGTGAGATATAGCCTTCACAAATGGGACTAGCCTAAAAGCCAACTCTGTTCTGGACCAGTTAAATGTTTCTTTTAATTTGAAGCCCTTAGAGACATAATTGATAAAAGTTTTAAACATAAAAAATGTTCCATGTTAACCTATATAAGTTCCTACTAAGTTTTATTATAATCAGACTTACAGATTATAAGATATAAAGGACCAAAATTGGTACCCTAAAACTGCCTAAGGGTAGAAAATAGGGCAGAAAACATAACAGAATTGGAAATTCCACCAAAAATTGTATAATACTCCAATTGCTCTAAAATTTGATTATGTTATATAATTATATGTTAAATAAGAATCACATAAATTGGACAATGTTAGAAAAATTTATGGGCTAATCAGTCTCATAAGGTCACACTACCTCGTAGGAAAAACCCTAACTATCTATATGAACTATGCACATTAATATGTTTAAACCACATTAAGTTTCTCTAGTCATGAATTAATCAATTATATTCCCATATTAGGTTCACAACAAATTAAAGATTCACAAGGAGGGGATAGACAATAAGTTAAAGGTCAGAATCAAAGGAGAAAGGTGAGTATAGTTATCAAATGATTTCTTTAGTGCATATGAATATTGCTTGCTATGTGATATGTGAGATGATTTATGGTTATGTAATTCATATGATTGTCATGATTTGAATTTGATAATGAGATGATGGATAATTTGTGTCATGTGTCGTATATATAAGTGGTATATTTCAGGTATATGCATAGCATACATGGTATACATGTGGTATATATATGAGGTATACATAATAAAGATATACTGGATGATGAATGATTAGTTATAAATGCACATGTATAAAGACTTAAAAGGCGTTGTAACTAGTTAATCGACATTTCAAGGAAAAGAAAAGGCCTATGGCTCAATAAATGTGTAAATGAAATAAATGATCAAGATAGCTATCAAATACAAATGTTCACATGGTAAATGTTCATATGGAAACACGGGGCAATGTGCAAATGTTCATATGAAATGAGCTAAGCAAGGATTGGTGATTACATATTCAAATTCTACTCGTAATTATATGATAATGGTGAATGAAATGGGTTTGTGATTTGTTACTATGAGTTGCTTTGTACTTTAGAACTTATTTGATGATTACTCTCACTGAGTTGCAACTCATCAATTTACATCAATTTTCAGGTAAAGAAAAGTGATAGCTCATTTTGAGTGGCATATAGAAGACATCGAACATAGGTCACCAGCCAAGCCTCACCACTTTTTCTCGTTGCATTCCACACGAACATGGAATCATGTCATCTACATTTTGGATTTATATGAATATACATGTATATTTACTCGAAGTTGTACAATGATATGTAAATGGATGCAACTAGTAAACCTTAGATGTAATGTTTAAGTTTTAATATATGTGAGATATGTTGATTTGCATATTTATTGAATAATGATATGGATGTGATGCTATTAATGTTAACAGGTTCGTTTAACTTACCTAAATGCCATATGTGATTACTAGACACAGCAATAGGTTTTACTGAAATGCATAAGGTATGATGCTCTATTTTTGGTATTAGAGCAGGCATAGGTTATATGGGAACATGCAAAGTATAAGATCATGATAACATATGCATCATATGCATTGAACATTATGCAGTGACATAATTCTATGAATTTTAGGGGCATCATAAGACATGATTCACCAAGGAGGGAGAGGCCAACCGAAATGCATTCTTATGAGGCATCACCTCATTTGTATAAAAATCAACTAGCACTAGGGGCTAGGGCTCCAATACATGCATCACAATCATCACATGCAGAAGTAAACTATGAAAACCCAGAACAAAAAGTATAAGGGCTTGAAATATATAGGGAAAGACGTTATGACATGCTAAGAAAATAAGGTGCAGTTGATTTCAATAGCACAACAGACCTAACAGAAGCAAAAACATGGCTTAAAAGGACACAAAGGGTTTTGAATATGATGAGATGCAGTCCTGATGAGAAATTTAATTATGTAGTGTCCTTACTTTAACCCAATGCCCATGAATGATGGGAGACAATCCCAGATAGTGATGCATAACCACTAGTCCAGATGTGGAATGATTTCCTTCAGGAATTCTAGAGTAATTACATGCCTGAAGCATATAAATTTGAGAAGAGAAAAGAATTCCTAAATCTAAAACAAAGGAGCATGTTTTGTTGTTGCTTATGAGGTGCAGTTCAACAAACTTTCTCACTATGCCACCTTTATGGTCTCTACTGAAAAATACAAATGCAGGAAGTTTGAGGAGGGCCTTAAATATGAGATAAGAAATAGAATTACAACTACTGATCTTGACAGTTATACTAGACTTAGAGTTGTAGTAATTAGAGCTGAAAGATTGAAGAAAGAAGCTAGAGAACAACAGTTTAAAAAAGCAGCATGATAGTCTTTTGGAGAGTCTAGCAGAAGGCAGAGAAAGAGAAGAAGATACAAACCAGCACAATCTAGTAATAGAGGTGGATACTTGAGCTTTAGAGGTCATTCCATGACTTTCTTTTATCCAGGTAGAGGACAGATCCAATATGTAGAACAAAGGCCTACATGTACTCATTGTGGCAGACAACATACGAGCAAATACAGAACGCTCATAGGAGCATGTTATTTCTATGGGTCATTGGAGCATATGTATATAGGCTATCCTGAAAGAGCCAAATTAGTAGAGACCAATAGAAGTAGAAGGGTGTCAAAGATGATAGTTAAGGCACTAAAGGTCTACCCTACAACTGGGACACATGGTAGAGGTAAAGGCAGGAGAAGAACTGGTACAACAGGCAAAGGAGTGACCAAATCTAAAGGTCAGAGTTCTAGACCCCCTACATAGGCTAGGGTGTTTTCCATGACTAAGCAGGAGGTAGTTGATGCTTCCAAAGTAGTCACTGGTAATATTTATATTTTTGATATATTAGCATATGCATTGATTGATCCTGGTTCCCTATATTCATTTATATCATTGCATATGGTATCCAAATTCCATCAAAAGCATGAGTCTTTGGGGATTAACATAAATGTGAGCACTCTATTAAGGATAGTAGTAGCTGTGAATAATGTCTATTGTGATTTATTGATATGCTTTGATAAAGCTGAATTGATAGCTAATCTGATCTTATTGCCACTATGTAACATCCAGTGATTTAGGCCCCGATTATGCATGACCGCAGTGAAGCGCGCTGATTCAATCGGAGTCTAAATTTGAACCCATAAAAAAATGACTAATAATAAGGGAAAATAATTAAGGGTATTATTATTTGGAATTAAAAAGATTAGTGGTAGAATTAGAAAAACATAAAATTTCTTATGGATAAAATTGGTATTATGGAAATTGTTTTGGGGAAAAAGTGTGAATATGGAGGAAGATGTGGCAAATATGGAATTTCTCAAAGTTTAAATGTTAATCAAGATTAATTAACTTAATGAACCAATAAGAATTAGGATTAATTTTAATTAGTGGGACCCACTTCTTAATTTAGGTATAAAAGTCAAAAAAAGGAAGAAGAAATTTTACATTCTTCCATAAGCCATTTTCTTCTTCTTTTCTCCCACCTTAGTACTGTCCACTTCTCCATCCCAAAAGCCACCATTTCGCTGCAAATCAAGCTTGAAAAAGTAAGGAAATAAATTAGTTTTGAGAGAAGAAAAATCAGAATTAAAGAGTTCTTACTATAAAGGGAACAAAGGAGCAAGAAGGAAGGAAGAAAAAAAAAAGGAAAAAGGGACAAGAGTTGGGACAGATTTCAGTCCACTTTGGGTACACTTAAGGTGAGTTTATTCTTCTTAAATTCAACCTTTTTTCCTTCCATTTGAGATCCATATTGATGATAGATAAGATTAAGTTTGGTAGATTTAGGTTATGTTGCAAGATTGGAATTAGGAATTTAAGTTTGCGATTAGTTGATGAAAGTTGTAGTTAGACTATGAATTGATGATATTTGATGTTAATTAATTATTTTATGACTTAAAAACTAAAGAAAATTGATGTTAAGGAATGAATGAGGGGCTACCATAGTTAAAGAAATTTAGGGGAAATTGAAATTAATATAGAAACAGCACAATTGGTGATAGATTAAGTGTGAATTGAGTGTTGGATTGAAGAAAATGGATATTGGAATTGAAATATGGTATGATTGTGTAGATTGAGTGTGAATTGGAATTGAAATGGATATTGGAATTGAAATAGTGTGAATTCAGTGTTGAATTGGGAACTAGGATATGGTTTTTGGGCAGCGATGACATATTAAGAGGGAAGTTTAACTTTGGAGCATTAGAATATTATGTAGACATGAAAAGCATTGAAAATGGATATTGGAATTGAAATATGGTATGGTTGTGTAGGAAAAATAAGTGAACAAGTGAGAGGCCCTCATGAGGGTGACAAAGGTAAGGAAAAAACTAGCTAATAAGGGAAGGAAAAGAAGGTTTAAGGGAAGAACCAAGGCTAATTAGGTATGTCCTTCATTGATAAAAATCTTACATTTTGTTAATATGTATGGAATTATATATTAAGGTTTGATATGTTTGTGTTTGTAATATGTTGTGTGATTTGTTATGGCTTTTGATATTTTATATGGCAATGGAATCAAAAGGGTATGAAATAATTGAGACATATGAATGTAGTTAACATCTGGAAATTTTAGTATCAAAATGAATGCAAATGATGAATGTGGTTGGAAAGTGGAGTGATGCCAATTGATGACTCGAGTACAGAATTCCAGAAACAGCCTTGACTATTTTGATGATAACTTGAGTTCTAGAATTCTGTTTTGTATTTTATTTATTTGAAATGAAAGCTAAGACAAAGCAGGGCTGTAATTTTTATTTAGACCATAAAATCTAATTATGTCTAGATGTTCCCAGAAAAATGCATGAAGTTCAATACCTAGAATCTATCCAAAAAATTCTGGGCAGAAATTTATGTGATGATGCAATATTCAATTAATCATAACTTTTTATATAAAATTGATATTTGAGTGATTTTGGATGCATCTGAAATCTGCATATGAAATCTGATACAATAAGCTAAAAATTATTAGAAGGTCATAACTCTTAATTGGAACTATAAATAGGCTAAAAATGATGTCCAAAAATAGGTCCGAAATCTGCCATAGGTAAAAATATAAAATATTGGACTTTTGCATGTGTTGTGATAATTATATATAATAATCCATGTGAATATTTACTTTGATAATAATTATAAATGTTTAACAAATTATTTATGTATGAGATTATAGTGCAATAATAATAGGAATAAAGAACAACAATAAATAAGCATAATTATTGTAATTGATTAATATTGTCATTTTTGAAAATATTGTGAATTAATATAAATATAGTTAAGCCCTAAGACATCTAATCTAGAACTAGAATAGAGAATAGTTTGACATGACAATCAAGGGATTTTAGGCACTCGGTGCCAAATATAAAAGCCGGTAATGACAAATTAATAAATGCACTCAACGCAAAATTTCTAAGCCGGTAATGGCAAAATTATTAAGCTGGTAATGACATTATTATGAAAGCCAGAAATGACAATCCTATTATTCCTATTAGTTAGTTCGGTTATAGGTATTATGGGCATAAGAAAAATGAAAAATAATAATAATGTTAAAATATGTCATTTTGCTAATGTTAGATTAATTAAAATTGTTAAATGTTGAATAGTTGCTGAAATTTATTGATTTTATATAATCCTTTATTTTATGCCTTGTTATTGAAATGATTAATTAATATGTGAAATATATATATATATATATATATATATATATATATATGTATGTACGTAAAATGATTATCATTGAAGCACCACTAAGCTAGAGTTTAGCGCGAGTGGTTTTCTCTCGAAGAGGTTAGGAGGATAGTCGTAGAAATTAGAATTGTCAGAAGAAGAAGGGTACCCAAAGGAAAGCAGCTAGAAGCTTTGGTTTTCTTTTTGGTATATTTTATCAAAAATTTTGTAAATTAAATTATGGTTTTATTTCCTACAGTGTGTATTATAGACATGAATTATAATGTAAATTATTGTACTTTATAAATAAATAAAATTTTGAGTATTTATGCTTGTAATAATTTTTATTTCAATGTCTGCAATATTTTCATAAAAAAAATTTACTTCACTTCATTAATTTTATAAAACAGTAAGACGGGTAATGCTCACTTACCTTGCTGAACTACAATAGGGTAAGGGGTATTACACACTATACGAATTTGATGTGATATTGGAAATGAACTGGTTAACTAGAAATCATGCAATAGTGAATTGCTTTACTAAGGAAGTAATTTTATAATCAACAAACCAACCAAGGATTGTATTTTTGGGTAAAAGAAAACTTGTGCATACATGTCTAATCTTAGCTATAAAAGCATTATGGATGATCAAAGGAGGATGTGAAACATATTTGGCATATGTGACTGATACTAGAATCACTGATAGCTTGCTTGAAAATATACCAGTGGTGAGGAAATTTTCTGATGTATTCCCAGATGATCTACATGGTTTACCATTAGATAGAAAGATAGAATTCACTATTGAACTAGTACCAGGACCAACACCAATATCAATGTCACTTTACAGAATGACCCCTGTTGAGTTGAAAGAATTAAAGGCCCAATTGGAGGAATTACTTTGATAAATGGTATATCAGACCTAGTGTTTCACCTTGGGGATCTCTAGTAGTATTTGTTAAAGAGAAAGATGGAACAATCAAATTGTGCATTGATTACAGGCAACTAAACAAAATGACAGTCAAGAATAAATATCCATTGCCCAAAATAGATGATTTGTTTGACCAGTTGCAAGGAGCGCAAATATTCTCCAAGATTTATTTGAAATCAGGTATTACCAGCTGAAGGAGTAGAAGCAGATGTTCCAAAGACTGCCTTTTTGAACTGCGTATGAACATTAAGAATTTTTAGGAATGCCATTTGGATTAACTAATGCTCCAGTTGCATTAATGACATTAATGAATAAAGTGTTTCAACTGTATCTGGACAAGTTTGTGATAGTATTTATTGATGACATATTGGTGCACTCAAAGAATAGGGGAGAACATGAACAACATTTAAAAATTGTGTTGAAAATTTTGAGGGATAAACAACTGTATGCTAAACTAAGTAAATGCGAGTTCTGGTTAGATCATTTGGTGTTTCTTAGACATGTGGTATCGGGCAAAGGCATAGAGATAGATCCAAAAAAAATAGAGGTCATGGTAAATTGGAAAGCTCCTAAAAATGTTTTAGAAATGCATAGTTTTCTGGGCTTAGCTGGATTCTATTGCAGATTTATTGATGGATTTTCCTTAATTGCTAGCCCTTTGACTAAATTGTTAAAAAATAATGTGCCTTTCAAATGGGCTCTAGAATGCCAAAGGAGTTTTGAGGAGCTAAAACATAGGTTAACCTCAACACCAGTGTTAGTTATTCCTACGGGTATAGGTGGATTTATGTATATAGTGATGCTTCTCATTAGGGCTTAGGATGTGTATTGATGCAACATAGTAAGGTGATAGGTTATGCATCCAGATAGTTGTTACCATATGAGATCTCATATCCAGTGTATGATCTAGAATTGGTTGCAGTTGTATTTGAATTGAAGATTTGGAGGCAATAATCAATATCATATTTGTATAGTGAGACATTCCAAATCTTCACAGACCGTAAGAGCTTGGGTTATTTACTGACACAAAAGGAGTTAAACATGAGACAAAGATGATGGTTAGAGTTGCTAAAAGATTATGAATGAATAATTGAATACCATCTAGGGAAAGCCAATGTAGTAGCAAATGCATTAAGTAGGAAGTCCAGTAGCAATGTAGCTCACTTGCAAGCATCCTCTTTTCCATATTTGATTCAATTAGTATCAATGAATATTGAATTGAATATGCATGATGGTAGATCACTGATTGCTACTCTTAAGGTTATACATATACTAAAGGAAAGTATCAAAAAATGCACAGGGAAAATATTCTCAATTATGTGAGAAAAATGAAATGGTAAGGTAGGGAAACAGTACAGAGTTCTATTTGCAGGATGATACATTGATGTTAAAGTCATGCATATGTGTTCCAAATATTGACAACTTGTGCCAGGAAATAATGGAAACGGCACACAATATACCTTATGCAATGCACCTAGAGATGACCAAGATGTATCATAGTTTGAGACCTCATTACTGGTGGCCAAGAATGAAGAAAGACATAGCATAATATATTTCTAAATGCTTAACATGTCAGCAGATTAAGATTAAACACCAGACACGAGTTGGTAAGTTACATCCATTGCCTGTGCCATAATGGAAATGGGAGAAGATAACGATGGATTTTGTTTATGGATTGCCAAGAGCTCCACAAAAAAATAATGTAGTATGGGTAATTATTGATAGATTAACCAAGTTAGCACATTTGTTACCTATCAGATGAGGGGTGAACACTTATGAGTTTGGGAAAATAATATGTGAATAAGATAGTTAGATTACAATGACATTCCAATGTCCATTGTGTTTGATAGAGATTCACGATTTACTTCACATTTTTGGGTGAGTTTATAAGATGCATTGGAACAAAATTGAACTTCAGCATTGCATTCCACCCACATACTGATGGACAATCAGAGAGGACTATACAGAGATTAGAAGTAATGCTTAGGGTATGTTATATGGAATTCAGAGGAGCTTGGGATGAATATATAGCATTGAAAGAATTTGCATACAATAATCAATATCATAGCAGTATCAAGATGACACCATATAAGGCATTGTGTGGCAGAAAGTGCAGAAGCCCCATCATTTAGGCTAAAAAATGAGCACATGTATTAGAAGAGCCAGAGATAGTACAAGACTCAGTGAATAAAATCAAGGTTGTCAAGAACAAGTTAAAGGCAGTACAAGACAGATAGAAAGGTTATGTCGATTAGCATAGAAGGGAGATGGAATATGAGTTGGGTGAGAAGGTGTCTCTATAAGTATCTCCATGGAAAGGGGTAATTCAATTTGGAAAAAAGGGTAAATTAAGTCCAAGGTATGTAGGGCCTTATGAAATTCTTGAGAAGATTGGTCCACTGGTGTATAGGTTGGCTTTACTACCAAAGATGGCTTAGATTCATAATGTGTCTCATGTGATCATGCATAGAAGGTATAGGTCAGATCCTACACATGTACTTAAAGATCAAGCCATCAAGATAGCAGATAATATGAGTTATGTTGAGGAACCAATGAAAATCATCAGATACAAGGCTAAACAGCTAAAAAACCAAGAAATACCTATAGTTAAGGTATTGTGGCGTAACCATTCACTAGAAGAGCCAATATGGGAAATAAAAGAAAATATGAAAAGGCAATATCCACATTTATTTCTAGGTATTAAATTTTGAGGAAAATATTTTTAAAAGGAGGGGAGAATTGTAACATCCTCAACTTTCCACATATGCATTTCTACATGCATTTCATTTAGACATATGCATTTGCACGCACTAACTATGTGTCTAAGTATTTTACAATTGTGCTGAATTGCACATGTCCATTTTATAATTTAGTTGAGGATGCATGAAATTGAAATTTATGTGAATAAAATTATTAGATCAAATTAATAAAGAAAAATGAAAAGAAAAAAAAGGGAAATAAAAAAAATAAAGGAAAAAAAACAAAAGAGAGAAGATGACAAAAGTCAGGAGGTGGGAGGTGGACCTTATCTTCCTCCTCACCATTCTGCCTCCCTCACTCCAATTTCGTTGCTTGTTCTTCTTCTACCATTTCAGCCTTCTTTTATTCCTTATTTCACTTAATTTTTGTAGCCAATTCATCCCTTTCAAGTTCATTCTTGGTAAGTAATCTTATCTCCATTGTTCTAGTGTTAGTTTGAACTGTTAGGGTTGTGTTGCAGCAGTGTCTTTCACTCTAATTTGAATGACCTTATGAACCGAATTTGGAGAATTTTCAAACATAATTTTTTTTTTCATTTATGTCTTAGGTTTATGTATGTGTAAATAGTTTTTCAAGATTCTATGTATATGAAAAGATATTGGCATCTAATTGGAACTGGTCCGGGTGTGAACCCTAGCTGTCATATCCACTAATTTAGACTAAAGTCACGCGAGTTGTTAAATCGACTCGTCGGTTTGACCGAAATCTAAATTTGGACTTTTATCGAAAAATAATGAAAATAATGGTAATTAAGTATGGAAAATATCTAATAGAGTGTTCAAAATATTTAAAGATGTTAAATTTCGGTAAAGGACTAAATTGCGAATTTTGAAAAGTTTAGGGGTCAATTTGCAATTTATCGAAAATTGGAGGATTTAAAGGGGATAATCATAAAGTAAATGCATGAATTGGGACATAATATGCATATGGAGCCAGCCACACCAAGTGTCACATTTTAAGAAGATAATTGACATACATGAATTTAACATTAATTAAAGTTTCTAGAATTTGGCTTAGGTGTCCCATAATTATGTATCTTGTCTTTATTGTCTTTATTCTCTTAATTGTTCTTTCATCTCTTCATATCTAGAATTTGCTATCTTTCAATTGCCTCCCACGTTTCTTGAAGCCCAATACACCAAATGGCAAAGTTTAATAAGCTAATGAAGATACATGCATATGACATTAATTAAGGTTTCTAGAATGTGGCTTATGTGTCCCCCATTTTAATGACTTTTGTCACTTTGTTCTTGATTGCTTCTTTCTCTTCCTTATCCATTTTTCATTAAGGAAAATTTTGTTCTCTCAAACCAGCCACGTTTTCCTTTCTTCCTCCATAGCTAAACCTTGATTCTAGTAAAAGAAAGTGAGAAAAATAGGGAAAAAGCATGGAAACTTCCATTTTCATGCTCAAGGTAGCTTAAGAGAGTAAGGAGAAAGAGAGATTAGAGTTTATAAAGTTTTAATAATCTGTTTATGAACTTTAGGAACTCAAAGTGACAAGGATCTAGCTCAAAGGAGCAAAGGAAAGGAGAAAGAAAAGAGAAAAAGAGAGGTTTGTGCATAATCTAAGACAATAGCCTATTTTAATTTTGTTTAAATTGCATAATTTAATTATTGGGCATGTTGATGATTCTGAATTAATATTATTTGTGATGAAAAATCTTGATTTGTGACATGGATAATAAAAATGGAATTATGAATTGTCGCATGGATAAAAAGAAAGTTTAGTGTTATACATTAAGGTGGTAATAAAATAAATAAGTATGAGATAATATAATATAATTTGATGTCTATACATGCTAGAATACCATGATTTGCATGAGAATGATGATTTGATTATGTTAAACAAAATGAGATACAATAAATTGATGTTATGCATACTAGAATATTATGAAATGTATGTTTGCATGATTTGATCATAAATTTTTATATGACAATGCATGTGACATTAAAAATAGTTTATTGCCTTATTTATATGCACCACTAAGCCAAGAGCTTAGCGTGGGAGTTTCTCTTGTGCAGGTATAGCAAAGAATAAGTAGACAGTAGTAGATAAAGCTAACGGTGACCTAACCTAGTAAAGCAGCGTATATCAACTACCGTGGGTCACACATCTGTTGTATTTATGTTTTAAATTTTATTTTATAGTACTTGTAAAATAAACAGTACACTTTGTAAAGAAGATGTTATTAAAGAAAATGTATTTTTATCTTTGATGTTATGACTTTTCTTTTATGCTGCAAAGTAAATAAATGGTAAACAAAAAAAAATGAATACATTCAAAATTTAATAAAGATATTTTAAACGATGAAGTCAGAGGTGGCACTCCCTCATCCGGGCACGAGCTATTGGGTGAGGGGGTGTTACACTAGCTGAGTTAGCTACTGTGTCCATTTGTTTTGAATATTATATAGCCCTTACTTTAAGTATATAAAATTATTAAAGATGTAGATACATGTGTTCTATATATTTATACCAAATTTTAGGTTCATATTTCTTGTGGATGTTGAGTTATGGTGAATGTAATCATGATTGTTCCATAGTTTGAGCTGCCTTCTTAGTGCCCTTGGTAGGTCCAGAAGGTTGTTTGGTAATTTTGAGCTCCTTATAGGTAGAATTTGCAATTTATCAAACATAAAAGTTATATTTTTATGTCTTAGATAAAGTTTGATATAAATTTCACCTTGATATGTTATGTATATAGTGAGATATAGCCTTCACAAGTTAGACTGGTCCGGAAGCCAACTCTGTTCTGGACCAGTTAAATATTTCTTATAATTTGGGGACCTTAGAAACATAATTGATAAAATTTGTAAACATAAATGCTCCATCTTAACCTATATAAGTTCTTACCAAGTTTCATTATAATATGACCTATGTATTGCAAGATAAGAAAGACCACAGTTGGTACCCTAAAACTGCCTAAGGGTAGAAAACAGGGCAGAAAACATAACACAATTGGAAATTCCACCAAATATTGTATAATACTCAAATTGCTCTAAAATTGGAATATGTTATATAATTATATATTAAAGTTAATTAGAAATAAAAATCATATAAATTGGAAAATGTTAGAAAAAGTTATGGGCTAATCAGTCCCATAAGGTCATACTGCCTCATAGGAAAACCCTATCTATCTATATGAACTATGCACATTAATTTGTTTAAACCACATTAAGTTTCTCTTATCATGAATTAATCAATTATATTCCCATATTAGGTTCACAACAAATTGGATATCCACAAGGAGGGTATAGATAATAAGTTAAGGGTCAGAATCAAAGGAGAAAGGTGAGTATAGTTATCAAACGATTTCTTTAATGCATATGAATATTGCTTGCTATGTGATATGTGAGATGATTTACGGTTATATAATTCATATGATTGTCATGATATGACCTTAATAATGAGATGATGGATAATTTGTGTTATAAGTGGTATATATAAGTGGTATATTTGAAGTATATGCAAAGCATATATGGTATACATGTGGTATATATATGAGGTATACATAATAAAAATATAATGGAAGATGAATGATTAGTTACAAATGCACATGCATAAGGACTTAAAAGGGGTTGTGAGTAGTTAATTGACATTGCAAGGCAAAAGAATCAAAATACGACTCAAAAAATGTGCAAATGGAACAAATGATCAAGCTAGCTAGAAAATACAAATATTCACATGGAAAATGTTCATATGGAAACCTTTGGCAATGTATGCTTAACTAGGTCACAACAATATGAAATGAGCTAAGTTTGAGCATCAGCAAGGATTGGTGATAATATGTTTAAATTCTACTTGTAATTATATTATAATGGTGAATGCAATTGGTTTGTGATTTGTTACTATGAGTTGCTTGGTACTTTAAAACTTGTTTGATGATTACTCTTACTAAGCCGTAACTCATCAATTTGCATCATTTTTCAGGTAAAGAAAAGTGATACTCATTTTGAGTGGCACATAAAAGAAATGAAACACAGATCATCGAACTAGCCTCACCACTCTCTCTCATTGCATTCCACACAAACATGGAATCATGTCATCTACATTTTGGATTTATATGAATATACATGTATATTTACTCAAAGTTATAGAAAGATATGTAAATGGATGCAACTAGTAAACCTTAGATGTAAAGGTTAAGTTTTAATATATGTGAGACATGTTGATTTGCAGATTTATTGAATGATGATATGGATGTGATGATAAAAAAAAAATTCTATTAATGTTAATAGGTTCTTTTAACTTACCTATATGCTATATGTGATTACTAGACACAAGGATAGGTTTTACTAAAAAGCATACGGTATGATGTTATAGTGATCGTCCAATCTTTCTTTTTTACAAACAACATTGGGTCTCCCCAAGGTGATATTCTTGGCTGAATGTATCCCTTGTCAAACAACTCTTGCAATTAAGTTCCTTTAACTCAACTAGTGCCATCCTATAAGGAGATACAAAAATAGGTGCAGCTCCTGGCACTAAATCTATAGTAAACTATGTCTTCTTATTAGGTGGCAACCCTTACAAGTCCTCTAAAAATACATTTGGGAACTCAGAGACCACTAGAATATTCTATAACATAATATCTTATACTCATGTGTCTATCACATAGGCTAAGAAAGCCTCACACCCTCATTTCACCATCTTAAAAGTTTTAACTACTGAAATCAAGAAAGCAGGTACTAACTTCCTTTCTCTTTTAAACACAACCCTTTGTTTACTAGGGGACTCTAAAATTACCTCATTAGAAAAACAATTCACTATTGTATGATGTTTAGTTAACCAACCCATTCCTAATATTACACCATATTCATGTAGAGACAATAAGATCAAATAAACTTTTAATTCAGCTTTATCAATGCATATCAAACAATCACGACATATATTATTCACAACTACTACTGCTTCCAGAGGAGTACTCACATTCATATCAAATCCCATTGGCTCATGCTTTTGATGCATTTTAGATGCCATATGTAATGATATAAATGAATGTGTGGAACCTGGTTTAATCAATGCAAATACCAGTATATCATAAATATAAATATTACTAGTAACCACTTCAGAAGCATCAAATACCTAGTCATAGCAAATACCCTGGCCTGTGTAGGGGGTCTAGAACTCTAACCCTCGGATTTAGTCACTCATCTGCCTGCTGCACCAGTTTTTCCCTTACCTCTGCCTCTGACATATGTCCCACTGGTAGTATAAAAGGATTGGGCCGAATACAAAACATACAATACAAGGATTATATATGTATTCTATTGTATATGTATGTATAAATTTTTAATAGATACATATTTAACTAAATATCAGAATGCGTCTAATTTATAGACTCCATAATAAAGATTTGAATGATTACCTATGTCAATAAAGTCTATGATTGGTTCAAAGAATGTCTCGAGATTCAGGTGATCCCTTCCCGAACCAAACATGAATCTTTCGATTCATTTGGCTCTCACGCTCAATATTTTCAATTACTTATGGGGAAATCCCATATCTTTTTTGACCCTTAATGCCTCAATTGTAGCCTCTAATACTCCTCTATCTCTGCTAATTTAGCTTCTTCTGCAGAATCCCTATACATATGATCTAAGGACCCACAAAAATAATAAGGTCCTGTGAGCCTTTTACATTCACCTATATGTTGTTTTCCACAATGGGTATAAGCATCCCTCAAATCTAGATACTGGCTTTGTCCTCTACTTAGATAAAAGAAACTTGTACCATGACCTCTAGAGCTTAAGTATCCACCTCTGTTACCAAGTTGTGCTGGCATGTATCTACTTCTCTTTCCTTGTCTTTTATTAGACTCTCTAGAAAACTCTCGTGCTATCTTTTTAAATTGTTGTATCCAGCTTCTTTAATTTACTTTTTGACTCTAATTGTTGTAGCTTTGAGTCTGGTATAACTGTCTAAATTAGTGGTTTAATTATGTTTCTAATCTCATATTTGAGAGCCTTTTCAAACTTTCTACACTTGTCCCTTTTAGTGGAGACCATAAATGTGGTATAATGGGTAAGCTTATTAAATTGCACCTCATATTCAACAACTGACATGTTTCCCTGATTTAAATTTAGGTACTTTTTTCTCTTCTCATCCTTATATGCCTCAAACATATAATTGTTCTGAAAATCTTGAAGTTAGAACTACCTAGGACTATTTCCTGCCACTCATATGCATCACCTTGAAGTAAGGACACTGTATAATCAAAATTTTCATATGGAGTACACCTCATCATATTTAATACCCTTTATGTCCTTTTGAGCCATGTCTCTTGTTCTGCTCAACCAGTCATGTCATAGAAATCAACTACCACTTGACAATGTTCAACATATATAATACACATGTTATAATGCTCTTATGCATATGCATGTTCCCATGGAATATATTCCTGATTTGATACCAAAAATATAACACCTAACACCCTATACTTTTATATACCACATATCTATATATTAAGTTATCACGTATGGCATAAGAATAAGACAAAGTGCATGTTTATAGCAAGAGTAAATTTTTTTATCTCATCCCATTATATCATTCACTAAATATGCAATCAACATTGAGGATTTTATTAATACAATATATAACACATATATTAAAAATTAAACTGTAAGTCTAAAGGTTTACGATTTGAATCCATTCACATATCTTAGTACATATCCATTGTATTTATACATATACAAGTATTCAAACCCCCAAATATAAATGATATGCTCGCATGCTCATGTGGATGCAAAGAGAGAGAGTGAGGAGGCTCGACCGGTGACCTTTGATCCATGTCTTTTAGATACACCTCAATATGAACTATTTCTCTTTTCTACCTGAAAAATATTGCAATTTGGTGACTTGAAACTCAGTGATAACAACCATCAAATAAGCTCTAAAGTACTGAGCAATTTTTAATAACAATTCACAAATGTACATAATACATACTACGTATTCCATTTATTCACCAATATCATTTAGATATAAGAAAAATTAAAGCATTCAATCATTGTTCTTTACTTATGCCTATGCTTGTTCATTTCATTTTGTTGTGACCGGGCTAAACAGACATTATCTCAGGTTTCGATATGAACATTTGCATTTGCTAGCTAGCTTAATCATTTATTTCATTTGCACATTTGTTGGGCCATAGGCCTATGCTTTTGCTCTTCATTCGCATTTGATCATTCGTTTGGGCCTTAGGCTTTTTTATTTTGCTTTACAATGTTGTTTAACTGGTCCCAACACCTTTTAAGTCCATATGCATATACATTTGTAATCAAACATTAATCAATCACATTATGTAAAGAAAGAAAATACATTTAATACAATCATATGAAAAACATATCCATAAATTATTCATCTCATTACTAAGGTCAAATCATGATAATCATATAATTCACATAACAAACAACATTTATGTGCTCTAAAAAAATCATTTGATAACTAGAGTCACCTTTGTCTTAAATATCCAAATCTTAACTTATTGTTCACTTTTTTCTTATGTGTCACCAACTTGTTTTGAGCCAATTTGTAATTATAATTGATCAATACATGGCTAGAGGAACTTAATCTTAATATGATATAAGCAAATAATTAATATTTTTTCTATATGGCAATGTGACCTTTATAGACTTATCAACCTATAACTTATTCTATACTTATCCAATTTATGTGACTTTTAATTCTAAATAAATATAAAATATAATTTTATAACATATTCGAATTTTAGAATTTTTGGAGCATCACACTATTTTTAGTGGAATTTCAAAATGTTCTTTGTTTTCTATCCTTAAATATTTTTAAGATGCCAATTTTAATAATTCATATCTTATTAAATGTATGCTTAATTATTATATAATTTTATTATCTAATAGTATATGAATTAATAATTCGTATCTTATTTACATAGATCTATAAGTTTTATGTGTTGAACTTTTCCAAATTCTTCTTTTAAGACCACAAAAACTAGGTCTTAATATTTTTCCATAAAAACAAAATTCAGAACTTTGATTTAGTTGTTTATACCCCATAAACCATAATCATTCTGCCATGAAGAAGAAGAAGAAGAAAGAAGTGTCGATAGGAGAATAAAATGGGAAAGAAACAAATTTAAGGCTAATGAAAATGAAATGTCCACCACCCTAATCTCTCTCTTTTTATTTATTTATTTATTTATTTCATTATTATTATTTTTATTATTATTATTATTATTACTACTACTACTACTACTACTACTACTACTACATACATGTACATGCATTTATCTCATTTTACTAACCAATGTAAAATTAAATTTAACCATTTCCTTAATTTTAATTAAATTAATCATGTCAAATTTTTAATAATTTTAATTTAGTCACTTTATTCAATTTATTCCGAATACCTTGTCATTCTCACTTAGGTTATAAGTATACATGTATGACTCAATATAATTGCAAAATACTTGATCACGTAGCTAGTGTATAACATGAACTTACCCCTAGAAAATACATATGGAATGCATGTGTCCAAGTGAATTACACACAAAATGAACATGCTCAAATGAGATGCATGTAGAAATGCATGTGGAGATAATTGAGGATGTTACAGGTTTCATTGGAGTCAAAATTCATATTTTTACGAGAGAAAAATTAAAATATTAGCACATAATTAAGAAAAATATTTAATTAAGTGTAAGATGTGTTTAAAGATGTTAAAATGTGATAAGGGACCTAAGTAAAAAGTTAAAAAAGTTTTGGAGTGAATTTGTAATTTGTCAAAAATTTAGAGATTGATTTGGATATTTACCATTAAAAACATAATTTTGACACAAAATATTAGTGATGGTCGGCCATATGAATAAATAAGAGGGGGATTAAGATTAATTGAGAAATTAACTCAAAATATAATGGTTTTGGTCAAATGAAAGGTCCCACCTTTGACTATTTTTTTCTTCCTTCTTCTTTCCTTCACTTTTATCAAGGTTTTTTGCACCATACCATCCCCAAGCCATTCTCCTTAAAACCTCCATAACCAAAGCTACAAGAAGAGAGAGAAAGTGAGAAAAAAGAGAGAAACCCATGGAAAAAAGGTATTTTTATGCACTATAAAGCTTAGGAAAGCTTAAGGAAAGCAAAAGGAAGAGAAAATAGTAAGGGAAGAGAAGGAAAAGCTCTCCTATGCTTCGACCATGGTGGAAAATTTGTGAAGGTAAGTTTCTCTTACATCTCTACATCTTTTTTGAATGAAAAATGGTGTTTTAAGCTCATCTAGAGCTTGTTTTAATGAGAAGGAGAGTTATATGAAAGTAAAGGTTTTGAAAGGTCTTAACAGAGGAAAAGGTTGTATGAGGTACTTAGAGGCTTTAAATTAGAAATAGATTGAGCTAAGAAAGGTAGTGGAGGCCTAAACCCTAAGTTAGTGAAGAGAGAGAGTTTAGGGTTTAGGGGTTAAGGAGAGAGAAAATAGTGATATGATATAGACTTGTGAAAAATGTTGTTTAATGGTGTTTTTACATATGATAGGTGCTTAATTGAAGGCAAAGCAAGCTCAAGAAGATAGATGAATCAAAGGAAAGGAAAAAGAGGCTTGAAGAAGCCTTAAGAGGAACCTAAGTGGTATGTGTAGACTTTTAGGCAATAACCTATAAATTTATTATGAGTTTACATGTTTAAGTTTAATTGTCATGATAATTCATGATTCTAAATGCATTGATTTGGATAATTGTATGAAATTATAGGTTTAATATTGATAAATAGTGTTCGTTGTAGACTAATGATTTAATTATGGTATGTGAATAATTTATTGATGGTCAATAGGATCGTAAATGGTTGGTGTAGGGTTTAAGAAAATGTACTAAGCTTGAATTGCATATTTTTATGTTGTTGAATTGTTGGAAATGCTTTGGAATGAAATTGCATTCAAGAAAGTAGTTTTCTAGTAGGGATTCATAGGCTTGAATCACTGAGTCACAAATGTGAATTGCTAATTTAATAATGTGAAAAACTTATTCATGGACATGAATAGTGTTCCATCCAGATTCATTCACAGCTTAAGGCAAAATAGGGGTCACAGGCTAAAGGAGTTTGTCACTATTGAGAAACAATTATAGTGTTGTTCACGAGTTGTGACATCATTCACGGCCAAAAATTCATATGACTTAACTTGTCCATAGGTGTGAACACAAGACTCATGACCATAAATGCCCTATTTTTAAATTTTTAAATTTTATTTATTAATTAATGGATAATTAAAGGAAAAGTAGTTAAGAATATAGTATACTAACAATGTAAAGATAAGAAATGAGATGGATTTAATAGGAGATAAATGGAATCAAATTGTAACACCACATCTTATGCATTTGAGTTCAACCTATCCCTGTATCAAATAATCACGCATAATATACTGGAAAGGCAAAATACCCTGCTAACAATGGAAGTAATTTTTTTTTCATATCCTGTAATATCATTCAATGACTTTGCAAGTCAATTTGAGGCTTTCGCCACAATATGGTATATCACATATGTTAAAACATCAACTTTGCACATAAGTATTTACGAGTTTCTTTCATTTATACATTTTTAAAACCCATTCCAAAATGACTATACATTTTCAAACACATAAATACAAAATACAGATGATATATTTTCATGCTTGTGTGGAATGCAAGGAGAGAGAGTGATGAGGCTCGGCCAGTGAACTATGCTTCATGTCTTCTATATGCTACTCAAAATGAGCTATCACTTTTCTTTACCTGAAAAATGATGCAAATTGATGAGTTGCGGCTCAGTGAGAATAATCATCAAATGAGCTCTAAAGTACCAAACAACTCATAGTAATAAATCACAAATTCAATACATACCATGTATTCCATTCCATTCATCAGTATCATATAAGTATCAATAAAGTTGAAACATATAATCATTATTCTTTACATATGCAAATGCTTTGCTTATTTTATTTTGTTGTGACCAAGTTAAACAGACATTGCCCCGGGTTTCCATGTGAACATTTGCATTTGCTAGCTAGCTTGATCATTTGTTTCATTGCACATTTGTTGGGCCAAAGACCTCTTCTTTTGCTTTACAATATTGATTAACTAGTCACAATGCCTTTTAAGTCTATATGCATATGCACTTGTACTTAAGCATTCATCAACTATTGTATCTTATCACATATAACATACATATACTGCATATATGCCTCATATGCCACACATATACCTTGCATATATTATACATATACCATGTATATATATCACATATGTCAAACATATACCTCAAATACACCACAAGTATACCACTTATTTGTACCACAAATGTCACAAATTATCCATCATCATATTATAAGGGGAAAATCATGACAATCACATGAATCACATAGCAAGCAACATTCATATGCACTAAAGAATTCAATTAATAATTAGAATCACCTTTCTCCTTTGATTCTGACCCCTAACTTATTGTCTATCCGCTCCTTGTGGGTCTCCAATATGTTGTGAGCCTAATATGAAAATAGAATTGATTAACTCATGATTAGGGAGACTTAATGTGGCTTAAACAAATTAATATGCATTGTTCATATCAATAGTTAAGATTTTTCCTATGAGATAGTGCGACCTTATGGGACTGTTTAGCCTATAAATTTTTCTACACTTAACCAATTAATCTGATTCTTGTTCCTAATTTAATTAACATATAATTATATAACATATTAAAATTTCAGACCAATTGGATCATTGTACAATATTTTATGGAATTTCTAAATGTGTTCTATTTTCTGCCTTATTTTCTGCCCTTAGGCAGTTTCAGGGTACCAACTGTGGTTCATTATAACTTGTAATATATAAGTCATATTTCCATTCCAATATACAGAAAATTATATGGGTTCAAATGGAACATTTTTCATGTTTATAATTTTTATCAATTATGTCTCTAAGGTCTTCAAATTATAAGAAACATTTCGCTGGTCCAGAGCAGAGTTGGCTTTCAGACCAGTATGACTTCCAAAGGCCATAACTTAGTCTATACATAACCTATTAAGCTTAAATTAGTACCCATATTTAGATAAGACATATACGTATAAGTTTAATGTTATCATAATTTACAGAATCGAACTCTAAGGAGCTCAAATTAGCCAAACAAGTTGCTGGATCTTCCTAGGGCACTAAGCAGGCAATTCAAACCATGGAATGGTCATGGTTGTATTCACCATAAATCAAAATATACAAGACATATGAACCTGTAATATGGTATACATATACATAAAACTTATATCTACAACTTGTATGTTTTGAGATACTTCAAATAATGGCTTTATCATATTCAAAACTAACAAACACAATGGCTAACTTACTTAGGGTTTATATCCGGACCAGTTTCAGTAGAGAGAACATTTATCTTCCTATACACCAAATCTTGAAAAAATGTTTACATATCCATAAATCTAAGACATAAAGGAACAACTTTCATGTTTAAACTTTTCTAGATTTGATCTCTTAGATCATCGAAACTAAGGTACAAGACACTGCCTATTTATGAACTCTAAACACCATAATCAAGATTAACATAAAATAAATGTTTACTCACCTATAATCACCCTTGGCTAACTTAATTTTTGAAGTGAAAGAGAAAAGCAAAGGTGGTTGGAAATTCAAAAAAATGGATTGAATGAATGAAGCAAAGAAGAAGAGGAAGAAGAAGAAGAAGAAGATAAGGAAAGGAATGAAGGTAATGGCAGCCTAATAAGTTAAAAGCCACCACCATTTTGTCTTCCCCTTCTTTTCCATCCATCCCTTATTTTCTGAATTTTATTTTATTTATTTATTTTAATTATTCTTATTATTATTACACAAATCAACACAATATGTAATTTAATCTTAATTTAGTCATTATGCTTACTTTAATTTACTCACCTCATTCAATTTATTTCTAATACTTTGTTATCCTCATTTAGGTTATAAGTACACACGTGCAACTCAATGCAATTGCCAAATACTAGGACACATAGCTATTGTGTGTCATAAACTTGTTCCTACAAAAATACGTATGAAATGCACATGTTCAATTGAATTATATACAAGATGCATATGTCAAAATAAAATGCATGTAATAATGCATATGTGGGATGTTGATGATGTTACACAAATAATATTGGAATTAGCATGAAAAGTAAGTAAAAACAGTGGTTCTACCAAAAGAATTAATAGTATAAGAAAAGGTATTGAGTTTATTATATGTGTCTAACATAGACTAGAGTGAGTAGATAGGTTGGCATGCCAATTAGGGATGATAAGCTGTAAAGCCCGTAGGCCATTATGCTCGTAGACCATAGAGCCCATAGGTGTTTAACACTTGTAGGCAGTTTACTGCTTATTTGTTTTGGATATACACTATCCTATGGCTCCGATTCATATATTTCGCCTTTTTTTTATCTTCTAATGTCTGGTTTGGGTATCTTGGAAAAATAAAAAGATAAATGAATGAAAGGAATATGTAGTATTTATTATAAAGGAAAAGAAAAGAAAAGCATTTAATAAAAAAACATAAGGAAGATAAACATGTGTGTGCTTACAATATATGTCATTGTTTGTGCATGTAAATAAAACGGGTTAATAATGGATATCATAAAAAGTAAATAGATAATAAGTTAAAGTAAAAGAAAGAATGAAATTTGCATAGTTTATAATGCTAGGTTGCGTATGAATATATGTTACATGTTATAGTTTATCGCCTTTCAGTATTCACCACTAAGCCTAGTGTTTAGGGTGAGAGTTTTTGTTCTCTTACACATATACCCGAAAGAAGTAAGTTTTAGATAAAGCTAGTAGAAACCTGATTCAGTAAAGCAGCAACAAAATTGACATAGTGGATTTAAGATTTTGACCTTTTTTGTTGCATTATATCTGCATTTTATATGAAAGTCAAATTGCACTTTTGTATAAATTGGGGACTATTTGTAAATGAATAGTTTTGTATATGTAAAATATATAAAGATTTTCATTACGAAGATGTTGTGATTGTTTAAAATTTTTGTGTTTGGAAATGTGCTTTTCTAAAATACTATGGTTTCTAGTAACGTGTAAATGTTATTTGAAAAGAGGTTTCATTTCATCCTTTTGTCAAACCATGAGTTGGGTAGGGTGAAGGGGGTGTTACATTGCTTTAGCATCAAGTCCCAATTTCAACGGTTTTGGGTTTTCAAAATGAGTTTTAAAAGTAAATAAGAATTGCATGACATGTGTGTTTTATTTCAAGCACAATTTCTAGCACAATAGAATAGTAAATAAGAATTGCATGACATGACGTGTGTCTTATTTCAAGCACAATAGAATAGCATATACTTCGAATTTAATTCTTATTTCAAGCTATTTGTACATTCATACATTGAGAACAAAATCTATTCTCTGTAAAAATCTTTTTGTTCTTCATTTATTGAGCAATTAAGATTTGTAAGTGGTTCCCTCTGTAATCTTTACTCAAGTGAGCTTTGGGTATTTTTGGGTTAAGAATAGAACACTTGTAAGGGTTAGTTGTGTGAGCCTCCAAAACACAAATTAAAAGGTTGTTTGTGTGAGCCTGTAAAAACACAAAGCGAAGGTTGTTTGTGTGAGCCTGTAAAAACACAAAGTGAAGGTTGTTTGTGTGAGCCTGTAAAACACAAGGAATTGGTTATTGTGTGAGCCATTAAAACACAAGGGATTTCTGGCTTAGGTGTGAGTCATTGTGAGGAACACCATAGTTGGGAGTGAGCTTGTAAAACTCCATTGTAACACTTAGTGTGTTAGTGAAAGTCCAATTGCGATTGGGGAGAGGAGTACGGTTTGTTAACACCCGAACCTCTATAAAAATCCTTGTGTCAAATTCTCTCTATCCCTCCTAACATTAATCTTCTATTTTCGCATCCTATATTTTAATTTTTGAAACTCCAATTCAACCCCCTTTCTTGGTTTAATATCTGGGCAACAATTGGTATCAGAGCTTTATCGAGCATCGAAGCCTAAAAAGCGCTAGTAAAGAGTAAGATATGGCCAGTGAAGGATTCCAAAGTCTCAAACCTTACTTTGATAGAGCAAATTATGCCCATTGGATGTTTCAGATGGAGACATACTTGGATAGTGAAGGAATTGAAGTCTGGGATAGTGTACGAAAAGAATGGACACCACCAACCAGAAGAGGAGCTAATGGTGAAGAAGAAGTCCTATCAAGAGATGATTGGACAGAGCCTCAAAGAATAGCAAATTTCAAAAACAAGAAGGCAATGACAATCCTATCAAGCTCATTATCTATTGAAGAATGTGGGAGAATACAACACTGCCCAACAGTATACAACATGTGGAAGACATTGGAGAATTATCATGAAGGAACTAAACAAGTCAAATCCAAGAAGATTCAACTTCTAACTTCAGAATATGAGCTCTTCAAGATGAAATCCAATTAGTCAATCACTGACATGACCAACTGTCTTCTAGCCATTATAAGTGGAATGAGGAAACTTGGGAAGCAACTGAGTTTGGAAGATGTAAACAATAAAATCCTGAGAAGTCTTCCTCTTAAAGACTATGGCTCAAGAGTTGTTGGCATAGAAGAAGCAAATGAAGATATGAGCATTATGAATACTGATGTGCTGATTGGCAAACTTCTCACACATGAGATGGCAGTGAAGAGAGATAGAGAGCTTGAAGCAGAGCCAGAGAAAAGAAAGCCCTTAGCACTCAAAGCCTCTACTTCACAATCTTAAGAAGATAGTGAAGATGATGAAGAAATGAGTGATGATGAAAATGAGGACATTGCTATGCTTTCAAGGAGATTAAAAAGAATCATTGAGAAGAAAATGAGCAACTCCAGAAAATTCAAGCAAAGAAACCTCAAACAAACTTCTAATGACACACATAGAAGTAAGGAAGAGGTAAAGTGTTATGAGTGTGGAAAGAAAGGACATATCAAACCAGAATGTCCAAGGCTCAAGAAGCATAAGAGCAAATACCAAAGAGACAATGGGGAGAAAGGTCACAAAGCCACATGGGATGACGAAAACTCTTCAAGTGAAAAAGATGAAAATGAAAGTGAAGAGGTCAACCTATGTTTCATGGCTATCGAAGATCATGTCTCAAAGAAGGTAAGATCACTACACACATACTCTTTGAATATTGATGATAGTAGTGATAATGATGATGATAGTGATGATGATGATGATGAGCAAAGCCTAATAGAAGAATTAAATATAGAATTAGAGAAATATAGAACTAAATTTAGTACCTATAGAAATAATATCTCTAATTTAAAAAATAAGATAGATGGTTTAGAAAAGGAAAACATAAAGCTTAAATCATCTAATGAATCTCTCCAAAAGTCATTAGATGAATACTCATCAAGACCCTCAACAGCTTCATTGTTAAAAGAAAATAATACTTTGAAAAATGAAGTTGAGGAGTTTAGAAATTCCATTTCTAAATTTCACAAAGGTAAAGGGAGCTTAGATACTCTCATTGTGTCTCAAAGATCACCCTTAATTAGACATGGTCTTGGATTTAAGGACACATCATCATCTTCTCACAAAACCATATTTGTTAATTCTAAAGAATCTCACATCTCCACACCTGTTAGAACAGCACTAAGAAATAAGCATGTTAAAACTTCTATACATAAAAGAATAATCATGCCTTTATATATAGGACGCATGCATCTACCAAAATGCAAATTAATCATGACTGTGCATGCCATTGTTCTCAAAATCAGTCTAATAGAATTATGGCATTCAAATATATTGTAGGACCAGAAAATAAATTTAGACCAAAACAATGTAATTATTGTATGAAAAAGGGTCACATAAATAAATATTTTTGGATAAGGAAGGCTCATTGGGAACCTTAATGTGCTAACCCCCAAGGACCCAAACTCATTTGGGTACCTAAAAATCATACTTGAATTGTGACTCTATAGGTATGCCTCAAGTCCACAATAAACAAAAATGCTTGGCTAGTAGACAGTGGATGCTCAAGGCATATGACATGAGAGAAAGAACTTGTCAATGAAATCAAAAGTATTGATGGAGGTAAAGTTACCTTTGGAAACAATGCAAAGGGTAAGGTAATTGGAATTGGTTCTATTGGTATTAATGGTACTACTTTTATTAAAGATGTCTTACTTGTTGATGGTTTGAAACATAACTTATTAAGTGTAAGTCAATTATGTGATAGAGGAAACAAAGTAATCTTTACTTCAAATGAATGTCTTGTGATCTCTATCGATGGTCAAGAGATATTTAAAGGAAATAGAGATATCAATACATACATAATAAACTTACATGAACTATCTAACCATTCCTCTAAGTGTCTTGTGACTACTAGTGATGAATCTTGGCTGTGGCATAGAAAACTTGGTCATGCTAACATGGACTTAATACAAAGTCTCAGCACAGGAGAACTAGTAAAAGGACTACCAAGAGTTAAATATGAAAAAGGCAAGACATGTGATCCTTGCCAAAGAGGAAAGCAACACAAGTAATCCTTCAAAGCCAAAAACATAGTAAGTACTTCAAAACCTCTTCAACTCCTGCATTTAGACTTGTTTGGACCTACTAGAATTGCTAGTTTAGGAGGAAAACATTATGCATTTGTCATCATAGATGATTACTCTAGATTTACTTGGGTAATTTTCTTAGCTCAAAAGAGTGATGCTTTTGAAAATTTCAAAAACTTTGCTAAAAGAGTTCAAAATGAAAAAGGTTACTGTATTTCAAAAATAAGAAGTGATCATGGGAAAGAATTTGAAAATGAAAACTTTGAAAGCTTTTGTCCTGAACATGGCATTTCACATAATTTTTCATCTCCTAGGACACCTCAACAAAATGGGGTAGTTGAAAGGAAAAATCGAACTTTAATTGAAATGGCTAGAACAATGCTCAATGAATATGAATTACCAACTTATTTTTGGGCAGAAGCCACAAACACTACTTGTTATATTTCAAATCGAGATTTCAAAAGACCTCTTTTAAACAAAACCTCATTTGAGCTATGGAATGCAAGAAAGCCCTTGATATCATACTTTAGAGTATTTGGATGCAAGTGTTTTATATTGAACATCAAGGACAATCTTGGAAAATTTGCCTCTAAGTCTGATGAAGGTATCTTTTTAGGGTACTCTACAACCAGCAAAGCATATAGAGTATTTAATAAAAGATCACTAACGGTTGAAGAATCCATGCATGTTGTTTTTAATGAATCTAGTAAACTTGATCTTGTGAAAGGTAGTGTTCTTGATGATGTTGTAGGTAATATGGAAAAACTTGATATTGGAAATGGGAAAGAAGAAAATGATCAAGAAAATTTACTGTAAAATGATTCTCTACCTCAAAATCAAGATGAAAATGATCAGGAACTTCCAAAAGAATGGAGAATGACGAAAGATCATCCAAAAGAGCAAATAATTGGTGATCTATCAAGGGGAGTAAGTACTAGATCTCATTTCAAACATCTAGTCACTGACATAGCTTTTATTTCACAAATTAAGCCTAAAAATATTGATGAGGCTTGATGAAAGTTGGGTATTTGCCATGCAAGAGGAACTCAACCAATTTGAGAGAAGTAAGGTGTTGACCCTAGTACCTAGACCCAAGGATCATCAAATCATAGGTAGCAAATGGGTATTTAGAAACAAATTAGATGAACAAGGGTTAATAACCAGGAATAAGGCTAGACTAGCTGCAAAAGGATATAATCAGGAAGAGGGTATAGATTATGATGAAACATATGCACCTGTAGCTAGATTAGAAGCCATCAGAATACTTTTAGCATATGCTTGTCACATTAATTTCAAACTTTTCCAAATGGATGTGAAAAGTGTATTTCTAAATGGTTATATAAATGAAGAAGTGTATGTAGAACAACCACCAGGTTTTGAAAGCTATGATCTGCCAAATCATGTTTTTAAACTTTCAAAAACTTTGTATGTTTTAAAACAAGCTCTAAGAGCTTGGTATGAAATACTAAGTTCTTTTTTATTAGAAAATAGCTTTACAAAGGGAAATGTTGACACTACATTATTCATCAAAAAGCATAAGCATGATATACTAATTGTTCAAATTTATGTTGATGATATAATATTTGGTTCTACTAATGAGTTGCTTTGTCAAGAATTTGCTCATTGTATGACTAAGGAATTTGAAATGAGCGTGATGGGAGAGCTTAAGTATTTCCTTGGTCTACAAATAAAGCAAAGCAATGAGGGAATATTCATCAACCAATCCAAATATCCCAAAGATTTAATTAAGAAATTTGGTATGGAAGGATGCAATAATGCCAAGACTCCTATGAGCACATCAACAAAATTGGACAAGGATGAAAAGGGTAAGAGCATTAATGAAAAGTTTTATAGAGGTATGATCGGATCACTTTTATATCTCACTGCTTCTAGACCTGATATAATGTATAGTGTTTGCTTATGTGCACAATTTCAATCATGTCCTAAAGAATCTCATTTAAATGCAGTAAAGAGAATTTTAAGATATTTACATAGATCATTGCATCTTGGTTTATGGTATCCTAGGAATTCATCCTTTTATATTATAGGATATTCAGATGTAGACTATGC
Source organism: Triadica sebifera (assembly GCA_023653625.1). Classification (NCBI taxonomy): domain Eukaryota; kingdom Viridiplantae; phylum Streptophyta; class Magnoliopsida; order Malpighiales; family Euphorbiaceae; genus Triadica; species Triadica sebifera. Next base: position 33,853,317 of record CM042894.1, on the reverse strand, counting down.
TGGTAGTCTTTTAGATAGAAAAATTACTTCAGGTACTTGTCACTTCATTGGAGAATGCTTAGTTTCTTGGTCTAGCAAGAAACATGTTTCAGTTGCTCTCTCAACTGCTGAAGCAGAATATGTAGCAGCTGGATGTTGTTGTACTCAAATTCTTTGGACGAAACAACAACTTAAGGACTATGGTCATGAGATGAACCATATACCTATTAAATGTGACAATACAAGTGCTATAAATCTTTCAAAGAATCCTATTCAACACTCTAGAAGTAAGCATATTGACATTAGACACCACTTTATTAGAGATCATGTTCAATATGGAGAAGTTGCATTAGAATTTATAAGCACAGAGAATTAATTAGCAGATATTTTCACTAAGTCTCTAAATGAGGAAAGATTTAATTTCATTAGTAGAGAGCTTGGTATGATTAATGGATTAACCTTGTGATTGCTAAACTATGAAATTTTAATTCATATCACAAGATATAAGATTGAAATTTTTGATGAAAATTTATGTTTTAAGAAATAGAATCTTTGTTGGAATGATTTAGTCTTGTTTTAGGACTTAATTTTATTTGATGAAAATTTTAGGGGAGTCACACCCGTGACACATGTTCACGCCCGTGACTTAAATGACCAAAAGAGGCAGTTTCGTTCACGACTTAGTTCACGACTTGCTTCACGGCTTTAAGTGGTGAAGCTTATTTTCACGGCTTCATTCACTCCCGTGAAAAAAGACTTTCACACCCGTGATGATTATTCACGCCCATGATCTGTAACACCCCAAAACTCACAGAGGCTTTCACGCCTTGAGTCAAGGCTTGCTTCACGGGCCTAAGTAGTGAAATTTAGCATTTCACGCCCGTGACTATTTGTTCACCCCCGTGACAGTTGATCAGTCATGCCCATGATATTCAAAGGGCACGCCCATGAACCTATTCAAGCCTTCATTCACGGGTCGAATACTCCTTCAGCAAACCGTGAACTCGACCATTCATGCCCGTGAAGAAATACTTCATGCCCGTGAATGTATCGAATATATAAAAGAGCAGCCGGTTATATTTTTCATTTCAACTCTCCAACTCCCAAAACTGCTCTCATTTACACACATTCATTGAGACATTGAAGATTCCGGCCCCCAAGACTCAAACTTTTCCTATAAATACCACAAAAAGTTCGAATCTTCATCAAATATCATACATTTCTAGGGTTTTCCATAAAACAAAAATTTTTGTCAAAAGTTTTCCACTCCATCACAAGCCAAATTCTTCAAAATGGAGACTGCCTCATCCAAGGGAAAGAGAAAGAAATCTCATGCTCCTAGGAGGTATGCAGATTACGTCATGAACCGCATTTCGGAGCAATGCCATCCTCGGTATGCAACTTTGAAGAAGAGACCTCTACTGTCATCAAGGTCCTTCGAATTGCAGGCAGTCCGAAGTCTCGGACTCGTGATGGCTATGATAGAGCAACTCCAAGCCTGTCATCAGAAAGACTTTGTGGAAATTCACCAGCCAACCCTGAGGGAGCCAACACTGGAATTCCTCAGCACCCTACAGGTTTCACCTACTAGAGTGGTTAAGTTCCAACTCTGCGACAATCCCAACACCCTCAATGCCATCGAATTTGGGGAATTGTTCATTTTACCATCTGATGGCATCCTGAATGATACTGAGGTAGAATTCTCTGCCCCTCGAGCTTGGACACATTTTGGGCATGATTGTAGCTGGGATGTCAAGAAGACAAAGAGCACTCATCTCGTGTCCCTAGTGCACAGATATTTGCATAGGTTCCTAACCTATAGCATATTTGCTAGAGGAGAAAGCAACGGGACAATCAGGAATTCGGAGCTCTTCCACTTTGAGGCTCGCAGAGGACTCACAGTGGCACTTTCTAGATGGTTTGCTAACCATCTTTTCTCCATTGTCACCAAGTCTACTGGAGATATTTTGATTGGGGCATATGTCACCCACATAGCAGTGAAGCTTGAGTATCTAAAGACTTCATGGAGTCTCGGATGGATAGCCTTGAGGCTGAAGTAGCTAGGCTTCGTGATAGGTCCGACTAGGAGTTAGGCTAGAGTGTAGCCTAAATTTGCTTGTTTTGCTTGTTTATTTTGTTTATGTTTGTTGGTGTGTAGGAAATTTTCAATTTCCTTTCTGAACATTTAACTTTGTTTTTATCTTTTCCTTTAATTAATGTATTTGCTTTTGCTTATCTCATTGATATCTTTTTTATCCTTTTTTGATTGATGACAAAAGGGGGAGAAAACTAGCAATATATTATAGGGAAAATATATCAAACTAGCAACATAAGAAGAAACTAGCAATATATATTAAGGTAAATGAATTTTTGAATCAAAAATTAAAATTGAATTATGAATTGACATTGATATAGATTAAAAGGGATTAGAAACTTTGATTCAAGAATTCATATGCAAAGTATAAAATTGAGAAATTGAGATTTATATACATTAGATATACCTTAAGTATACTTTGCATATACCTTCATGCAAGTTACAAAAATAAATATGCCATGATATATCTTAAATATAACTTACATATACTTCATGCCTTAAAAAGGAATTATGGTATATATTGGATATACTTCTCATATAACTTGCATATACTTAAAATCTAGTAAGTTTATTTCAATGCTACATCATTCTTTACAATCCTTGCATTTTATAAATTCTTTATCCTAAGTATATTTTCAGGGGGAGACTTCTCAAAATCACATATTGCTAGATTATTTGTCACCATCAAAAAGGGGGAGATTGTTAAACCTTAAGGGGTATTTCTGTCATTTTGATGATAACAAATAAAATAGCAATATTGTATTTAACATACTTGTTTTCTAAGTCTATTATACAGGACATGGATTAAAATAACAAGAATGGAGATTGGAAGAATAATCCTTGAAAGACAAAAATTCAAGAAGTAACATGTTCACTACCGTGACTATATGTGTCACGCCCGTGAAAGAGCTAACCGTTACCAAAACCAATATTTGAAGATCACGACCATGAAGGAAGAACAAACCATGAAGTGGACATTTCAGTCACCTCCGTGAATATAAGTGTCACCCCCGTGAATTTTCATGCATTTTCATCCAGAGAGCTTCACGACGAAAGTCACCACTTGGATCACGGCTGGGAAGTTTGTCACGCCATTGACTCAATGTGTCAAAACATTCCAGAGAGCTTCACGACCAAGGTCACCACTTTAGTCACGGCTTGGGAAGAAATGTCACTCCCGTGACAAACATAGTCATGCCCGTGAACAATGAAAGAGAAAAATGTCAAGCGCGATTATTTGGTTGGTACAACGACTAGTTTCGTATTTAATGCACCCCAACGGCTATATTCAGCTATGAGAGTATAAATGGAAGTCAATTAAGCATTCAGAACAAGAGAATGAAAAGAACAACAATAGAATAACATATACTTTGAATTTAATTCTTATTTCAAGCTATTTGTACTTTCATACTTTGAGAACAAAATCTATTCTCTGTAAAAATCTTTTTGCTCTTCATTTATTGAGCAATTAAGATTTGTAAGTAGTTCTCTCTGTAATCTTTATTCAAGTGAGCTTTGGGTATTTCTGGGTTAAGAGTAGAACACTTGTAAGGGTTAGTTGTGTGAGCCTCCAAAACACAAATTAAAAGGTTGTTTGTGTGAGCCTATAAAAACACAAAGTGAAGGTTGTTTGTGTGAGCCTGTAAAAACACAAAGTGAAGGTTGTTTATGTGAGCCTGTAAAACACAAGGAATTGGTTATTGTGTGAGCCATTAAAACACATGGGATTTCTGGGTTAGGTGTGAGCCATTGTGAGAAACACCATAGTTAGGAGTGAGCTTGTAAAACTCCATTGTAACACTTAGTGTGTTAGTGAAAGTCCCAATTGCGATTGGGGAGAGAAGTAGGGTTTGTTAACACTCGAACCTCTATAAAATTCCTTGTGTCAAATTCTCTCTATCCCTCCTAAAATTAATCTTTTATTTCCGCATCCTATAGTTTAATTTTTGAAACTCCAATTGAACCCTCCTTCTTGGTTTAATATTTGGGCAACATTCTATAATAAGATGAGATAACGGTGATGGATGAGAACAGAGGATATCCAGTAAATGTGATATCAGTACTAAAAGTAATGGAACTCAATAAGGGATATGAAGTGTATTTGGCGTATATGGTTGATATAAAAAAAGAGTAGTCTGAAGGTGGCTGCCATTTCTACTGTTTGTGAGTTTTTGAATGTATTGCCAGATGAGCTACCACACCTATCTTCAGATTGGGAGATGGAGTTTGCCATTGACTTGGTGCCTAGTACTACTCCTATCTCCATCACCCTCTTTAGAATGACACCCACGGAGTTAAAAGAATTAAAGGTGCAGTTACAAGACTTGCTTAATAAGGATTTTATTCAACCAAGTGTATCACCATGGGGTGCACCAATTTTGCTTGTGAAGAAGAAAAATAGTACTTTATGTCTTTGCATCAACTACAGACAACTGAATAGGATGAATATCAAGAATAAGTACCCATTACCTAGGATTGATGATTTATTTGTTCAACTCAAAGGAGTAGACTTATTTTCAAAGATAGATCTTTATTTTGGGTACCATCAGTTGAAGATTAAGGAGTCAAATGTACCCAAGACGGATTTCATGACTCAATATGGCTATTATGAGTTCCTAGTAATGCCTTTTGGCTTAACGAATGTGTAAGCAACATTTATGGACCTAATGAATAAGGTATTCAACCCTACCTTAATTAGTTCATAATGGTGTTCATTGACAACATATTAGTATACTCCAGAGATAAAGGACATGATTGACACCTCAGAATCATTCTTAAGACATTGAAGGAGAAACAACTTTATGCTAAGTTATCAAAGTGTGAGTTTGGCTTGAGGAAATCAATTTCATAGGTCACATAGTTTCAGCTAAAGGTATTTGAGTTGATCCTAGCAAGATCAAGGTTATTCTTAATTGGAAGCCACCACAAAATGTGATAGAAGTGAGGAGTTTCCTTAGTTTAGCCGGATACTACACAAGGTTTATGAAACATTTCTCCTCCATTGCGACTCCTTTGATACGATTGCTACGAAAAGATGTCCGTTTTGAGTGGATAGACATATGCCAGGTGAGCTTTAATTAGCTTAAGGCAATATTGACTAAAGTGTTAGTTTGATCTAACCCACTCTTAGAAAAGATTTTATGATTTATAGTGACACCGGTCATAATGGGTTATCTTAATGCAAGAAAGGAACGTGACCACATGTCTCTAAATAGTTGAAGCCACACAAACTCAAGTATCCCACACATGATTTGGAGCTGGAAACCATATTTTTTGCCTTGAAAGTTTGGATACATTATCTATATGGGGAGAAATGTTATATCTACATGGATCATGTGAGCCTTAAATATCTTCCCTCGCAGAAGGAACTGAATCTGAGGCAAAGGAGATGGTTGGACTTGATCAAAGATTACAATTGTGTGATTGACTACTAGCCAGAAAATGTTAATGAATAGTAGATATGCTAAGTAGAAATATTTTAGCTAGTGAATTACAATAACTCTCTTCCTTAATTTATGCATTGCAAGTAGCAGTATAATCACACATATGGCTAACCCTGATAATGCAGAGATATGGTTGCAATCCATCCTGATATAAAGGTTCAAATATGCTTAAAAATAAGATGAAAAACTAGTGGAAAAAGCTAAAGCAATGAAAAAATGGAGAGAAGCTCGAGTATTCAGTGAAGGAAGATGACACTATGTATTTCAAGAACAAGATCTATGTGCCAATTGTAGAAGAACTGAAGCAGGACATCCTTAAGAAAGCATATGAAACAACATATACTATGCACCTAGTTGGAAATAAGATGTACCAAGATTTAAAAGCTCAATATTGGTGGTCAGGGATAAAGAGAGATATTATAAAGTACATTGCAAAGTATCTTATCTGCCAATAAGTGAAAGTTGAACATTAGTTACCCACAAGATTGTTGCAGCCAATACCTATACTAGAATTGAAATAGTAAAGAATCACTATGGAATTTGTATTTAATTTTCCTTTGACTCAAAAGAAATATGTTGTTGTGTGGGGGATAATAGATCGATTGATGAAATCAATGCATTTCTTACTTGTCAGGATGGATTACTCGTCGAACAAGCTAGTTGAGATCTATGTGAATGAGATTATGAGGTTACATAGAGTATCAATATCTATAATATCCGATAGAGACCCCAAATTTACTTTGCAATTTTGGAAGAGTCTATAGTAGCCATTTGGGTACTCGCTTTAGTTTTAGCACGACATTCCATTCACATAAGGATGGATAGTCAGAGCAGGTAATCTAGTTTTTAGAAGATATGATGAGAAGTTGTGTACAGGAGTTTGAAAGAAACTAGGATAAGTACTTTCTTCTTATAGAGTTTGACTATAACAAAAGTCATTAGACAAGCATTGGTATGGCTCCTTATGAGGCATTGTATCGAAGAAAATGCAGGACACCAATTTGTTGGACAAAGTTAAGTGAAAAAAGTTGATAGAGCCATAATTAGTATAATAGACAAAGAAGAAGGTGAGAATCATTAAGGAAAGCTTGAAAACAGCTAAAGATTGACAAAATTCTTATACTGACTAGAAGAGGTGAGACATTGAGTATGTAGTGGACGATAAAGTATTTTTATAGGTTTTGCCATGGAAGAATGTGTTGAGTTTTGGCAAGAAAGGAAAGCTAAGTCTGAAATTCGTTGACTCTTACAAAATCTTGGAAAGGATCGGACCAGTGGCGCATTGACTAGCCTTACCACTAGAGCTAGTCAAAATTCATAATATTTTCCATATCTTGATGCTAAAAAGGTACAAATTAGATTCGATGCATGTTATTTTAGCTGAGAGTATCGAAGTGCAGATGAATTAGACATATGAAGAAGAACCAATAGCTATTCTTGCACATGAGGAGAAAGTTCTGCAGAATGAGAGTACAATGGCCCAAATACCATGTTAGTCATTAATAGTAGTTTCTAAAATTGGTCAGTATACCAAGGGTCAAAAATACACTCGTGGGTAAAAAATATTTTATTTGATCATCCAAAAATATAGGTTATGACTAGTTCAGGAATAAATTTTAGAGTGAAAATGAGGTCAAATAAGTCCTCAAAAGACAAAACTAAGAAAAAAGGGACCCGATTTAATTAATAAATTGGTTGACCATACTTTGACCAAGCTATAAAAAATAGAAAATGACATCTAAAAATTTATTTTAAGACATGGATAGATTCTAAATAACATTTATAATTATTTGACAATGAAAAAGTAATTTTACCGTAACACCAAAATTTAACTAATCAGTCAGGTTTGACTGAGCCGGATAGGAAACAAACTCCAATTGAGTTAAAAAATTTTATTTATATATATATATTATGAATTATGGAATCAAATTTTGGATAAATTGAGCTTGGGAAGTGAGATAAATAATTTAGAATTGCTAAATGGGCCTTAATTTCAACAAATGGGCCTAATGGGGTTGGATCACTTGTCTTGGCCAAAGCCCAGCCCATATCAGCCATCTATATAAGCTCAAAATATCAGAATTCTCTAGAGAATTCTGCATCTTCTTCTTCCTCCTCTCATGCTCTCCCCTTGGACAAATGGGTTTCCAATTTTTCTCCACCAAAATTCTCTCATTTTTCCTAATTGTTACACCAAAATCAAGCATCCTAATATAACTTCAGCCTCTCTAGTAGCTAGTGGAAGTCTCTAATCTTTATTTGGAGGGCTAGAGTGGAAGAAAATCAAAGGAGATAAATTAAGATACAAAATTGAGGTAAGTGAAATTAAGAGTTTTAAATTGGTTTAATGGTTCAAATAGATAGTTTAAGGTATGTAGATGATAATTATGAAGTTGGATTGAGTTAGAAAGGAAAAATAATGGCAAATTAATTGAGTGTGAATTTCGGCCATGGTAGGAGCACAAAGAGGTGAAGGTGCTTCCAAGGAAAAGGCTAAGGAAAAGGAAGCCTAAGAAGGTCAAAGGAAGAAAATAAGGTTAATGATTTCAAAATCTACCTATTCCATTTGTTAAAACTTGAATTAGGGTTATGGAAATTAGGGAATTTGTGTGATTTGCATGTAAATAGTAATTGAATCTTAAAACAAGATTAACGGAATATAAAAAATGGATTAGAATGGTTAAATTCAATTAAAAAATTAATTAGTAGAACTTTAAAAATATGACCATATTATGTGTAAAAATGCATATTAAGGCATAATTATGTTTTACTGTAATATTATGGTACGTATAGAGTAATTGATGCATAAATTAGTGAAATGAATTATTAGAAGATCAAAAAAATTTTAATGATGAAAAATGAATGTAGGGCGAAATATGAAGAATAATTTATGATTTTCCTTGCTAATTAAATGAAAATTAAGTCATAAAATGCACGAAAACACGATATTGAGTGTATAGAAATGTATTGAAAATTTTTAAAATATATATTGAATATTTTTCTAATTAATGATTATTTTATGCATGAAATGAAATATAATGAATAAAGTGTGTTTAGTGAGCTTAATGACTTAATTGAATATTAATGATGAAATATTAACATATTAGAATGAAAAGTGTGGAAAAAAATTATGGTTATGGATGAATAAAATGTTAGGTAATTAATAATGTAAAAATAATGGAATTTATGAATTTAAGGGAAAATTGAATCAACGAAATAAAGTATCACCCTTAGTTATTTTCTGATGGTTAAAACTAGTCTAGGATATAATTGACTAGCCATAGGGACACCATTACCACAGTTCGGGTCATGGCGACTCGCTTATGTAAGCAATGATGGTATACTAGTAAAATAGAATAAAAGTGACAAGAAAAAGAGTTAATTAAAGAAGTAGAATGAAAAAGAACTAAATTGAAAGAAAATAAAAGTTTAGGAGTAAATTGAAAATAATAATAATAATAAAGGCTAAATAATGATTTATGTATTTAATGATAAGTATAGTAAAAATGACAAAATTGGTAAGAATGGCAAGTGACATATTAGTAAATTTAAAAATATGACAAAAATGGGTAAAATGAAAAAACAATAATTAAACAAATAGAATGAAAATTGTCTTAATTGAAAAAAAAATGAAGAGAGAAAAGATCAGAGATAAATTAGTAAAATAAGGTTAAATGGTAATTTATGTATTTAAAAAGAAATAAATGAGGAGAAAAAAATAATATATATATATATATATAGTGGCAAAAGTATAAATAAGTGTATAGTAGTGACATAATTGTAAATAAATGGAAGTTTAGAAACTAAAATATAATTTGTAGCTAAAGAAAAATAAAATAGAGGATTGAAATGAAAAAAATAAAAATAAAAATAAATAGCTATAAGATTAATTAAGCAAAATTGTTAATTTGATAGATAATAAAATATTGAGAAAAAAACATAATTAATATATTAAAGAGAAAAAATTGAATAGTGTAGTGAATGATATTGAATGATGTGTGTAATTTGGTAATAATGGAAATCCTTAGATTTGTAATCACCATTGAGCAATTTTAATACTCAGCACGTAATTATTTGAATGCATGTATATAATAGTTAGGAAGACATCGGAGCAAAGCATACTACATTTGGGGAGCATATGGAAGGACAAAATAATAGTAAGATATTACTAAAAATGACATGTATATATGAATATATGTATGGATAAGTGTATAAGAATGAAATGTTGACTTGTGGTTGAATGAATAATATTTTATATTATATTTGTATTGTTGTGTCCAAAATGAGTTGTGAATTGTTTGCAGGGCAAGTGGGATAGTTAGATTTATAGCTGTTATACTGCCGAAATTTTTGGATAAAAAAAATAATTAATAAAGTAGTAATGATATTATAGTCTTTAAGTTAAGAAAAAAATTACACATATCAGGTAGAATCACATAAGCTTACGTAATGTACATATAGAATAAGTGTCCTAAGGGTGTCACAGTTTTAGTGGTACCAGAGCGTGGTTTAGGCAGTTCTAAGATTGGAGTGAGAATTAAGTGAATGAATTATATGTATATACATGCCAATTGATGGATGAAATGTATTATAAGTCTAACGTATGCTTGCTCCTTTCCTTATGTTATAGTGAATGTTGGCATCCCAACTAGGTCAAGATGTTGGGGATGGTGAGAGTGATGCATCGGTTAGTGTTGGGCAAGTTGAAGCCACGTAGCAGAATGTCACTCCACCAGTTGCACCATCTACACTGGCACAACTGGATTTTTTTAATTTTATGGCTGATTACATTCTACATAGAATGCAAGTTAAACAATCTTAACAACCATAGTTAGCGGCATAAGTACAACCTCCTCCTCCACCTAAAAAAAAGTCGATTTTGGAGCAGTTAAAGAAATTGGGAGCTGAAGATTTTTATGGGCGTGATCCATGGACACCTGTACAAGAGGAAGAATGATTGTTCAAGATAAAGAGGTTATTGGAAATTACTCACAGCACGTCTGAAGAGAAATTTAAAGGTACTATAGCATTACTCTAGGGTCTTGCATTCATTTAGTGGGATTTAGTACACAAGCATACCCTAGGTGAATAGGCCCAATTAGAAAAGAAATACATAGGGTCGAAGTATAAAGTAGAGATGCAAGATGCCTTCTAGAGACTCAGACAGGGAAATAAGACAGTAGCAGAATATGACCGCGAGTTTGAGCGCCTCAATGCCTACCTTGACGACTATCAACTGACAGAGGAAAAATTATGTCAAAGATTTGAGAGAGGTCTCCATAACAAGATCAAATAGATAGTGGGTGTGCAACAACATCCAAATTTACGTGTTATGGTAGAAATGACTATTAAAGTAAAAAATATTCAATCAGATGAGGCTAACAAACAAACTCAGTTTCAGCAGAAAAAGAAGTCAGGAAGGTTCAGTGGTTCGAGTACTGATAGTAAGAAGTCTAGGGGACCAGCTCCATTACAGAGCTGTACATCAGTTGCACCAAGGCGTGGACAAGGAAATACATTTTGTGGCAATGCCTCAATTACTTCTATAGGCAGTACACCTAGAGCCAGAGGGGGAAGTGCAGTTCAGACATATGGCCATTGTGGTAGATCTCACCCAGGAGAGTGCAAATATTTGACTGGCACCTATTTCAAGTGTGGTTCAAAAGATCATCAGGTCAAGGATTGTCCAGTGACTCAAGCTTCTACAGCTATATCACCAGCACTTGGTATTGGATCTTTACCATCTAGAGGCCAAGGTAGGGGAGCAACCCTTAATCCATCAACATCTAGACTTTTTGAACAAACACCCCAAGGTCAGAGATGAGCTATAGGATGTACATATGCAGTGAGGGCTAGAGAAGAGGAGGATGCTCCCAATGTGATAATAGGTAAATTCACACTTATGATTGATTCTGTTTATGCACTTGTTGATCCTAGTTCCACACACTCCTACATAAATATTAATGTTGAATGTGGAAAAGGGTTAAGAGATTCATAATTACACCAGAACATCTTAGTGAGCAATCCTTTAGGAAATAGTATTATGATGAATAAGGTGTATAAGAATTGTACCATTAGTATGCAAGGTTATGAATTTATAGCTAACCTAATTGAACTCCCATTCCGCGAGTTTGATGTGATATTAGGGATGGATTGGTTATTCGCCCACCAAGCGACAGTAGATTATAAATGGAAGAGAGTGATACTTAAACTCTCTGATGATTGGGAAATCACTATTGTGGGTGAAGGAACAGACTTTCAACAGATGTGATTTCAGCTACAGTAACCAATAGACTCATAAGAAAGGGGTGCATTTCTTATTTATGTTATGCAGTGGAAGCTAAAAAGGAAGATCTTAAGATTTCAAATGGCCTACAGTGAGAGATTTTCCAGATGTCTTTCCTGATGAATTACCAGGTTTGCTACCTAACAGGGAAGTTGAATTCACTATTGATGTAGCTCTAGGCACGACATCTATTTTGATGGCGCCTACAGAACTCAAGGAATTGAAGATTCAACTCTAGGAATTGTTTTATAAAGGCTTTATCAAACCCAGTATTTCACCATGGGGAGCACTGGTACTCTTTGTAAAGAAGAAGGATGAATCTCTCAGATTATGCATTGACTACAAATAGCTAAATAAAGTGACAATCAAGAACAAGTATCCCCTTCCACGTATTGAAGACTTATTTGATCAATTGAAGGGAGCAGGTGTATTTTCAAAGATTGACCTATGTTTGGGCTACCATCAGTTGAAAGTAAAAGAAGCAGATGTGCCCAAGACTGCTTTTCACATGAGATATGACCATTATGAGTTTTTAGTCATGCCATTTGACCTTACGAATGTCCCATTAGCTTTCATGGATCTAATGAATATGATCTTTCATCCTTATCTAGATCAGTTTGTGTGGTATTTATTTATGATATTCTAATATATTCGAAGACGCTAGAAGAACATGACAAGCACCTATGAATTGTTATGCAGATATTGAGAGAGAAGCAGTTGTATGCAAAGTTCAGCAAATGTGACTTCTAGTTGAATGAAGTATCCTTCTTGGGTCATGTAGTTTCAGCTGAAGGGATAAAGGTGGACCCAAAAAAGATTGAAGCAATTTTACAGTGGAGAATGCCTAGGACTATTATAGAAGTTAGAAGTTTCTTAGGTTTGGTAAGGTATTACATGAGATTTGTAAAAGGATTTTCTACCATAGCAACGCCACTCACTTGACTATTACATAAGCATATTAAGTTTGAATGGATGGATAAATATCAAGGAAGTGTTAAGAAGCTTAAAAACATGTTGACAGAAGCCTTAGTATTAATTCAACAAGAATTTGGCATGGATTTTGCGATTTACAGTGATGCCTCCAAGAATGGGTTAGATTATGTATTGATGCAGGAAGGTAAAGTGATTGCATATGCTTTTTGACAACTCAAGACTCATGAGAAGAACTATTCTACTCACGATATTCAGCTCGCAGCAATTGTACTTGCTTTGAAGATTTGGAGACATTATCTTTATGGTGAGAAATGTTACATTTACACCTATCATAAAAGTTTGAAATATTTGCTCACACACAAGGAACTTAATTTGAGACAAAGGCATTGGCTTGAATTGATAAAAGACTATGACTGCTTAATCGAATGCCATCCAGGGAAGACGAATGTAGTAGCTGATGCACTTAGTAGAAAATTTATAGTTGCCCTTCAAGTGATGAATGTTAGTTTGAATATGACACAAGATGGAGCGATAATAGCAAAAATGCAAGTAAAACCAGAATTTCTTTAGCAATTGAAAGATGCACAAAATCTAGATGATCGCTTGATTGCCATAGTGAACAGAGTAAAAGAGGGCAATGAAGGTGATTACTCTTTCGGTGAAGATGACAGCCTTTATTTCAACCAGAGGTTATGTGTACTTGATCAAGATGAATTGAGAAAGAACATTATCACATAAGCTCATCATAGCAGCTACACAATGCATCCTAGTGGTAATAAGATGTATTAGGACTTGAAAGTATACTATTGGTGACTAGGAATGAAATGTGATATGACAAAATTCGTGAGCAAATGCTTGATATGCCAGTAGGTGAAAGTTGAACAGCAAGTTCCATCGAGTTTACTTCAGCCTATCACAATACCAGAATGAAAAAGGGATCGAGTGACCATGGATTTTGTGATGGGACTGCCTTTGACTGGAAGGAAGCATGATGCTATCTGGGTAGTCATTGATAGACTCATTAAATCAACCCATTTCATATCAGTACGAATGGACTATCCACTAACCAGGCTGGCAGAAATCTACATTAATGAGATAGTGAGACTATATGGATTACCATCCTCCATTATTTTAGACAGGGATCCCAGTCATTAGAGACAAAATGTCATTTTAGTACAGTTGTGTGATTCAGATACTTAAGGATATGTTGAGGAGTTGTGTCCTTGATTTTGAAAGCAATTGGGAAAGGTATTTGCCATTGGCCGAGTTTGTTTACAACAATAACTATCAGTTCTACATCAAAATGGTGCCATATGAAATGTTTTATGGGAGGAAATGTAGAACTCCTTTATGTTGGACATAATTGAGTGAAAAGAAGTTAATGGGGATAGATTTGGTTTGAGAAACTGAAGAGAAGGAACAAGTGATCAAGGATAGATTGAAAGAAACTATGGACATACATAAATCATATGCGGATTTAAAGAAGAAAAGATATATAGTTCTAGGTCGGAGATTAAGTATTTTTGAAGGTATCACCTTGGAAGAAGGTTATGAGGTTTGGCAAAAAGGGCAAACTATGTCTGAGATTTTTGGGCCTTTATGAGATTATAAAACGAGTGGGACCCGTAGCCTATCTATTGAAGTTGGCTCAAGAGTTGGAAAAGATTCATGATGTGTTCCATGTGTCAATGCTACAGAGGTATAGATCAGACCCTAGTCACGTGATCAAACCATAACAAATTCGGATACAAGCTGATCTGACTTATTAAGAGAAACCACTAAAGATCCTAGCTAGAGAGGTTAGACCTCTTAGGAACAAGCAAATCCCACTAGTGAAGGTATTATGGAGTTACCACAATATGGAAGAAGTCACATGGGAGACAAAAGCTACAATGAGGTAACAATATCCCCAACTATTCAATATAGGTCAAATTTTGAGGAAGAAATTTTTATTGGTAAGGGAGAATTGTAATAGCACAAATACCGGATTAATCATAAACTGTAGTTTTAAAAATTGGTCAGTATACCCAGGGGTAAAAAATACACCCGTGGGTGAAAATATTTTATTTGATCATCATAAAATATAGGTTATAACTAGCTTAGGAATAAAATTTGGAGTGAAAATGAGGTCAAATAAGTCCTCAGAAGTTAAAACTATGAAAAAAAGGGACTCGATTTAATTAATAAATTGGTTGATTGTACTTTGATCGAGCTATGAAAAATAGCAAACGACATCTAAAAATTTATTTTAAGATATGGATATATTCTAAATAATATTTATAATTATTTGACAATGAAAAAGGAATTTTACGGTAACACCGAAATTTGACTAATGAGTCCGATTTGAGTGAGCCAGACAGGAAACAGACTTTGCTTGAGTTGAAAATTTTTATGTGGGCATATTATGAATTATGGAATCAAATTTGGGTTTCCCATTCAAGCCACCTATATAAGCTGAAAAATATCAGAATTCTCTAGAGAATTCTACATCTTCTTTTTTCTCTCATGCTTCCCTTTTGGACAAGTGGGTTTCCCATTTTTCTCCACCAAAATTGTCTCATTTTCCTAATTTTTGCACCAAAATCAACTCTAATCTTCATTTGGAGGGCTAGAGTGGAAGGAAATCAAAGGAGACAAATTAAGATACAAATTTGAGGTAAGTGAAATTAAGAGTTTTAAATTGGTTTAATAGTTCAAATAGATAGTTTAAGGTATGTAGATGATAATTATGAAGTTAGATTGAGTTAGAAAAGAAAAATAATGGTGAATTAATTGAGTGTGAATTTCGGCCATGGTAGGTGCATAAGGAGGTGAAGGTGCTTCCATGGAAAAGGCTAAGGAAAAGGAAGCCTAGGAAGGAGAAAGGAAGCAAATAAAGTTAGTGATTTCAAAATCTACCTACTTCCATTGTTAAAACTTGAATTAGGGTTATGGAAATTAGGGGATTTATGTGATTTGCATGTAAATGATAATTGAAACTTAAAACATGGTTAAGAGAATATAAAAAGTGGATTAGAATGGTTAAATTTAATTACAAAATGAATTAGTAGAACTTTGAAAATATGACCATATTATGTGTAAAAGTGCATATTAAGGCATAATTATGTTTTACTATAATATTATGGTACATATATACTAATGGATGCATAAATTAGTGAAATGAATTATTAGAAGGTGAAAGAATAATTTTAATGATGAAAAATGAATGTAGGGTGAAATATGAAGAAGAATAATTTATTTTTTTTCTTGCTAATTAAATGAAACTTAAGTCATAAAATACAAGAAAATATGATATTGAGTGTATAGAAATTTATTGAATATTTTAAAAATATATATTGGATAGTTTTCTAATTAATGATTATTTTATGCATGAAATGAAATATAATGAATAAAGTGTGTTTAATGAGCTTAATGACTTAATTGAGAATTAATGACGAAATATTGACATATTAGAATGGAAAGTGTGGAAAAAGATTATGGTTATGGATGAATAAAATGTCAAGTAATTAATAATGTAAAAATAATGAAATTTACGAATTTAAGGAAAAATTGAATCAACGGAATAAAGTATCGCACTTATATTTTATGATGGTTAAATATAGCTCATGATATAATTGGCTAGCCATAAGGATACCATTACCCCAGTGCAGGTTATGGCGACTCACTTATGTAGGCCAATGATGGTCTACTTTAGTGATAGTGATTCAGTGATCAGTGTACAGTGCAGTGCTCGGGTGGTCGTTCGGGGTCACTCTTCAGTGCAGTGGACTTGTGGGGTCTACGTCCCATGTATCCGGTCTGAGAATTTTCTATCGAATTGAAACTAGGGACAAATATGATAGAAATTGTGTAATAGCAAATATGATAAAAATGATAAAAGCAATAAATATGATAAAAATGATAAAAGTGGCAAATATGATAAAAGTGACAAATATAATAAATATGATAAAAGTGAAAAATACGACAAAAATGGTATAATTGTAAAAATGATAAAAGTGACAAATATGATAAAAGTATCAATATGATAAAAATGATAAAAGTAATAAATATGATAAAAATGATAAAAGTGACAAATATGACCAAAGGGTATAATTGTAAAAATAATAAAAGTGGCAAATATGATAAAAATAATTAAAGTAATAAAAATGATAAAAGTGATAAATACGATAAATATAATAAAAATTGTATAATAATAAAAATGATAAAAGTGATAAAGATAATAAAAATAGTAAAATTATAAAATGGAATAAAAGTGAAAAAAATAGTTAATTAAATAAGTAGAATGAAAAATGAAAAAATTGAAAGAAATAAAAGTTCAGGAGTAAATTGAAAATAATAATAATAATAATAATAATAATAATAATAAATAAATAAATAAATAATAATAATAATAATAATAAGGGCTAAATAATTATTTATTTATTTAATGATAAATATGGCAAAAATGACAAGATTGGTAAGAATGACAAGTGACATATCAGTAAATTTAAAAATATGACAAAAGGGGGTAAAATGAAAAAAATAATTAAAGAAATAGAATGAAAATTGACTTAATTAAAAAAATAGAGAGAAACAATCAGAGATAAATTAATAAAGTAAAGGTTAAATGGTAATTTATGTATTTAAAAGAAAATAAATGAGAAGAAAAAACAAATTATATATATATATATATATATATATATATATATATATATATGTGTGTGTGTGTGTGTGTGTGTGTGTGTGTGTGTAAAACTAGTGGCAAAAGTGTAAATAAGTGTAAAGTAATGGCATAATTGTAAATAAATAGAAGTTTAGAAATCAAAATGTAATTTGTAGCTAAAGAAAAATTAAATGTAGGATTGAAATGAAAAAAATAAAAATAAAAATAAATAGTTATAAGATTAATTAAGCAAAATTGTTAATTTGATAAAGGTATTAAATAGTGAATGAATGGTAAATAATAAAATATTGAGAAAAACATAGTTAATATATGAAAGAGAAAATTTTGAATAGTGTAGTGAATATGATATTACATGATATGTGTAATTTGGTAATAATGTAAATTTTTAAATTTGTAATTACCACTTAACATTTTTAATACTCAGTACATAGTTACTTGACTGCGAACAGGTAATAGTTAGGAAGACATTGGAGCAAAGCATACTGCCTTTAGGGAGTAAATGGAAGAACAAAATAATAGTAGGATATTACTAAGAATGACATGTATATATAAATATATGTATGTATATGTGTATAAGAAGGAAATGTTGACTTGTGGTTAAATGAATAATATTTTATATTATATTTGTATTGTTGTACCCAAAATGGGTTATGAATTATTTGCAGTGCAGGTGTGCCAAAATTTTTGGATAAAAAAATAATAAAAAAGTGGTAACGATATTATGGTCATTAAGTTAAGAAAAAAATTTTACACACATCGGCTAGAATCGAATAAGTTTACGTAATGTACGTATAGATTAAGTGTAATTAGAGTGTCACAAAGAGAGTTTTTTTAGTCAAAGTGTTGTCGCATAATCATTCTACTGAAGAAGTTATGTGGGAAAGCAAGGAGATCATGAAAAGGCAGTATCCAAAGTTGTTTAGTGCAACATAAGTAGGTAAATTTCGAGGTCAAAATTTATTTTAAAGGGGAAAGGATGTTATATTAGTTAATTTAGGCGTCAAGTCGCACATGTTGTAAAATCAACTTTCTAACTTGACCGGAGTCTAAATTTAGATTTTGATTGAAAAATAAATTACATTAATGGCAAATATTTAATTAAGTGCATAATGTTTTTAAAGATGTTAGAATGTAATAAGAGACTGAAATGAAAGGCTTGGAAAGTTTTGGAGTGAATTTGTAATTTATCAAAAATTGAGGGATTGATTTGAATATATACCATTAAAAAACATAATTTGGACACAAAATATTAGTGATGACCAACCATATGAATAAATAAGAGGGGGATTAAGATTAATTGAGTGATTAACTCAAAATATCATAGTTTTGGTCAAATAAAGATCCCACCTTTGACATTCCTTTTCTTCCTTCTTTTTATCATCTTTCTTTTTCTTTTCTTTATTATTATCTAGATTTTCTGCACCATACCAGCTCTGAGTTGTTTTCTTTAGAACCTCCACAACCAGAGCTCCAATAGGAGAGATAAAGTGAGGAAAAAAGAGAGAAACCATGGAAAAAAAGGTGTTTTCATGCTCTAGAATGCTTAGGACAGCTAAAGGAAGGCAAAAGCAAGAGAAAATAGCAAGGGAAAAGGAGGGAAAGTCTCCAATGATTCGGCCACGGTGGAAAATTAGTGAATGTAAGAGTTTATCTTTTATCTCTACATCATTTATAAATGAAAAATGGTGTTTTAAGCTCATTTATAGCCTGTTTTAATGAGAAAGAGAGTTATATGGAACTAAAGGATTTGAAGGGTCTTGACAGAGTAAAAGGTTGTAGGAGGTGTTTAGAGGCTTTAAAGTAGAAACAAATTAAGCTAAAAGAGGTAGCGGAGGCCTAAACCCTAATTTGGTGATGAGAGAAATTTTAGGGTTTAGGGGTTTAGGGGAAAGAAAATAGAGATATGATTGTTTTTTGGTGTTTTTTCATATGATAGGAGTAATGCTCATAAATTAGGACTTCTAAGTTATATGTATTTAGAGAGGGAAAGAATGGAGTTTAAAGTGTTTTAAAGTTTAAGTGTTCTGAAAAAGGAAAGCTTTCATACCCTGAATAGGTTATTCATGCTTGTGAAGATTGTGCTATGGTCCAAACGGCAGAATTTTGGACATGGTGGGAGTGCTTTGAGAAGAGAGGACATTCACACCTATGAATGGATTAGTCATGGCCATGAATGACATTTCACACAATGGTCATGTCCGTGAATGCAGGCCGATTGACAATGTGCAGCTGCACTTTTCTCTTTCCTGTGCACCAAATATTGCTTTAAAACCATTTTCCACTATTGAAACACTTAAGACATCTTAGTCATCTTTTCCACCTTAAAGGAACCCTAAACACTATTGTTAAGCTTGAAAGTTTGAGAGACATGAAGGTTTGATAGAGTTTTGCCAAAGATAGAGTTAGAACTCGGTTTTAGGGTTATGTTTATCTTGTTTATGGTTATAAAATTCTGATAGGAATATTTTGTGATGATAGGTTTTGATTATGAGCAAAGAAACACATCACAAAAGGGAAATCAAGCTTGAAAATCTTGTAAAGTTAGTTAAGGATCGATTTTCGTGAAAAGTATGTACATATGGGCATATTAATTCATTATCATGCATCCTGATATGTTTTATATGTTGTAAATGTGAATGTTATGATAAAGGCATGTTGTGGTTGATAAATAACATGAAAAATGGGATTTGAAGTGCTAAATGACATAGGAGATATATGATAAAAACATATTTGATTACTTAAATGTTGTTTAAACAAGCTATGGACATGGTATATGTATGAAAGTGTTGATAGGAGTGATTAACACTGGTTAAGCACCGAGGTTTTGCATGAAATGTATGAAATGTTCTGTTTTAAGTTTTTTGGAAATGCATGATTCAGGCCTGTAAATGGGGTGTCTGTAATACCCCATCAATCCAACAACACGTGCTCGGATAAGGGAGTGTTATTCTGACTTCATTGATTAACATATCGTTTCATATATATATATATATATATATATATATATATATATATATATATATATATATATATAAAGGGTAGTAGCTCGTATTATTTTTTTTACTAGTTGTTGTTGTTATTATTATTATTATTATTATTATTATTCTTAATATTATTATTATTATTAGTATTATTATTATTATTATTATTATTATTTTATCGTATAAAAGAGATCATAAAAAGGAAACAAAAGTACATTTTATATAATAAAATATTATTTACAAGACATGCAGTTATTTTGCAAATATTGTAAAATGGACTTCAAAACAAAAGTACAAAAAGTTGTATAACCCATGGTGTCAAGAATGAGCTACTCTATTGGGTCAGGTCATCGTTAGTTTTATCTCCTATCTTCGGATTGTTCTTCTTTATATCTATGCAAGAAAAACTCCCACGCTAAGCTCTAGACTTAGTGGTGCATATAAATAATCCAATATACTATATCATGCAATGTGCAATTGTTTGCAAGCCAATTTTATAGATATATTTAAGTCACAAACTCAATTTTACTAATACGTTTTTTATTCATATTCATACCTATATAAATGAACATTTCACATATATAATTTCTTATCTCATATCATCACTTGTATTTTGATTATACTAATTTAGTTAACATACCAAATTAATTATAACAAGTTATCCTTTAATAAATTCTCATACCATTTTTAATATATTATGTGCCCATAATACGTAGGAACTAATAATTAGGATAACAAGGTTGGTCATCCAGATATAATAAGTTTGCCACCTAGGTATAATAGTATGCGCAAAAAAGTATCATCACCAGCATTAATATGAGTGTCATCATCGATATTAATATATGTACCATCATCTGCATTAATATGTGTGTCAATACCAACATTAATATGAGTACCATAACCGGTATTAATAGACCCCTGATTGGCATACCAAATTATCCAAGACTCTAGTTAAAGATTAGGTGTTCAATGGCATAATTATTGTCATTAAAATTTATAATTCTTAAATTCACATATTTCTTGTATTTAATGGCTTAGTTAATCACATAATTACTCAATAAAAATATGATTTGCATAATATAATAAGGTCCACATTATTTTTCATATCAAATTCCTCAAATTCATATTCTTTCCCATTACTAGCAAATCCATGCTCTATTTTGGACCTGTTAACAACAAATCTAAATTATAAGGGCTCCTTAAGAAATTTAGCCATGAATCTTAGCTTTAATATGCAACTTAAATCACTAAATTGGGAGTTCTGTAGAAAAATATATGATCAAATGAACACTTACTGGTCATTAAAATCGTTGCCCATAATTTCATGGACAATTTTCTAGTCCTATCTTTGTGCCAAAATTAAGCATAGTTACATTCAAAATAACATTTTGAATTCTTCATCAAAGTTTTATCCCTATGTCTCTTTCAAACTCAACAAAGAAAACATTAATTGAAATCTTAGAGCTTAAGTTATAGTGAAATATGTACAGACTGCTCCATAGAATCTAACAAAGAACACACAATCACCTAAGTACAATGTTTACCAAATATAATCCTAATTTTAGCAGACATGCCTCCCCATAATTTTTATCACAAAATACTACTATTTAACAATCATTTACATGCTAAATGTTCAAATCATGCAACTTTTTGATAAAATATAGGCTATTGTCTTAAATTTTGCACTTACCTCTTATTTTATTTTTCCTTTCTCTTCATTTCTCTTTCTTACTTTTTGTTCTTAGAATGATTCGGCTATGGAGGATTGGGGGAAACGTGGGCTAGTTTATGAGTATAGAAAATTCTAGAAAAAAAGAGAGAATGAAGGAAGAAGGGGAATTAAGAAGAAAAGGACAAAAATTAGTTAATGATGGCCACTTAAGCTTAAATATCTAGATTTTTATGTTATTTAGCTTCTTAATATTTGCCACTTGGTGTGGCCGGAAAACTCATATATCATGTGTCCAAAATCATTCATTTAAATAATAAATATCTCACTTGATTCTCCAATTTTGGATAAATTGCAAATTGACTCCAAAACTTTCCATATTTTGCATTTAGGTCCTTCACTATAAAATAATATTTTTAAATACCTTAAAAATTTTATTAAATATTTTCCATAATTATTTACTATTATTTTAATTATTTTTATGTCGAAATCCAAATTTAGACTCTGGTTCATTTGACGCATCAGTTTAATGACATGTGTAACTTAGGGCCTAAATTTACGGATATGACATTTGCTCCCTCTTAAAATAAATTTTGTCTTCAAAATTTACATGTTCATTTTGTACTGAACAACAGTGGATATTGCCTCTTCATAATCTCCTCACTTTCCCATGTGGCTTCTTCTGTATAATGATTCTGCCATAGCACTTTAACTAATGGAGATTTCTTGTTTCATAAAACTTTCTCTTCACATGCTAATATAGCAACCAGTTCCTTTTCATACATCAAGTCAGTCTATATTTCTATCTCCTCAGCTGGAATAATATGAGTTGGGTCTAATCTATATCTCTTTAATATCGACACATGAAAAACATTATAGATTCTATCCAACTCTGGTGGAAGTGCTAACTGATATGCCACTAGTTCGATTCTTTCCAAAATCTCATAGGGACTAATGAACCTCATACTTAACTTTCCTTTTCTATCGAATCTCAATTGTTTAACTTTCCTTTTCTATCGAATCTCAATACTTTCTTCCAAGGCGAAACTTTGAGAAACACTTTATCTCCTACAACATACTCTATGTATCGCATCTTGAGGTCAACATATGATTTCTATCAATCTTGTGCTACCTTCAATCTTTTGTTGATAATTCTAACCTTTTCTTCTATTTGTTGCACTAACTCTAGTCCTATCAACTTCTTTTCACTCAACTCAATCCAACAAACCAGTGTCCTACACTTTCTTCCATACAATTCCTTATAAGGAGCCATACCAATACTCGTCTGATGGTTGTTGTTATAGGTAAAATCCATAAGAGTAGATATTGATTCCAACTTCCTTCAAACTCAAGCACACAAACTTCTCATCATGTCTTCTAATAACTGAATTACCCACTCAGATTGTCTATTTATTCATGGATTGAAAACACTGCTAAAACTAAGTCGGGTTCCTAAGGCTTGTTGCAGGCTCTTCCAGAATTATGATGTAAAGTGAGGATCTCTACTGGAGATGATAGACATTAGTACTCCATGAAGTCTTACTATCTCATTCACATAGATCTCAGCCAATTTTTTCAATGTATAATTCATTCGAACTGGTAGAAAATGTGCCTACTTTGTTAGTCTATCCATTATCACCCACACTGCACCATGCTTCCTTTGCGTCATCAGTAAACTGCACACGAAATCCATTGTGATTCTTTTCTACTTCCATTCTAGTATTGGTATTGGTTGCAGCAATCCTATGGGCAACTAGTGTTCCACTTTCACTTGTTGATAGGTCAGACACTTAGTAACACACTATATGATATCTTTCTTCATTCCTGACCACCAGTATTGAGTTTTCAAGTCTCGATACATCTTGCTCATGCTTGGATGCATTGTATACACCGTTTCATGTGCTTCTTTTAAAATATCAAACTTCAACACTTTTATATTGGGTACACAAATCCAATTCTTGAGTACACTATGCCATCTTCCATCAATGAAAACTCAGGCTTTTCTCCATTTTTCACTGTCTCAACTATCTTTACTAGTTTCTCATCTTACTTTTGAGCATCTTTGATCCTCTGCATCAAGGTGAATTGTACTCGCATCTTAGCTAAAATCTTCTTATTTAGTGCATATGCAACCACATTTGCTTTTCCTGGATGATAGTCAATCACACAGTTTCAACTCTTTCTAGGAGGGAAGGTACTTAAGACTTTTGTGATATGTATAGATATAACATCTTTCCCTATACAGATAATGTCTTCAGATTTTCAAAGCAAAAACAATAGCAACTAACTCCAAATCATGTATCAGATAATTAAGCTCGTGAGGCTTAAGCTATCTTGAGGCATAAGCAATCACCATTCCTTCTTGCTTAAAAACACAGCCTAAACCATTATGACTAGCATCACTGTACACAATAAAGTCTTTTCCTAGAGTCGGCTGAGTCAAAACTGGTGCTTCAGTCAACACCGCCTTCAGTTGATCAAAACTTATTTGACTCCTAGCTGTCCACTTAAAACAAATCTCTTTTCTCAATAATATAGTCAAATGAGTCATTATGGATGAAAATCCATTCATGAACCTCCTATAATATCCGACTAATCCGAAGAAACTTCTCACTTCTATCACATTACGAGGTGGTTTCCAATTAAGAATAATCTCGATTTTAATAGGGTCAACTCGAATACCTTATGCTGAAACTATTGACCCAGAAAACTAACTACTTTAAGCCAAAACTTGCACTGAGATAGCTTTGCATATAACTACTTCTCCCTCAATGTTTGTACTGAGGTGTTGATCATGTTCTTCTCAGTCTCCAGAGTATAGAAGAATGTCATCAATAAACACCACTACAAATTGATCAAGATATGGTATGAACACTCGGTTCATCAGGTCGATAAAAGTTGTGGGTGTATTCATCAATCCAATATACATAACCAAGAACTCATAAAGACCAAATCGAGTCCTGAATGTCATCTTAGGTACATCTAACTCCTTCATCTTCTGCTGATGATACCCCAATCGAAGATCTATCTTTGAAAATATGGTTGCACCTTTCAACTGATAAAATAAATCATCAATTCTGGGCAATAAGTATTTATTTTTTATAGTCACCTATTAAGCTACCTGTAATCGATGCGGAGATGTAAGGTACCATTTTTATTCTTCATAAATAACACTTGAGCACCCCACGATGATACACTGGGTCATATAAATCCTTTATTTAACAATTCTTACAATTGTATCTTCAACTTTTTTACTTTTGCTGGTGCCATCCTATATGGTGTAATGGGAATAGAAGTGGTGTCGGGTATCAAATCGATAGCAACCTGGATTTTTCTATCCAGCAATAGCCTTGGCAACTACTCTGGAAACACATCAGGAAACTCACTAACGGTAGGAATATCTACCAACTTCGGACTTGCTTTTTTCATATCAATCACATATGCTAAGTATGCTTCGCATCTTTTACTAATGAGTTTTTGAGCTTTCAACACTAATATCACATTGTCTGGATATCCTATATTTTCGGAATTCTGATGATCATATGTCTCCTCCCACAATCCACTACCACTCCATAATGAGCTTGTTGCCCAGATATTAGACCAAGAATGGGGGTTGAATTGGAGTTTCAAAAAATTAAACTTTAAAGTGCGGAAATAAATAGTTAATTTTAGGGGGGATAGAGAAAATTAGACAGAAAGATTTATAGAGGTTCGGGTGTTAACAAACCCTACTCCTCTCTCCAATCGCAATTGGGAGTTTCACTAATACACTAAGTGTTACAATGGAGTTTTACAAGCTCACTCCCAACTATGGTGTTTCTCATAATGGCTCACACCTAACCCAGAAAACCCTTGTGTTTTAATGGCTTACACAATAACCAATTTCTTGTGTCTTACAGGCTCACACAAACAACCTTCACTTTTTGTTTTACAGGCTCACACAAACAACCTTTTAATTTGTGTTTTGGAGGTTCACACAACTAACCCTTACAACTGTTCTACTCTTAACCCAGAAATACCCAAAGCTCACTTGAGTAAAAATCACAGAGAGAACCACTTATAAATCTTAATTTGCTTAAATATGAGGAGAATAGATTTTTACAGAGAATAGATTTGTTCTCAAATTATGAAAGTACAAATAGCTTGTAATCAGAATTAAATTCGAAGTATATGCTATTCTTTTGTTATTCTCTTCATTCTCTTGTTCTTAATGCATAAATGACTTCCATTTATTCTCCCATGGCTGAATATAGCCGTTGGGGTGCATTCAATAAGAAACTAGCCGTTGTACCAACCAAAAAATTGCGCCTGATATTTTTTCTCTTTCATTGTTCACGGGCGTGACTATGCTTGTCACGGGAGTGACAGTTCTTCCCAAGCCGTGACTGAAGTGGTGACCTTGGTCGTGAAGCTCTCTGGAATGTTTTGACATATTGAGTCACGGGCGCGACATACTCATTCACGGGCGTGACAATATTCCTAGGCCGTGATTGAAGTGGTAACCTTGGTCGTGAAGCTCTCTGGAATGTTTTGACATATTGAGTCACGGGCGTGACATACTCTTTCACGGGTGTGACAATATTCCCAGCCATGATCCAAGTGGTGACTCTGGTTGTGAAGCTCTCTGGATGAAATTGCATGAATCTTCATGGGGGTGACACCTTTATTCACGGGTGTGACTGAAATGCTTACTTCACGATTTGTTTTTCCTTTATGGCCGTGAACTTCAAATGTTGGTTTTGGTAAAGGTTAGCTTCCTTCACGGGAGTGACTCATAGAGTCACGACAGTGAACATGCTACTACTTGAATTTTATCTCTCAAGGATTATTCTTTCAATTCTCCATTCTTGCTATTTTAATCCATGTCCTGTATAAAATTTTTACAAAAAAAAGTATGTTAAATACAATATTGCTATATTATTTGTTATTATCAAAATGATGGAAATACCCCTCAAGGTTAACAATCTCCCCCTTTTTGATGGTGATAAATAATCTAGCAATATGTGATTTTGAGAAGTATCCCCCTCAAAATATACTTAGGATAAAGATTATAATATGAAAGAATAGAAAATAATGATGTAGCATTAAACTAGATTTTAAGTATATGCAAGTTATATGAGAAGTATATCCAATACGTACCATAATTCCTTTTTAAGACATGAAGTATATGTAAAGTATATTTAAGGTATATCATGGCATATATTTATTTGTAACTTGCTTTAAGGTATATGCAAAGTATACTTAAGTTGTATCTAAGGTATATAAAGCTCAATTTATATACTTTGCATATTAAATTTTGAATTAAGATTTTGAATCTATTTCAAAGTCAATTCACTTTTTGATTCACAATTCTTATATTGCTAGTTTGATACCATTTTCCCTTATCATATATTGCCTATCATATATTGCTAGTTTTCTCCCCCCTTTTGTCATCAATCAAAAAGGATATGAAGATTTAAGTAAACAAAAGCAAATATATATATATCATAAAGGAAAGGATACAAACTAAGTTAAAATATTCAGAAAGGAAATTTAAAATTTCCTACACAAGCAAACAGAAATGTAACAAACAAGCTAAAAAACAAGCAAATCTAGGCTACACTCTAGCCTATCTCCTAGCCAGACATCCTATCATGAAGCCTAGCCACTTCAGCCTCAAGGCTGTCCATCTGAGACTCCATGAAATCCTTGAGGTTCTCCAACCTCTCATCCATCGAAGTCTGCAGCTGCTCAAAACGTGGTGCCAAGAGGTCAACCACCTGCTGCGCTAAGGACGGTGTGGAAGCTGAGGACTGTCTGATGTCCTGCTCGACTGCTGGAGGTGCTTCCTCAACCTCAGCCCTCTTTTTCTACTGGACTTTCTGGAGGCCTGCTTTAAAATCCTCCATGTCATTATCTTCCCAGATAATCTCCCCAGCAGTGTCAGTGAAGCGGTAGAAGATATCGTTTTGAAAAACGATTCTGACAGCCGCTCCTATCTTAATGAACGACTCGACATCCAAGCTATCTCGAGGATGTGCAGGAATGATGTTGAAGTGATGGTCATCCAGCTTCAAATAATTTAGCTTCACTGCAATATGGGTGACATACACCCCAATCAAAATATCTCCTGTGGGCTTGGTGGCAATGGAGAGAAGATGGTTAGCAAACCATCTGGAAAGTGCCACTGTGACTCCCCTGCGAGCCATCTCAAGGAGGAAGAGTTTTGACTTCCTGATTGTTCCATTACTTTCACCCCTAGTAAAAATGCTATAGGTTAGGAACCTATGCAAATATCTATGCACTGGGGCTCTGAGATGTGTGCTCTTGGTTTTCTTGACATCCTAGCTGCAACTGGTGCCAAAATGTGTCCAGGCTGGAGGGGCAACGAATTCTACCTCAGTATCATTTAGGATGCCCTCATATGGTAGGCTGAAAAATTCCCCAAACTTAATGGCACTGAGGGTGTTGGGATTGTTGAAGAGTTGGAATTTCACCACTCCAGTAGGTGAAACCTGCAAGGTGCTGAGGAATTCCAGTGTTGGCTCCCTCAGAGTCGGCTGATGAATTTAAACAAAATCTTTGAGATGACAGGCTTGTAGTTGCTCTGTCATAGCAGTCTCAAGCCTGAGACTTTGAACTGTCTGCCAATCGAAGGAACTTGATGATAAAAGAGGTCTCTTCTTCAAATGAGAGCGGTTTTGGGAGATGAGGAGTTGAAATGAAGGATGTAACCGGCTGTTCTCTTGTATATTCGATACATTCACGGGCGTGAATTATGGTTTCATGGGCGTGAATGGTTGTGTTCATGGTTTGCTGAAGGAGTGTTTCACCCGTGAATAAAGGAGTGAATACGTTCACGGGTGTGATGTTTGAACATCACGGGTGTGAATGATCATCCGTCACGGGGGTGAACCAATTGTCCTAGGCGTGAAATATTGAATTTCACCACTTATTCCCGTGAAGCAAGCCGTGAATCAAGGCATGAAAGCTTCTGTGAGTTTTGGGGTGTAATTATTCACGGGAGTGAAACATTGTCACGGGCATGAAAGTCTGTTTTCACGGGCGTGACTTAAGCCGTGAAAATAAGTTTCACCACTTGAAGCCGGGAATCATGTCGTGAACCAAGTCGTGAACGACACTGCCTCTTTGGGCCATTTAAGTCACAGGCGTGAATATATGTCACGGGCGTGACTCCCCTAAAATTTTCATTAAATTAAAATTAAGTCCTACAACAAGACTAAATCATTTCAACAAAGATTCTACTTCTTAAAACGTGAATTCTCATCAAAATTGCTATCTTATAACTTGTGATATGATTTAAGATCAATAATTAAAATTTCATATTGTTGCAATCACAAGGTTAATCCATCAATCATACCAAGTTCTCTTCTAATGAAATTAAATCTTTCCTCATTTAGAGACTTAGTGAAAATATCTGCTAATTGATTTTCTGTGCTTATAAATTCTAATGCAATGTCTCCATATTGAACATGATCTCTGATAAAGTGGTGTCTAATGTCAATATGTTTGCTTCTAGAGTGTTGAATAGGATTCTTTGAAAGATTTATAGCACTTGTGTTGTCACATTTTATAGGTATATGGTTCATCTCATGACCATAGTCCTTAAGTTGTTTCACCCAAATAATTTGTGTATAACAGCATCCAACTGCTACATATTCAGCTTCAGCAGTTGAGAGAGCAACTGAAACTTGTTTCTTGCTAAACCAAGAAACTAAACATTCTCCAATGAAGTGACAAGTACCTGAAGTACTTTTCCTATCCAAAAGACTACCAGCATAGTCTGCATCTAAATGTCCTATAATATAAAAAGACGAATTCCTAGGATACCATAAACCTAGATGCAATGATCCATGTAAATATCTTAAAATTCTTTTTACAGCATTTAAATGAGATTCTTGAGGACATGATTGAAATCGTGCACATAAGAAAATACTATACATAATATCGGGTCTAGAAGCAGTAAGATATAAAAGTGATCCGATCATACCTCTATAAAGCTTTTCATTAATGCTCTTACCCTTTTCATCTTTGTCCAATTTTGTTGATGTGCTTATAGGAGTCTTGGCATTTTTTCATCCTTCCATACCAAATTTCTTGATTAAATCTTTGGCATATTTGGATTGGTTGATGAATATGCCCTCATTGCTTTGCTTTATTTGTAGACCAAGGAAATACTTAAGTTCTCCCATCATGCTCATTTCAAATTCCCTAGTCATGCACTTAGCAAATTATTGACAAAGCAACTCATTAGTAGAACCAAATATTATATCATCAACATAAATTTGAACAATTAGTATATCATGCTTATGCTTTTTGGTGAATAGTGTAGTGTCAACATTTCCCTTTGTAAAGTTATTTTCTAATAAAAAAGAACTTAGTCTCTCATACCAAGCTCTTGGAGCCTGTTTTAAACAATACAAAGCTTTTGAAAGTTTAAAAACATGATTTGGAAAATCATAGCTTTCAAAACCTGGTGGTTGTTCTACATACACTTCTTCATCTATATAACCATTTACAAATGCACTTTTCACATCCATTTGAAAAAGTTTGAAATTCATGTGACATGCATATGCTAAGAGTATTCTTATAGCTTCTAATCTAGCTACAGGTGTATATGTTTCATCATAATCTATACCTTCTTCCTGATTATATCCTTTTGCGACTAGTCTTGCCTTATTCCTGGTTATTAACCCTTGTTCATCTAATTTGTTTCTAAATACCCATTTGCTACCTATGATTTGATGATCCTTGGGTCTAGGTACTAGATTCCATACCTTATTTCTCTCAAATTGGTTGAGTTCCTCTTGCATGGAAATTACCCAACTTTCATCATTAAGAGCCTCATCAATATTTTTAGGCTCAATTTGTGAAATAAAAGCAATGTCAGAGACTAAATGCTAGAAATGAGATCTTGTACTTACTCCCCTTGATAGATCACCAATTATTTGCTCTTTTGGATGATCTTTCGTCATTCTCCATTCTTTTGGAAGTTCTTGCTCCATTTGTTCTTGATTTTGAGGTAGTAAATTTTCTTGATCGTTTTCTTCTTTTCCATTTTCAATGACAAGTTTTTCCATATTATCTACAACATCATCCAGAGCACTACCTTTCACAAGATCAAGTTAACTAGATTCATTAAAAACAACATGCATGGATTCTTCCACTGTTAATGATCTTTTATTAAATACTCTATATGCTTTGCTGGTTGTAGAGTATCCTAAAAAGATACCTTCATCAGACTTAGAGGCAAATTTACCAAGATTGTCCTTGGTGTTCAATATAAAACACTTGCATCCAAATACTCTAAAGTATGATATCAAGGGCTTTCTTCCATTCGATAGCTCAAATGAGGTTTTGTTTAAAAGAGGTCTTTTGAAAACTTGATTTCAAATATAACATGCAGTGTTTGTGGCTTCTGCCCAAAAATAAGTTGGTAATTCATATTCATTAAGCATTGTTCTAGCCATTTCAATTAAAGTTCAATTTTTCCTTTCAACTACCCCATTTTGTTGAGGTGTCCTAGGAGATGAGAAATTATGTGAAATGCCATGTTCAAGAAAAAAGCTTTCAAATTCTTTCCCATGATCACTCCTTATTTTTGAAATGCAGTAACCTTTTTCATTTTGAATTCTTTTAGCAAAGTTTTTGATGTTTTCAAAAGCATCACTCTTTTGAGCTAAGAAAATTACCCAAGTGAATCTAGAGTAATCATCTACGATGACAAATGCTTAATGTTTTCTTCCTAAGCTAGCAATTCTATTAGGTCCAAACAAGTCTAAATGCAGGAGTTGAAGAGGTTTTGAAGTACTCACTATGTTTTTGGCTTTGAAAGGTGACTTGTGTTGCTTTTCTCTTTGACAAGGATCATATGTCTTGCCTTTTTCATATTTAATCTTGGTAATCCTTTTACTAGCTCTCCCGTGCTGAGACTTTGTATTAAGTCCATGTTAGCATGACCAAGTCTTATATGCCACAGCCAAGATTCATCACTAGTAGTCACAAGACACTTAGGGGAATGGTTAGATAGTTCAGGTAAGTTTATTATATACGTTTTGATATCTCTATTTCCTTTAAATATTTCTTGACCATGGATAGAGATTACAAGACATTCATTTGAAGTAAAAATTACTTTTTTTCCTTTATCACATAATTGACTTATACTTAGCAAGTTATGTTTCAAGCCATCAACATGTAAGACATCCTTAATAAAAGTAGTACCATTAACACCAATAGAACCAATGCCAATTACCTTACCCTTTGCATTGTTTCCAAAGGTAACTTTACCTCCATCAATACTTTTGATTTTATTGAAAAGTTCTTTGTCTTTTGTCATATTCCTTGAGCATCCACTGTCTACTAGCCACGCATTTTTGTTTATTGTGGACTTGAGGCATACCTATAGAATCACAAATCAAGTATGATTTTTAGGTACCCAAATGAGTTTGGTTCCTTGGGGTTTAGCACATGAAGGTTCCCAATTAGCCTTCCTTATCCAGCAATGTTTATTTATGTGACCCATTTTCATACAATAATTACATTGTTTAGGTCTAAACTTGCTTTTTGGTCTTACACTGTATTTAAATGCCATAATTCTATTAGACTGATTTTGAGAACAATGGCATGCACAATCATGATTAATTTGCATTTTTCTATATGCATGCTTCTTATACATAAAGGAATGATTATCCTTTTTCTGTATAGAGGGATTAATATGCTTATTTCTTGGTGCTTTCTTAACAGGTGTGGAGATGTTAGGTTCTTTATATTTAACAAATATAGTTTTGTGAGAAGATGATGATGTGTCCTTAAATCCTAGACCGTGTCTAATTAAGGGTGATCTTTGAGACACAATGAGAGTATCTAAGCTCTCTTTACCTTTGTGAAATTTAGAAATGAAATTTCTAAGTTCCTCAACTTCATTTTTCAAAGTATTATTTTCTTTTAACAATGAAGCTGTTGAGGATCTTGATGAATATTCATCTAATGACTTTTGAAGAGATTCATTAGATGATTTAAGCTTTATGTTCTCTTTTTCTAAACCATCTATCTTATTTTTAAGATTAGAGATATTATTTCTATAGGTACTAAATTTAGTTCTATATTTCTCTAATTCTATATTTAATTCTTCTATTAGGCTTTGCTCATCATCATCATCATCACTATCACCATTACTAACATTATCACTACTATCATTATTGAAAGAGTATGAGTGTAGTGATCTTACTTTGTCCGAGACGTGATCCTCAATAGCCATGAAGCATAGGTTGACCTCTTCACTTTCATTATCATCTTTTTCACTTGAAGAGCTTTCGTCATTCCATGTGGCTTTATGACCTTTCTCCCCATTGTCTCTTTGGTATTTTCTCTTATGCTTCTTGAGCCTTGGACATTCTGGTTTGATATGTCCTTTCTTTCCACATTCATAGCATTTTACCTCTTCCTTACTTCTATGTGTGTCATTAGAAGTTTGTTTGAGGTTTCTTTGCCTGAATTTTCTGGAATTGCTCATTTTCTTCTCAATGATTCTTTTTAATCTTCTTGAAAGCATAGTGATGTCCTCATTTTCATCATCACTCATCTCTTCATCATCTTCACTTTCTTCTTGAGATTTTGAAGTAGAGGCTTTGAGTGCTAAGGGCTTTCTTTTCTCTGGCTCTGCTTCAAGCTCTCTATCTCTCTTCACTGCCATCTCATGTGTGAGAAGTTTGCCAATCAACACATCAGTATTCATGATGCTCATATCATCATTTGCTTCTTCTATGCCAGCAACTCTTGAACCATAGTCTTTAAGAGGAAGACTTCTCAGGATTTTATTGTTTACATCTTCCAAACTCAGATGCTTCCCAAGTTTCCTCATTCCATTTATAATGGATAGAAGTCGGTTGTTCATGTCAGTGATTGACTCATTGGATTTCATCTTGAAGAGCTCATATTCTGAGGTTAGAAGTTGAATCTTCTTGGATTTGACTTGCTTAGTTCCCTCATGATAGTTCTCCAATGTCTTCCACATGATAGTTCTCCAATGTCTTCCACATTCTCCCACATTCTTCAATAGGTAATGAGCTTGATAGGATTGTCATTGCTTTCTTGTTTTTGAAATTTGCTCTTCTTTGAGGCTCTGTCCAATCATCTCTTGATAGGATTTCTTCTTCACCATCAGCTCCTTTTCTGGTTGGTGGTGTCCATTCTTTTTGTACACTATCCCAGACTTCAATTCCTTCACTTTCCAAGTATGTCTCCATCCTAAACTTCCAATGGGCATAATTTGCTCCATCAAAGTAAGGTTTGAGACTTTGGAATCATTCACTGGCCATATCTTACTCCTTTATAGCGCTTTTTAGGCTTCGATGCTAGATAAAGCTCTGATACCAATTATTGTCCAGATATTAGACCAAGAAGGGGGGTTGAATTGGAGTTTCAAAAAATTAAACTTTAAAGTACGGAAATAAATAGTTAATTTTAGGGGGGATAGAGAAAATCAGACACAAAGATTTATAGAGGTTCGGGTGTTAACAAACCCTACTCCTCTCCCCAATAGCAATTGGGAGTTCACTAACACACTAAGTGTTACAATGGAGTTTTACAAGCTCACTCCCAACTATGGTGTTTCTCACAATGGCTCACACCTAACCCAGAAATCCCTTGTGTTTTAATGGCTCACACAATAACCAATTCCTTGTGTTTTTCAGGCTCACACAAATAACCTTCACTTTGTGTTTTACAGGCTCACACAAACAACCTTCACTTTGTGTTTTATAGGCTCACACAAATAACCTTTTAATTTGTGTTTTGGAAGTTCACACAACTAACCCTTACAAGTGTTCTACTCTTAACCCAGAAATACCCAAAGCTCACTTGAGTAAAAATCACAGAGAGAATCACTTATAAATCTTAATTTGCTCAAATATGAGGAGAAAAAGATTTTTACAGAGAATAGATTTTTATAGAGAATAGATTTGTTCTGAAAGTATGAAAGTACAAATAGCTTGTAATCAGAATTAAATTCGAAGCATATGCTATTCTTTTGTTATTCTCTTCATTCTTTTGTTCTTAATGCATAAATGACTTCCATTTATACTCCCATGGCTGAATATAGCCGTTGGGTGCATTAAATAAAAAACTAGCCGTTGTACCAACCAAAAAATTGCGCCTGACATTTTTTCTCTTTCATTGTTCACGAGCGTGACTATGCTTGTCACGGGAGTGACAGTTCTTCCTAAGCCGTGACTGAAGTGGTGACCTTGGTCGTGAAACTCTCTGGAATATTTTGACATATTGAGTCACGGGCGTGACATATTAATTCACGGGCGTGACAATATTCTCAGGCCGTGACTGAAGTGGTAACCTTGGTCGTGAAGCTCTTTGGAATGTTTTGACATATTGAGTCACGGGTGTGACATATGCATTCACGGGCGTGACAATATTTCCAGTCGTGATCCAAGTGGTGACTCTAGTCGTGAAGCTCTCTGGATGAAATTGCATGAATCTTCACGGGGGTGACACCTTTATTCACAGGGGTGACTGAAATGCTTACTTCACGATTTGTTTTTCCTTCATGGCCGTGAACTTCAAATGTTGGTTTTAGTAACAATTAGCTTCCTTCAAGGGAGTGACTCCTAGAGTCACAGCAGTGAACATGCTACTACTTGAATTTTGTCTCCCAAGGATTATTCTTCCAATTCTCCATTCTTGCTATTTTAATCCATGTCCTATATAATATTCTTACAAAAACAAGTATGTTAAATACAATATTGCTATATTATTTGTTATTATCAAAATGACGGAAATACCCCTCTAGGTTAACAGAGCTAACCAATCCATTTCCAATATCACATCGAACTCGTGAAATGGTAACTCTATCAAGTCTGCTGGGAATTGCCTACCTTGAATTTCAACTGGGCAACCCCTAAACACCTTGCTAACCCTCACATTATGCCCTAACGGGTTAGTCATGAGAATCTCAATTCTAGAGCCTGTGGTTCTAAACCCTCTTGACCCGATGGTGGTGTGCATAAGCCACTAGAGATTAGATAGAGTGCACCCATTTAAAGGTGTGTTATCATACATGGTATTTCTATGTTTTTGTTTATTTAATGAGGGGTTTTTGAATCTTGTTTTCATGTCTTTGATATTTGAAAACATGTAGTGGCATTTCATAATTGATTTTTAGTAATGTATTGCTAGAAAAGCTGGAAACATATGTTATATACTTTGATATCGATAAATGGATCAAGATTTTTATGTCATGCTGGATTTTTATGCCTTAAACTGCATCATAATATTTTAAACATGTCTTAAATATGAAGGTTTTAATTTGATGATTTTTTTCATAAAATAACACCATGGTATCCATCGGTATAGTTGATGAGGGTTTCCTAACTATATCGACAAGTGTTATATTTATTGGTATCAGAGTCTATGTTTAGGCATTTCTGAACTTGAGTGGGGTAAAGGGGTTTGTTTTTAATCATGCATTCATTATGTCTCATCTGACTTTGATGTGGGCTACTTCTCTGTCAACTTATAGCTATAAGTGAGAGGTTATGAAAGGTGATGAGGTAGATACTTATGACATTGTAGAAAGCAACAGTCCTATCAATACTCATCCTCAAGATCAACCTAGTGTTGATAGCGTACATGCTTCGGGTGTTGCACCAATTCCTTCACAGCACACCACTGGACAGGCTGAGCTAGGCTAGATACTATTTATGTAGCAGATAGCAGGCTTGTTGTAACAGTTTGTACAAAATATGCAACAGGAAACTCCATAACCAATATCAACTCTAGTTCCACTGGCTCCACTATAGAGACCATGGATACATATAGATATGCTCAAAGAGTATAAGGCTACTGATTTTTCTAGTAAGAGCGAGGATGATCCAATAGTTACTGAGTTTTGGTTAGAGAAGACCGAGAGAGTCTTTAAAAAGATAGAGTGAGCTGATGAGCACAAAGTGAGGTACGCATTTTCTTTGCATTAAGATCATGCATATGACTGGTAAAAGATAGTTCTATTGAAGCCACATACACCACAGCCATCGACATGTGTCTTCTTTAAGGTAGAATTTAAGAAGAAATATGTACCAGAAATGTATGTGAACATGAAGAAGAAAGAATTTCAAGATCTTTAATGGGAAATATAATTGTTACAGAGTATGAGTGAGAGTTCATTAGGCTAAGTAAGTATGCAGTTTATATTTTTTAGGATAAGGCTAATCAGTGCCATCAATTTGAGGATGGTTAACGTGAGGATATTAGCTATCAAGTTATAGCTCTTCAGATTGAGGACTTTGCAAAGTTGGTATTCGCAACTATCAATGTTGAGAATAAAAAGAGGAAGAAGATATATGGCACAACCTTCAGTCAAGAAGGGTTACTTTTTCTCCGGGCAGTCATAGTTTTGGAGAAACAATCAAGCCTTGTCACAACCTAATTCTTATAAGAGAGGACCATTCTCTACAGTTATTTCTTCCATTGCCAATTCACAGCTGCAAAATTCAAGAAGAGTTGCACCAGTATATGGGAAATGTCGTAAGAACCATTGGGGCGAATGTTTGGCAGCCGCTAGAGCTTGTTACAGATGTGGGTCCTAAGATCATTTTAGGAGGGATTGTCTATTGTTGGGTAGTACAGTGCCTACATAGAGAATTGGATAAGTTCTAATGCAGAGTTGACAGTGAAACTGAAGAGGCTAGTCAAGATGTAGTCTGACTGCATCTGAGACGGTCAATAGACTAGGATCGAGTAGGACTCCGATGAGAGCTTTTGCAATAAGGACATGGGAGGATCACGAGGCCACTGATGTTATCATGAGTATGTTTTCTCTCTATGGCTTATGTTTATATGCTTTAATAGATCCTAGATCTGCACACTCATATGTTTGCATAAGAACACCTAGCCAGCACAGTGTGATAGTAGAAAACTTAGAATATGAGATTGAAGCCATAAATCATCTAGGTCACAATGTGATTGTGAACCTGATGTATAAGGGTTATCTATAATTGTACAAGGAAGAGAGTTTCTCGTAAACTTGATTGAGCTACCTTTTCACGAGTTTGGTGCTATTTTGGGCATGGACTTCTCTATAACACCCCCTCACCCCAGCAGCCCGTGCTCGGATGAAGGGGTGCTATGATGACTTCATCATTTAAAATATCTTTCTTAAATTATTTATAAATAAAAACCACTTGTATATTTTTTTTCATTATTTACTATTTATTTATTTTGCAGTTAAAAAAAATATATAACATGAAAGATAAACTACATTTTTATATAATAACATGTTCTTTACAAAAACATACTATTTATTTTACAAATACTACAAAATAAAATTCAAAAGATAATATACAAAAGTTGTGTAACCCATAGTGGTTGAAATACGCTGCTTTAGGTATCAAGTCACCATTAGCTTTATCTACTACTGTCTACTTATTCTTTGCTATACCTGCGTGAGAAAAACTTCCATGCTAAGCCCTTGGCTTAGTGGTGCATATAAATAAGGCAATAAACTATTTTAATGCCAGATGCATTGTCATATGACAATTTATGATCAAATTATGCAAACATACATTTCATAATATTCTAGTATGCATAACATCAAATTATTTTATTGTATATCATTTTTATTTAACATAATCAAATCATCATTCTTATTCATTTTACAATTCATGATTCCCTTTTTATTTTCAATAATCAATCATCTATTAATGCATGTCACAAATCATACTCAATCATTTTTTTCATGCAACTTACATTTCATAAATTTTATTCTTTTATATCTTATATCTATGTTACTTTATCAACTCATTATTATCCATAGCTTTTCACTACCCATAACACTAAATCTTCTTTTTATCCATGTCACAATTCATAATTCCATTTTTATTTTCAATAATTCATTTATGTTCTGTTAAACCTTGAGGGGTATTTCCGTCATTTTGATGATAACAAATAATATAGCAATATTATATTTAACATACTTGTTTTTAAGTGTATTATACAGGACATGAATTAAAATAGCAAGAATCGACAATTGGAAGAATAATCCTTGAGAAACAAAAATCAAGTAGCATGTTCACTGCCGTGACTCTAGAAGTCACTCCCGTGAAGGAAACTAACCGTTACCAAAACCAACATTTGAAGTTCACGGCCATGAAGGAAAAACAAACCGTGAAGTAAACATTTCAGTCACCCCCGTGAAGAAAGGTCTCACCCCCGTGAAGATTCATGAAATTTCATCCAGAGAGCTTCACGACCAGAGTCACCACTTGGCTCACGGCTGGGAAGAGTGTCATGCCCGTGAAGGATTAATGTCACGCCCGTGATCCCTTATGTCAATACATCCCAGAGAGCTTCACGACCAGAGTCACCACTTGGCTCACAGCTGGGAAGAGTGTCATGCCCGTGAAGGATTAATGTCACGCCCATGACCCCTTATGTCAATACATCCCAGAGAGCTTCACGACCAGGGTCACCACTTCAGTCACGGCTTTAGAAGAACTGTCACCCCCATGACAAGCATATTCACGCCCGTGACCAAAGAAAGAGAAAAATGTCAGGCGCGATTTTTGGGTTGGTACAACAGCTAGTTTCTTATTTAATGCACCCCAACGGCTATATTCAGCCATGGGAGTATAAATGGAAGTCATTTATGCATTAAGGAATAAGAGGATGATAAGAAAAACAAAAGATTAGCATATACTTCAAATTACAAGCTATCTTGTACTTTCATACTTTGAGAACAAATCAATTCTCTTTAAAAATCTTTTTGCTCCTCATATTTGAGCAATAAAGATTTATAAGTGGTTCTCTATGTAATCTTTACTCAAGTGAGCTTTGGGTAGTTCTGGGTTAAGAGTAGAACACTTGTAAGGGTTGGTTGTGTAAACCTCCAAAACATAAAGTATAGGTTGTTTGTGTGAGCCTGTAAAACACAAAATGTAGGTTATTTGTGTGAGCCTGTAAAACACAAAGTGTAGGTTGTTTGTGTGAGCCTGTAAAACACAAAGTATAGGTTGTTTGTGTGAGCCCGTAAAACACAAGGAATTGGTTATTGTGTGAGCCATTAAAATACAAGGGATTTCTGGGTTAGGTGTGAGCCATTGTGAGAAACACCATAGTTGGGAGTGAGCTTGTAAAACTCCATTGTAACACTTAATGTGTTAGTGAAACTCCCAATTGCGATTGGGGAGAGGAGTAGGGTTTGTTAACACTCGAACCTCTATAAATCTTTGTGTCTGATTTTCTCTATCCTTCCTAAAATTAACTATTAATTTATGCACTTTAAAGTTTAATTTTTGAAACTCCAATTCAACCCCCCTTTTTGGTCTAATATCTAGGCAACACTTGGTATCAGAGCTTTGTCTAGCATCGAATCTTAAAAAGCGCTAGTAAAGTGTAAGATATGGCCAGTGAAGGATTCCAGAGTCTCAAACCTTACTTTGATGGAGCAAATTATGCCCATTGGAAGTTTAGGATGGAGACATACATGGATAGTGAAGGAATTGAAGTCTGGGATAGTGTACGAAAAGAATGGACACAACCAACCAGAAGAGGAGTTGATGGTGAAGAGGAAATCCTATGAAGAGATGATTGGACAGAGCCCCAAAGAAGAGCAAATTTCAAAAATGAGAAGGCAATGACAATTCTATCAAGCTCATTATCTATTGAAGAATGTGGGAGAATACAACACTGCTCATCAACATTTAGCATGTGGAAGACATTGAAAAACTATCATGAGGGAACTAAGCAAGTCAAATCCAAGAAGATTCAACTTCTAACCTCAGAATATGAGCTCTTCAAGATGAAATCCAATGAGTCAATCACTGACATGACCAACCGTCTTCTATCCATTATAAATGGAATGAGGAAACTTAGGAAGCATCTGAGTTTGGAAGATGTAAACAATAAAATCCTGAGAAGTCTTCCTCTTAAAGACTATGGTTCAAGAGTTGCTGGCATAGAAGAAGCAAATGAAGATATGAGTATCATGAATACTGATGTGCTGATTGGCAAGCTTCTCACACATGAGATGGCAGTAAAGAGAGATAGAGAGCTTGAAGCAGAGCCAGAGAAAAGAAAACCCTTAGCACTCAAAGCCTCTACTTGAAAATCTCAAGAAGAAAGTGAAGATGATGAAGAAATGAGTGATGATGAAAATGAAGACATTGTTATGCTTTCAAGGAGATTAAAAAGAATCATTGAGAAGAAAATGAGCAATTCCAAAAAATTAAGGCAAAGAAACCTCAAACAAACTTCTAATGATACACATAGAAGTAAAGAAGAGGTAAAATGCTATGAATGTGGAAAGAAAGGACATATCAAACCAGAATGTCCAAGGCTCAAGAAGCATAAGAGCAAATACCAAAGAAACAATGGGGAGATAGGTCACAAAGCCACATGGGATGATGAAAGCTCTTCAAGTGAAAAAGATGATAAAGAAAGTGAAGAGGTCAACCTATGCTTCATGGCTATTGAGGATCACGTCTCGAACAAAGTAAGATCACTACACTCATACTCTTTCAATAATGATAGAAGTGATAATGATAGTAATAGTGATAGTGATGATGATGATGATGAGCAAAGCCTAATAGAAGAATTAAATATAGAATTAGAGAAATATAGAACTAAATTTAGTACCTATAGAAATAATATCTCTAATTTGAAAAATAAGATAGATGATTTAAAAAAAGAGAACATAAAGCTTAAATCATCTAATGAATCTCTTCAAAAGTCATTAGATGAATACTCATCAAGACTCTCAATAGCTTCACTGTTAAAAGAAAATAATACTTTGAAAAATGAAGTTGAGGAACTTAGAAATTCCATGTCTAAATTTTACAAGGGTAAAGAGAGCTTAGATACTCTCATTGTGTCTCAAAGACCACCTTTAGTTAGACATGGTCTAGGGTTTAAGGACACACCATCATCTTCTAAGAAAACAGTATTTGTTAAGTCTAAAGAACATAACATTTCCACACCTATTAAAACTGCACCAAGAAATAAGAATGTTAAACCCTCTATACAGAAAAAGAATCATGCATTTATATATAGGAAGAATGTATCTAGAAAAATGCAAATTAATCATGATTGTGCATGTCATTGTTCTCAAAATTAGTCTATTCAAATTATGGCATTTAAATACATTGTAAGACCAAAAAGCAAGTTTGCACCTAAACAATGTAATTACTGTATGAAAATGGGTCATACAAATAAAAATTGCTGGATAAGGAAGGCTCATTGGGAACCTTCATGTGCTAACCTCCAAGG
Organism: Triadica sebifera; assembly: GCA_023653625.1. Lineage (NCBI taxonomy): Eukaryota > Viridiplantae > Streptophyta > Magnoliopsida > Malpighiales > Euphorbiaceae > Triadica > Triadica sebifera. The sequence goes on along the minus strand of CM042894.1, from coordinate 33,810,997 downwards.
ACCCAAACTCATTTGGGTACCTAAATATCATACTTGATTTGTAATTCTATAGGTATGCCTCAAGTCCACAATAAACAAAAATACATGGCTAGTAGACAGTGGATGCTCAAGGCATATGACAGGAGACAAAGAACTCTTCAATGAAATCAAAAGTATTGATGGAGGTAAAGTTACCTTTGGAAACAATGCAAAGGGTAAGGTAATTGGTATTGGTTCTATTGGTGTTAATGGTACTACTTTTATTAAGGATGTCTTACTTGTTGATGGTTTGAAACATAACTTGTTAAGTGTAAGTCAATTATGTGAGAAAGCAAACAAAGTAATCTTCACTTCAAATGAATGTCTTGTAATCTCTATTGATGGTCAAGAAATATTTAAAGGAAATAGAGATATCAATACGTACATAATAAACTTACATGAACTATCTAACCATTCTTCTAAGTGTTTTGTAACTACTAGTGATGAATCTTGGTTGTGGCATAGAAGACTTGGTCATGCTAACATGGACTTAATACAAAGTCTCAGCATAGGAGAGCTAGTAAAAGGATTACCAAGAGTTAAATATGAAAAAGGCAAGACGTGTGATCCTTGTCAAAGAGGAAAGCAACACAAGTCATCTTTCAAAGCCAAAAACATAGTAAGTACTTCAAAACCTCTTCAACTCCTACATTTAGACTTATTTGGACCTACTAGGATTGCTAGCTTGGGAGGAAAATATTATGCATTTGTCATCGTAGATGATTACTCTAGATTTACTTGGGTAATTTTCTTAGCTCAAAAAAGTGATGCTTTTGAAAATTTCAAAAACTTTGCTAAAAGAGTTCAAAATGAAAAAGGGTACTGCATTTCAAAAATAAGAAGTGATCATGGGAAAGAATTTCAAAATGAAAACTTTGAAAGTTTTTGTCTTGAACATGGCATTTCACATAATTTCTCATCTCCTAGGACACCTCAACAAAATGGGGTAGTTGAAAGGAAAAATCGAACATTAATTGAAACGGCAAGAACAATGCTTAATGAATATGAATTACCAACTTATTTTTGGGCAGAAGACACAAACATTGCATGTTATATTTCAAATCGAGTTTTCAAAAGACCTCTTTTAAACAAAACCTCATTTGAGCTATGGAATGGAAGAAAACCCTTGGTATCATACTTTAGAGTATTTGGATGCAAGTGTTTTATATTGAACACCAAGGACAATCTTGGTAAATTTGCCTCTAAGTCTGATGAAGGTATCTTTTTAGGATACTCTACAACCAGCAAAGCATATAGAGTATTTAATAAAAGATCATTAACAGTGGAAGAATCCATGCATGTTGTTTTTAATGAATCTAGTTAACTTGATCTTGTGAAAGGTAGTGCTCTAGATGATGTTGTAGATAATATGGAAAAACTTGTCATTGAAAATGGAAAAGAAGAAAACGATCAAGAAAATTTACTACCTCAAAATCAAGAACAATTGGAGCAAGAACTTCCAAAAGAATGGAGAATGAAGAAAGATCATCCAAAAGAGCAAATAATTGGTGATCTATCAAGGGGAGTAAGTACTAGATCTCATTTCAAGATTTTAGTCACTGACATTGCTTTTATTTCACAAATTGAGCCTAAAAACATTGATGAGGCTCATAATGATGAAAGTTGGGTAATTGCCATGCATGAGGAACTCAACCAATTTGAGAGAAATAAGGTATGGAACCTAGTACCTAGACCCAATAATCATCCAATCATAGGCAGCAAATGGGTATTTAGAAATAAATTAGATGAACAAGGGTTAATAACCAGGAATAAAGCAAGACTAGTTGCAAAAGGATATAATCAGGAAGAAGGTATAGATTATGATGAAACATATGCACCTGTAGCGAGATTAGAAGCTATAAGAATACTTTTAGCATATGCATGTCACATGAATTTCAAACTTTTTCAAATGGATGTGAAAAGTGCATTTCTAAATGGTTATATAGATGAAGAAGTGTATGTAGAACAACCACCAGGTTTTGAAAGCTATGATTTTCCAAATCATGTTTTTAAACTTTCAAAAGCTTTGTATGGTTTAAAACAGGCTCCAAGAGCTTGGTATGAGAGACTAAGTTCTTTTTTATTAGAAAATAACTTCACAAAGGAAAATGCTGACACTACACTGTTCACCAAAAAGCATAAGCATGATATACTGATTGTTCAAAGAATCCTATTCAACACTCTAGAAGTAAACATATTGACATTAGACACCACTTTATTAGAGATCGTGTTCAATATGGAGATGTTGAATTAGAATTTGTATGCACAGACAATCAATTAGCAGATATTTTCACTAAGTCTCTAAATAAGGAAAGATTTAATTTCATTAGAAGAGAACTAGGTATGATTGATGGATTAACCTTGTGATTGCAAGAATATGAAATTTTAGTTGTTGATTTTAAATCATATCACAAGTTATAAGATAGAAATTTTGATGAGAATTCATGCTTTATGAAGTAGAATCTTTGTTGAAAAGATTTAGTCTGTTGCAGAACTTAAATTCAATTTGATGAAAATTATAGGGGCTTCACGCCCGTGACACATACTCATGCCCGTGACTTAAGTGGCCCAAAGAGGCAGTGTCATTCATGACTTTGGTTCACGACATGCTTCATGACTTCAAGTGGTGAAACTTAGTTTCACGGCTTGAGTCACGCACGTGACCATAGACGTTCACGATTGTGACACTTTTTCACTCCCGTGAATAATTACATCCCAAAACTCACATAAGCTTTCACGACTTGTGTCACGGCTTGCTTCACGGGCATAAGTAGTGAAATTCAACTCTTCACGCCCGTGATGTTATGTTCACCCCCGTGACCTATGATCAGTCACGCCCGTGCAATTCATCGATCACGCCCGTGAACATATTCACGCCCGTGAACATATTCACGCCTTCATTCACGGGTGGAACACTACTTGAGCAAACCGTGAACACGACTATTCACGCCCGTGAAACCATAAGTCACGCCCATGAATGTATCGAATATATAAGAAAACAGCAGGTTACTACCTTCATTTCAACTTTCCATCTCCCAAAACCGCTCTCATTTAATCTCATTCATTAAGACATTAAAGATTCCGACCCCAAAGACTTGAAATTTCACTATAAATACCACCAAAAGTTTGAATCTTCAGCAGAAATCATACACTTCTAGGGTCTTTCATCAAATTTTATTTCAAAAATTTTCTTCAGCTTCATCAACAACTAATTTCTTCAAATATGGAGTCTGCTTCATCTAAGGGAAAGAGAAAGAAGTCCCATGCACCTAAGAGGTATTCAGATTACCTCATGAACATCATTCCAGAAAGTTGCCATCCTCGGTATGTAACTTTCAAGAAGAGACCTATTTTATCTTCAAGGTCCTTCGAATGGCAGGCAGTCCGTAATCTCGGGCTTGAGATGGCTATGACAGAGCAACTTCAAGCCTGTCATCTAAAGGAATTTGTTGAAATTCATCAGCCAACTCTGCGGGAGCCAACGCTGGAATTTCTCAGCACCTTGCAGGTTTCACCAACTGGAGTGGTGAAATTCCAACTCTGCAATAATCCTAACACCCTCAGCGCCATCGCATTTGGAGAATTGTTCAACCTACCATCTAATGGCATTCTAAATGAGACTGAGGCAGAATTCTCTGCCCCTGTAGCCTGGACTCATTTTGGATATAATTGTAGCTGGAACATAAAGAAGACAAAGAACATTCATCTCGTGGCCCCAGTACACAGGTATTTGCATAGGTTTCTAACCTATAGCATTTTTGCTCGGGGAGAAAGTAATGGAACTATTAGGAAGTCATAACTCTTCCTATTTGAGATGGCTCACAGGGGAGTCACAGTGGCACTTTCCAGATGGTTTGCAAACCATCTTCTCTCCATTGCCACCAAGCCCACAGGAGATATCTTGATTGGGGCATATGTCACCCACATTGCAGTGAAGCTCAATTATTTGAAGCTGGATAACCATCACTTTAACATCATACCTGCACATCCTCAAGATAGGCTGGATGTAGAGTCATTCATCAAGATGGGAGAAGCTGTCAGAATCGTTTTTCAGAACGATATCTTTTATCGCTTCACTGATACTGTTGGAGAGATTATCTGGGAAGATCATGACACGGAGGATTTTAAAGCAGGCCTCCAGGGAGTCCAGTAGAAAAAGAGGGCTCGGATTGAGGAAGCACCTCCAGCAGTCGAGCAGGACATTGGACAGTCCTCAACTTCCACACCATCTTTAGCGCAGTAGGTGGTCGACCTCTTGGCACCACGTTTCAAGCAGCTGCAGACTTCCATGGATGAGAGGTTGGAGAACCTCAAGGACTTCATGGAGTCTCGGATGGACAGTCTTGAGGCTGAAGTAGCTAGGATTCGTGATAGGATGTGTGGCTAGGAGATAGGCCAAAGTGTAGCCTAAATTTGATCATTTTTGGCTTGTTTGTCATTTTTATGTGTTGATTGTGTAGGGAATTGTTTTTTTTAAATTTCCTTTCTGAATATTTTGACTTAGTTTGTATCCTTTTCCTTTATATATATATTTGTTCTTGTTTACTTCAATCTTCATATCCTTTTTGATTGATGACAAAAGGGGGAGAAAACTAGCAATATATGATAGGGGAGAATGGTATAGGAATTGGAAAATCAAAGAGTGAATTGACTTTAAATTGGTTTAAAAATCTTGATTCAACATTTCATAAGCAAAATTGGTTTAAAAATCTTGATTCAATATTTCATATGCAAAGTATATAATTGGAAAATTAAGTTTTTATATACCTTAGATATGCCCTAATATAGTTGGAAAATTAAGTTTTTATATACCTTAGATATACCCTAAGTATACTTTGCATATACCTTAAAAGCAAGTTACAAATAAAAACATGCCATGATATACCTTAAAAATACATTACATATACTTTATGTCTTGAAAAGGAATTTATGGTATGTATTGGATATACTTCTCATATAACTTGCATATACTTAAAATCTAGTTTAATGCTACATCATTATTTACTATTCTTGCACATTATAATTTTTTATCCTAAGTATATTTTGAGGGGGAGACCTCTCAAAATCACATATTGCTAGATTATTTGTCACCATCAAAAAGGGGGAGATTGTTAAACCTTGAGGGGTATTTCCGTCATTTTGATGATAACAAATAATATAGCAATATTATATTTAACATACTTGTTTTTAAGTGTATTATACAGGAGATGAATTAAAATAGCAAGAATGGACAATTGGAAGAATAATCCTTGAAAAACAAAAATCAAGTAGCATGTTCACTGTCGTGACTCTAGGATTCACTCCCATGAAAGAAACTAACCGTTACCAAAACTAACATTTGATGTTCATGGCCATGAAGGAAAAACAAACAGTGAAGTAAGCATTTCAGTCACCCCCGTGAAGAAAGGTGTCACCCCATGAAGATTCATGAAATTTCATCCAGAGAGCTTCACGACCAGAGTCACCACTTGGCTCTCGGCTGGGAAGAGTGTCACGCCCGTGAAGGATTAATGTCACGCCCGTGACCCCTTATGTCAATACATCCCAGAGAGCTTCACGACCAGGGTCACCACTTCAGTCATGGCTTGGGAAGAACTGTCACCCCTGTGACAAGCATATTCACGCCCGTGACCAATGAAAGAGAAAAATGTCAGGCGCAATTTTTTGGTTGGTACAACGACTAGTTTCTTATTTAATGCACCCCAACGGCTATATTCAGCCATGGGAGTATAAATGGAAGTCATTTATGCATTAAGGAATAAGAGGATGATAAGAAAAACAAAAGATTAGCATATACTTCAAATTACAAGCTATCTTGTACTTTCATACTTTGAGAACAAATCAATTCTCTGTAAAAATCTTTTTGCTCCTCATATTTGAGCAATAAAGATTTATAAGTGGTTCTCTCTGTAATCTTTACTCAAGTGAGCTTTGGGTAGTTCTAGGTTAAAAGTAGAACACTTGTAAGGGTTGGTTGTGTAAACCTCCAAAACATAAAGTATAGGTTGTTTGTGTGAGCCTGTAAAACACAAAGTGTAGGTTATTTGTGTGAGCCTGTAAAACACAAAGTGTAGGTTATTTGTGTGAGCCTGTAAAACACAAAATATAGGTTGTTTGTGTGAGCCTATAAAACACAAGGAATTGGTTATTGTGTGAGTGATTAAAACACAAGGAATTTCTGGGTTAGGTGTGAGCCATTGTGAGAAACACCATAGTTGGAAGTGAGCTTGTAAAACTCCATTGTAACACTTAGTGTGTTAGTGAAACTCCCAATTGCGATTGGAGAGAGGAATAGGGTTTGTTAACACCCGAACCTCTATAAATCTTTGTGTCTGATTTTCTCTATCCTTCCTAAAATTAACTATTTATTTCTGCACTTTAAAGTTTAATTTTTGAAACTCCAATTCAACCCCCCTTGTTGGTCTAATATCTGGGCAACATGTTCCATAACTTCTTTATTTATGTTTTCATTTATACTCAAGACACTTATGAACCACTTACTAGGATAACGGAGTTGCCATCCAGGCACTTAGGAGTGCCACCTAGGCAATATGATGTGTGTATATAAGTGTCATTACCGGCGTAGATAACCGTGTCAAACTTGGCGTAGATAATAATGTCATACCCGGTGTATATAACAATGCCAAAATAGGCATAGATAACAATGACAAACCCGACATAGATAATAATGCCAAACCCGGCATAGATAATCATACCATTAATGGATTTAATAATTTTCATCATACTCCCCCCTATTTGGAATGCCAAACTATCCTAAGTTAGTTCTAGTTAGGTGTTTTAAGGCTTATACAATCTCATTAAAGTTCATAGCAATTAAATTCACATTTTTCATGCATCTAATATCTCAAACTAATTACATAAACTCTCAATTAAAATAATATTTATATAATATAATAAGGTTCACATCATTTTACTCATTTCATTCCTCAACTCATATGTTGCCCTGTCACTGGTAGATTTTGTTGGACCTTAATTTTGGTCCTGTTTCATTCTGAATTTAGTTACAAGGTCTCCTTAAAAATTTTAGATTTAGATCTTAGATTTAATATGCAACTTGAATCACTTAATTCTGAGTTCTGTATGGTTACTAACAATTCTACCCAGAATTTTCTGGACAGATTCTAAGTCCGAGCTTTATGAATTTTTCTAGACAATTAAAGATATATTCAGGTTTTGTAGTCTAAATAGAAATTATAGCTTATGTCTTATCTTTCAAACCCAATAAATAACATGCAAAACCGAGTTCCAGAAATTAATTTATTATAGTTTAAGTGTTCACTGCTCATCCATTTCCAGCAAGGAACATACAAACTAATCACATTCAATTTTTACCAAATTAAATCCTAAGTCTAGCAAACATGCATCCCCAAGATTTTCATCACAAAATACTATTAATTCAGAATCATTAACATTCCAAATAATCAAATCATGCAAATAAAAAAAATAAAATAGGCTATTGCCTTAGGTTATGCACAAACCTCTCTTTTTCTCTTTTGTTTCTCTTTACTTCTCTTTCTCCTTTCCTTTTCTCCTTTGATCTAGCTCCTTATTAACTTGAGTTTCTAAAATTTATAATTAGATTATTAAAACTTCATAAACCTAATCTCTCTCTTTTTTCCTTACTCTCTTGAGCTTCCTTAAGCATGAAAATGGAAATTTTCCCTTACTTTTTCTGTTTTTTCTCACTTGCTTTCACTAGAACTAAGCTTGACTATGGAAGAACAAGGGAAATGTGGGCCTAGTGTAGAGAACATAATTTTTAGATGGAAATATGAGGAAGAAGAAAAATTAAGAGAATAAAGACAAACTACATAATTATAGGACACGTAAGATTATTTACATTTAATGTCTAATGCATGTATGTTACTTGGCTTGTTAAAATTTTCCACTTGGTGTGGCTGGCCTCCACATGAATTTTATGTTCCAATTCATGCATTTAATTGATGATTATCCCAATTAATCCTCTAATTTTCGGTAAATTGCAAATTGACCCCTAAACTTTTCAAAATCTGCAATTTAGTTCTTTACCGAAATTTCCATGATCAAAAGATGATTAGAAAAAGGGTGTGAAGCTTACTTAGCTCATGTGATTGATACGAAAAAGAAAGGACCAGATCTACAGGTGTGACATCCCGTTACAAAAAGGAATAATCCCATTACATAAGCGAAATGACACAGACAAGCTGAATGAAACTAGTCTGAATTTAGAATTTTCATTTAATAACTACATTGACATTCTTAATATTCAAATATACATATGGATTCAATTATCAAATACATCATCCTGTTACATAAATATTATACTTTAATATAACTATCAAAATTAATGGCTTTTACCTTACATCTAACTATATAGATATAATACCGAAATACAAAATATGTTCTTAACTATATACAAGACATGTCTAACAACCCATATGCATGATAATGAAGCAAATGCAAAAATAACATGCATCCGACCCTCAATGACGTGTCTCCTCTAGTATGGGCTTGTACTTCTTCCTCTATCAATTTCACAGTTTACTACTTGCAAGCTCCAGTTCCTGCGCAGGAAAAACCCACGCTAAGCCATTTCTACCTTAGTGGTACATATAAGCATTTAAGTTTTCCCATGCAGTCACACAAACGTGGGTCATAATAATCATGATATAATTTAAATATATTATTGAATAAAATTTGAAAATATTATAATAAAATAAAAAATTTATGTTTCATTATATATCATTATATTTGTATCAGGACATGAACTGTATATATTCAACCATATGTAATATATAAAATATTAAGCATTCTACCTCCTCTCATGTTTCCATAACTCATTTTAATTTAATTGATTTCCCTAAAATTATATTAGTTTAGTTAACTCAAATCTCATTCCATATAAGCATAAATATTTTAACATACAGTTACCAAAAATGCATAGAAGATAATACATAATACAGTACACAATACTCCAACATACATTATACAAGGACAACCACATGATTATACAATATTACCAAATTCATTGATAATATATATATATATATATATATATATATAACTCAATTATAAATTTAGCTTACCTTAATAAATATTTATAATTCATTCTATTTCACACATTTTATCTCTCAATGTGTACATGTATGTCTTTTAATTAATTTATATATATTGTTTTAATATAAATAGTCCAAATATCATTCCCAGACTTTTCGGATATAGGGCATGTAGTACGGCCGCTCGCGGAGCTTAAACACCCTACTCACTATAGTCTCAAGTCAAGAGCGCTCACGAAGCTTAAGCCTCATGACTGAGTATAATCACATAATCTGTTTACAATTAGTACAGGGGTACTCTTGGAGCTAATACCACCCTGTTCCTAAACCATATCAATATCGGTACCGTAATGCCCCCGCAATGGTGCACCATCTATCCCTAATTAGTTCACAGGTTGAGAACTGGGTAATTAAGGTTATTACTTATTTATTTTATTTATATGTTAATTTGCTAGAATCAATATTCCTTTTACATT